>JAYKKM010000391.1:1935000-2682500 GCA_035772405.1 Chrysogorgia sp. JL179-B06
TATTAAATATAATTACACCGACTTCATGTCGCTTTTTCATGTCAGTCATCTAAACATAAATTTACCTCCTGCATCGTTAACATGTTTTCACCTGTCGAATAAACAATAGGGACTTTAAGATCTACAACGCGGCCTTCAAAACAAAGAATTCTTCATGTGAATCAAAGAGAATGAATAATTTGTTTCAATACAATCGTTTTAGCAGAACTGTAGCGTTTTGGAGGTCATAAAACAAGCTTCAAACATCAAATACGGTAATTTACCATGGCTTCTAAATGCTTAAATTCACGTTTGGAAGGCCGCGTCGTCGAGCTTTCCGCGTCTCTTCGCGTGCTGGACGACGTGAACTCGCAGAGTGGCGAGAGCTGTTCCTTAATGTTGACTTCAGCTCAAACACTACAATCGTTTTAGCAGAACTGTAGCGTTTTGGAGGTCATAAAACAAGCTTCAAACATCAAATACGGTAGTAATTTAGCGTTCATGGGATTTAAATCTAGTATAGCAATTGCTACAATAAAGAGAAAACTATAACCAAACCTTAGAGAAAAAATATCAGTTCTTCAAATGTCAAAATCACTTTAGGCTAGTAAACATCCTGTATAGTTTATTCCGATCCAATAAACGGACGCAGCATATATCTGTACCTCATGCAAAGGACAATATGACTCTCATGTGGCTAATTAATACTAATTAATGCTATAAATTATGAAAAAGGATGTTAAAAACACCCGGGACATCACTCAGAACTACCATTGACTGCATACGTATAATTTCTCTTCTTCATTAATTGCAAGAGTTTTGAAAAGCTTTAAAAAATGAACGGATAAAAGATAATTCAATAAAGCAACCAAAAAAAATTACGGGGTTTTTAAGTATTGCTACAATATTGCATAAGAAATTATTGTACAATTTGTTGGACAAACTCATTATACTTGTAGGCAAAAGTTAGTAACTATATGATATCAAAGCAAATTACTATATTGTACAAATATCGCATGAATTTGAAAAAACGAACACACACATGCAAGTGCAACTATAATATTAAAACAGTTTACAGGTAAAACGGTATTTCATGACAACACTACGCCATCTTGACAGTCTGCTGAGAATAAGGTTAAAAATTCACATGCATAAAAATCAACATAGCAGCGAGGAAAACAGTGACTTGTGATGTTTGTTTTCCTGCCGCATTTTCAGGACATGTCATTTCCTCGTACGCTTCTTGTAATATTCGTCCAGTCATGTACTCTCCTTTTTTAAGACCTAGGGCATTCAGAGCAGTGGCAGCCAAATCACGATTAGACACGAAGGTCTGCTCCATACTGAAATTCTTTTTTATCCCTGGCCCTAAACAATTACAAGAAAAGATGATATGAAAAGGTACGTCAAAAATTACATGCAGGTGAGAGTTTCGATCCCGGGGTAAAATTTCAGCCCTGTTGAATGGGTTAAAATCTCCCAGGTAAATTGCGCACGAAATTTGACATGAAAATGTCTGGCAAGGTAAGTGGTCGCGCGATGGAAATCTTAATAGTAGTTAATTAATAGTAGTTAATTAATAGTAGTTAATTAATAGTAGTTCATTAATAGTAGTTCATTAATAGTAGTTCATTAATAGTAGTTCATTAATAGTAGTTAGTTAATAGCAGTTCATTAATAGTAGTTCATTAATAGTAGTTCATTAATAGTAGTTCATTAATAGTAGTTCATTAATAGTAGTTCATTAATAGTAGTTCATTAATAGTAGTTAGTTAATAATAGTTAATCAATAGTAGTTCATTAATAGTTGTTAATCAACAGTAGTTAATTAATAGTAGTTCATTAATAGTTGTTCATTAATAGTAGTTCATTAATAGTAGTTGATTAATAGTAGTTAGTTAATAATAGTTAATCAATAGTAGTTCATTAATAGTTGTCAATCAACAGTAGTTAATTAATAGTAGTTCATTAATAGTAGTTCATTAATAGTAGTTCATTAATAGTTGTTCATTAATAGTAGTTCATTAATAGTAGTTAATTAATAGTAGTTCATTAATAGTAGTTCATTAATAGTAGTTCATTAATAGTAGTTCATTAATAGTAGTTCATTAATAGTAGTTCATTAATAGTAGTTCATTAATAGTAGTTCATTAATAGTAATTAATTAATAGTAGTTCATTAATAGTAGTTGATTAATAGTAGTTCATTAATAGTAGTTAGTTAATAGTAGTTAATTAATAGTAGTTCATTAATAGTAGTTCATTAATAGTAGTTCATTAATAGTAGTTCATTAATAGTAGTTCATTAATAGTAGTTCATTAATAGTAGTTCATTAATAGTAGTTCATTAATAGTTGTTTATTAATAGCAGTTAATTAATAGTAGTTCATTAATAGTAGTTAATCAATAGTAGTTAATTAATAGTAGTTCATTAATAGTAGTTCATTAATAGTAGTTCATTAATAGTAGTTCATTAATAGTAGTTGATTAATAGTAGTTCATTAATAGTAGTTCATTAATAGTAGTTCATTAATAGTAGTTCATTAATAGTAGTTAATCAATAGTAGTTAATTAATAGTAGTTCATTAATAGTAGTTAATTAATAGTAGTTCATTAATAGTAGTTCATTAATAGTAGTTGATTAATAGTAGTTCATTAATAGTAGTTAATTAATAGTAGTTCATTAATAGTAGTTAATTAATAGTAGTTAATTAATAGTAGTTCATTAATAGTAGTTCATTAATAGTAGTTCATTAATAGTAGTTAATTAATAGTAGTTAATTAATAGTAGTTCATTAATAGTAGTTAATTAATAGTATTTATTAATAGTAGTTAATTAATAGTAGTTAACTAATAGTGGTTAATTAATAGTAGTTAATAAATAGTATTTATTAATAGTAGTTAATTAATAGTAGTTAATCAATAGTAGTTAATTAATAGTAGTTAATCAATAGTAGTTAATTAATAGTAGTTAATCAATAGTAGTTCATTAATAGTAGTTAATTAATAGTAGTTCATTAATAGTAGTTCATTAATAGTAGTTCATTAATAGTAGTTCATTAATAGTAGTTCATTAATAGTAGTTCATTAATAGTAGTTCATTAATAGTAGTTCATTAATAGTAGTTCATTAATAGTGGTTCATTAATAGTAGTTCATTAATAGTAGTTAATTAATAGTAGTTCATTAATAGTAGTTAATTAACAGTAGTTAATCAATAGTAGTTGATTAATAGTAGTTGATTAATAGTAGTTCATTAATAGTAGTTAATCAATAGTAGCTAATTAATAGTAGTTCATTAATAGTAGTTCATTAATAGTAGTTCATTAATAGTAGTTGATTAATAGTAGTTGATTAATAGTAGTTAATTAATAGTAGTTAATTAATAGTAGATAATCAAAAGTAGCTAATTAATAGTAGTTAATTAATAGTAGTTCATTAATAGTAGTTCATTAATAGTAGTTCATTAATAGTAGTTCATTAATAGTAGTTCATTAATAGTAGTTCATTAATAGTAGTTCATTAATAGTAGTTCATTAATAGTAGTTCATTAATAGTGGTTCATTAATAGTAGTTCATTAATAGTAGTTAATAAATAGTATTTATTAATAGTAGTTAATCAATAGTTGTTAATCAATAGTTGTTAATTAATAGTAGTTAATTAATAGTAGTTCATTAATAGTAGTTAAACAATAGTAGTTAATTAATAGTAATTAATTAATTAATTAATTAATTAATAGTAGTTTATTCATAGTAATTAATTAGCAGTAGTTAATGAATAGTAGTTAATGAATAGTAGTTAATTAATAGTAGTTAATTAATAGTAGTTGATTAATAGTAGTTAATTAATAGTAGTTAATTAATAGTAGTTAATTAATAGTAGTTAATTAATAGTAGTTAATTAATAGTAGTTAATTAATAGTAGTTAATAAATAGTATTATCACTATTAAGTGGTTAAATATAATAGTGGTTCATCAATAGTAGTTCATCAATAGTAGTTCATCAATAGTAGTTCATCAATAGTAGTTAAACAATAGTAGTTAATTAATAGTAATTAATATTAATTAATTAATTAATTAATAGTAGTTTATTCATAGTAATTAATTAGCAGTAGTTAATGAATAGTAGTTAATGAATAGTAGTTAATTAATAGTAGTTAATTAATAGTAGTTGATTAATAGTAGTTAATTAATAGTAGTTAATTAATAGTAGTTAATTAATAGTAGTTAATTAATAGTAGTTAATTAATAGTAGTTAATAAATAGTATTTATTAATAGTAGTTCATTAATAGTAGTTAATTAATAGTAGTTTATTAATAGTAGTTAATAAATAGTAGTTCATTAATAGTAGTTCATTAATAGTAGTTCATTAATAGTAGTTCATTAATAGTAGTTTATTAATAGTAGTTAATAAATAGTAGTTAATCAATAGTAGTTAATCAATAGTTGTTAATCAATAGTAGTTAATTAATAGTAGTTAACTAATAGTGGTTAAATATAATAGAGGTTCATCAATAGTAGTTCATCAATAGTAGTTCATCAATAGTAGTTAAACAATAGTAGTTAATTAATAGTAATTAATTAATTAATTAATTAATTAATAAGCAGTAGTTAATGAATAGTAGTTAATGAATAGTAGTTAATGAATAGTAGTTAATTAATAGTAGTTAATTAATAGCAGTTAATTAATAGTAGTTAATTAATAGTAGTTAATTAATAGTAGTTAATTAATAGTAGTTAATTAATAGTAGTTAATTAAACGATTTATCGATTTTTTCTAACAAGAAGCTGTGCCTACCTTGTAAGAGCACAGGGATTTCCATTACCGCTGGCATATTAATACTTGAACATATTTTCGAATCTGGGAAGAGAGTTTGATTGCGGACATATTGACAATAAGAGTGATATTTATGGTATCCTCCGTGATCGGTCGTCAGCATCACTAAAGTCTTATCAATCATTGGTTCTCCTGAAAGTAATCAGAGCTTGCATGAGGGTATAAATATATAAAATTGAGGTTTGTCTGTTGCACAACAAAACATTTAGATTTCACTCACTCACTCGGATTTCATTTAGATTTCATTCTAACACTCAGATTTCATTTAGATTTCATTCAGATTTCATTCTAATATTAACCTTCGCTCACATATTATCATCAAGAAAAGATAAAATTCCTATCTCGAAGCGGCCGTGACAATGTTATGCTTATTATATTGAAATTGATAAAATAGCCATGATGATAACTTCACATGTGAAGATAAAAATGAAATTTTCACTGTTAAAAGTGGAGATATAGTTTTTATCTTCACAGTGCGACATCATTTTTCCGAATGGGAGAAAACCTTTCATCGATATCTATATAATAAGTGGAAATAGTAGATGCTACCTCTCGAAATAAAGTTTTTATCAACTCTAAGGGATTGTTTATACGAGCCGGGTTAGCCCAGTCAGCCAATTAACTGATTCACTTAACAAAGTTCTTATATCATACCCAAAATGATATTTCAAAGCAGAACTGGTTTACTGTAGTTTGGCTGTAGGAAGAGCATAAAGTTAATTCAATGATCTTCTTGGGTCGAGGAAAGATTTCGTGACGCAACTCAGCCCGGGTTAGTCAGGCTGATTCGCTTAACAAAGTTCTTCTCACAGCTACTATAGATACCCAAAATGATATTTCAAAGTAGAACTGGCTTAGTTTGGCTGTAGGAAGAGCATAAAGTTAATTCAAATGATCTTCTTGGGTCTAGGAAAGATTTTCGTGTTGCAACTCAGCCCGGTCTGAGCCGGGCTAGCCCTCGTGCTCATATAAACAGCCCTTTAGTCCTATACACGTCTACAATCAGTGCCTTTCCATGTTATCGAAGCCTGCGATGATCCAGAAACGGTTTGGTCAATATATGTCTTATTTTAATGAACTCCGAAAATGATTAGGAATGGTAATTTAGAGCTCTTTCATATCTCACGTCGTTTATTTAGACTTTTGTGATATGCAATAACCTATGACGTAAAGAGCTTTACACATTTATAGAAAATCAAGTATATCTTTGAAATTATTCCACGAAATCACTTGAAACTTTGCACATTACGACACTTCGTAAAACCTAATATTATTACATCAAAATAGTGATGCCAAATTAATTTTTAAATTTCCTTTTCCTAAAAATGTGTAAAGCTCTTTACGTCATAGGTTATTTCATTTGCATATCACAAAAGTCTAAATATCTCAAGAACGACGAGAGATACGAAACAGCTCCAAATTACCATTCCTAATCATTTTAGGAGTTCATTTAAATAAGATAAACTTAATTTTCGTTTCATAGCCACTTTAAAGTGATAATCTGCACGTGTCAGTTGTTAATCGTAAAGTACCAGGCGAACAATGTCCATGGCTAACAGATAAAGTTAAAGAATTGATGAGGCAGAGAGTTATTTGCATAAAAAAGCCATTGAATGTGTTGATGGCAATAATTACTGGCAACTATACAGCAAGCACGTGACAAGGCCAACAAGCGAATTTGTCTGGTCAAAGAAAGCTATTATAAATCTCAATTCCAAGACGGAATAAAGATAACCCAAAAGGTATATGGAAAACTATAAAGAAATTATTACCACAAAAGAATAAGACTCCTCGTGCAAATTTCATTGAAATTGATGAACAGTACTGCACATCTCGTACTATACTTGACCATTTTAAATGTTTAATATTTTTTTCCTCAATTCGATCAAGGTTACGTATCTACTACCGATCAGATCTAATGATATCCATTCGACAAGTATTTCAAATATTACTTTCAAGTTTAAACCTGTTGATTCTGTCTATAATCAGCTGAAATGTCTTAAGGTCGGGAAAGGCAGGACGTGATCGAACATTTAGATACTCATCACCAACTAATTTGGAATTTACTTTGAATTTAAATTTGATAACCATGTAACCGCTGGCTGTTGAATACAAGTTAAAATAATACGAAGTGTTTTTCGACTGTATTTCAGTGGAATGATAATGTTTTAAAGAATTTTTTCTGTTCAAAACTGCAACAAAAAGTTTCGTTTCATAGGCAATAAAACAAACCGGCTTCGAAAGTACGCGGATTCACTGCGAATCCAGACACTTTTGCTCTCGTGCGAATGTGATCTTAAAAGCTATATTACCTGATAATGTGTTTGTATTACGCAAGGTCTTGAAGATTTCTTGTATATAGTTATCAGCGATACTCACTGCATCATAGTATTCTGGGCAACCAAAACAAACCTCATGACCAACTTCGTCAGTCAATCCTATATATATATATAATACAAGTTGAGTTTAACAGTTTTAAAGAAAAATTTGAAATTCTGTTTACAAGTATATTTATGGCCAGATGAATTGATGCCACTATAGTGGATGCATCCCAATTGATATTGCGCCAACCATATCAGGACATACATACACACTTTATTGATACTTCCCTAGGGGCTTTTCAGTAACAATGTCATCAGCTCGAACGTGGCCGAGTCCCATACGACCCATGTCTGACCACGGAGCACAACTATGATCTAAGTGTTGATATTACTGAAGGAGGAAAACCGGAGACCCCGGAGGAAAACCCTCGAAGCACGGAAGAGATCAACCATAGTCAATGGAAATACATGGTCTTGAAACGCGTCAAACTTCGAAGGGGCTAGCAATCGAACTGTGAATCATGTTGAGGGGGCCGCTGAAGGTGCACAAACCCTTTGTTTTAGGTTTATTAATATTTAAACAACATTAAACCCAAACGTTGCTATTGGATAACTGCTTCATTATACAAAAGATGTGTTCAGTCACCGTGAAAATGCACAAACTGAACAAAAATATAGAACAAAGACTTTGGCCGCGTTTCCAGGCAATATAATTCTAGTGACTATGGATCAGCTAATAACTAACAACATTTTCATGTATAAGGAGACATATAACTCTCATTTAAGCAGCACTTGTTTTTGGGGCTGGAGTGTCCTTTTATAACAAGCAATTATGAAGTAATTCAGATAACCTTACCTAGATACATAAACATGAGATTTGGTTTCCTCGTTTTTATGGTCCACAATGTGTCATTGTAAGTACGATAATCTGTTACATGGCCACATTCTATTTCTGTCATATTAGAACAGATTTCGGGGCCAGTCCAACCACTATCAGGTTGCACCAGCCAACCACCACGATATACACGATCTATGCTATCACTTTTTAGATTAATAAACCAATCCCACGAAAAACTCATGTAGGTCTACAGAAAATAAGTGAAATTATATATTAATTATATAAATTATTAATTATGTATTATAAACGGTATAATACACAAAACATAAATACTGCAATCTGATTGGCTACTCACTACCTAATTAACAATTAGACAACGAGTCCGAATTGTCTATGAGCAGATAGTAAATGAGGGCGAAGCCTGAGTTGGCTATCTGCTCACAGACAACGAGGGCGAGTTGTCTAATTGTTTTAGTATCAACCATAAACAACCTTTCTTTGACGTAAAAAAGTCTTATCGAACATTGTTCCAAATTTTCAGATAGTTTCACCTTTTTATTTGAAGAAGTCGTCTCCCCATTCAAAATGTAGAGTAGCTCGATGGGCCATGGCACATGATAAATAATCACTCACAAAAACGAGATTGTAATTACTTTGCTGCAAATTTGGTGTTGATATACTCCACAGGCATAAGCGAATTCATTTTCTCACGAAAATGTCAAACTGAACAATTATTTTCCATTAGTAAAGTTTACTAACAACTTAACTAACTTTACTATAAACAACATTTGACTGGAAATTGACTGTCACAACACGACTTGTAGTCCAACAAGTATTTGTGATAACGACAAGACTCGTCCCAGGTTTAAATACCGTATTTAACCTTGCTCTGCCATCTGAGTTCCTCAATGGTTAGAGCGTCTGTCTAGCATTCAGAAGGTTACGGGTTCGAGTCCTGTCTGGTGCTCAGAGTTTTTCTGAGTATTGAAAACTTAACACAGCTTGCACATCAAAACCTTTACAACTTTATTTTCCATTACTTTCGCGCTAGTGTTTTCATGATTTCATCACTCGTATATAAATTTTAGCGGACGCCATGTTTGGCCTAGATTTCAGGTTTTGCTTGCAGCGTGAATATGTCGTGGTTTCTGATTGGTCAGCAGGGGCGGATTAAGGACCCCTGGGGCCCTGGGGCAAATTTAGATTGTGGTCTCTGGGGCTGCGGTGCATGGGAACAGTTATCACTTATCAGTTACTAATATAAATTTTGACTGCTGCTCTGTGGTTTATTTAGTGAAGTATTATTTTTTTAATTTTGTGAAGTTAATCCGTAGATACACTGTATTAGACAATAGGCATGTGTTACTCTTAGTGTTAGGGTTTGAATCGTCTATATCGGATAAAAAGATGAGGTAGTTACCATACTCAGGCAACTCCGTAGGTACTTTATGTAGCCTTTCACGGATATTTGGTTTACGACACAGACAACACTGCAAAGGTAAGTGCTAGAGAAAGCTTCAAAGTCGACAGCTCCTTGTCATCATCGACATACAAATTAACGAGCGCGATGTCCGACCGCATTGGAGCGTACAGTGAGGTCGGGTGTTTCGGTAGTTCGGTTTCCTCGCGAGGTTGGAAGATCTCAATGAACAGGAACTCAAACAAGCCGCTGAACAATTGGTTCATACGTACAAGAACGATCTGGAGGAGCTACTTGCTGACGAACTTGTACAATTTGCATCCATGCTGCGAACTCCAGTTGTGAAGCAAACTTGTTATACCGACACAGATGCCAGCAAAGAACTCAACATGTTTCGCCTTCTCGTCAAACAGGGACTCGCACCCACTTTCCCAAATGTTGTGATCACTCTGCGAATTTATTTATGGTTTCTAACTGTCGTGGCGAACGTACGTTTTCAAGCCTTATTAAGAATGAGCTGCGCTCAACAATGGCGCAAAAGAGGATGAGCGTACTTTCCCTAATGTCCATCGAAAGCGACATCCTTCGGAAAATTGACTTTACCTGGGTAGTTGGAGATTTCGCTCTTCAACTCGGCACAACTGTTAGTACTATATTGTTAAATGTTAATGTTATAATGTTAGTTTTTGTAAATAGTAATTATGTAATGATCTATATTATCATTCTGTAAAATATTTCAAGATTTTTAATTTTTTAAATTATTTTTTGCTTTTGTGGTCTGTTTTTTTCCTGCGTTTCAAATTTGAGCGGGGCCCTCAGGAGCTCGGGGCCCTGGGGCACGTGCCCCTGTTGGTCAGGATAGGAAAATTCCAGATATAAGTGGGATTGTGATTGGATAACGCTACTAGTATCACCAATACACCACTAGCAGCTCAGCCAATCAGAATTCCGAATTTGTAATAAGACCATAGTTGGTTGATAGATATCGCGTAGCGACGAGTGACGTGTAAGGCCGAGTTTTTCACAAAAAATCAATGCTTATGTCTCGTTTTTCGAAATAATTTTAAAGGAATAACAAACATAAGTTAGTTTTTACTAAAACAATTAGATTATTCGCTCTCAATATTTCTATGAGGACATAGTTAACCAGGCTTCGCCCTCGTTAACTATCACCTCATAGAAGTTTCGAGCTCATGACCTAATTGTTAAATAGCATCAGTTAGTATTAGTTAGCATAAGTATTATGGTTAAGAGTATTAGGGTTAGCATTAGGGTTAGTATTAGTATTAGGGTTAGTATTAGGGTTAGTATTAGGGTTAGTATTAGGGTTAGTATTAGGGTTAGTATTAGGGTTAGTATAAGGGTTATCATTAGGGTTAGTATCAGCCAATTTATTAGGGTTAAGTAACACGTTATGAACCGATCGATTCCAAGTGTAAGGCAAAACAAGGCAGTGTGCATGCAGTTGTGATGGTTATTACCGTAATCTTGCTGTTCTGTTTCTTTGCAGCTTCAAACATGGTTTCTGGTAATCCTTCACCTGAAATTGGCACCACATAATTAATTGATTCTGGTGTTCTTCGTCTACCGTTCTTGACTTTCCAATCATTATTGCCGATGCCAGTTTCCTCTGGTCTCATTCCAGTCAGAATTGTTCCCCAGTTTGGACCACTTAACTGACAAAATATAAATGAATACGTACATAACAATAAGATAACCTAAATTCGTAGCTACAGTATCTCTCAAATTCGTGTCTTGTCACTTGTAGTATTTCACTAATTGGATTACATTGTTAGGCCTGGACCGAGATTTAATAATGTCTACTAGTTTGACGGCAGTCTACCCTTTAATCAGGTCACTTAATTTCACATGGACATACATACATACATACATACACACATACATACATACATACATGCATAAATCTTTATTTCCACAGGGTAATTCTTTAAAGAAATTATTTAACAAAATCTGTTATCAATAGAAACCATGATATAGGGGATCGCAGTGAAAATGTTAGACTTGCAGTATACCTCTACAAATAGGCGTGTTTGAAACATTTTGGTGTTTATTTCATCAAAATCGGTCAATGTGATCAAAGGTTATGAAAGTTTAAAGTTCTGAATTTTGGCCATTGTTTTAGAACAGAAACCTGTCACATTTGTATTACAGTCTTGTGTGAAATGTGACATCTGAACTGCATTCTGTTCTTTTCCTTGAAAACTAAGGTTTCTGGCCATAACTTTGAGAGAAATCGGCCGATCACCGTGAAATTTTCAGGATTACTTAAGATTATTACATGATTGAGTCGGTTTTCTTTGATGTACCGCGGGATGTATATAGCATACAACCCTATGAATACTAATTAGATAAGAAATGAAGAAAAAACTAAGAAAATATTTGTCCAAGGTGGAAAAATGGACAAAACTTAGAAAACCTCCTCAATCATGTGATAAGTCAGTTAATTACCTCGAACGTCGGGATGTACGCGATACAGTACAGCTCTCCGACGCTTCGCGTCCTCGGTAATTAACTCTTACATACAACGCCCACTTGCTATAGGAACCGTGTGACGTCATTTAATTGATACATAATTAAAAACCCTTCATAGATTGGATTTATTTGGCAAAATAACCTTTAATTTGATAAAATAAACCACATTTAACTCTTAAATGCCATAACTGAACAAAATCAGGCGAAACCAATAACATCTATTCGTTGCCATGGAAACCATGGAAACCTTCGACAATGGCGGACGACTACCTATGTTTGAAACAATTTCCGCGCATGAGCCCAAAACTAACACAACATCATTTATATATCAAAAGAAATGAAGATTTTCTACATACCTGGCACTTAAAAGGATTCCAAGGAAAATCCAATTTGAATCTCAAATGAACCTAATTTCCAGTGAACTTTCCTTCAAATGCCAGATACGAGAGGCAAGCTCAGCCTCTCGACTTTCCTTAGATGTATATATAAGGTCATTTTAAGGGGGGCTAACGTGCGGAAGTGCTCTTGAAGAAGGGGTGGTTGACAAATATCGGTGCCGTGTTTTCAATTGCTTCCGGAACTCGCAAATTTACCTCGAACTTAAAGCTCTCGCAACAAAAATCTACGGACAGTCATGCTTTCACATTTTCCAAGTAAATACATTATACCTTTCTACACTACTGTGAATTAAACGTTTGGGCCAGATCGAGTAAAAAATGATATGTTCAGGACCCATCTGAAAATCATTTTTATGAGAATGGCCTCCCTCTGTAAATATCAACGTAATAAAAAATAACTCATTGAGTTCATAGCATTTTGCTGTTTAGAGTCATAGTTCTAAACCCAGTCCCCTGGCCGGGCGCGGCCTAAAAAATAGCAATAGAATAAATAAATTAAAATATAAATTATAATAAACCTAATACTAAATCTAATACTAAACCTAATACTAAACCTAATACTAACCCTACACCCTACCGTTTGCTATTACGCATGCATTACGCTGTTACTAACACCATGTGCATTGAATTGAATTTTAATCTGTCGAATCGAGTCAAATAGTTATATGACTGTATGCTGATGACACCAAAGAGTTCAAGACGATCAAACTTGACTAATTTAAGCAGATGGTCACTGGGATCAGGACTCGTGTTTAACGAGTTCAGGTGCCATGTTCAGTCCGATAACTCACAAGCCAATTGTTAGCAGGATCTGTGCTGACCTTAAGTAGAAGTAACAGGTCTTGGAGCAAACTACACGTGTAAACAAGCTGTTTGCAGATGAATACGCACTACAGTACATCAACAGGTGTTAATAAGAACATCGATGTGTGATGTAAAGTAACAATAGAAGAATCGGAACCAATCAAACCGCAAATACGAAGAGGAAGTATCGTTCGGAACCAATAGCACTTTCTTGAGATGACGTCAGTACCCATGTTTGTCCGCATTTACCCATAATTATTGCGACCATGACAAAATAAAATGTTCATTTGCAATCATTTGTGAGTCAAATTTGGTTTGTTTGTCCGCATTTTGACCTATTAATAGCAACCGCTTGAAGGGCTATTAAATATCGAATACGAAGAGGAACAATCTTTCGGAAGTTCCCATTCTCTCCGGGTGCTGGCTGGGAGGGCGCGAGGCTTGCAATTCCGCATCCCCATTCTCTCCACCCGTCCCCAAAACACCCTGTGAACATTCTGTGAGCCTAATACAAGCGAATAGCCCATTAACAACTACGTGCACCTCTACTTACGCGTTTGGAAGGTTAGGTGCAAGCTGTTGAGCGAGGGGGAAGCCTGAAACGAGTCGCGGTATTTGAATTCAAGTCAAGATCCGAGCAGGTGAAATCTTGAATTGACCACCCCCTCGCGATAGCTTGTACCAATCACACCAAAAATTTCGTGGAAAAGAAAACAAACTTACCATTTTGACCATTGACTAAAGGGCGGAATGGTGGGCGATGATTACTCGAGCTCGAGAGCGTATGTGCGAATACCTCGCGTACCAATGTACTAATGACGAGATGTTTGCCAAACCAGTCCTATCAGGCTCCTCCCAGTTCCTGCCATCCATCTTGTGACGCAACTCGGTTTCCTTGTTGTTAACCTTGGTTATGTCATAACCTCATTTAACAACTACGTGCACCTCTACTTACCCGTTTGGAAGGTTAGGTGCAAGCTGTTGAGCGAGGGGGAAGCCTGAGACGAGTCGCGGTATTTGGATTCAAGTCAAGATCCGAGCAGGTGAAATCTTGAATTGACCACCAGCGAAGCCAAATTATAAATCAGCGAAACTGACACGACCACTGACCGAAAGGCCGAGGGCGTTGACGAGCACATCGCGAGCGCGATGAATGGGCACTTAAAGCCCGAGCGGTTGGTACTCCCAATGAGTACCTCGACGATGGACCACGAGCGTTGACGAGCACATCGCGAGCGCGATGAATGGGCACTTAAAGCCCGAGCGGTTGGTACTCCCAATGAGTACCTCGACGATGGACCACGAGCGTTGACGAGCACATCGCGAGCGCGATGAATGGGCACTTAAAGCCCGAGCGGTTGGTACTCCCAATGAGTACCTCAACAATGGACCACGAGCGTTGAGTGAGGTTATGCAATAACCAAGGTTAACAGCTAGGTAACCGCGCGTGGTGCAAGACCGAGGGCATACTCAAGGGAGAATGGACCGGTTGAGTAACATCATTGTTGTGCTGACAAGGTAGGAGTCGGACACGAGATTGTTGGAGTCCGAGGATAATAGCGCTCCCACCTTCCCTCCCTTTACTCAAGAATATAATTAATTACTTTCCACCAATTTATTGGTGTGACCGATGCAAGCTATACCAAGAGGGGGTAGGGGCTGGTGGTCAGTTCAAGATCCTGGATGGATGGATCTTAACCTGGATCCAAGTACCGTTATTCGCCCCAGGCCCCATCACTGGGCTACGGCTTGCACCAACATCCAAAAGGGTAAGTAAAAGGTGAACGCAGATGTTAATGAGCACATCGCGAGCGCGATGAATGGGCACTTAAAGCCCGAGCGGTTGGTACTCCCAATGAGTACCTTGACGATGGACCACGAGCATTGACGAGCCCATCGCGAGCGCGATGAATGGGCAACTAATGCTAAAGCTAAAGGATTTAAGATGGCTTTACTTAATATTGTAAGCCTACCTAAACATGTTGATGAATTACGTATATCTAAATTATTTCTGTACTTCGATCTTTTTGCTCTTAATGAAACCAGACTAGATTCTTCCATTTCGGATGGTTTGGTAAACATTTGCGGTTATGATATCGTCAGGAAGGATCGATCACGGAGAGGGGGAGGCGTTTGTATTTACCTCCGTTGCTCTATTAATTATATAATTCGAAATGATCTAGTTCCTGATGGTCTCGAAGCAGTTTGTTTGGAAATTTGTAAGCCAAATAGTCGAAATTTTATTGTTGCATCTGTTTACCGACCACCTGATTCCTCGTGTGAATTCTTTGTCGCTTTTGAAACGATGATTGGGTTGATCGATGATGAGAATAAAGAGCTTCATATCCTAGGGGATTTAAATTGTGATATGTTAAAAAATAACCCTGATCAACCAACAAAAACACTTAAAGCTATCTATGAGACATACCAACTATCTCAGATAATCACTGAGGGCACAAGAATAACAAGTAGATCTTGTACCCTTATTGATCATTATGTAACGTCTATGACAGAAAAAATCAATCTGTCAGGTGTAATACATACGGGAATTAGCGATCATAGTTTAATTTATGGAATAAGAAAAATAAACCCTATCATAAATACACGCACGAAAGCCAGATGCGGATCTCCTTGCTCAGCCATGGGAACAGATTGTTCTTAAATCAGATACGGATTCCATGTGGGCTCTTTGGAAAGAATTATTTTTGGAAGTACTTGACAAGCATGCTCCAGTACAACATATAAGGAAGAGAACGTCTAGTATCCCATGGTTGACCGGGGAGATAAAAGAATTAATATTTGATAGAGATAAGAAAAAGCGTAAAGCGATGGTGACAAAACTATACGCGGATTGGGATGATTATAAGTCATCCAGAAACAAGGTCAATGTTGCTTTACGACAGGCCAAAGTTGATTACTATCGTAACAAAATAGCTAACCAAAATAATAATCCAAAAGAGGCATGGAAAACAATTAATAGTTTGCTTGGACGATCCTCTAGTGGCACTGTTGTGAATGAACTAAAGATAAATGATGTCAATAGTACTTCATCTGAAGAAATAGCTGAAGCGTTTAATACATATTTTTCTAATATTGGCACCAGTCTGGCCAACTCTATATGGCTGACTCTGGTGCCACTTTTGAGCAATTTGTAAAACCATCCCAATCCAAAATGTTACGTTTTAGGTTGGTATCAAATAGGAAAGTACTCAAACTCTTGAACGGTTTGTCTAATTCTAAAGCAACAGGCCTTGACAAAATATCTGGAAAGATTTTAAAAGCCGCAGCTTCTGTTATTGCCCCATCACTTACACATATTTTCAATCATGCTATCATTTCAAGTTATTTTCCATATGATTGGAAAATGGCTAGAATTTTGCCGCTTTATAAAAAGGGCCCACGAAATCTATCAGAAAACTATAGACCAATTTCAATTTTACCAGCAATAAGTAAAATAATGGAAAGAATTATGTATGATCAGATTTATGAATATCTTATCGAGAATACGATACTTTCTGACCATCAATTTGGCTTTCGTAGATTTCACTCGACAGTTTCGGCTCTTTTAGATAGCACAAATAGTTGGTATGTTAACATGGATCGTAAAATGTTTAATTTGGTTGTGTTGCTGGATTTAAAAAAGGCCTTCGATACAGTCAACCATGATATTCTGGTGCGTAAATTAGAGATATACGGTATCACTGGAAGTGCTTTATCCATGATACAATCATATTTGACCGATCGTAAACAAAAATGTCAGTTGGGAGACGTAATGTCTTCTGAGAGTCGTGTAACATGCGGTATTCCACAGGGCTCCATTCTTGGCCCGCTCTTCTTCCTCTTATATATAAATGATTTGCCGGAATGTCTTAAACAAGTTACTCCTCGGTTATTTGCCGATGATACTAATCTTACTGCAGCTGGTGAAACTATAGAGGAAGTCGAGTCGGCCATGAATGGTGATCTTATGTGTGTAAAAGAATGGCTTTTGGCTAATAAATTGAGTCTTAATGTTGCAAAAACAGAATTTCTTCTGATTGGTTCACATTATAAATTAAATAGCCTTGTTACTCAACCATCTGTCAAAATCGACCAAGATAATATCAAACAAGTTTGCTGTAGCAGAGTCCTTGGGGTTGAAATTGATGAGCATTTATCTTGGAACAAACATATTGAGAACGTAGCTAAAAAAGTTACTTCAGGAATAGGAGCTATACGACGAATCCGTGATTTCGTTGATAGGCAAACTTTGATCTCTATCTATAATGCTTTAATTCAACCCCACTTTAACTACTGTAGTGAGGTATGGGATACCCTTGGTGCGGGTCTTTTAAATAGATTGCAAAAACTTCAGAATAGAGTTGCACGAGTAGTCATGAATATGAGTAATTAAACTCCTGGTATAGAAGCGATAAACGCCTTTGGTTGGGAAACTCTTGAAATTCAACGAGCCAAATCAAAAGCAAAACAAATGTATAAAGTTCTAAATAATTTGGCTCCGAGTTCCCTTGCTAATCTTTTTATATGTAAAAGAAACATCACAGATCATGACCTTAGGGGCTCCTCTACCTCTCTGCAGCTACCTTTACCTAGAACTGAAAATCTTAAGAAAAGTTTTTGTTATGATGGAGCAAAACTGTGGAATTCTCTACCCGCAGATTTGCGTGAATCAAATTCATTACCAATATTCAAAAATGGAATCGACGCTCACAATTTTTAATACTATACAGACCTTTTAATTTAATATATTATATCGATTTGTATTTGTAGAACTAGCTTCTGTTTTTAATTAGTAAATAGTTCATTTTTTAATCAGTAAATGTATATATTTGAACAAATAATGTAATCCACACGCCCCTTGTGGAAACCAGCTTTTAAGTTGACGGGGCTAGCGTGTGATTTTAAATAAAGTTTACCTTACCTTACCTTACCCTTACCTTACTTAAAGCCCGAGCGGTTGGTACTCCCAATGAGTACCTCGACGATGGACCACGAGCATTGACGAGCGTTGACGAGCACATCGCGAGCGCGATGAATGGGCACTTAAAGCCCGAGCGGTTGGTACTCCCAATGAGTACCTCGACGATGGACCACGAGCGTTGACGAGCGTTGACGAGCACATCGCGAGCGCGATGAATGGGCACTTAAAGCCCGAGCGGTTGGTACTCCCAATGAGTACCTCGACGATGGACCACGAGCATTGACGAGCGTTGATGAGCACATCGCGAGCGCGATGAATGGGCACTTAAAGCCCGAGCGGTTGGTACTCCCAATGAGTACCTCGACGATGGACCACGAGCGTTGACAAGCACATCGCGAGCGCGATGAATGGGAGCGATTCGTTCTTCCGATGAGGACCACGAGCTTAGGACCCACCGCGTGGGGCAATCGCAATATTTTTATGGAGCCTGAGCTGTTTGTACTCGTAGTGTGTGCGTACAGTAAAGAGCCTAAAGCGAGCGTTTCCAGCATATGGGAGCGAGAAAGAAAGACACAACATTTTTATTTTACTTTATTTTATTTATTTATTTTTTAATATATATATATATATATATATATATATATATATATATATATATATATATATATATATATATATATATATATATATATATATATATATATATATATATATATATATTATATACATAGGACCATCTGTGCAAAGACTTCTCAACAGAAACGAACAAAACTATTTTATACTAAATATAAGATAATAAACGCATTGTCTTAGTCATTAGTATTAGTACATACATCTCGTCATTAGTACCAATGTACTAATGACGAGATGTATGCCAATCCAGTCCTATCAGGTTCCTCCCAGTTCCTGCCATCTTGTGACGCAACCCGGTTTCCTTGTTGTTAACCTTGGTTATGTCATAACCTCATCAAATAAAAGCGCAAGAAGCCTCTGCGGAGTGCTACTGAACCGATTTAGACGAGCTAGGTCTCTATCGTTTTGTTGAAAAACGAAATGTCCATTATATTGAGAAGTTACCGATGCGCGTCTTGAAATTTAGAATAAAAAGTCATCAGCTGGCCAATGATACGCGCTTCAGTGGCGTGCAACTGCAATACGCAAATTTGAATCTCCATCAACGATCCTCATATCACACTGCTATTAAAGAAAATTTCATTTCTACTTTCAATTAGAACATACTTTTCACAACACAATTACAAATAACCGGCGTCTATAACAATAACTATTACTGTGCGCTATTATTACACAGACCGTCACCTATAAATTCCCGATTTAGTGACAAAGACTATACATTTTGCTTACCGATGGATTGTGACATCTTGCAGTGGTTGTAAAAGAACCTTTCTCAAAGAAAGATCGAAAACCCGGGCGTGTTTTTGTTGCGTTGTTAAGGTGAACGCTACCAAGACCATCGACTCCTGAAATAATCGAATGAATTGAACTAATTAATGTGTAAATGGTTTGAACCTAGGAGTATCATTAGATGTGTGAAGTTGATCGTGCGTCCAGGTTGTTGTAGTCTTGAGAAAGACCAGCCTAGAATAGGCTTTTCCATGCGCTGCTGGGATTGGGGGCAAAATTCGCTGCATGGAGAAAGACTATTGTTGGTGACTGACGTTTCGACGGCCTCAGCGGCGGTCATCATGACTCTGAAGATGACCGCCGCTGAGGCCGTCAAAAAAACAACCAACCTGGACAATCAACTTCACACATCTAATAATTAATGTGTGGCACATGCATGCGTGTTCTTGCGTGAACTTTACAGTTAGACGCATTTAAAATAACTTGATCATAAACAACTCGACATAAAGACGCTAAAAATTCACACATTTGAGATATATACCAATAATTAAAACATGTTCGGCTGTTCCATAACCACAAGGTATCTGATCCGTGCTTTTTATTGAAGCACATTCTGAGAATGTTAAGAAAGTCGATATGATGAGTACATTAAGCAAGAACTTCGACATGACTGAATTACACAAGCGTATGGATCAGAATTCCGCTTTAGATGGACTTGGTTTCAGGTTTCAGGTAGCCTGCAATTTTCAGGTTGTTGATACTTATCGCCGCATAGTCAATCACAACTATACCCCTGTGGATTGAGGATAGGTAGGTCTGTTTTTAGCTTGAAACTTGAAAGATGGTTATAGGTAGTAATCGCAAACTGGAAAGTAAAATAGCTCTAACATTGTCGATCTTAAATCACAATATAAATAGTGTTACAAATTTTAAATATCTAGGAATTTTCATACCAGAAGATTTTACATGGACAAATCATATTGAATATATTATTAGTAAAGTTAATCAAAGGCTTGGTCTCCTTAGACGGATTAAGCACTTACTACCACTTAAATCAAGCCTTCTTTTTTATAATAGCCTTGTTCTCCCTTTATTTGATTATTCAGATATTGTATGGGGAGACAAACATAACATAACTATTATGTCTAGCTTGCAGATCCTACAAAATAAGGCTGCTAAAATAATCTTAGACAGACCACTATATACATCCGCCACAGAAGCACTTGCCACCTTAAAGTGGGTATCTCTAGAAAAAAGACGGTTTATGAGAAGATGCTTGTATATATATAAGTGCTTGAATGGTCTGGTAGAGCACCACATCAGTTTAATAAAACATGAAGATCAACATAATTACAACACACGCAACAAGGATAAGCATAGTTTGCCAATCACAAGAAGGAACTGGGGAAAACAGAGGACAGGTTACCACGCAGTTAAAGACTACAACACACTTAGTAAGGACATTAGAAATTCGCAAAACACACAGTTTTAAACGTAGTACAGTAAACACCCGCATATAAGAACAAATGGATTAAGAACATGCACCAGGCTGAAATTTGGCCAATAAAGCCCCATTTTTATAAGAACAAGATCAGCCTGAAAAATTCAGCATGTTCTTATAAAATGGAAAAGGTGTCATAATTACATAAAAAACAAGTGATTTATAGGCTCAATGATACAGTATTGATTGTGATCATTAAAATCAAAGAATATTTATTAATTTATGCTAATTTTACATCTAGGGGCATTTTTGGGTAGTATTACTAATATAGAAATTTAAGAACATTTTAAGAACACTTTGAGGCTGATTTGTCACTAAGCACCCGTTAAATAAGAACCCGATCAGCCTGACCTCCGAAATCATGTGTTCTTATATGCGGGTGTTTACTGTATTTTAGATTTTTAATATAGTTTTATACTTCATAGTTTTATGTTTTTAACATTATCTATTTACAATTAGTAGTTTATATATATTAATATATATATTCATATTTTTATTATTCTTTCATAAGAGTATTGAAAATGAATAATAGTATCACAAGCACAGCTTTCACGTTTTGATTCTTTATTATGCGCTCACCACAAGTAGCAAAAATACCGTCTGACTTTCCAAGTCTCTTTTGTTGTCTCGCACTCACATCACCGCTCTCTCTCGTTTTCTCTCTCTCTTGCTTATCTAATTTCCTGACATTTTTACACACTTATGTATCACTCAACACTCTAACTAAGTAACATTATACCAACTAAGATTATAATAAGATTATAGCTAAAACAGCCACAATTTCCGACACACTCCCCTGTTTGTCTACAAAGTATGCAAACACATCGTATATTGTCATCAACGTATATAGATCCCGATAAAAACATTATAGAAATGTATTTAAAGAATGTTCAATTTAGTCTTGATTTTGGTCCTCTGCGATGTCGCGTACTCTGATCTTGGCAGCGACAGCAGCATCCCGCTTCGGTCTAAACACAGCTGCGCCTGGGTTTAGCTCTGCTATTTCTGGCCTGTTGGTCTCTCGGTCACACGAAAGTTCTAACGGGTAAAGGTGTTGGACTGCTCTCTCGAGATGAGATTTTCCCGCACGTAATATTGCCCCTCGAACCAATCCATCCTTGCCGGTGATCAGCTCTTCCACTATCCCGAGACTCCACTTACCACGATTTTTCTCCTCTCCCTTTATAATAACTACGTCTCCAATTCGCGGTGGGTCGGGTTTGTTTCCGGTTATGCTTGCGTGTCTTTCTCGAAGTGCTCGAACATACTCCCTCGTCCAGCGATGCCACATTGCATCTTTACACCTCTGCAGATACTTGGCACGCTTGCGCAAGTCCACGTCTTCGTGCTGGTGGTTCTGTGGCTCAAGAAGGTGGCTAGGTCGAATGAAGAGCAGGGAATTCGGGGTTATTATCGGGTGTTGCACGTCGTCTTCTACGTATCCAAGTGGTCGGTCGTTCAACGTGACCTCCACGCTTACCAGAACTCGCCGTAACTCCTTCCAAGTCAAATAACCGTTGCCAATGACTTTATAGAGAGCAGCTTTCATCAGACCAACCATTCTTTCGAACTGGCCACCCCACCATGGAGCACGACTCAGGTTGAACTGCCATTTTATCTTCTGTTTTGCCAAATAATTCTGTAGGTGTTCGTCTCTCATCACTGACTTCACCCACTTTGCTGCACCAATGAACGTGCTACCGTTATCTGAATAGATGCGTTCAGGGCGACCACGACGAGCGATGAACTGCTCCAAACTATCCAGGCAATCTGTCATCTCCAGGCTCGGTAGTAAGTCAAGGTAGATCCCTCGCGTAAAGCTGCAGGCGTAAAGTAGGACGTATGCTTTCCCTTCTTTAGCATTGGTGGCCCGATAACGTATCGGCCCGGCGTAGTCGATACCAATTATTTGAAACGCCGTTGTTCCTTCCGTACGTGTCGTTGGTAAGATTCCAGGTGGAGGCGATTTGTAGGCGATGGCTTGGAATCTCTTGCACCCGGTACATCGTTTAATAACGCGCTTTACCAGCCTCCTGAGACGAGGTATCCAGTGTAGCTCCCTTACTTTAGCCATGGTAAGCCCCACTCCCCCATGTAGAGTGGCTTTGTGCAGGTGTTGCACGAATTTCTCAGAGAATGTTGAAGTGTCCGGGAGGTAGATTGGGTGAAGTCCTTGAATTCTACCTCGACACTCCAGAACTCCATCTTCGTTTTCTTGGAGGTTCAATTTCTCGCAGTCTTCTTTAATGGTTTCAGAACCACGTCGTTGAACACGCAGAACCCAGAATCGTTCTCGTGCTTCTATCTCTTCGCTTGTAAGTGGCCCGGTGATTCTTTGTACTCTCGGCCTCCGAGCATTTTCCGCGAACCGTGTAATCCACGCACACACTCGCATGGTTCGCCAGTAGTTGGCCTTGGTTAAGAGGGCATCAAATTCGTCATCTGCAGCGATGGCCATGGCGAACAACAGTTTAGTCGCTTTTACTTCTGCGTTGGACTCTGTAGTTGGAGTTGTCACAATGTTCGGTGGCCATTTCTCTTGATTGCTTAACCACTCTGGGCCATTCCACCACATCCGATTTTCTTCGTTTGTTTTCCCTCCTCTGCTGCCTAAATCTGCGGGGTTTTCGTGCGTTGGTACATGTCTCCACAGGACTTCGCCATGCTCTCGAATTTTCCGGACCCGATTCCCCACGAATTGTTTGTACTCGCCATTTCCTCGCACCCAGTGCAAGGCCACAGTGCTGTCCAGCCAGCAATGAAGTGTTGTGACAGGAAAACCTTCTAGTGCATCGCGCACATTGGTGAGCAAGTTGATGGCCATGTGCCCAGAGACCAACTCTAGGCGAGGAATGGTGAGTCCTTGTTTTGCTAGCCTCGACTTTGCTGCGACAAGTCCCTGGTTGATTCCTGATGACTGATTTACCACGGCATAGACGGCTGCGGCAACGCCTTTGCCACTGGCGTCTCCAAATGCGTGGAGAGCGATGTCTTCGATGGGCTCTTGGAAACGCGCTAGTGTCCGAGAGACGTTCACTTGTTCAGGAAGGCTGCTTTCCCATTTATTCCAGGATTTCACCAGAGTGCTGGGTAATGGTGCGTCCCAGGCACACTTCTCGTCACAAGCTTCGCGATATAGAATCTTGCCTTGGAGGGTGGTTGGCGATACCAGACCAAGCGGGTCATAAATCTTTGCAACTTTCCCGAGAATACCTCTTTTTGTCGTTTGAGAAATTCCGCTTGGGTATACGACTCCAATTTCATCAGTTCGTTTGTTCCACTTTAACCCAAGGATTCCGCATTCTCCACTCTTGGCGCCCAACTGTTGTTTGGCGTAGCTGAGGCTGTCTTCAGGCTTCTGCGTTTCATCAAGTTCCAACTCTTCTTCGTTGGAGTTCCACTTGTGCAGCTTGAAACTGGCTTGGCGGAATATTTCGGTGATGGTTTCTTTCTTTTCGCGAACCTTTTCCACAGTTTCTCCTCCACTCACCAAATCATCGACGTACAGGCTACGCTCGACTTCCTTTACGAACTCGGGATATTCGGCTCTGCAGGAATTTAGATGGTGTTGGATTACACCACCAAGCAGGAACGGCGAAGGTGCTAAGCCAAACAGTGCACGAGTAAATCTCAGTGTGCGCACTCGTTGAGTATCTTTGTCATGTAGCCAGTGGAACCGCAGTGCATCACGATCCTCGGCCCGGATTCGCACTTGGAGGAATGCCTTACGGATATCGCCCACAAGTGCTGTGGGGTAAAATCTCATACGTACAAGCACTTTCCACAGTTTATTTTGCAACGGTGGACCGGTGTCGAGACAATCGTTAAGTGAGGGCGAAGCTTCGTTGGCTCTGGATGAGGCGTCGTAGACGATTCGTATCTTTGTCGTCTGTGCGTTCTCTCTCACAACGGATTTGTGTGGGATGTAAAATTCTCTTCCTATTGCTGGCATTTCTGCATCCTCGACCACGCCTTCCTGCAGCTGTTCTTGGATGATTGCATCATAGTCATCCAAACTCCCCGTTCTCTTTAGGCGTTGTACCAGGCTCCCCAATCGTTGTAAGCTTCCAGCTTTGTTGTTTGGCAAGGGAGGATGGTTTCCCTTCCAAGGTAGCGCGGCCTCGTACCACCCCTCTGGACTACGCTGTAGCTGTTCCCGAAACTCGGCATGTACCACGGTCTGATCACCGGTGGGAGTGTCTTCTAGCCCGAGAACGTCCAATCTGCACAGCATTTCGTAATCGGTCGTAGCGGTCTGCGCGAGAAACATGTTATCCACGTCTGCTTCTGTCCCAGAAGACATCAAAGACCAGCCAAATTTCGTGTGTTCCGCCACAGGTTCGCCAATACTTCCGGTTCGCTGGGATTCGCTTGTCTTTATCTTTGCATATTCACTTGTGCCGAGAATAATGTGGACCGGAAGAATGGGTTTTGTGTCAGTGTCTTCCATTCGCACTCCGTTCAAGTGTGGATACTTACGAATCATCTCTGCATACTTTGGATTCTCGATTGACAAAAGTTCTGATCGATCTACTCGCGTTGCTTGCACAGAGATAACACAGTTCTGTTTCGTGTCACTGACTTTCAAATCGTAAATCTCGATACGCTTCGTTATAACCCCCACGATGGTTTGGATACGTCGCGTGACTGCGCGTTTTGGCGCGAGTTTGAGTTTATCCAAGATATACCCCGAGGCATATGACGCAGTTGCCCCTGTATCTAATAACGCGCGACACTTTACACCATTGACCTTCACGACTACGATGGGATGGCATACCGTATCGCTTTGTTGAGTGGCAGTCATAGCTGATCCTCCGTTTTCTGGTTTCTTTGTTTCTCCATCGGGCTTGTCGCAGATTGACGAGTGATGTCGTTGTTTGCAGTGAAGACAGTTCGTGCGACTACGACACTCGGACGCTCGATGCTTGCTTCCGGTACAATTGAAACAAAGACCTTTCATCTGTAACTTTCGTTTACGCTCGACGGGAGACGAAACCTGAGTGCACTCGAACGACTTGTGGGTTTCGTTATCGCAGTAAACGCATCCTTTCTGTTGTAAGCCATGTTGTTGCGCATGAAAACTCCTGTCGCGAGGAGTTTTCTGGTCACCGATGGGTTTCTTTGTAGCTTCGGATGTCGAGTGAATTTCCTTCCAATTACGAAGGACTTGTAACAACTGAGTAAAATCCCATCTTTGCCAGTCCTTTTGTCCACTCACCAACTCGGTTTTGATGCCTGGCAGTTTGTCTAAGATCCCGCGCACCATAAACAAACAACCCGATAGCTTGCCCAAAGTTTCTAAGGATTGAACGTTGTACATAAGCGTGTGGTAGAATTGATGAACTTTAGCCGGTTGCGCTCCGGTGATGACAGGCAAGTTCCTGATGTTCTCCACATAGGCATGCACGATTTCGTTGACATTACCATAGTTCGATTCCAAAATGCTTTTGGCTCGTTCGTATCCTTCGGAAGAAAATGGCAAACCATCTATCCCTTCGCGAACTTTTGGCTCCAAAAACTCCTTCAAAAAAGCGAACTTCGTAACTTGGGGTATGTTCTGTGAGTCGACCTCTGCTTGGAAAGTGTTCCAGAACGAAAGCCATTTCTCGAATGATCCGTCGTACTTTGTTATGACCAGCTTGGGTAATCGGACCATACCTTGCTTCTCTGCTGACTTCTCTGATTTCGTTGTTAATAGTTGCATCTCCGCTTTCTTTTGCTCGAATTTAAGTTCCTCGTCGCGTTTGCGCGCAACTAGCATCTCGTCCTTATCTAGTTTCACTTTCTCCGCTCTCATTTCGGCTTCTTCAAGGCAGCGTGATAAAAGAGCTACGTTGTTGTCCGCTTCCTCGACGCTTTCCTCGACCTTCTGTCCCCATTTCTCAACGTCGTCGACGCTTTCTCCATTTCCGAGCTTCGTCTTTTCGAGCTGAAGTTTTAGGTCATCTACCTCACTGATGATTCGCGCGAGCGATTCCTTGTGTCGCGTTATCTTTTCCATGTTCCCTTTCTTTATGATAGCCGCTGTTTTGCTGCTAGTAAGCGCCATATGTTGAAGCTCTGTTTTTAGCTTTCCATTGTTATCTTCCATGTTTAAAATTGCTTAGATCCACGTTCGGAGGTGCCACGTATTGAAAATGAATAATAGTATCACAAGCACAGCTTTCACGTTTTGATTCTTTATTATGCGCTCACCACAAGTAGCAAAAATACCGTCTGACTTTCCAAGTCTCTTTTGTTGTCTCGCACTCACATCACCGCTCTCTCTCGTTTTCTCTCTCTCTTGCTTATCTAATTTCCTGACATTTTTACACACTTATGTATCACTCAACACTCTAACTAAGTAACATTATACCAACTAAGATTATAATAAGATTATAGCTAAAACAGCCACAATTTCCGACAAGAGGTCCTTTTTGAAAATCATGTAAATGAAAAGTTTCCTCAATAAAGATTATTATTATTATTATTAGATGCGATGCAGATAACGGCATAGCGATTGATTTGATGGCGGATTTCGCGTGTGTATTTTTTTATTAGCTTCGCCGTAATTACAATACAGTAGAAACCCACTATCTCGAACCCTCAAGGGAAACAAAAAATAGTTCGAGATAGCGAAAAAGTTAAAATCTAGTTAAGCTTCAATTGTCATTGAGATACGAAGAAACACTCGATGGTCTGCTGTCTCTGACTTGTTCGAATGTTCTTTTCAATCGTGAAGCTAAGGGCAAACTTTAACCTTGGCGATAGAGTGCAAGGCACTTGCATACCCTCTCCACAGTCTACACTTCGACGGAAAAAAGTATTTATCGAAGTCCCACGACAACATCTTTTAATTAGCATAGAATAGCTGATTGTATAATTGTGTGAGACCGCTAATTGTTTGTATATCGAAAGAAGCCGTCTGAATTATAAAGATTGCAAAACATGAAAGGTTTAATGTAATTTTAGTACGCTTTCCAGCTGTGTTTTGACACTTTCTGATATTTGAGTAGGGTAATGCGGATGACGGATGGCGGATACGGATGGCGGATGAGAAAAGGCGGATAGAGGATAAAACGCGGATGGTAAAAGGCGGATAGAGGATAAAACGCGGTTGAGAAAAGGCGGATAGAGGATAAAACGCGGCTTATTGTAGATTTAGGCGGCTTATTTTACAGACCAACATAAGTGTGCGAAAAAACTGTCATGAGTTGTGTACATTTAATCGGTATAGAGTATTAGGCCAGACTATTAGTATCTGTTTCTGGTTAACTTCAAAGTTGACGTGGTGACGTGCTTCTTTTTCTATGGTACAGAAATGGTGACTATTATATCTCAAAATGTCCAGGCTTTGAAACATGCAATCGGAACTACAATAGAATGATAAATAGAACGATGGACGAAAATAGAATGATAGAATCGGAACTATGATAGAATGAAATATCCAAAGAAAAATATAAAAAGTATATTTTACAAAAACCATAAAATTATATAAATGCGCAATGTCAAACGCGCGCGCTGACCGAAACAGAAAATTTTTAGTTATTCTGTAATCTTTAATTAAAATTCTTCATACACGGTGGCATTTCGAGCGTATAAGATGATATATTTTGCAAATGAGAGACAGACGTAAAATATATACATTATACTATATACAACCATGGATTATCTAATGATATTCAAATTAGACGCGCGTAAAAATGTCTCTTGACTGATAGTCTGATGCGTTAAAACTAAAAAATTGTTAAAATCTCTTATTTCATCTGACAATTCGTTCCAGGACTATGCTAGTATGCTGCTCTATATGAATAACTTGAAGGAGCTCTAAATTACCATTCCTAATCATTTTCGGAGTTCAGTAAATAACTAAAACTTAATTAGGCACTTTAATATAAAAAAAATTAATAAGGTACTTTAACCGTAACTTAAAAGCCATATTAACAACCAAACAAACTTACATCATATAACACGACTACGATGTAACTGCTTTCAACTCTCGTGGTCGGAAAAGAACAAAAAGAACATACCGTGCAGCTGGTCACAAAGTGCTCGGAAAAGAACACCGTGCAGCTGGTCACAAAGTGCTGTCCGCGAATTAGTTTGAGTCCGAATATATCTTAACCAGAGATAACTGGTTGCCCTTTTTGTGACATTTTTATAATACATATCTCAAAAACACTTTTCCCACGAAGAGTTACAACTCAACAATAATTTTTCTC
The DNA here is from genome assembly GCA_035772405.1 of Chrysogorgia sp. JL179-B06. Lineage (NCBI taxonomy): Eukaryota > Metazoa > Cnidaria > Anthozoa > Scleralcyonacea > Chrysogorgiidae > Chrysogorgia > Chrysogorgia sp. JL179-B06. The sequence continues at coordinate 1,964,075 of JAYKKM010000391.1, forward strand.
CGGCCACAGCTGTTGTTTTGTCGTTTCCTGTTCAATTAAACAATGTTTTCCCTGACAAGCTGTAATATTCTGACTCTCTGACAGTTTATTTACTACACCTGAATCAAGTTACTCGTGGTGAAGCTTCAATCTTAATTTACTTCAGATTTTAATTTTATTGCAGATTTTCTTGCTTATAGAATGAAGCCTGGACTATAATTGATATCTGTATAAACTCATGCGTTCGGAAACAACAACAATTACATTAGCGCTTTTGAATAATATTATAGTCTTTCGCACGCAGTGGAGAGTCTGCGAGAGACTATTAATTCTAAATTTCTACACACAGACCTACTTTCCTTTTCTCATCCGCGTTTTATCCTCTATCCGCCTTTTCCCATCCGCATTTTATCCTCTATCCGCCTTTTCTCATCCGCGTTTTATCCTCTATCCGCCTTTTATCCTCTACCCGCCTTTTCTCATCCGCCATCCGCATCCGCGTTTTATTTATACTTACCCGTTTGAGAAGTATTACCCGAACTCTAAAAAAGCGCAAGAACTAGAAGCCTCTGCGGAGGAGAGTGCCGTTTGAGTATCAGTTTCGTAATTAGAGTTCGAGATAAACAGGGTTGATTTGGGCCAAGGGAAACAGAAAATAGTTCGAGATAGCGAAGTTATACTGTAATACTAAATACTTATAACACATTAACAATTACGTTAAGTCGTTAACAACATTAATGGCTACACTAGGGTGACGGCAAACTGATGCCCAAACCAATGTCAAACCGGTCACTCCGCGTGCTTAGACTATTCTTGTTTGAAATTCAAACAAGATTGCAATGCTCATGTGCAATTCTAATTTAATTTTTAGCAGTGGCTATGAATCTTGATGCCAGTTGCATCAAAGGTTGTTCAGTCATGGTAACATAGCTTGTTATGATAGCACACGTACATAGGATATGATAACAAGGTTATTACAGCATTGTTCACTTATCAATCAGCCAGTAAAAGTAAAAGTATGGCCTGAAAATTTTACTTAAGTAAAAGTGAAAGTATGGCCTGAAAATAAGTATAAGTAAAAGTAATAGTATGGCCTGAAAATCTTACTTAAGTAAAAGTAAAAGTATGGCAAAAAAATATTCCAGAAAAGTACTTCTAAAACAAACTATATATTCTCGAACCACTAACCAACATGACAAATGACAATAAGCCAGTTCGTAATGTCGACTCTCAAACAGGGCCGTCTATATATATATAGTATAGACTTAAATTTGCCGACTCGATGAAGAATGGGGGGTGTCGCACCCCCCACACCCCCCTCTAGCGACGGCCCTGCTCTCAAAATGACACGTTCTGCGTCGGGATAAAACTTATTTCAACTCATAACATCAGGCTGGGGAATTCAGTGTAACCAATTTGCAAGTGTAAATAGAAATTCAAGTGTCTATTGTGGTTTTAGACTGATGTTATGAATTGAAATAAGTTTTATCCAGACGCAGAACACGTCATTTTGATGCGCAGTCGATATTACGAACTGGCTTATTAATAATCTGGTACTGTACTTTAATCTGAGCGCTGTTAGGCGGCGCCAACTCAATAGTTGCCAATCACGTACACATGCAAAACCAACTTCACGCGATTTCTCCACTCTAGATCTCCAGTGGAGGATAGAGTGGACCGAGTATTTCGCGACTCCGCGTTCCGAATTAATTTTTTTACTTTGGCGATAAAACAAAAAGTAACGAAGTTAAAAAGTAATTATTTAACAAAAATTTTACTTCGTTACAAGTAAAAAGTATTTGTTGAAAAATATACTTCGTTACAAGTAAATACTGATTTTTTTTACTTAAAGGTGCCGTCAAGTCCGTTCTGCGCATGTCCACGTTTCTGTTTGCATCGTTTGTTTACATTGCATTATATAAACATTGAACATGAAGTATTGCGGATTTGTTTCCCACGCTTGAGCTTTTCCGCCTAAAAAGCGTGTTATAAGAAGCTGTTCTGTTCCTAAATGTTGATAATATATCAAACTAACACTCGCGCCTTCGCTACCTTTAACAAATACTCGCTTCCGAACTGTCGCAAATCTATTCCGTTAAAGTTTGTTTACATCTGGAGGCCCTCACGCTTGAAATATCGCACATGCGCAGAACGGACTTGACGGCACCTTTAAGTAAAGTAACGAAGTAAATTTACTTCGTTGCTGGCGAACACTGGTTACAGCTCATGGTTGAGAGCAACAATAATGATAACAATAGAGACTATGCTTCTTCCAACAACCGTGAACAACCATTGTGGAATAACATTGACCCAAACTATGACCCTAAACACCAAATGACCCGAAACCCCCAAAATGTAGTACATATACAAATCGACCAATTTAGTATACTCTGTCACAGAGACTGGGTACGAATTTAGCTCGATGTTAACTGTCAAAGTGTTTGATAAACAGAGAGCGTATTTTAAAAATGTCAAGCGATTCGGCAACTAGTGTTGTAAGGAGCACCAGCAACACAATATCTTCCACCGTGTTTTGTAGCTTTCTCACTATATTTTCTTCCATATCTTTAATTTACACAAAACACCTTACGTCACACCAACAAGTCACGTGGTATTTAGCCGTGCGTTTTGGCTGAAAAATGCATAATGAACATTTAAAAATTGAAAAAAAATTGTTTCATAGGCACTTTAAGTTTCGCGAAAATATTTCGTGCGCTTTAATTAGCACACTGTTTCCATACAGTTGACGCGGTAGCTCATCTTGCGCGAGTTCAAATCTTGCTCGAGTCGAAACTTCGTCGACTCCATAATCATGTCGATTAATTTTCATGTATGATTCTGAAATAGAATGTTGTAACTAGCCATACTATGGCGCGCCGTTTCGGCCAAAAGGTATGCGAGAATCATTTTGACTGCGCCGTTTCGGCCAAAAGGTGGACAAAAGGTCGATATATCAAAGATAATTATATTTCAGTAGTCGAGAATATTATATCTATAGGTGAGAATCAGAGAATGCTATTGTCATAGTCGAGAATTTTATACCTATGGTCGAGAAATTCATGTCTATACTCGAGAATTTTATGTCTATAGAGTCATAGACGAGAAATTTATATCTATAGTCGAGAATATTTTTATGTTTGTAGTTAAGAATATCATTTTGGTAGCCGAGAATATTTTATGTTCATGTCGAGAATTGTAGTTCCATACTTGAGAATAATCACGTTGAGCCGTTACGGGGAGGGCATTTACTTTTTTCGAAAGGGGAGTGACTCCAAACAACAACGATCTACAATTTACTAAATTTAAAGGTCGTGATGTTTCTGCCTATTGTGTGCAACATGTTTCTGCCCATTGTGCTACATTAATACTTCAGACAGTTAATCAGTGCATAGACCTCTTTCATAATGGCGGCCAGTCTAAATATTCTTTTATATGCATGCAAATTAGCCTTTCTGGCCTCGTTACAAAGCGAAGATTCTTTGGAATTTTGACACACGAACGAGGTCAGAAAGGCGAATTTAAATGAATATAAAAGAATATTTAATTTGGGTGCCATTATGAAAGAGGTCTATAGTGTGGATTATATTAACTATGATCAGCGCCACGTACGTTATTGAATCGTCGCGGAATCAAACAAGTTTTTAAAATCATATGTAATCTTTACTTATGACTCCAAACAACGATCTACAATTTACTAAGTAGGAGTGAGGAGGACGTGATCAGATGTTTCCATATTTATGCCCATCGCGCTTCAATTTATTAGCCTTTAAAACTCCACAATATAAATAGTTTGTTTCGCCAGCTCGCATTGTCATTGCTTAACAATTTTATGTTTTACTATTACTATATAACTATATACTAGCCTATATAGACCAGACATTACTATTTGGAGTGCGGCGCGTAGAAAATCTGTTTTTCACGGTTGTATACATATATGCTTCATGACGATTATAGCTGGTTTTCATTTTGTCGTTGTACATATAAAGGACGGCTAAGTTTCCATTTTGGCTAACTTGTAGTAGTTATACATCTGTATAGCCTCTGAGGACGAAGCTGCATTCTTCAGATTGCGGTCTGAGAGGTCGGAAATAAATTAACAAGATACAAGATCGTTGTCGATGATAAATTCCGTTGATATTACAGGGTCTATTAAATAATGAAGAAGTATACTTCGCGCACTATCGCGGTGCTATTACATCGACATCGTCCTAGTTGGTCGATCAAATACGAACCGGCGATCAAATATATGAACCGGCGTTAAATGTAACTTATACAAAAAGGTTAAACTCAGTTTCTATATGATTAATAAAAGAAAATTTGGCGTAGACAGACCAGTAAGTTTGTTGTAATATGTATAAAAGTCTAAAGTAAATATTACATATGATTTTAAAAACTTGTTTGATTCCGCGACGATTCAGTAACGTACGATGCACTGATTTTATTAACTGTCTGAAGTATTGTAGCACAATGGGCAGAAACGTCACGACCTCCCCACTCCTATTTAGTAAATTGTAGATCGTTGTTGTTTGGAGTCACTCCCCTTTCGAAAAAAGTAAATTGCCCTCCCCGTAACGCTCAACGTGTTATTCTCAAGTATGGAACTACAATTCTCGACATGAACATAAAATATTCTCGACTACCAAAATGATATTCTTAACTACAAACATATTTCATTATTATATTTCTATATTTTGGATATGGCGGGGTAAAAGTCGCGTGATTTCGATACAATATCAACTTTTTTTCATGAAAAATGTGAAATAAAAGTTATTTCATGTAATTTTTAAATAGAAAGCTAGCGCAAGTCAAGTTCTAGAAATTATTTCAATATAATTTTTCATGCAAAACAAAGAAAATGAATAATTTATAGTCCCAAAAGCAACCTTGATGTCGTCTTTGTTCAGACATCATGACTGAGGGTGTTTTCATGTTCTGAAGACAACGTTGAACAACTGCACTAGAACGGACACAAGAACCTAGTAAACACATCTACTGGTTAGGATCTTGTTATATGATGGTTAATAAGCAACTGCCAATAAAAAATCAGCATCAGTAAGCGCAGTTAGTAAAGTTAAACGTTGACTCTGCAGCAATATTTGATACAGCAATAAAATTGAGTCATCACGTAGCTGGGGAGAAGCTAATTTTTGATTGGCTGTTGGTTACTAACCATCATACAACAAGATCCTAAGCAGTGAGCGTGTTTACTAGGATCTTGTGTCCGATTGGATAAAAAGGTCGGAAAACGACCAATCAAATCAGTTGTTCAAGAAGCTACTGTACCATGTCTTTAGTCTTTACCCATAAAATTCAAACTTGCTTTCTAACACGGTATACCAATTTAGGTTTTTTAGTCCTTCATTGGGATTTCAAATCCTTCATTATCTTTGTTTTGTATGATAATTTATATTGAAAAATACGCCATTCGCGATTTACGGTTGCCGTCCATCTATGAGCTGGGAGACACAGGTTCAAATCCTGGGTCGGACCTCCACTCAGGGTCTTAAAAATAATTGAGGAGAACGTGCTGCCTTTGCAATAATATCAGCAAATGGTAAGACTTTCGGGTCTTCTCGGATAACGACCTTAAATCGTAGGCCCTCGGAACCCCTATAATTGGGCTTCTAGCCTGTTGGGGTATTCCGTTCACCTAAGAGTGATAAATCAAATAAACTAAAAAAACTAAACTAGGTGATCGCTATCCCTATATCAAATTTGGAGCTTTTGCTAATATGATCCCACAATTGTTTTCACCAATCTGCCGGAGTAGTAACCAATAATTAGTAGCACAAATAGGAAAAACAACAAACAAAAATATATAATCACTAAACAATAAACAAAGTAAACATTATCTTTGACAATATAATACTGCAAGAAAGATCCAACTTGCAGTTACAAACTTTTCCAGATTAAGAAACTACTATAGAACAACTTAAGTATGATTTTCGTTTAACATGTAGATATATAATCTTGCGATTGGCAAGGGTTTTTAACTGATTTCTGGAATAGAAACATTGTATTCTTCATCAGTTTCAATTCCAACATCCTCCTGAAAGCAAAATAGCAACATCGTTGATTCAAGAAATTGATATTATTAAAGAACTTAAAGATGAGTCTCAGGATGATGGATTGCACTCTTGTGTAATTGTTTAGTTACGGGTATTTAATTATTAAGAAACTGATCTTTTAAGTAAACAAGAACAATCTACTTTTATTCATCTACATTTATTGTGTCAGCAGAAACTACATACACTAAGTTATCACGCTAACTTGATTAATAAATAAATATAAAGTGAATATATAGTATAATACATGCATGATCGGGACATAGGGATATAGATCAAAGGATGTAATTGGAATTGAGAAGAAGTTAAATGATGAACTGGCGTTAATTCATGATTGGATAATTAGAAATTGTCTGTTTTTGCACGCACGTAAAACAGATGTTATGGGTAGCCGAGTCTAGGTTTCGCGATTATTTTTATTTTTTTGGTCGATATATGGCCCTAACATGCTTTGCGAAACTGAGGCATGTGACGTATGACCAGGGCATTTTTGTGATCTCGTAGAACGTCTTCAACGGCGTGCTGCTCGAATTGGTTTGAGATCAGACAGTAGTGATTATGCTCTTACCACAGGCACAGGAAACATGTTCTCAAACTTGTTGAGAAATGTCTCAAAAAAACAGGTCCCTCAATTTTTTGTAAACTATTTTACTTTTAACCGAGAAATAATTCAAAGGTCCACCAGACAGAGTAATTTACTTCATCTGTCTAGAGTGAGAACTGAAGCCGCTAGAAAGTCCTTTTATTATAATGGTTGTATTATTTTCAATAGTTTTACCTCTTAAATGGCTCGCAGTATTTTATTTGTAATTTTATTTTAGCTTTAATAGTGGTGTTATGTAATTTAGTATATTACTGACTCAGGGCTCTTCTTGATAACAGTGTTTATTATACATTGTAGTCACTTCCTGTCTTCTCATTGGCTAATTTGTACTATGCGCCCGTAATGCGAGATTTCCTAACGAGCGGTAGCTTTCCACACAAGCAAAAACAACATGACTACTCGATTTTCGCAACTGCAATGTTTACTTTAATTAGACACAGACGTTGTTTACACACATTTTTGTGTGAAACATTTTTACGAACTTTTTCAGAACTTTTGAAAATGTAACTTATATATTTTGATGTTGTTGCGATATTTGTTATTGTGATTTCTATTTTTTGAAAATAAATTGTGTTCCGAGTGCGTTTATTGTTACTTTCCTTAAAACAATATATGCATAATAACAATGTATAATGAATACAATATATAATAAAACAATTATTGGATTCGGTTTTTGTGATATCTGGATAATCAAGGTGTCAGCCTTCGGCTGATAACACTTACCTCGCCTTGATTATTCCAGATATCACAAAAACAGAATCCAATAATTGTTTAATATTTCACACTGATTAAACTACCCTGATTAAATAAAGGTTTAATAATTTCCCTCATGTCATGGTATTACTTATAATAAATATTTATTACTCTATAAATAATGAGGAAACTAGTATAGTAATAAAAATAAAAACAATTATACCTATATGTTAAGTAAGAAGGATTGGAAAATAAATTACATCTTATACTCTAAAGTACTGATCTAAATTAGTAGTAAAAGAGGCAAGAGAAAGAAATATACCAATACTTGACTACAACTTAAATATATTTAAGTGCTTTGGAAATTTAGAAGCTTCTATGAGCTTGAAGAAATCACATTCACTAAAATTATTGTCTGTGGTTTGTTTCCAAAGCAAGGTTGAAGTTATAAAACGTGTTGTGCTACGTAGGTAGTGTAGAAATACAATTTGAATACTCTAAAAGGTTGGTTTATACTGACAAAATAATCTGTAGGAGGTCTAACGTTTCGAGCGAAGGCCCTTCGTTAAAGAGTAAAGGTTGAAATTAGTTATCTAACACTGTCACTGCGTTCTTGTTTTAGTGTAATAGTTTTAAATTTTCCACTAAATTAAACTAGGCATGTAGATATATGTTATTCTTCATTTATTAATAGGGAGTATAAAGGTTTACACCAGCGACGGCGGGACACAATTTCATTACAAAAATATCTCAATATATGGGGGGGGGGGGGCTAAAGCCTCTCACTCCTTCCCGTCTCCACCGTCCCTGTATACACTGTGATTAAAGTGCATATGCAGTGAAAAATTTAGTTCGAAAAGAACTATATAAATTATAAAGATTGGCGTTTACAACTCTTCGATATCTCACTTTGTTCTTGAGATATTAAGATTTGTTTGATATGTAAATGATCCTCACTTTGACGTCACACTGCATTATTATGCCGTTATTACTTACTGAAAAGCATGTATATCTTTGGGATTATTAAATCAAATCACTCGAAACATAACTTCAACACGACACACACGCACATGTTATACTTGCGACTCTCTCTTGGGGCACTGTGCCCGAGCGACCTCGTGACAAAATGGCGATGTAATTTTGTTGTTGTTTCGATAGAAGAAATAAAGATCGTTTTATACTCGTTTCGAGTCTTATTTTAATCTGAGTCGAGTCTGGTTAACATTTGGTGGCAGCGGTTGGATTGAAGAACCCGTCAGACCAAGAATCGACGATGGAAATAACTCAAAACGATATCGAAGACCTACAGTACAGTTGAACATCGAAGCGAAGGTTTCTCAACTCGTGTAAAACCTTTTGTTGCTGATAGAGATACGCTTGTCTCTATATACAATGCCATCATACTGTACGTCCCTACTTCGATTATTGTTCTGAAGTTTGGGATGTATTTGGCGAAACACAATCTAAACGACTACAAAAACTCCAAAACAGAGCTGCTCGAATTATTTCAAATTTGAGCAATGATGTAGATAATTATTTTGCTTTATATGCCTTAGGCTGGGAGCCACTTGATATGATAAGAAAAAAGGAAAAAGCAGGAATGATGTACAAAACTTTAAATAAAATAGGCCCAGAGTCTCTCACAAACCTCTTCACGTATAAGAAAAATATAACAAATTATAAACTTCGGAATATTTCAAATGGTCTTTGTCTACCACAACCTCGCACCAATAATATGAAAAAGAGTTTTATGTATGATGGTGCAAAGCTATGGAACTCTATTCCAAACGAAATTAGGGAGAGCAAATTTAAAATAGATTATGATTGTTATGTTGCTCACTTACCTAGTACTATACTTTACCTATTTAATACTATTTCTAATATTTTGTAAATAATTATTCTAATGTTTATACTTCTGTAATTTCTTTTATACACGCCCCCTGTTGAAATCAGCTTCGGTTGACGGGGTTAGCGTGGTTAAATAAAGTTTTTCTATCTATCTATCTAACTAACGAAGGAACAGTTATTTAAGCTGGCTGTGGCACTTCACGTACCTAGTGAAATTAATGAGAAGTCTTCTCGTTTCGTATTGAAATTAATGAGAAGTCTTCTCGTTTCGTATTGTGTCGAGAAGTTAAAATATTTATTGAAAAGGAATGTGAAGCCAGGGAAGATCCTTCTGAACGCACGAGTTTATTTTGGAGGTGAGTAAAAAGTATACTAGTTGTTCTAGTTCCGAGGAAGATACTAGCCAACATGAGTCTGACGTGTTACAAAACCAATTGAAGGAACTATCTTTGAAGCATCAGCAAGAGACGGAGGCAATGAAGATGAAGGTCAAACAGGCAACTATGAACTTGTCAGCCAGCACTATTACTAGCAATAGTACCTCCAATGGCAATAGCCAAATACCGAAACCAGTCACCACTGAGGTCGAGAGAGGCCTACACAAAATTATTCGAAGGGAGCTAAAGATCTATGGTCAGATTGAGCAACCTGGACAACAAGATAAACTTACTTTTATTAGTTTGGCGCGACAAATTGAGAATGCTGTGCAAAGGGGATATTCTGAAAGTGAAATTGGTGATGCTATTATAAGAGCAATAAACCCAAGCATCCAATTGAGGAGTTATCTCGAGACCCGAATTGTCCCTGACAAAGCTTCGAGGAATCCTACGGTCACATTGCCAGTCTGGTACAGGATCCCAAAGAAAATGCGCAGAATTTTCTCATGAGAGCCGGGGACGATAGCTTGGATACTCCTCACGATTGAGGGTATGTTTTTTGATCAACGGATGAATTAGCGCTTTCTTAAGTGATGTAGGGAAAACACCCAAGGACAATGAACTATTAATGATAGCAGTCAGTGATGGTGCCAAGACGTCAATAGATTGCTTCAGGATGTTAGTCGGAATAGGATCTAGTTTGCAAGACTTTGGTTTGGACTTCATCACTAGCTCACATATGTATTCTTCAGACACTTGTACTCTGAGTTATTAACCATTTCTTCAATGACATTATAACCTAGGATTGGATGTTCAATTCTTGCTTCTGTTACTAGCATTGGTACTTGGATACTCGGGTCTTGTTTTCTTACCCCCAATTGAACATTGATTTCTGTCCAGCCTTTGTATGGTATATCGGTCCCATTGGCAACCTTGATATTCAGCTTGGTATTGTCATCTAATAAGGTTGAGACAGGGTGTATTGGAATATTCGACAGGTTTTTCTTTAGAAATTCTTCCGAGACCAGGGAAACCTGAGCACCTGTGTCCCACAGGGCTTCTGTCTTCACATCGTCCATCCAACAATGTATCAAACAGCGTCCACCAACCAGTCTTGCTGCTGTTGTGTGTTCCTTCGGAGTTAAATGACTGATATAAGCATCATTGTCTTGTCCTTGACCGTTCCCTTGTCTGCTTTTACAGTTCTGCTCCCTCATTTTTTTATTTCTTTACACATTGTTTTGTGTTCATTCCAGTGAGAGTTCTGACATTCCTTTGAGCAATAACTAAACAGCTGGCAGTTTGAGCATCTTCTCAACAAATTTTTGTTAGTTTTCTTTTGGCAACATGAACACCAGTGGGACTCTGTATGGTTATCAGCGACTACTTCCGGTCCCTTGGCCGTAGTCCGTTGTCGTTTCCCGGGATCCTCTTGCAAAGTGTTCGCTACTGCCGCATCTAAAGCAGTGGTCACAGTTTGGGCAAGCATCTTCAACACATCTCTTGCAAGCTCTTCGGTTTCCTTGTCTTCTCTGGATTAGTTACTCAGTCCGGTAGGGTGAATCTTGGGAACGCTGAAATAAAGATGCTTGTTGGGCCTGTATTGCAACTTTTAACTCTGCCACCTTCCAGCATGGTTTGAAATTTCCCCGGCTTCACTTCCTTCTTGACTGCCTCTTTTTCTTGGTCAGTGAGGATCTCATTCATGGCACGTTGTTTACTCTGTAACTCATTGAACGTGGGTTGGCATTGATCTTGCTTTGTCGTTCTGTTTCGGTAGCCACTGCAATATTCATCTGTTCGATCAGGACTTCATCTGTCACCATGACATCTTGTAAATATGGTCGTAGTTTTGATCGCACATTCTCATCTTGGAGGCCAATCTCTACTGTACGAAGGAGCAAACCTTGAACCAGACTGGGTCATATTACTTGATTTTTACATCATCTTCTTTCGATGCAAATAGAATCTTTTGTCGCAGGCCCAATCTCAAACGTTGCTTTTCTTTCGAAAACGCTGGAACGAGTTGTTGCTACTCAAGCTCTGAATTATCTTACTACTAATGGATTGCTGGCAAAATTCCAGTCGGCATATAGGCACTTCCACAGTACTGAGACGGCACTATTACGAGTTTGCAACGATATGTTGATTGCGATAGATGGACGTCAAGAGGTTGTTTTAGTTCTTCTCGACCTGTCATCTGCGTTTGATACTATCGACCACAGTGCTCTTCTATCTCGGCTACAACGTCGTTATGGAATCACTGGTACAGTGTTAGAATGGTTTAGATCCTACCTGACAGGCAGGTCCCAACAAGTCATCATCAAGGACGGTGTCTCCCAGGAGAAACCTCTTGAATTTGGTGTACCTCAAGGTTCTGTGCTTGGGCCCCTCCTGTTTTCCTTATTCTTTGCCCCTCTCGAGGACGTAATCCTGGCGCATGGTCTGAGTGCGATGATGTATGCTGATGATACTCAGGTGCATATATCGATTGATTCAATCGAAGATCGCCCTGTAGTGCTGTCCAAGATTGAACTGTGTATTCAAGACATCCTAATATGGTGCACAACCAACGGCCTAGCATGCAATCCAGACAAGACCGAAATTGTTCATTTGAGTTCGCGCTTCTCGGCACACTCTCCTATCCCAGGGATCAATGTGAATGGATTTAACATCACACCAACACCTACAGCGTGCAACCTTGGAGCAATATTCGATAACCATTTACAGATGACACAGCATGTAAACAACCTATGCAAATCAGCGTTCTTCTCCATCAGGAACATAGGCAGAATTAGGAAATACCTTGATAGGGAGAATACTGAACGACTGGTCCATGCATTTATAACTTCTAAGGTAGACTCCTGCAACAGCTTGTTGATTGGACTCCCTGACACGGAAATTGCCAAACTTCAGCGCGTGCAAAACACCGCGGCAAGACTTGTCACAAGAACAAAAAAGTTTGACCACATTATGCCCATACTCAGACAGCTCCATTGGCTCCCAGTTCGATTGAGGATAACATTCAAGATACTTGTAACTGTTTATAAAGCTCTTCATAACCAGGCTCCTTCCTACATAACTGAACTTATCACTCCCTACAGACCGTCGCGTTCTCTTCGTTCAGCCAATAAGAATCTTCTTGTCGTCCCTAAGTGTAATACACAGTTTTACGGTGAACGATCTTTCGCAGTTGCTGCACCACGTCTATGGAACGAGCTTCCCCTTCTAATAAAAAATGCGGAATCTTTAAACTCATTTAAATCCTATCTTAAGACCCACTTATTCCATAATTTCTTTGATTTGTAATTTCTTGTTTCAACTAGTTTTACTGTAGCATGTGTTTAAATATTATTCAATATTGTAGTTTTCTTTAATTTTGTAATTCATTTTATATTCCTAAAATAACCTGTAAAGCATTGAAACTTTGTAATATGCTTAATAAATTATTATTATTATTATTATTACATGGTAGAAGAGTCAACAGACAAGATAATCCATGTGTTAACGGATGCCATTTTAGATACAAATACAACCAACATAGAAACATTGGTGAGCCTGATGAGAAAAACAACGGAAGGTGACCTGTGCAATGTAAGGACAATTAAAAGAGACGTAGTCATCCCCAAGAAACAAACCGTTTCTGTACCTTGTCGTGCCAACACTGGACCAGTCCAAAGGAAGACTCCAGTTCTGTTCAATCAATCAATCAATCAATCAATCAATCAATCAATCAATCAATCAATCAATCAATCAATCAATCAATCAATCAATCAAGGTACCAAAGGGTCCTTGCAGGAGAATCGAGAGGTTAGCCCTATGTGAGAATCCCCTTAATTAATAGAATGACATTCCCTAAATTGTATTTACATCGAGTTTAAAAATTAAGTGTAAAACCGAGTTAAAATCTAATTATCATAATATATTCATATGTAATTTAAACTGATCAACAACTTTGAGTGTTTTCCCAAAAAAATGATACATAGGTTCTGAAGAATCACGTTGGTTTGTAATCCGCATCACCTCACATTTTTCTTGATTAAAACGTAATTGCCAGGTATTAGCCCAGATACTCATACGGTCTAGGTCAGATTGGAGTATAGAGTATCGTTTTCAACATCGGATATTTCTCGGTAAACTTTTGTATCGTCCGCAAAAAGCATTATGGAACTATTTATTCCCTGTGGCAAGTCGTTTATGTATAATAAAAAAAGAATTGGGCCAAGAATGGTTCCCTGTGGTACTCCAGATTTAACTTCCAACCAGCTTTAGTATGAACCTCTAACCACGACCCTTTGCTTTCTATTTGTGAGAAAGTTACGTAGCCATTGAAGTTACATGCCACCTACACCATGTTACTTTAATTTGTAAAGCAAACGTTCATGCGGGACACTGTCAAATGCTGTACAAAAGTCTAAAAATACTAACAGTTGGATGGGTGTTGTTTCTTGACTTTGCCCAACTGTGGTAACACAATAGTAATTGCGATACAGTAGATCTACCTTTCAAGTATGCAAATTGGTTTTGATTAAATATTTGCCTTTTTACCCAGATATTTACCATTCTTTCTCCGTTTCTCGAATAATATTTTCTCCAATCTTTGATATTATGGACGTAAGAGAAATTTGCCTATAATTTACTCGTTTAAATTTTGATATCTTTTTATGGATGGGTGCTATGTTGAAGGACTTATTATATAGATTGGCTAATGATGATGGCTAATGATGGTGACAAATAAGCGGCAAATTCCTTCAGAATAACTGGAGGAATAGTATCAGGCCCAGGAGACTTATTGATGTCCAAATTTTTTAAGTGGCGTTCAACTTCCTCTGATGTACACACGATATCGTTTAGTTCGTCGTCCACTATACGATTTATTGTCGGAAGGTCTTCAAGGTCTTCGTTTGTGAACACTGATGCGAAATACATGTTCAAGTTTTCGGCAATATCTAAATCCCTTGTGATCTCCTTATCTCCCTCTTTCAGATACACTAAATTATTTGTTCCTTTACGTTTGGAGTTAACGTTATCTCCAGAATGGTTTGGCGTTGTTTAACTTCAGCTTTCCTGTTAAGTCTGCAATGTAATCACAACGGGCTGAACTACACTTCTTTTTAAGCATGTTATTCAATTTGTTATAGTATTTCCAATCGCGATTTTTATCAGATCTTTTCGCTTTTCTAAAGGCAGTCTTTTTTTCCTGCATAATGAGATTAAGTCCTTTGTGATCCATGGTGTATCCTGTTTTTTCTTTGCGTTGGTTTTTGGTATGCAGTCATCCATAGCAGCTAATAACAGATCTCTCCATTCTAACCAGTTGTTATTGATATTATCATCCATCATTACACAATTCCAAGGTGCATGCTGAAGGTCTTTTAGTTTACACCAGTCTGCTTTCTTGAAAGCATAAAATTGTTTCTGAGGCTTCCTCTGTTCATACGGTTTACAATTTATTTTGAAGGTTATTAAATTATGATCTGAGAAAGGTTCTCCTACCAGTAGGTCTTGAATATAGTCGGATGATGATGTTAGTATAAGATCTAAGATATTATGTCCTCTTGTAAAAAACCTGATATTGAACAATTGTAAAAAAACCTGATATTGAACAATTGCCAAGTGGTCTTCAAATATCGGACACCCTATTGTATGTTGGTCGTGGAACGTCAAGTCGGATCAACGTCAGTGTGTCAAACACCACATGCCATGATATACATGTAGTCCTGAACAGACGGACAGCATTGGGGAGATTGCAGCTGGTAAAGTCAGTCACACCATTTGGAGGTGAAACTTAGAGAACAAGAGAGCTTCAAGGAATCTACTGCAACAGACAACAGTACTCCAGCACCTAAGAGACCTGAGGCTACAACACAGAACTCAGCAACCAGAAAGGAGGGAGACAAACGACTGGACGGCATCGATCTTGGACAGCTATCTGCAGAGAGGAGGAAAATGGTAGAACAGATGCTGGGCGAAGAAATTGAATCATTCTCGGAAAGTGATGAAGACATCGGCTGTGCAAAGAACTTGAAATTGAAGATCAACATCACAGACACCACTCCGTACAAAAGACATACTCGTCCCTCGCCCACTTTATCCAGAAGCTAAACAATACATACAAGACCTCCTAAATCGTGGCTGGATTAACAAGTCAATATCGTGCTGCTCCTCGCCGGTAGTCTGTGTACGAAAAAAGACGGTGATTTACGACTGTGTGTTGATTATCGGGAGCTTAACAAGAGGACGGTACAAGATCGCCACCCAATTCCACGAGTTCAAGACACCTTGGATGGACTTGGAGGAAACCAGTGGTTCTCATTACTAGACCAAGGTAAAGCGTATCACCAAGGGTTTATGGACCCCGAGAGTAAACATCTAACCGCATTCATTACACCTTGGGGATTATATGAATGGGAGCGGATCCCTTTTAGATTAACTAATGCCCCTGCAAGCTTCCAAAGGTTTATGGAAGGATGTCTTGAAGGAATCTGGGAGGATTTCTGTATCCCTTACCTGGACGACATAATTGTCTTTAGTCAAACCTTTGAGGAACATGTGGAACACATTCGAAAAGTTCTACAACGTCTTCGGGTGAATGGCATTAAGGTAAAGTTCGGAAGTGCAAATTGTTCAAGAAGGAAGTGTGTTATCTTGGACGAGTAGTCTCTGTCGAGCTTCAAAGCACAAATCAAGACTTACCTTTTCAAGCAAGCTTTTGATGGTCATAGCTCTGTTTAGTTTTATTATGAGTTTTCAATATTGTTGACATTATCAGTACATAGTATATATAAGTCACTTAGATTACATTGTGAAGCGCTATTGGGCATTATTTTGGAAATAGCGCTATATAAGTAAATAAATTATTATTATTATTATTATTAGTGTCGGCTGAAGGCTATCGAATGGATCCAGCCAACCTGGAAGCAGTAACGTCCCTGAAGAGCTCGTCGCCACGAAACGTTGGGGACGTTCGCAAAATCCTTGGATTATTGGGGTATTACAGAAGATTCAGCTACAAAGTTAGGACATTTACATTTCAAACAAATAATCTCGAAGTGAGATATCGAAAAGTCGTAAACGCCAATCTTTTAAATTTCTATTATTTCACTGCATAAGCACTTTAATCAGGCCGATTTCTTATCCTGGTACATATTTTATAATCATGAAAGTAACAAGAAGCTGATTCTTGAGCAAATACATTACATAACATGCGACAAGATAAGAAATCCGCCCGATTAATCACAGTGCATAGAAACGTACCCTTATGCATGCTCCTTATTAATAAATGACGATACAGTCCAGTTTGATTTAAGTTGAATATTCTAACTTTATAACTATACTTTAGTATCACTTTGAATTGTATAATAAAATTCTCTCATCATCTTGAACTTAATTTACAAAACTGACAGCAAAAGACTTACAATGAACTGTTTCTTTGTTTTTGGATAACTTTCAAGAATGGCATTCATAATATCTGAGGCCTTCATAAGAAAAAAATACAAGATCAGTATACAATCACAAATGCAGATACAACTGTACTGCCGAAATAGTGTGCAGGAGGTCTAACGTTTCGAGTGAAGACCCTTCGTCAGGCTTTTAGCCAGGATTTCAAAACTGGAAGTTCAAAAATTAGTAGGCGTGGCCATGTGGGAATAATATGAGATATCTGAAACGTGTTTCCTTGACTTTGAGGGGTGTAAACCATGCTTGAAGTTGGTTTAAAGACCACATAAAAGAAAACGTTACTATTCTAATGCTCTAGAATCGTGACGTTAGCCAATTGCCAAAGTGCTGAACTCATTCGTTATTAACAATTAATGAACTGTACTGTATAAAAGGAAAATATACTGTAATGAGCTTGCCAAACTTAGTAGCTAACAGAGATTAAGAAACATTACAAAGGTATTTATAAAGCAGAGCTGCTAAATATTACTTGGTCGAAACCGTTTTGCGATTCGACGATGGCAAGTATTATTTTTCTTACTCCGAATCTGGAGTTGTTATGTCTGCCATTAATCGTTCATGTTCTTGACCAGCGTAACGAAGTGGCTAATTCTTCAAGTAAATCAAGGTCGATTTTTCAAATTCTTCGTCTGAAAGGCTGGACATTTCATCTACTTCTCGAAAAAAACAAGAAAACAAATAACCTCGACAGTAATTCAGGCGCAGCATTGAGAATCTGACGTCACAAACAATATTACGTTTTGAAATTGCGGGCTCACTTGGAACATGTTCTTAGTAATGGTGGCCTAAATAATAGTGATTTCAGAGCTGTAAAAAATTTTACATCGATGATCACTTTCGACCCTGAAATATTATTCTATGCTAAAGAAAATCTAAAAGACGGGGGTGCATTTTCATCGTAGTGGCACTTTAATGCAAAAATTTCAAACTAAAAGCCTGCCCTTCACAAAAGAATGAAACGTAAAGTGAAATGAAAACTGAGTGAAACATTTATATGTAAAATAATGTGACAAAAAGTAGCGTTTATTTAAAATGAAGTTTCTTTGTCAATCAGGTAGTACGAAAATAATTGGTTTGTTTGGTTTTCTTGTTTTTATAGAATTTAGAAATAAACGCCTCTCCCAACTAAAGTAATCTCACGTTTGGGGATTTTATACATATTCGAAATATTTGGGTCTTCCTGAGCAAAATAATAATATATCTTGTCAGCCGAAAATTTCATCTTCATGGAATTTTTTGCTGTTAAAGTTATCGAATGTGATGTCGAGGCATTTTTGGCAAGAAAACTGGTTTGGAATGCCTCTTGTGACATCACATCCGCTAACTTTGACAGCGAAAAACTCCATGAAAATGAAATTTTCGGCCGACAATATATATTATGATTTTGCTCAGGAAGACCCAAATATTACGAATATGTAAAATCCCCAAACGTGAGATAGGAACTTTAAACGCCACTTCTCGAATAAAGTAGGGGTTTATATAAACTCCAGTTTTTCAGTTCCGGCTGTAAGATCCGGCTCAACTTCGGTGGCAATTGGCCACCCTGCCTCCTACGCCGATGCATTAGGCGAAAAATATAAAGAAAAGCCGTTGTTTATTTTCGTAGACGCCATTTGTTTTCCCGCAGAAACCCGCGCAATTTGCAGGAGCTGCCCGCGCAAAATGGCGACCGAAATTTGCGCTACTCATTTATGAAAACCTCCTCTGGCGTAAGTAACTTAAGATAAATTTGAGGTTAGATAGCCTCAAAGCTTAATCGAAATTGTCATATTTTTGCAAGTTGTAATGCTATGCTCATGATTTCACTAAGCTAAGTGAAAATCGAAAGAAAACTGAAATCTGACCTCCGGCTTGTCTGACTGAAAAACGCGGGAGCTCAGGCGCACAGCCTTAGAATAAACGCGCCCCTACAAGTGCAACAATTTAATAAATGCCAAGGGGGGTTATTCAGAAAAATACGATACGTTTCACAATGCCTATGCAGCAGCATATATTTTATAAGTATTTTTTATATAATCTTGGATGTTGGCATCGCCACAAAATAATAAATTGTCAACGTTTCCGAGTGTTTATAAAAAATCCTGGATTTAAGGCCTACCAATCGCTTTCTTTTCTTCCATGTTTGAACGACTTCTCTGCGATTTTTAATGATCTAAAAAAAGTTAAACAAACTTGTGATGTGTTTTTCTTTCAGGATTTTAATATCTATAAACTCGAGTCAAAAATAAACATGTTGGATATATTGTATAGGGCCCAAACCCAAGAAAGCCCTGGGAACGAGACAACCTCGGGCTGTGCTCGGGTCTTATCTCCGCTCCCTGCACCTTTTCCGAAGATGGGGCACAGTACGTCACTGTCGGCTTCCGTCGACCTTCGGAAGACCGTGAGAGGTTAGGGTTAGGGTATTTAGTCAAACTTACCAAACAATCCAAAAGTAAACATGTTGCACGGTCATGTTATCTGGCTAATAGTAATATTTCATCGAGGTATTTTATGTTGAATAATTGAATGATGTTCACGCACTGTTTGCTTCCGTAGCCGACACTACGCCGACAGTGACGTATTGCGCACCATATTCGGAAAAGGTCCAACAGAGTCATCCCATCTGACCTCTTCCTGACCGCACGATAGCGGAGATAAGACCCTGGGTATGAAGTTAGGAACGAGGTTGGGGACCGCGAGAATGTTTTTGAAGCTTTTCAAATTAAAAGAAAGAAAATAAAAGGAAAAATGCCATTTTATATAATAATAATAATAAAGTATATTTCAAAAACTCATTAATATTCATTAACCAAATTGTCCAATCACATTTCCGTATTTAGTCACGCGCAAGGCTTTTATACCTGATAAAAGCCACGAATACTAATCAGCATGAAAATTATATAAAGTCTCTACGAACTTTATATAAAATTCCTGCTAATTTTCATTTCATACATCAACCCAATTTACCTCTATAGAAAATAAAAACCAGTACACTCCCTAGTGATTACAATCAATTGTTTTTGAAGCTATTTAAAACACTCGAAGTCGCGTTTTATCATATCTAAAATGCTCGCGCTGCGCGCTCGCATTTTAAATATGATAAAACGCTCCTTCTCGTGTTTTAAATACTACTTATTTATTTATTTATTTACTTATTTACCATGTAAGTCTTCATTCA
The DNA here is from genome assembly GCA_035772405.1 of Chrysogorgia sp. JL179-B06. Taxonomy (NCBI): domain Eukaryota; kingdom Metazoa; phylum Cnidaria; class Anthozoa; order Scleralcyonacea; family Chrysogorgiidae; genus Chrysogorgia; species Chrysogorgia sp. JL179-B06. The sequence continues at coordinate 1,984,262 of JAYKKM010000391.1, forward strand.
ATGCTGAATATTATAGACTGAATAATAAAAAAAAAAATAAAATAAAATAAAAAAAAATTAATAAATAAAAAAAAAACAAACAAAAAAAACAAACTAATAAATCATAGAAATTACTTCCTTGAAAGATTCAAGTGATTTGCTTAAAGCTACTTGACTGGGCAGTTTGTTCCACTCCAGTAAGGTCCTTGGAAAGAAAGAATACTTAAAATAATCACACTTAATAACAGGTATTTTATATGCATGTCCAGATGAACGAGTGGAACTATAGGTGACTGGTTGGAGCTCACTATTATCTATATAAGCTAAGTTATTTCTGAATTTATAAAGCATTTTCAAGCGAGCGATTGTTCTTCGAGATTGTAATGTCTTCCAACCCAGGCAACATATCATATCATTGACACTGTCCTGACGATTATAACGCGAGAGGACCCAACGAGCTGCCCTCCTTTGAACCATTTCCACTTGTTTGATGTTCTTGGCTGTGAAGGGATCCCACACAGAAGAGCAGTATTCAACTGTTGGCTGGACAAGGGCTTTATATGCCCTCTCCTTCGTAATTTTAGAGCAGTGTCTTAGGTTTCGCTTTAGAAAGCCCAGTGTCTTATTTGCTTTATTTGAGATGTTTCTCACATGTTCATTCCATCTAATCTAACTTAAAACACGAGCAGCAGTGTTTTATATCTGATAAAACACGTACTGCGAGTGTTTTGAATAGCTTAAAAAACGACCCATTTGATAAGTTCATTGGCATAGTAATTTTGAAAATCAATGTTGTCTAAGTCGAGAAAATCAAAGCTAAAGTTTATGTAAATTAAGATGAAATTTTATCACATATAAAACCTACGACACGGTAGTGATTTCCTTTGTGTTTTCCTCATGAATTATTAATGAGTTTTTTAATACGAATAAAATACAAAACGATAAAATACATATATGTTACAGTAATATTAAAAGTATAACTTTATAATATGTATGCAGAAAATAGGTATTTTATGAGCTTGGCTATTATCTGAAGAATTATATTAAAGTTCTTAAACTCCAAATACAATATTATTGATATATATTCTACATGAAGTGAATAGTTGAATGTCAAAATATTTTATGATTTGAGCTTTACGTTGATATTCTATAAAGGTTTGTTTATTGTTTGTGAAAAATAAAAAGGAGTGGCAAAAAATGAGAAATGATTGATAAATAAATTTGCTATCCGCGCATCTTTAAACGAGATGTGTTTAAAGGTCAAACTGATTATATCATCAAATACCTTTTCTTTTTCAGCTGGTGAAACATGATTGGAAGCTAAAACGGAAGAAACATAACTACAGACATTGTATAATTTAGAATTGTAAATGGTAAAAACTAAATGAAGATTTAAACTTAGAAGAAAAATTCCCAACCTGACTTTATTCGCTTCAAGTTTTCCTGATATTTACAAATCTAATAACAATAATATTGTAATTAAAAATAATGGCTATGAAATTATGAATGGTGATTTTATTGGGAATAATCAACATACTGTAGCAGGGTTCGAATTACTTGAGAAAAATATGACGTTCAGGCCTTCCCAATAAGCAAAATAATGGTGTGCAAGAAATTGAATTCCTAAAGGATTCATCTCGAGATGTTTACAGGTAAGAGATTGGAGAGTTTATAAAATCACTAAAATGCGCGACAGAGATCAAATTTCGGCCACCATTTTGTGCGGGCACTCCTAGAAATTGCGCGGCTGGAAAATGACTCGTTCCCAGGGCAGTTTAGGGCAGACGTACAAAAGATGGTGTCTACGATAATCGTCACTTGCGGCTAGACAGGACTGTGATTGGTCAATATTGCCATCATATCTGATCGGAAACAGCGAGATCGAAATCCTTGTTGGATAGTGTTGGCAAAATAGACACCCTAACCAGCCGCCTAAAGTGTCATCCAAACCCCCCGACTAAAGAGTCACTTTAAGCAGGGGTTAGGATGACACTTTAGGCAGAGGGTTAGGATTAAGGGTTGGATTAATGGGTTCAGGGTGTCTATTTTGCAAACACATAAGATAACAGATAAGGATTTCGATCTCGCTTTTTCCGATCAGATCCAATGGCAATCTTGACCAATCACAGTCCTGACTGGACTCCTCTCTCTAGCCACAAATATAAGCGTCAATCGATGATGGCTTTTCTTTACAATTTTAATCTAGATAGAAATTGCATGGCTACCAGCAATTTTTGCATGGCTGTGGGAAATACACACAATTTTTCCAATTATACACACAATTTTTAGGACTGTTAACTTATACTGTAGTTTGCCAGAACTATTTATTTGTGTTCAAATTAATATTGAATTAATATCAAATTAATATTAAATTAATATCTACACATCGTTTTTAAAAGTGATGTGTAACTTTTACTATTTGGGCCAAAACGACAACAGGGTTCGAATTAATTATTGAAATATGGTTCGTGATTTTTCAGGAAGTATAAACGCTTAATAATGGCGATTATACAATAATTTTAAAAGCAACAAGTAACAACTGAATTTTTAAAAATTAAACATATATAATGGTTCTTTAAAAAGTAATAGCTTCGCATGTCAATTATCTTGGTGGTACTAGTTTGGACAACGCATGTTGGTTGCAGGGTTCGAGTTAGTTGAGTAAAAACGATGTACATTTCCCCCCGAAAACATGACGTCCAGGCGGGCCCTCTCTAATAAAGCAAAATAATGGTGTGCAAGAAATTGAATGCCTAAAGGAATTCTAGGCTAGGCGTACGATACTTTCGGTTACAATTGCTCCTGTTGGTTTAAGAGATTGGAAAGTTTATCAAATCGCTCAAATGCGCGACAGAGATCATCAAAAACAATCATCAATCGATTATCGCTTTTCTTTACAATTTTAATAGGAAATTTTGTTGCGAATAATTTTTGGCGAATTCGGAATAGAAATATGTTGTAATGTTTGTAGCATATAATCATGATGTGATCACAAAGTATATGTAAGAAATGCAACTGCTGCTGTGTGGGTATATATGCCACATCAAAAACCTCCAATTTGAGATTTTGATCAAATTTTTTAATCGAGAAAGTCCCAATTTGAGTCGTGAATCACGACTCGTTAGAGTATGTTTACAAAATGTTGTAAAACATTGGAGTTGGGGGACGCTCGTAGGGTACGGGGCACGCAAGGATCACCCCATTTTTACCGCCTTACATCCTTGTGTGCACCCATTATCCCTATGAGCAGGGAAGAACCTCTGGAAGCTGTCTATATACCCTGGTTGCTATGCCAATGGCCATGGTTGCAGTGATGTTTTGCAAATTATAGAAGTGGGGGAATGCTCATGAGAGTCAAATCGGTGTGGCCTCTGGTAGTTAAACTGGGCGTGTCCTGGACATAGCTAAATGACTTAATTTTTATTCCAATTAAAGAAACAAAATTTCATATTACATTGTGTATTATAAACAAAGTAAACAAACTAAATTCTAATTTAATCCATAATAATAACAATATCAGAATAAAAAGTCAAAAATGTCTAAAGTAATCTCCAGACTCCTTGCTTTGCTGCTGTCTACTCTTTCCCACTTTCAGGAGTTTCGTCAATCTTGTGCTTTTACACCCTTTGATCATCAGCTGTATGATATTGACATTTATATTTGCACAAAACACTATTAAGTACTAATAGCCTGGTTCAGGCTGGCAATTTAACATTTTAGAAAACGAATATACATGTACGGATGTCAACTGTCAAGTTCTAGTTTCGGTTTGGATAAATTCCAGAATTTCCGGAGACAAAAAACTATTTTTTAAGTTGACGAAATAAATATTTATGGTCACAAGTATTTCTTTGAATGAAACATTAAACGAGTACAATCACGGCAAAAATAGTGCAGTGACGAACGGCGTTCCCTGAGGTTTGATTCTTGTCAAGGGGAATGGCGTTCCCCCTGCAAAACATCACTGCCACCTTTGACCATGACGAACACTCGCTTTCGAAGTGTCTGCATGGTTGGAAAACTTTGTCTAACCTTTTCAGTAGCTTCCTTAAGTCTTACTGTTGCTTCTTCTGTTGTTAAGCTACCCTTCAATGCTCTAAATTCTATAGCCACAAAAACGTTCATAAGAATAAAAACAGTTAGATTAGAGAATTTAAAATTAATCTCAGAATAACTAGAAATAATTAGAGACAATGATCGACATCACAGAGACTTTCAGACATTGCGTGGTATTTCAAATTAGGAGTGCAAAAGGCATGATATGCAAGCATGAGTAACTTTTTCAGTTTGTTAAAAAATTTCTGCTGCTGCTAAGTTGCTTCTTATTCTGAACACATGGTTGCATTGCTTAGTTACATAAAGGGCAATGCCATTCACTGAAATAATAGGAAGTGAAGGTACAGGTGACAAAACTATGCAGATTGAGTACCAGTAATATAAAAGTAAATTGCACTGCAGAAACTAGTAAGGTAATAAATATATGTGTCACAAGTATTTGCATTTCAAAATGTGATATTCCATAATTCCACATATTCCCCATCCCTGTAATAAGGAAAAAGCATTAATTACGTTCTTCCAGGCTTTGACAAGAGCTCTGTTGTTCCTTCCATTCTTTCTCAAACTTGCTAATCTCCTCATCCATTTGTTTTAATTCATTTTCATCACAATCATCATATTGTACCTGAAAGAAGTTATTATAATAATTTATTACTTATTGAGTTGAATTATTTCTTATAATATAATGAATAAATTAAAAATATAGAAGTTTGAGCAGCAAAACAATAAAACATATATATTTCATTTAATAATTATAGTTATATTTGTACAGGCATACATTGTACATTTAATGGTAATTGGTGACAGTCCCTGCCATTTTGTTGTGGTACAGGTAGGTGAAATTCAATAAATAAATTATATCAATTGTTTAAACATTTTGACTTACAGTACCTGTTTTGGTGCATACACCTTTTGCTTCCCATAAACTTTTTCATTCACTTTGCCTGAGCTTGCCAGATTTTCCAAAGCTTTTTGGACAGCCTTTATAAGTAAATTAGCAAAAATACAATTTTTCTAGGTAAATCAAACCTTGCTGGTGCATTAATTAAGATTATTATACATTCAAACTTCATTCTCGTTTCTTATTGGTCAACATACTCCAGTGAATTCTCAACGTCCGGCAGGCGCAACGTCATTTCCGTCAAATACTGTGAATTTTTGCACGGAGGTGTCCAAAACAAAAATTATTGAACGCTTATGACGTCACTATAGGATTAAGTGTGCGAAAATAAAAAAATAAAAAATGGCTTGTAGTCCTAGTAAAACTATTTTGAACAATGTTTGTAAAAGTTTTGTAAAAGTTTGTATATTCCTAGTAAGACTACATGTATTTTGAACAAATGTATAATAAAACAATTATTGGATTCGGCTTACACATGATATCAAGAATTATCCAGACCTCGGTCAATGTTATCTGCCTCAGCCTTCGGCAGATAACATTGACGGCCTCATCCAATAATTGTATATTAAACCCAACTGAAAGCTTTCTATTTCCTAGGTGCTAACATTATTTTTGTGAAAATGCTCTCGGGAACGTCATGGATAGAACATAAGCACTAGAGTGTGGAGAATTATTCAGCTGGGTGTAAAAATTATAAATGTGTTTTGTTTTGTGAACAATTTAGGGGCAGGTAGCGCAAGGCCCCTCTGAGGCTGAGAAACACATGATCTTAGAAGTAATGTACTCATAGAGTACGATTATTTAAGCATTCAAAGTATAACATCATTATGTTAATTGTAAAACTAAAAACTAATGTAAACTAGGTATTATTTTCATATCTATCTAGGTTAAAAATTATTGTTATAATAGAATACAAAAATGCATGCAGAAATGTGCAGTAATTATGTTATTATTTAAGAAATACAAAATGGCTGCCATATTAAGTATACTAATGTAAACCCCTGTCGCTCCTCGAGACTGTTTGCACCAGGTTATGTAAACACAAAGTGCTCATTTTCTATTTCTTTTACAAAATAAGACTAAGATATGCAGTACTGTGACATAACCATGTTTGTATAGCATAATGTACATGGTAACTGACCAATCACAGCATGCGTATGATGCAAACTATGTTATTATACCAGCATATAAAAATGTTAAGTTAATAAATGAATTTACTGTTTTTCCAAATTGCCCATGAAGGTTGGTAAAAATATCACCTATTAAGGAAAAAATAATTACAAAAACTGACCACTCGATCTTCCATACCGGTAGTCAAATTCATTTCCAATTGCCACAAATGTTTGAGCTACTTGCAGTTAATATCACTTAGCATTCAGATTAATGTGTAGGGATGGGGTAGTGTGTAAAGGTAATCTCATGATGGTAAGTCAAGTGTATAAACATATTGTAAATTTTTATTGACAATAATACTAGCAGTAGCATTATAAGCATATATGCATGTGTGGCAAAATTATTGCAAGAACAATAGCTGCAGTCTTCAGTTAGTGTCAACTGTCATAAATGCAAAGAGCAACAAGATGTTCTTGCTTTTGAAAAGGTTGTCTGTTTTTAAATTTAAATGAGTGTATTGAACTGTCAAGCTGGCAATGAGCCTCTTATATAGTCATAGTAACATCTAATTACCTGCACTGTATGGCCTATTTTGTTTGTTAAGATAACTAACGATTGTTGCAGCAGCTAGGGAAAATGGAATAAAGTTAAAAATTATTAGAACTCTACTCTAGTCTCTAAAGCTGCGAGCAGCTATAGATTTGTTAATATTGTGGAGTGCATATACCATTTACCTTCGTCCTCTTTTGTCTTTTTACTCATGTTTTAATCACTCAAACTCCAAAGTACATATTGTTAGTCGTAGATGCGCTTTTAACTTTTTACTGACTTTCTGTGACTGACCAGAGCCGATAATAACACAATAAATAAAATAAATCGATCAAACCATTATGAGAAGGCGCCAGGGGGGTTAGGGGTTAAAAAGGAATAAGCCGTACATACTTTGGTCAGCGGTAACTTTTTCTGGGTCCTTTTCGGTCGTCCTCTGAGAAAAGAAACACAATGGTAAGAACTGTTGTCAAAATCTCTCTTTGAAATAGGCATCATACATTTTTAACACTCATGACAACAAAATTCATTACTAACAAACAATATTTGGTTATCCTGAAGTATTTTTTCAATTACTAGTAACTTAGAATTATATTATTTTCACCAGGCCAAACGAACTAAAAAGGTCGGAGTTGTGGGGAAATATGGAACCCGTTATGGTGCATCGCTGAGAAAAATGATTAAAAAAATTGAAGTATCACAGCACTCAAAATACACATGTACTTTTTGCGGTAAAGTGAGTATCACCGGTTTAGTTAATCAATAAATTTAAACCTTCACCCCATTCATTTCCCATGCCTATGCAGTATGTACTATAATTATGCTATAAAACAAAACAAAAATGACATGTCCCAAAATAATGTTATATGTCTCTTTTAAATATGGATCACTAAGCTTGTTTTTATTTATTTAAAGGCAACCATGTTATGACTTTCAAACATTTTTTGAAAGTCATTTTTTGAAAGTCGTTTGCAAACATCTGCTCTCATATTTCCAAATGTTGTATGCATCTGATTATTTTTAGTTACTAGAAGTTACTATCGCAAGGGAAGTGCTGCCTCTAAATCCAAGGCATTTGTGATATTGTGCAAAATTGCAAAAATAGTGGTGGGCTTATTGAAGTCAGACCAGAGCAGCGAGCTCTACATATATGTGAAGATCACACTGAGCTTGCTGGAGAAAAGGTACTCTGGGGTAATATCAGGGGCATATGCAGGGGGGTGGTGGTGGGTGAGATTGCATCACAAAAACAACAAAAATGTATACATTATAAATCAGAAAGTCAACTGGTTGTTGCTCCCCTCCCCCCACCCTGAAATAATTTCATGAGAGGTACAACCACCCCATTTGAAAATACCTGTGTAAGCCCTAGCTGGGGTTAGACATCTATCCACAGATGAAGCATGTGCAGGTGCCCCTGGCACATTTGTGGATGCCTCACGTTTGCCCCCTCCCTTGTTGACCCCCTTGTGTTGTAACCGTGCTCAACATCTATTTTCCAATCACAATATAGTGATGAACATGTATAATATTAAACAGATGTAACTTGAACAATTGCATAAAAATGCAGTTGAACATAAAGATAAAACAGTTGTATAACATAGTTCTCTGTAGAAGGCTTGTATACAATTAAAAATGCAGTTCAATATGAACACAAAACAGTTGATATTTTAATAAACTAAGTTTTAAAATCAGAATTTGTTTCTGATATTGACACCAGGGACACGGATGTGCATTATTTTGCATGCTCAATATCTGTCATGATCTATATTCAAGAATAAAGAAGACTATGTATTCTTCTGATATTAAGATCGCTGTTGCTTCCCATTTGCTGATCAGCATGAACACAATGGCTCTTGTGAGAAACAATGAACTCACACCGATATACACCTAAATAGAAGGTAAACCGTATTCACAAACAAAACAATTTGATAATTGATGATAATTATGGCACGAAATTGCAGATGATATCTTATAAATTTCTAGCAGTCGCCTTACCTTGACAACAGAAAATCTCCTCACTGAAATGAATTGAAATTCATGATAGCACCAAAATAAAGACAGAAGAGATTGTTGGAGAACTTCGTTCACTTCTTGCTCACCTTCAGATCAGTGTTGCTCACACATATTTGCTTGCGAGTTCAGAAAATACCATATTCGTGGTAGCGTTGACAAGTTCCGAACATTAACTCATACAACTTCCATGAATACGAATAACGTCTGGAGTATGGATGTAATTTTATAGATATTTACGTCACAAAACGTCATAAAACTGAACATCCATCCGACCGACATCCAAAATTTTACAGATCGAGATCTCGTTGACTATACATAGCTCGGTAAAGAGGTCTGGGCACGAGACACGCAACCCAAGTCAAGATTAGTGTGCTGCCTCCCTGAGGGTCGGCAGCAACTAGATACCAGGGTGCATTCCATGTAGGTTGTGCCAAAGATCTTTGGAGTGAGTTTCAAGAGCGATGGCATGCTAGTGCACAATCACACTGTGGTTGGCATGCTGGAGTAAGGTCTCAGTGTACTTTCGTGCAATTAAACAAACAAGATAAGACTTTAATACGCAGCGTCCAACAACGGAAAAATCGAGCACAAATGACGGCGACAGTACAACACAACGCAGGAACAATAACAAAATAACAAAATGTAACTGAAGTACAACGTTTTTATTCATGTGCGTCTGTATGGAATATAAAAATAAAGTGTTATGTGTACCAGATGTTGAGTGACACTAATGCGTGTGCAAAATACGAAATTAGAAAGTCGTCTCGCATCTGCTTCATTTTCTTTTATATTCGTTCAAAATTATAATAAACTGCACGGATATACACAACGGTATGCAATTAAACAAACAAGATAAGACTTTAATAAACAGCATACAACAACGGAAAAATCGAGCACGAATGATGGCGAACGGTCCGACACAATGTAGGAACAATAACAAAATAACAAAAATAGGTTTGCCATATCTAAATCCTAAAAATGTTTTAGTCAAAGGTCTAGCCAGAAATTATATTTCTTTTGTCATACTAAAGAAATACGGAAAATTCAAACCAATCAATCCGAACTATATTAAAGCAGTGTTACGCTGTAAGTAGGATTCCGCTAGTGTCTTTCGTGCAAATTTAATCTGTAATAATATTTTAAGCTATAAGTTACGCAAAGAATTCCCCAACATTAAGTTTATTAGCGGAACTACTCAGTCGAAAGGGCTTTTGACACCGCGGAGATGCGCTTAATTATAAAGCAGAAGTACTTCAAATCCAATCGAAATTTACTTCTATGACAAAGATCCCTTGTCTGACGAACCTGAGGATGCAAACGCCGAAGTCACTGACGACCACAGTTAATCTGAAGATGATTAGGCTCTAGATGACAATTTATGATTAAGAATGATTGAAGAGCCATTTAGTTGTGTTGTTTCTGTATGTTGTTGTAAAATAAAATGGCTACAAACTGTCTGGCACTCAAGACTGAAATTATCTAGTAATTTGATTTATTCATTTTGTCAAATTTCTTTAGCAAGTAGTAGATTCAATTTTAACATGTAAAGTTATGTACTTGTCACTAGAATAGAAAATAAAGAAGAGAATTGTTGAAAACTGCATTTATTATATTTTTAAGAAACAATGTTATTACCTCAACAAGACGTTATGATGTCATCGCACACCTAAATTAACTTAGGCATGCGAATGATCGCACGCCTTCAATTTTTATATGACAAAGCCTGCTAGAAGTCGACTCAACTTACTGTATCTATATAATTTTAGTTATTTTAATAGGTGTATAATACTATACTTGTTTTATTTGTACTAACCTAACTCACTTTGTTTTTTGTTTGTTAATTGCTAGGATACTTTAAAGAGAAAATGTGTTGGTATTTGGCATTGCAAGGGATGTAATAAAACTATTGCTGGTGGAGCATGGGTAGTCAGGTAATATCAATAAATTTGAACCAAGGTCCACACTCCATAGTTACAACTTATTAGGTAGCAATTCATTATTCAGCAGCTAACAGTCATGAGCCCTCACTCAGCAGTGATCAGCAGTTGGCACTTTACTGCAGCTTGATCACTGCATTTGTGCAAAGGAAAATCACAGGACAAAGTTATGTCTGATGACATATAAAATTACCATATTACCATTCAGAAACGGAAATAATTTTGATCTTGGCAAAAGCAATTTTGCCGATATTGATAACCCAAAGTTTATATTATTTTGAAATTATTTCAAAACTATTTTGGCTATTTCGAACCCTCATCTGGTAATTTTCCTCTTTTTTTTCCAGTACAACTGCTGCTGCCACGGTCAGGAGTGCTGTTCGTCGTTTACGTGAAATGAAGGAAACTTAGTTTGTTTGTTACTGTTAATAAAGTGTTAAAATAAATGGCATTGTTTTCTTTTACATGTTTTCCTTGGACATCTTAACTCACTTATAATAGCGCTCTGTCGAGATGACGTCAGTATCGATGTTTGTCCGCTTTTACCCATAATTCTTGCAGCCATAAGAAAAGAAAATAGCTCTTTTGCGAGTCAAATTTGGTTTGTTTGTCCGCTTTTTGAGCTATTAATAGCAGTCAGACGCTACGCTATTCATATAAATAATAGATAAAACAAAGGAACTCAGTGCTGAGCATGATGCTGTCCAGCCATCCTATGGACAGCCACTTTTGAAAAATCAGATTTTTGGATGGCCACTTTTTGTACATATATATATATATATTATATTTTCCTTAAACAACAACTTATAGGTTTTCAACTTCATGCCAGCCCTGCAGTTTTAGTTCTCGAAAAGAAACAAAAGCCTCATAAAATATACTGGTACCCTGTACTGCCAAAACCGTGAATAATAGGTGGTCAAACATTTCAAGAGTTATCTAGTTAATTCCAGATTTGCTTATACAAATATAGCAGGATTTTGTTGTTCTTTTCACTACACCACTAAGAAGTATAATACACAATTTATTTCTAAGTTTAGGGACGGAATGTATCACATTTTTATGACATTAATTTTTATTTCTATGAAATAAAAACTGATTAATGGTTAACAAAATATAGAAGTAATGAGAATAAAGGAAATCATACATTTTGAAAACAACTCCCAACTAGTACTGTAAAATGCTTGGAGACCAATACGAATTTGTATGTTGATACTGTCTACCAGCAGGTCCATCAAAAGTATTAGAATAAAAGTCAATTTATTGCCAGGAAAATAAAAGCACCAGGTAGGATTTTTATTTCAAAGTGTTAGAAAAAATGTTTAACCTTAAAAAATAGTAACAAAACCTACACAATACCAGTAGCTAAAATTAACTGTACCTGTAGCAGCAGGATTTTGCAGTGAACTTAATTGAAAGGCATATTTGGTAAAGCATCACAGCATAAAAATAAGTATTGCTACCACTGACATTTACAAGTTGTTCATAGGACAATAAAAGTACACAGAAACAGACCTAGCAATGTAATTTAAATACAGTACACTACATTTTCTCTGTTCTCAGACAACTGAAATAATTCAAATCCAATATTTTAACACTAATCATTACAATAACAAGTACTCCATCCTTGAAGGGAAATCTTTATCTTACTAATACTATGGTACACACATTATTTTTCAATTGATTCTGCTTCATTTGTGGAGCTTTCTAAAAATTATTTAGGATTTCAAGAATTCATGAACACCATCCAATGATAATATGTACAAGTCCTAATGATATAAGGTCCAGTCTAAGCAATGTTCTCTCTTGGTTAGGCAATTGCATAACTGTTCCCATTCAATTGGGGCAGAAAATACTTCTCTTTCAAGCCACTTTTCATAAGCATTCTTGAAGTCTTCGGAAAGCTCTACAGGTGAATCCAAAACACTGTGAAGTTTCACATCACATAAACCATACTCATTCACTATTTCCTGGCTGCTACTGCCATAGTGAGTGTTGTTGAACTGGTCAATGCAATTTTTCAATGTTCCTTCTTCAGCTTGGAAATCCCATGGTCTGGCATCTAAATCATTCCCAAATGCCCAATCATCGTTCAGATGATGACGTACTTTCTGATAGACAGCTGACATGGTTTTCATGTTGGATTTCCTCCAGTTTCTTCCAAGATACTTGGTTTGAGCTTTCAACAACTTGAGGACGTAGAGCTCCATCATCTTGTGTTTCACCTTGAGGGAACGCTTCAAGATTGGGGCCGATTTAAACACTATCAACATCATTGTTCTTGAATGCTTCCATTTGGTCAGCTTCTGAAGAATTCGGACAAGATTAATGCAGGAAAACATGTTTCGCCAGCAGCAGACCTCTGACCCATTATTCTCCAGACTTTCTGCAGTTACTTCTTGTTTTTCTTTCAAGATGCAAGCTGGAAAGTCGAGTTGGGGGATGAAATTCTTGGTTGATATGTATGACAAGATATTTTGATTCAGGAACTTCAAGATAAGTGGAATGCAATTTCCACAAACCAAGTTCTGGCAGATGAACTCGAATTGGTAGATGTGGTTATTATTGAAGTGCTTCAGAAGGAGAAGTATTAACCCAGTTACAGCTTTGACTATGATCTCCTTATGCCTGTTTACATCAATCCCTAGCCTCATGGAATCTAGGACTGTAGTTGGCATTTCTTCAGGCAGGACATCCACCAAAACATTAATCGAATCAGTTTTGGTTTTTGCAGTTGGCGAGGATGCTAATAAAATCTTCAACAGTGATATCATGTACTGGGGCATGTTAGGCAACAATGCCTTGTATAAGGATTCACAAACATCATTCTTGGACTCAAATTTCTTTGCAGTGAAAGGCCGTTCCATTGCTTCTTCTTCAGCTTTCAGCTGGACCTCTCCTAATGAAGTGTAAATGTGTTTCTTCATGACATGCACCCCTTCATGAATTGGATCTGGAAGACCTGCCAGGGTACAATTATCACCAGATATTTGATAGCCAACAAACTTTGATCTTGTTGTATCCAAGAATAGATCAATATCTTTCTGGCGAACTTTAGGTCGAGGCCTTGGATTTGGTTTTGGAACAACAAATTCATCTTCACCATTCGTGTTTACACTGTCAATGTCTGTGCTGTTGTTTGTCTTGGCATCAACTTTCTGGGCATTTGTCTCACCAGCTGGACTTTCGTCAAAGGTTTCAGGCAAACCAGCCTCTAGTCGGGCTTCTCTTTTTGCCTTTTCAATCTCTTTTGTGCCACCAAGAGTTACCAGAATGGTTTTCCACAGTAGCAGCAATATTTTCTTAATGGGAAAATATGGGCAATTTCCAGCACAGAATTTTAAAACCATCTCAAAGAGTATGGTATGTAGGCACTCATCATAAACTGGTTGACTTAATTCAAAGAAAAATGACTCTCTTTGTTCCATCATGTACACACTATCAGTTGGATCATCAAACCTGATGGTTTCAATCATGATGTACAAGAGGTTGAGATAGACCCTGAGTAGGTCACTATCATCAATGGATATAGATGGCTTTTGCAGGATAATTATTGCTGAATTTGGATTTTCTGATTCCATGATCAACAGCTGGATGACCAGATTGAGAATGCCACAGGAATACATGAGAAAGACATTTTCTCTGGATTGCTTCAACAGATCTTCTTCACTCATTCCTTCTTCCGAAGCTCCCTGAGCCAAATAAAGAAGAGCGTGTATTGCTGGTGTCCTGATATTATCATCGATACTATCAATTGTGTTGACCAATTGATTCAGACAGGACTTTTTTACGTTTACAGAAAGCGTACTCCAATTGGCTAAAGAAGGAAACTCTTCAACAAATGCTTCTTTATTCCGGGCGAACTCATGTTCTTCAGTGTAACTATACAACTCAGCAATTTCTTCTTTGATTGATTGAGCGTCGGCATAAGTAAACTCGATTTCTGGCATCGTGTCATGAACTGGGCTATCGATTTCTCCCTTCTGTCGCTTCAAAAGTTCTCTCAACTTCGGAATTCCCCTGAAATTCTTTTTATCTACATTCATACTCCCCTCTCCGACTAATCGAACTTCCATATCTCAGTCTACAAACGACGTTACGTAAGACAAAAACGGTTTTTCAACACAACGAATATTTTAGTCAAAAGGTGCCATGACATGACATGACATGCAGCGAAAATCATAAATAAGTGAGGGTCATTAATGGACGTAAGGGAATAGAGAAGCGCAAGGGGGTAAGAGAAAAATATGGGAACGTTTAGGATAATAGTCGATACATATAAACACTGTGATAAACACTGTGATATAAACTATGCAATTTAGGAGTTCTTATCAGAAGTGAAATACTGTCGTTGGCGCAGTGTTCAGGATCAGGCATGCCAGCAGAATAATGCCACCCCTTCTACTTCTAGTTTTATTTATGATCTCTATTGTCACGCACGAACCCCGTGAGCGGTCGTACGTGCCAAGGGACGTTACCAAGCAACAACAACTGCAAGCGGGAAGAAAATGGCCGATGTAGCAGCTCGCAAACCGATTCCAGTGATCAATAATATGATGCCAGATACTGCTATAAATACGTTAAATGGAACGGTAAATATATTTATCTGCTTCTGTGGATCATATAACCGTTGAAAGAGAATGCATCTGTGTTTTATTTGCTTTAGGAAACAAAGCCACCTTTAGTGGCTATTGAGAGGACTTTAAAATTGTTGACAGACAGACACTCTGTAAGTTTTATTTTTTGTTCATTGTAATTTTTAGGACATTTACAGGTGTTATAGTATATAGCTTGTTTGGTACTGTTCTGGCCGTGTTTTATAATCCTGCAAAATTATACTTACTGTATACTTAAGTATTTTAGAAATAACAGTTGATCAGTAATTTTGTGTCTGCATGAGTGATGAGATTGAGTCCCAGTCGTCTCAACTGACTCTCAAGCAGTTTTTGAAATGACTGAGACGATCGGGACGATGTTCTGGGATAGGTTTGGATTGTTTCAATCATCCTGATTGCTAATGATAGTAGTTCCAGATTTGTGGTTGTCCATGTCATCCCAGTCGTTTTCAATCACCCCAGTCGTTTTCAATCACCCCATGTTGCCTGGTTTAAAATTATACTAAGGAATAATCTCATATGATAGATGAAGTATACTCCCCTATTTCGGTGAGGAAACTGCCGAGAAATCTAGTCACCAGGCCCGGAGCTATAGGTTTGTGTGTGTGTGTGTGTTACGGGGGCAACACCCCAAAAAACGTTTTGTGAGTTTTAGTCGGCAGAGGTTATATTTTAGACGTGTTCGATTTAACACGGACAAGTAGAATCATTAACTTTTAGCACTTATCATCATGTTTTCATTTCGTATTTAGAGTGCGTTATTAACGTAGGACTAATTAACCATTTCACCAGCTGAGCAGGGTCATTTTAGTAGGCACCCAACAGAAAGACAATATTTTGACAAGCTTTGATCAATAGGATGTAGTCGGTACAAGCCAGTGCATCAGTCGATTGAAGTGAGCTTACACCCCCCTGTAAAATTTTCTGAGTACGGCCCTGCTAGTCACATATGAAGTCGCACCTGCCACACTGCATCTGATGAACAACAGTCAACTCTTAATTTTTCGGGCAAAAATGTTTCCCCCCAACATAACTGGTCAGGTATGAGAGCCAGTCTTAAGTATCATGACAGGTTAATTGATTCTTTCAACAATTTCTTGTAGGAAAAACTGGTTGATCGCCATGTTAGATCAATTAAAAGACTAACTCAACAATTTATAAATGGATATGTATCCTTCTGTTTATAACTAGAATTATATATACTGTACAGTTATAAAAATAGTTTTTTAATTTACAGTACATATGGATGATAATGATTCTAGCTCTTTCAACATGTGCTGTACGTAATACAATGTAAAGCATATTAATTGGCATTTGTCACATACTGTACTTACTGAGAGGGAAGAACACATATTTGTGTCCCCGCAGGCCTTTACTGCAGGCAACTACTGTACTTATGCCCCAAGGGTGTTCAGTTCCGTATTTACCAGGTGATTGATTACCCATGGGTTAATATCTGTTGATTTATCTACTTTTGAAGCTGCTGTGGGTAATAAAACTATGTGGGTAATGGTGCTGACAAAATTTATTTTGACACTGAATACATATACTGAAAAACTGAATCATAAAAAGTGCAAATATTCACATGAACAACATTGATACTGTTCTTATTGCTAATAGAGAAAAGGTCATTTTGAACCCCTTACAATAAAAATCTTACCATGATCGATAATAATAAGACCTATATAGCTCCATTTGGTTATGCTATGGTCTTTACTCATTAAATCTATTGTATATAATATACTGTATATACAGTGTACGATGTTTTCCATGTTTCACTATATATTGACAGTCATGTTTGACTGAAGTGAGATAAACTTTGCTAAAAATATAACTTGCTAAAATAACAAAGTTATCAGTATGAAATGCCTTGTAGCGGCATCTTAAAAGATGATTTCCAACTCTGTTATATTGTCATCATTGTTGTATCAAAACTTTTATCAATAACCAACCACCCTAATCTGAATTGTAACTTTAATCATAATGCTAATCCTAACCCTAACCCTAACCCTATCCTAACTCTAACCTTAATCCTAATCTTAATCCTAACCTTAATTGTAACCTTAATTGTAACCTTAATCCTAACCCTAACCAGGTCAAAACGTAGGATTAAGGTTACAAGTTATGCTACGTTGTCAGACGTTACACTAAGTTGTAAACGTTACGCTACGTTGTAACACTACGCGAGACGCTACGCTGTAAGACGTTACATTAGTACGTTGAGACATTACGCTACATTGTGAGACGTTACGCTAAGTCATGTAAGACGTTACGCTAAGTCATGTAAGACGTTACGCTACATTGTGAGACGTTACGCTAAGTCATGTAAGACGTTACGCTAAGTCATGTAAGACGTTACGCTAAGTTGTAAGACGTT
Organism: Chrysogorgia sp. JL179-B06; assembly: GCA_035772405.1. Lineage (NCBI taxonomy): Eukaryota > Metazoa > Cnidaria > Anthozoa > Scleralcyonacea > Chrysogorgiidae > Chrysogorgia > Chrysogorgia sp. JL179-B06. Next base: position 2,001,803 of record JAYKKM010000391.1, read on the forward strand.
ACGCTAAGTCATGTAAGACGTTACGCTAAGTTGTGAGACGTTACGCTAAGTTGCAAGACGTTACGCTAAGTCACGTAAGACGTTACGCTAAGTTGTAAGACGTTACGCTAAGTTGTGAGACGTTACGCTAAGTCATGTAAGACGTTACGCTAAGTCATGTACAGTAAGACGTTACGCTACATTGTGAGACGTTACGCTAAGTCATGTAAGACGTTACGCTAAGTCATGTAAGACGTTACGCTAAGTTGTAAGACGTTACGCTAAGTCGTGTAAGACGTTACGCTAAGTTGTGAGACGTTACGCTAAGTTGCAAGACGTTACGCTAAGTCACGTAAGACGTTACGCTAAGTTGTAAGACGTTACGCTAAGTTGTGAGACGTTACGCTAAGTTGTAAGACGTTACGCTAAGTTGTAAGACGTTACGCTAAGTCATGTAAGATGTTACGCTAAGTTGTAAGACGTTACGCTAAGTTGTGAGACGTTACGCTAAGTTGTAAGACGTTACGCTAAGTCATGTAAGATGTTACGCTAAGTTGTAAGACGTTACGCTAAGTTGCAAGACGTTACGCTAAGTTGCAGGACGTTACGCTAAGTCGTGTAAGACGTTACCCTAAGTCATGTAAGATGTTACGCTAAGTTGGAAGACGTTACGCTAAGTCATGTAAGACGTTACGCTAAGTTGTAAGACGTTACGCTAAGTTGCAGGACGTTACGCTAAGTCATGTAAGACGTTACGCTAAGTTCAACTTGAACTTAGCGTAACGTCTTACATGACTTAGCGTAACGTCCTGCAACTTAGCGTAACGTCTTACAACTTAGCGTAACGTCTTACATGACTTAGCGTAACGTCTTGAACTGTTCAAGACGTTACGCTAAGTCATGTAAGACGTTACGCTAAGTTGTAAGACGTTACGCTAAGTTATGTAAGACGTTACGCTAAGTTGTAAGACGTTACGCTAAGTTGTAAGACGTTACGCTAAGTTGTAAGACGTTACGCTAAGTCATGTATAAGATGTTACGCTAAGTTGTAAGACGTTACGCTAAGTTGTAAGACGTTACGCTAAGTTGTAAGAAGTTACGCTAAGTTGCAGGACGTTACGCTAAGTTGCAGGACGTTACGCTAAGTGCAAGACGTTACGCTAAGTCATGTAAGTCATATACGAGCCAATCAGAACTCGCCATGTCACATGGCAACTTGCCATGAGGTTGTCAATTTCATATGTGATTTTGTGATCGTTTTCCCTTCAAAAGGCGATGTGAGACTGTGACTGTGAAAGTGTTGTAAATACATACTTCGAAACAAATGTGAGCGAGTTTTGTGAAGATCTTTGCACGGGAGGCTGCCATATTCGCGAAAAAGACGTTACGCTGAGTTGTAAGACGTTACGCTCAGTTATGTAAGACGTTACGCTACGTTGTAACACTACGCGAGACGCTACGTTGTAAGACGTTACACTACGTTGAGACGTTACGCTACATTGTGATTTGTGAGACGTTATGCTAAGTTGTAAGACGTTACACTACGTTTTAATATGTTACGCTGTAAGACATTACACTACGTTTTAAGATATTACACTACATTGTAAAACATTACACTACGTTGTAAGGAGGTAGGTAATCTTCGAGTTAAAGGGACACTCCGGCCCAAATACAAATGTAGTTCATATGAAAGATCTTACTGACTTTAGATTATTTCCAAAGTTTCAGCATTCCTATCAATTTAGTTAAGAAGATGTGGCTAGTTGAAGTTGGAGAGTTTGTCCAATTTCGACGCCATTTTTTTCAAAATAGACGTCAGTGACGTGACGTGATCTCGTATTATGCCTAAGAAGCTCCTCTACTTTCTGCATATGAACTAAATAGTTTATTTCGACTAATTTTCGTCCAAAGACCATTCACAATAACGATCACTATGTGATCGCCATCAAAACAACATCACTAAGAATCACTCAATGACGTCATATTTTCAAAACCAATATGGCGTCAAAATCCACAAATTTTCATCTTCAACTAGCAATATCTTCTCAACTAAATTGATAGGAATGCTGAAACTTTGGAAATAAACTAAAGTCAGTAAGATCTTTCATATGAACTGCATTTGTATTTGGGCCGGAGTGTCCCTTTAAGCCCCTCGAGTTATGCCCGTCGAGTTAAAGGGGCAGCGTCATGATTTGTGCATGTGTGCGAACTTGAAAAAAATCAGCCTGAATTATTTCAAGTTGGCTAAGGATTCAAAATGGCGTCTATACTCGGTAAATCGCATGGCGGAAAGCGAGAGAACTCCAGTCACAAGAAGACGAGTTACAGGATCAATGTAAAGAAGCCAAGAAAAGATGGAGCGATTCCCATAAAAGGATCTACTTGACCGAAACGATATACCAGTCATGGATTGATGCGAAATGCTTGGCTGGATGTAATTACTGCAGTGACAATGACTTTGCTCAGTATATTTTTAAACTAGAAAACCCATTAGATTCACTCTTACGAGAGGTGCTACAACACCCATTTGTTTCACTTACCATGGATTCAATTATGGCGTGCCAAAGGTCGAAGGACCCCTCGAAGAAAAACAGACTTGAGCATGCGCAAGTCATGACGCTGCCGGCCTTTAAGCCCTTTTCGAGTTACGCCCCCCCCCCCCCCCCCCCCGACACGCCCATTTTCTCCGAGAAATTAACTCGATGAACGCAAGGCTGTTTTCGCTGTTCGAGTTAAGCGCCCAAGGAAAGAAGGGGCTTAACTCGAAGACAATTAACGACTTAGACGCCCAATTTAAGCCCCGACATTTGAAGGATGTAGACAAGTGACACATTCGTTTTCGCGTCATGCTGTTAAACAACGTAGCATAATTTCTCATAACGTAGCGTAACGTCTCACAACGTAGTGTTATAACATATAAGCTTTGGATTACTTCTGAATTGAAGACTCCTATTCAACAACGTCAACAAGCAATGTTCAACGACCCGGCGGTTTTTAAAAAGTTAAGAAACAAAGTAAACAGGCTAAATAATAGTCTTAGGAGTTCCTTTTTTGAAAGCAAAGTAAAGAATTGCGACAATGCAGCTTCTTGGTAAGAAAAAAATGGTTTCTAGTGCCGTTTTATTGGGTAAAGAAATCCATTCCATTGAATTAGCGACTAAAATTAACCAAAGTTTCCTGAAATGAAATCTTATCTAAATATCACATTTCTCCGGAAAATGTTTATTTGAGGCTCTAACCTCAAACGTGTTAAAGCCTCAGGTCCAGACAATTTACCCAGTTGGATTTTGAAATATTTTGCTATGGAGCTTTCCCCACCTATTGCTGAAATTTTTAATGCGTCAATAAAAGAGAGGATTGTTCCAAACTCATGGAAAGAAGCAGATGTTGTACCTATTCCTAAATCAGATGTGGTTAAAGACATCGAAAACGATTTACGTCCAATATCGTTAACTCCAATTCTTTCAAAAACCATGGAACATTTTGTTGCTGAATGGATTATGTCACAAATTAGACATCTTGTTGACAGGAAGCAATTTGGTTCACGCGCTGGTTTATCTACAACCCATGCCCTTTTGTCTTTTTTCATCATCTGTATAAAGCTACTGATCAACCCAACCAGTGTGTACGGATCCTGCTCCTAGATTTCAGTAAAGTCTTTGATAGGATAGACCATCATATCATTATAAAGAAAATGGAAGAAATGGTCATCGATCCCATTTTGATTGCGTGGGTGAGAAATTTTCTTACTGGTAGGAAACAGCGAGTAAAGATAGGAAAATTCTTTTCTAGCTTCGAACCTGTGAATGGTTGTGTTCCTCAAGGCACTGTCCTAGGTCCGATTCTATTTATGATAATGATTAATGATTTGTTGGAGGAATGGGAAGACAGATGGAAATATGTCGATGATTCGTCCCTTTCATTAACTATTATTAGAAACCAAGAATCAACTCTCCAGACTACTTTAGAAGGGATTAAACAGTGGTGTGCAAGAAATAATATGTCTCTAAATCATCGTAAATGTAAAGAAATCCTTATTTGCTTTTGGAAAACCAATCCAAATTACTCTCCGATGGCTGTCGACGAACAGCCCGTTGAATTGGTAAAGTCTGCAAAACTTCTTGGTGTAATTTTCAGAGACGACCTAAAGTGGAACGATCATGTGTCTTATATTGTGAAAAAGTCTTCGAAACATCTTTACATGCTTAGACTCCTTAAACGAGCCCGTGCGGATATAAAAACATTGATTACAGTGTACGTTACATGCGTAAGACCAATTTTGGAGTATTGCGCCCAAGTTTGGCACTATAACATCCCTGAATACCTTTCTGACGATATTGAAAGGATCCAGTCAAGAACTTTGAAAATAATCAACTCATCACTATCTTATAACGATGCTTTGACAGTGTTTAATATTCCAACTTTGTCTTCAAGGCGTGAACTTCTGTTCGACCTTTTTTAGGAATAAGGTTCTTCCACAATCTAGTCCTCTTTCCGAACTTATTGACACGGTAGAAAAGTCTAGTTACAATTTACGGTTCTCTAATAAGCTCGTTCCAATTAAATGCAGGACCAATCGTTTTAGAAATTCGTTTATTCCGTCTTCTGTAATGCAATATAATGAACATTCAAATTTATTGTAATTTCTCCTAGTTAGCTGTCAAACATTTGTAAATATTCTAACTTTTATTCGTTATATTTATCTATTTTTAATTAAATTACAGTAACTCTGTAATTTTTAACCTTTCTAAATACCGTGTAAATGATAGATGTATTTCAACCTTCATGGTTGCAAAATCTATAATTTTTAAATAAATTCAAAATTCAAATTCAAATAACGTCTTACAACGTAGCATAATCTCTCATAACGTAACGTCTTATAACAAAGCGTAACGTCTTACAACGTAGCGTAACGTTAACCAACGTAGCATAATCTCTCACAACGTAGCGTAACGTATCAAATCAATCAATCAAAATATTTATTTAACCACGGTAATCTCTTCATATAATACAAATATGATCTTCCAGAGAGCCGTACTAAGTATTAACTAAAAACTAATTATATAATTACAAATTATTAATTGCTAGCCATTATACTAAAAACTAATTAAATTACACTTTAAATTACGAGAGAGTGGAAAAATTCAACATGATACTCGTTGTATTTTGACATTCCAAAGGTAACGAATTCCATAGCACCGCACCTCTATAGGAAAAACACCTTTTCCCCGCCTCACTATTTGGTCTTGGTACAAACATGGCTGAATTGGAGTTTCTCAGATTATGTTGATGTATTGTGTTAGTTGGTGTAAATATATCATTTATAAACCATCGAAGCAAGTTGCAATTGACGTCTTTCATCTAACTTCTTCCAGTTCAATTCAGCTGATATATTATCAGATCTTATTTCATAGCTTGAAATGGTGATGATTCTAGCAGCTCTATTTTGCAGCTTTTGAAGTTCAGCTGCTAGTGTTTTACCCAAATTACCCCATCATCATCAAGGCGGCTTTAGAGCCGAGTAGTGTTGGCTTTTACAATCTTAGACCATTGTTCCCTGTCCATCATCACCGTGTGTAGATCTTCGGACTCCACTGTGTCCTTTGTCAACTTTTTAATGGTTTCCGGTCTTCCTCTATTCACAGTTCCATGTTTTGGTTCCCATAGAATTAGGCTTGAGACAAGATCATCACTTCGTCGATGGCAATGACCAGTGAATCGTAATCTTCTTTCTTTGATGCGTTCAGTGATTTTAGGCAAACCCGAGTACAGCTCAACGTTCGTGAGATGTTGTTTCCAGCTAAAATTCAAAATAGTACGAAGTAATCTGGTATAGCAGCCGTCAAATTGTTTCTCTAAAACTTTAGTCAAGGTCAACGATTCACAACCATACAACAGAACGGTCTCTACAGTTGCTTGAAATAGTCTAATTTTCAATTTTCGAGATCATTTAGATCATGCCTTCCATGTTAGCGCTTTTCTAACTTTTATATCCTTTTCTGTTGTGTTAATCCATGATCCATACCCATACCTCACTACAACAGACAAAATGGGGCAAAATTAACGATTTATAAATTGTTATTAAAATATCTCTAGGTAGGTATGGCTTCAGTCTACGTAACACTCCAAGCACCTTGGCAATTTTCTTAGATTTATAAATTATGTGTGACTCCCAATTAAGGTTTTCGTCAATAATAACACCAAGGCACTTGAGCGAGCTCTTTCTTTCGATTTGCATACCATCTAAATTTATATTCAAATTAGCTTTTATAGATGACACTTTTTGACGAATTCCGATTAACATGTATTTAGTTTTCGTTCAGTACATTTAAACTAAGTTTATTGGCTTTTAGCCATTCGTGAATGGTTTCAAGATCTTGGTTTATTGAAAGTACGATCTCATTTTGATCATCTGAGGCATAGGTGAGGTTAGTATCATCAGCGTATATCCGTACTTTAGATGATAAATTACAGTTAGGCAAATCATTTATGTATATTAAAAAGAATAGCGGACCAAGAATAGATCCTTGTGGAATGCCGCATTTAACAGTACAGGAGTCTGATAAAATTCCATGGACTCGCGTCTTTTGAGTGCGATTTTTCGATATTTATGAAGATAATTTGCAACCCATGCCAGAGCTTTTGATTTAAATCCATAAATATTTAGTTTTGTGATAAGGATAATAGGATATTGTGATCAATAGTTTCTCAAACTCATTAATAATTCATGAATTATCGTAGCCAATCCATGAACGTATACCACATCACATGCATGAGTTTTGATACCCAATGAAACCCTGTAGGAAAATTCCTAGTGAACTGGATCACATTTCTTAATCTACATATTAAAATAAAATCGCTATGGGAGCAAATCGCTATAGGAATACTCGTTTGAGAAGCTAGATCAAACACTCGTTTGTCGTGTTTCATCAGGGGACTCCAAACACTCGAAAACAATAAAAACCTCGGGCTACGCCCTCGGTTTTCATTTGTTTTCTCGTGTTTGGAACCCCTGATCCCTGATGAAACACTCAAACTCGTGTTTGATCTATTACATCAAAAGCTTTTTTAAGGTCGAGAAACAAGACTGCATTAGTTAAGCTATTGTCAATATTCAGAAACCATTCATTTGTGGCGTCTAAAAGTGCACCGGTGCGGTTGAATGCAAAGGCCTAAAGCCTGATTGAAACTTAGCTAGAATGTTATTATGAGTTAAATAACTATATAACTGATTAAATATGGCTCTCTCTAGCACCTTGGTTATAACTGATATACAGTATAGCACTGAAATAGGGCAATAATTATTATAGGATCAGTTTTTGAGTCATCTTTGAAAATAGAAGACACTCTGGCATTTTTCCATTCAAAAGGTAACATGCCAGTGTCTAGAGACAGATTGAAAATATGCGTTGAGGAATTTAGATACATAAATGGAACTTAATTTCAGGAGATTGGCAGGAATAGTGTCAAGGCCACTTGCTTTATTAGTCTTCAAATTATTTATAATTTCAATTACGTCTGCATGAGATAATCTTTTTATTTCAAAGGTAGAATTTGCTGGATTAACGTAATTTCTGAAATTTGAATTTGAATATGAAACTGTAGAGGCTAATTTAGGCCATGATTAAAAGCATTGCTAATATCAACGGAGTTTTGTATATCAGTTCCATTCACTACCAATTTTGTTGGACAGGATAGAATTTATTCCCTTCCAAGTTCTACGCATATCGCTCGTATTTGTGGAAAAGAAATTACTGTAGTAATGAGACTTACTCCTTTTTATAGTTACATTAACATGATTCCTAGCACGTCTGAAAGCTGTCCAATCAGATTCAGTATTTTTAATAATATCAGATGTTTGATATCAGCAGTTAGCCAAGGAGCAGATGAGTTCTTAGCCCGTTTTGACTTAACCGGGGCATGCAAGTTAGCGATTTCTAAGAACATGTCTTTCCATAGCTCCCATGCCTGTAAGGGATTATTACACGTTTCAATTTGATCCCAAGGAGCTTGGACAATGTCCATTAGAAAACTCTGTGATTCAAAATTCTTGTAGCTCCTAAATTTAATAACTTTTGACTTCACTGAGGGATTTACAAGCTTTCTGGCCCCGTATATCAAACTATGGTCGCTTAGACCAACATTTGATACACCCGATGTTACAAATTTATTGGGTTCATTTGTGAAGAAAAGGTCAATTAAAGTAGAGGTTGTTCTAATAACACAGGTGTTTATACAGAATACTGATATAATTCAGAGATATCAAGTAACTTAGTGGTTTGCCTGTCTGGGGAGGCGGATGAAATATTGCAGTTAAAATCTCCTGCAATGTGCGATTCAATATTCAGGGAGGCGGATGAAACATTGCAGTTAAAATCTCCCTGCAATGTGCGATTCAATATTCAGTGCTTCAATTTTATCTAAAATAGACTCAAACTTTGAAAATAGGTCAATAGAGGAATTAGGCGGCCTGTACCAGGTACTAAAAGGCTTTGTCTTTGGTTTCCTAATTTCAACACAGGAATTCTAAATCATCTTTCTGTAGATCAATTCTATTTGTGAAATCAATTTTAGGATCACGCACATAAATCGCAAACCCGCCTCCTTGTCTATTTCTATTTCTAGTAACCACCGAGAGTAACCATTAATATGGAACTTAGATTCACTACAAGTGTCATCTAGTCGAGTTCGTTAATTATTAAAATGTCTAGTGTTTTATTAATCATTTGGACTCGAAGCTCGTCTATATGTTTGAGCAAACTACTTATATTGAGAGCGGCAATTTTAAATCCCTTAAGCTTAGGTAAATTAAAATCTGACCTGATTTCCTGTTCACATACAGAGGGAAAAACAGGAATATGAGTAGAGCTGCTAGAATCGTCAGTGGCAACATAAGAATCATTTAAGGGATGCGGTGCTTTGGAAATTCAATTGAAACGTAGTGTTATAACGTCTTACAACGTAGCATAATCTCTCATAACGTAACGTAACGTCTTACAACAAAGCGTAACGTCTCACAACGTTTTTGACGTATTGAAGTTCTGTTATCTCTCTTTTTATACTATATCTGAAGTGACCCACGCTATAGTACTCCAGCAGTACAGACCAGTTTCAACTACAATACTAATATATTCTAATATAAAATCATGTGGTTAGTATTAGGGTTATTATAGGGTTAGGGTTAGCATTAGGGTTGGGGTTAGTATTAGGGTCTCTCGTAACATGAAATTATTTGTGCATATAATATATTGGACATAAACTTATTACCCATCTCGGGCTGTCTTTCTTGAGAAAGGGCCCTCTAAAATTTCAGAAGAAAGCCCTCTGCGCTCTTATGAAGCAATTTATTCTGTTGCCCCTGAATTTATAAATTAACACAGCTAGAAATTGACTATCTATTTTATGTGTAATGTTTTTCTTGACATCAGTATCTTGTTGGTGTGATTAGCTTATTAGAGATATTCAATCAGTGGGTTGTATTATTGATGTTTGTGCAAACAGAATATTAAAGGATGTTTCGTATGAGAAAGCATTATGTGATCTTCTAAAGATTTGTAGGTAAGTCAGCTTAGTTTTCCTAGTTAAACGACATTGGCAACAAAAATATATAATAGTCTGACGTTGTAAAAATGCTCGTAAAGCGTTTTAATTGCACTGTCAAAGTTGCTAACCTGAATCATTATCCGCCATCTTGGATGTATTTTCAATATGCTTGTGACGTCACAACCGGGGTAAAGCGAAATTTTTATCTAACCATCCTGATGTCTTTATAAGTTTGAAACTCGATTTTTGTGAATGTATTCCTTTTTTAATTGAACCACAACATTTTAAAAAGCATTCCGCGGATACTCGGCCACTCATAGAGTGTTTCATCAGGTTTACTGAGGTTGTGACGTCACCAACTTCACAGTTAATTAGGCAAAGTGTTACAACAAAATGACGGATAACAGGATTGTAGTTGGTCAAAATTAGCGCTGTTGTTTTGTACAAAAGTAGTTTTGTTTAAGGCTTTTAAGCCTTCGTAAACCTGTTTGTTAATCAGAAAGTAAAAATTTGAAATTATGGTTTTTGTTGCCAATGTCCTTTAAATCACTGTACATTGTATCTATATTTAAACAGTGAGTATCAACCGTCGTGCATTGCACGTTTGTGTTTATGTTTCTATATACGAAGTGTTTGAATGTGCTTCGTTGCTAACTTAACTAGTGGTAAGTACTCCGTAATTTGCTATGAATCTTCTCAGAAAACCCTAAAGAGGCTTTTCTATTTATTCACAATTCAAATACGTCCACTCGAAATCGGGTTTGTTTGGTCTGAACTTCGTTCCTTGACCACGTTTTGGATGCGATATGTCAGTTGAGGCTGATCGACATATAATTCGAAACTCAACAAAACGTCTAGTTTTGTAAAAAATATATAATTAATTACTTTCTATAAGGTATGTCTTCTTTGCCAAAATGAATAATATATACCAAGGATTGACAAGATATTTATACGGACGAGTTCACTAACGACGTGTAGCGGACCCGGACTGGATTTGGACTGAGACCGGAAAGATATCGGACAAACCATTTGCGTTCACCCCAGATTGGACTAGTTTTGGACTTCCGGAAAAAATGCGGTGATGGTCAGCGAATATTCAACAAAATAAACAAAGTAAGAGTTAGATACCGAGAACGGAGACTCTTAGCCAGATACATCCCGAGGGGCCGTAGGCCCCGAGGTACCTCCTCAAATATGAACTAAGTCAGTTAGATCCTTCGTTCTTGGATTTGACGAGCGATACGAAACTAACGAAAGGAGTTACAGTGATAATGCGGGTAACGATGGTAGTGTTGACATGTATGTGGAGGCAGATGCGAAGAAGAAATGTGAAGGAAGGAGTGGAAAAGTTATGTATTTCGCGTTTAATAATTGCACAATGTGTACATTTAATTGGTCGTGACTCGTGAGCAAGAATTTAAAAATTGTAAACGTAAAATTTTGTTCTTGTTATTGAGCACGGTATCACTGACTTTGATAAAAATTTGTTGTGTGAGATTTAAAATTGTCCTTCAATTTGCTGAAAAAACATTTGTTTTGTTTCGCTTTGCTTTGGCTTTATAATGTGTTTTAGGACTCAATTGACTATCTCATTAAAAATTCAAGGCATCTAACTGCATGGTGACCTCGTTTTTGAGGTCACTATGTAGTTAGATACCTTGAATTTTTAATGAGATAGTCAATGCTATTCATTTCCCCATAATTTCCTGAAGAATATCAAAGCCCCCCCAGCTTCGAGAGTGTTTATTAAAAATAAAGGCCTGTGAATAACAAAGGAAACCGACTCAAATATGAACGTAACTAAGCAAATATAGCGACAGGCTAGTTTGAGTTGTTTTTTGTTTACTTTTATAATTATGTCCCATACGATGAAGTACTTACCGTTTTTAGTTCCGTACATCGCTGATCACTCGTACTGCGGACGACTACCTCACCATGGAAATTTCCAGCCCAAAGCCAGTCCGATTGAGTTTACACTTGGTCGAGTCCAATCCGAATCCTTTCTCAGACCACCTCGAATAGGTGAACTCAAATCCAGTTCCTAATTCAGTCCTGGTCCACAAGTGTGAACGCGCCTTAAGCGAATTTCGTGCTTCAAAAAATGGCCGACTCAGCGCGCAATACATTACAGTCGACTCTCGCTGTTTAAAACTAATTGCAACTGTTTATTCTAAGAGTCATAATGTAAAAATAAATTAAGCAAAATTGCTTGCATTGCATCTGAAATGTCTTTCATGAAGCTAGGTCCAATTCCTTGTCCATCTTATGGTGTCTGTTGAATACAGCATCTGTGAATTGAATTGCAGTACTTAGTCTAATTTTATGTGTGATTTTCTCATTTAAAAAACACACTATAATAACCATTTGAATTTGCACAGATATGATAAAAAAAAACCATTCTTAGCAACTATATATATATTAAGAATTCTGCATTATATATTCACAGCAACCCATTTTTGAAAGAACGAAGCTCAGACGAATCACATTTTTCAAACATTGTCATTGAATTTATCACTGGAATAGGTAATATGAACGATTACAGTTTGTTGGTATACACTGTATAGCAATACCAAATCGATTTGAAGATACAACACAGCTACATCATTTACCTACTTTGTTAGTTTACCATATATCTACATTACCCCTGTCACCTTACCACCGCTATATAATAACACAGAATATCCAACGATGTACTATTTACTGCTATACTAACAGCAGCATCGCTATATTGGAGGAGGGTGGGGGTTGTGACACCTCAAAAATATTTTTAAAACCATATAATTTGAACAAGTATTAAATTCGGACAAAATCTGGTCTGGGAAAGCTGGACTGAAATAAAATTAAGCAAAAGCTGCGGCCTTGTTGTTGGTTCTGAAAGCGTTTTCGTAGTTTGTTTCGAAGTTAAAGGGGCTATTTCACGATTTGGCTGGTTACTCAGCCAGCACTAATTTCAGCCTCTTGTGAGATAGTATACGGCAATCGTGGCCTTCCAGCTCCTTCTCGTTTCCCACCACGATTGGACATTAAATTGTCATTACGCTTTATTTATAACTTGTCCAACAATAACCCACCAACATGAAAATAACAAATAATAATCGAATAAATCGTTTAGCTTTCGCTTCGCTTTGATTTTGGATTCCGAATAAAAAATCAAAAAGTACGCTTATCTGAGGCAGATCGTGACATAGCCCCTTTAATTTCCGCCTTTTTTGCGAAACACGATAATTTATACCAGCGGTATGACGTTGAGAAATAAGCCATTTTGAAAATTCACTAGTCTATGTGTCTATCGGTAAATATAAATGTGGCGTGATGACTTGGTCACTACGATCAGTGATATGTAAATTCAAATGAGTGATATAAAAGTGTTGTGTTGTGTAGGTACAACCTCATTCCCGGGGAGCGTAGATAAGGCCCTTGGAACGAGGTTGGTGTAGGCAGTGTAGAAATACAAATTGAAAACTCTAAAAGGTTGGTGTACTGCCGAAATAGTGTGTGGAGGTCTAACGTTTCGAGCGAAGGCCTTCGTCATTATGGTTAGAGAATGAAACATGACGAAGGACCTTGAAGAAGAACCTTGACGAAGGACATGCATGTTAGACAGCTCCGTTAGTTATCAAGGTTCAATATTTTTCAATGCATTCAGCATTGATATTCGCATTGTCATTTCAGTTTAAGTTCAAAAGTTATCTTTTTTCCCTGTCATTAGTACTTTTAATTTACGGTCTATCAACTTTGTTTATCTGTTCTCTATACTTCTCTTTATCACCAACCTTGGTTTGTTGTTCGTTTTCTTACCACTATTGCAATGCTCGTTTATTATCGAAATCACTAGAGTTGTTAATTGTCGTTTCGGAAACCAACGTTGGAGGTTAATTTGAATGTATCACGTGATATGAAGTTAATGTACTGCACGAATATTTGCAATTTCATAACAAAAATCTTGTTTCTCCAAAGATGGAAGTAAAGGCGAAACTACAACCAAAATATAGTTTCGAAAAATTAATTTAGATCATTTGGCTGATGTTTTCGAGACTAATGGATTTGCAACTGTAGGATCCGCATAACGGTCGCGCGTAAATCAGCTTCCAACAACCCATCAATTCAACCCTTTACTTCCCTCTTCGGAGAAACAAGACTTCTTGTTATGAAATTGTGACTTATAGAATAAAGTTTTACTACTGCTACTCGTGCAGGGCAAAATCGGCAAATATATCTTTGAATCACATGATACATTATTTTCATATCACGTGGTACATTCAAATTGACCTCCAACGTTGGTTTCCGAAACAACTAACCACTCTTTCGGTAATATGTTTATAATTGAGGCAGCTCATAATTTTATAAAACGTGTTGACGAAGGGCCTTCGCTCGAAACGTTAGACTACTTGCACACTATTTCGTCAGTACATCAACTTTTTTAAATATTTGATTCATAATAGACCTCTTTCATAATGGTGGCCAGTTTAAATATTCTTTTATATGCATGTAAATTAGCCTTTCTAGCCTCGTTACAAAGCAAAGATTCTTTGGAATTACAGACACACAAACGAGGTCAGAAAGGCTAATTTAAATGAATATAAAAGAATATCAGTAGTATAGAGAGTGGGGGTACGAGCCCAATTTTTACACATTCAATGTTGAACGCGAATATAATCACCAAAACATTACCAAATTTCACCAAATCCCAAACCCCCAAAAGTTCGATGTCATTTCGGTAATTCTAAATTTACAATGTACATCAAATAAGACCACAAACTCGATTTATATGCTAATAATGTGACGTTTCAATATTTTTGCATGTTTTTAAAAAAATAGAATGTGTCGTTTCACATTTTTCGCATATTTAAAAAAGAGAGTGTCGTTTCAACGTTTTCACATTTTTTTTCAACAAACTACTGCTGTCTCACAAATTCACGCGCGAAAAAAAAACCACCAGATTTTGACTCTAGTGGTGATGTTTATTCAAATGGATAGCGAAATGGCGCTCTTTTGATTGGCTAACAACATTGACTAACAAATAGCCAGTCGTTTTGCGAATTAGTCCGTTCGCTCACTGTTTTCAGTGTCTACCACCTCGCTCCTAAAATGGTGATCGTACACATGTTTCGACGTTATAATCCCTCCCGACAACAAGCCCAAGAAGGGCACGTACGGTGTCACAACCGCGACAATGCTCTCGACGTCTTTCTTTAGTAACGGGTCTTTTTGTAGTTCGTCGTTTAGTTCGTCAGGATTTTCAATAGCGTTCAACCCATCCAGTAAGTTAGCGAATTTGCTGATTAGCAAGTCGGTGAGAAAAGCGTTTGCGATCTCCATTCTCTTCAACTCGTATTGGCGCCATATCTTATCAATAACTTTTGCGGACGCTTTTTTAATGTACGCTTCGGACTGACTCACCACACCATCACCAGACAGTCTAATAAGTTCGGCTCTCCTAACGTCAATGTTGTCTTCCACAGTCGAAGTGTCAGCGGTCTCCTCAACTAGTTCCTCAATCGTGGGGTTTTCTTCACTTTTGCGTTTCACCATCGCGTTATTACTTATACCCATATTTTATTGCGGAATAACAACTTCATGACTGTATGGATAGCGTAGTGAGATTTCAAGTCTAGCGTACTTATTATTTTTTAATGCGGTCACAATCGCCGACGATTTTTCTCTGCTAATGTTTCCAAGGTAGTCGTCGATAACGACCTTCATATCACTCCTACTCGGGCAGTAGAAGCAAACGAGCTTACTAATGTTTTCTCTGTACGGTTTTGCGATCGACGTCAGTTGTTGTGTGATGACAATAACGCTCAACATAAAATGTCGCGCACTAAAAGCCAAGTTGACCAATTGACTAGTCCTATTCTTAACATCTTGAGAGCTCGCACAGTCGTCCAACACAATCAGAGTGTTAGTGCCTTTAAAAACATTTGTTACACACTTGAGAACAGCGTCGACACTGTCCTGTGTGCAGTCTATCGCTAGCACGTCAGGGTCGCGTATGTATCTCCAATCTTGATACGCTTTGTTCCACTCGAAAGTAGGACAAATCAACACAATGTAGTCAAATTTACTAAAGTACTCAGATTCCAATGTTTCCAGCAAATAATGTGTCTTACCACAAGCTGTCATACCAACAATTAACATATTAAACGGAGTCTCCATTAACCCACGTTTGATTTAATACTGGATTGATTGCAACCCATTATTCATAAAGTTGACCAACCCATCGCTTACCACAAACACCCTACACATGACGTTCGCAGTCGTCGCTTTCTTAGTGATCTCAAGAAGCACGCCAGATTGTGTGTTCACAATATTTTTACCAGTGGCGACGTTGCGATTGTCTTGAACGCTCCTCAAGTCAATGACCAACGCGAAGCCATCTTTATAGAACTTCTGTATGGTCATGAACTGAGCGTGTTCTTCACCCAACCCGAACAGTCGCTTCGCTTCTGCATAGAACTTCGACTTTGGGATGCCTTGCGAGTACACACTATTTGGCACACCTTCAATTGTGACTCTAACACTATCAATATTTGGGTAAAGAAACTCCTCGCTGTCTGTTCGCACCTTATTCGTGAATAGCAACACGATCGCCTTCATGCTTTTTCTTGGAAGATTAATGTTTTCATTCACAATGGTCGTGCCTTTGTCCCATTCGGTGGTTTTCATCAACGTAACGTGCTCATATGACAAACTACGACCACTTGCGTAGCCCGACGCTATTTCGTCAGCGAGCTCCTGGTTATCGATCGTTTCATACTCAAGCTCGAGATTCTCCAGAGTGTATCCACCCACAGCGCTACCGGATTGCGCCACCATGATGTCTGTGGCCTTCGGAAGTGTGATGACGTACTGCAAGTTGTTGTTCATGCTAAAAGGAGCGTACAACCCATGGTCATTCATGATCTTGCCAAGCTTAATCCGCTGTTTCGTTCCAATAACACCAAACATCAACGCGTCGTTAACTTTAGCAACGTTCCCACTCGCCGCGCCACTGTCGTCCTTAGAAACTAGCTTTCTCAAGTTCTCACCACCAATACCATAGTCAATCATTTGGTCTCGCGCAGTGACACTCTCCCAAAGGTCGCGATAGACACCAGTGTAATTTTCCCCATTGTTGTCGTACACAGTCTCCCCAGCTAGTCTCACAACAAGTTTCTCAACCAACAACTTGCTAACATTATTCAAGAACCAGCTTTTAGCGTTTGCATTCTTAAAGTCGAACACTAAACCTAACGATCCAGGCACCAAACAGCTACTAACCTTGAGCTTAGGTATATCAATGTAAAGTTCCTCGCCAGGACTGACTTTATTAGGGTTCAACGTGATCACATGCTGCGTTCTCACCCCTTTTATGCCGCCCATAGTTGCTCGTCTAAAACCAGGGCTCAACTCTGCTGACGTGACGTTCATATACCTTTACATATGTTTTATCGCTACCGTTTTAGCTTGTAATAATCATAAGCAAACCACGCAAGTACCACCGCGAGTACCCACAGATTTTGAGCCAACCAAGCGAGACCCTTCGCACCCAACGTCAACGCATTGTAAACTAAATTAGCCAGCCCAACAGCCCATGGACCCATCTTCGTTATCGCGTTCTTAACAGCCTGTGCGAATGACCTCGTAGCCATAGCGCCTTTCATAACAGCAGACCTCCCAGCGATAATAATAGTTGTTATAATTCCAGCCACTGAAATTGCCACAGCGCTCAACCCGACTATATTTTCTTTAGCCCATTCCTTGAATCTCTGAAACCTATCAATGTCAACTTCTTGTTGCTCTCTAACTTCTTCTATTTCTCGCTGCTCAATAGTTCTGTCTCGCGCTTCTTCAAGCCCCACGATGCGTTCTCTCAACCCAAAGATAACGCTTTCGTCGTCCTCGTCGTCTAGTTTGTCTGATGTTGTATTTATTGCCTCTTGAAAGTGGTCCGCTTGCACTTGCAGCGCACCATCGTCACCTACTCTTGACTCAGGCGCCACACTATCGCTTGGGTTAAGCACACCACCCAGCTCACGGTTCTCGTTTGGTGATAGCCCAGGTATGTCGTCATGTTCCGTGTGTGTGGTGTCTAGCAGCGGTGTACTACTCACAGTTTCCTCACGGTCTTTCGAGTTGGCTATGATTTTATCCACGAGGTTTCTAAATTGGAAAACTGAGCGTCGCGCGACTTCAACGCCGTTATTGTACCGCAGAGCGCCACCCTTCCCACGTTTGAGAACTATTTGCTCTTTACCAAATTTGTTATTATTAAGTATAGGTTTGAATGATATATTATTGCTCTCACTTATTGATGCTCTGTTTCGCAGCGCTAACACGTCGTCGTCACGAATGTCAAGCTTGAATCGCACCCCAGTTTTATTACTAAAGAACTTTTCTAAGCTTATCAAAACTTGGTTCTCAGGGTTCGACGGCAAATCGTTGACATCGAACTCTACTACTGGGACTTCTGTGTTAGTTCCCCTTATTGTCACCGTTTTACCACCGTCAGCGTCAATAAACGACGTCTCCTCTTGCCCACCTCGTCTTCTAGCAAGCTCACTTCTTATCTTTTTTACATAGTCACGATAGTCGTCGTAATTAACACGGACATCCATCGACATGTTTTTTACAGCGTACTTAGTGTCTATGCCTTTGAGCCACTCCCCAGTCTTAGCGAGCTCCTCTTCTAGTCGCTCATCACTCATGTCTTTGTATTTGTCGAGGTTTTCCATCTCAAAGTCGTCGAAATCTCTCTCAGCCATATTACACTAGCTCACATTTTGAATATCGCTTTCTGGTATCCACGAATTATGTTTGCTCTCGTAACCCAACCATTTGACCAGCGCCATCTTCTTCCCTCTGACTTTCTTTCTTTTCAACACCTTTTCAACTCTGTACACATCGTCACCAGGTTTCTTATTGACTAGCGATAATTCCTGTTCATAAAATTTACCAATAATCTGTTCACCGGTGTGATCCTCAATTTCGTACACATTCGGATCACCACGAATAACCTTTACCACTTTAAACAGCTCCTCAGTGAAGTTGGCTTCATAGCCCTTTGTGAACACACTCCTGTATTTACTAATTCTCACCGATTGACCAACTCTAAACTTTGGCAATGGGTTGTCTGCAAATTGGTGACCAAACAAAGTGGTCCACACTTCACCTTCATTTGACTTATCGACATCCTTCGGCTTCATCATAATACTGCGATTCACATTGCTATTGTAATTGCTTACAAACTGATCAAGAACGTTAATCCATTTGTGCGTTCCACGGGTGTAAAAGTACTTCCACATAATACTCTTGAGACTTCTATTAAAACGCTCGACAACAGCGGCCTTTTTATCACTCTTAGTGCTGAAATATTCAACACCATGTTCTTTCAGCAAATTTTTCACACCAACATTGTAGAATTCAAGTCCGTCGTCAAATTGCGCTAACTTAGGCGTGGCTCCAAACCGATCTTTAAAATCATTCAACAATTTTCCAACAGCCTTAGTCATGTTCTTGGTGTCTTTTCTATAAACTGCAATGCCAAAAGCGTATCTACTCAATATTTCAATGCCTGTCAATATCCAATAATACCCTCCATTCTGTTTTGAGTACTTACTCATGTCCACTAGATCCATTTGTAGCTCTTCACCAAGAAACCCAACAAAAGTCGCGCGGAACTTATGTCTTCTCACAATGGGTTTGTACCTAGTGTAGGTGTCCTGCGCTGTCAACCATTCTTTCACTGTTTTTCTAGTTACTTTCAATCCGTCTCCCAATGCACTTTGATACAATTTCTCTACACCACTGAACCCTGTCTTAGGATTGTAATAAATGTCTCTCAACCCCTGCTCTGTTTCCACACCAAGCTCCATATAACTCACACAATATACAGTTCCAATAGCACCGCACCAATTTTAATAGCGCCGTTATTTGGTTTGATGCGAAACGTCATACTTGAGTAAACACCTTTTTTAACACTCACCTTGGACTCGATGTCCACATGACGTTGCACCGACCCATTCAAAGACTGTTCAGTGGGTATTGGCAACGTTGTGATCACACTGCTTCGCCTCCCATCAATACCCACATTGCTCTCCGTCTCAACAATATCACATAAGATTTCTATGTACTTCAGACCTCTGAGTATGTCGACCTCGTTTGGGCTGACGTACACCCTTGAGTCACCCTCAATCACCCTACCCCTCGCGAAACCAAGTAGAGGCCCAAGGCTGCCAAGCTTAAATGGGACGCTAGTCTTAATCGCGCATCTACTTGTGAACAGCATTTTCTCTATCTCAATGTCCACGCCCTTCCTTTCTTTAAAGTCTTTTTTTAATAGTCTGACTAATGTGTCGAAGCTAGTATACCCTCCACTCGTTATTGTACTTTTAAGATCACTCGAAGGGTGACTAAACTCGGAGAGATGAGGGGCGTCGCCATCTAATATGTTATTGTAGTCCCAAAACACAGTGGCTGTCTTAACCATAATGTATGGGTTATCGTGCGTGATCATCACACTGTTGTCAAAGGACACAACTTTTTCTAAGCCTTCAATGAATACCGTCAACTTTCGCATTATGTATAACATATGGTATATTATATGCAGAAAGCTCTTCATGATTACTATGGGAAGTACTACAAACTCGCGATGGCTAACACATCGAAGGCAGACCTCATCAAAAAGTACCCTCACACCACTTTAAGCAAATTCGAGTTCAACCCAAATATTTCGCAAGATGGAGGATCTGAGCCAAACGTTAAAAGTGCCTCTGGTAGAACCACAGTTTCCGTTGGACCTCTAATCAATACTACAACCCTGACCATATAATATAGTGTGTGTTATGTAGATGCTAACAAAAAGAAAGCAAGGTGAGCTAATTCTTCTTGGTGAATTTCCAAACGCGCAACTAAACAAGTTTGAGTTTGGGTACAACCTCGCAGACGACAATAAAACAGTCAAGACCGTCGACATTTACTTCAAGTCGGGTTCAAAGTATTCTGACATGATAAACATAAAGTCGTCGAAGTTCACGAAGAATGAGGGCTTCACAAAATTCCTTAGCAACACACCAAGATTCCCAAGAATATGGTCGAGCGATGGGCGTGTCTCAAAGTTACTACTGACAGAGACCCACAAGAGCTACAGAGAAGTCGAAACGTTTCCACCATATGTCCTAAATTACCCAACCCACAATTTTGACGTCTTTGTTGACGACAGTAATTCCTTCAAATCAAATCTACCGAAAATATTCATCGACACCAAAAGACGTCACAACGACAAGGCAATTGGTGGTAACGTTAACACAGTTTGGACTCTACTCGAGAGTTACTATCAAGCGATCGCAGGTATGTACATCGCTACGTACCGCTCAGGGGTGTCTCTACAGAACTTAAGTTATCAAGTCGACGTTCCGAAGCAAGTCGTGGGTCTCATGAGGTTTCATGTGTACTTCACCATTCGTCGCGTGATGTTTCGTTTGAGTAAGAGTCAAGTTGACATTAACAACATCTTAAGACTGTACCTCCCTGACTGGCGACTTTTGAAAGGTCACGTACCATTGACTGATGTTGACAATAGATACATCAAGGACATCCAAGGTGATTATCGTCGGTATTGCCCAATACACTCTGACGGGTTCACACCACTAGGACAAGAACTACTAAACCAATCGATTGAAGTTTACATGTATGCCATTCTTGGAGCCCAAGCGAGGTCAAAGCAAAGCATTGTGGGAACTAGAGCCAGTGCTCGAGAAACCCAACAAATCTTTAGAGACATCGTTGAAAACGCTGTGGTTCAGTATTCGCCAAGTGTTTGGATCAACCTTATGAATAAAGCGATTAGTACCACCAACGTTAAGCTAGACACAGCTGTGACACCTAATACTTGGCTTATCCCCAGAAGCATGGTCATGTTAAAGGACCCCATTGTTGGTTACAATAACGTGCTCAGAACTTCGTCTGAAACTGGGATGACATTTGGGTATAACGACGGGTTGAACTTTCGAGCGTCAAAAGCGAAGCATAAAAAAGTCCACCAAGCGGTAGGACTTCACTTGGAAACTCTAGTTACACCACCTGCGAAGAAAACAGTGGCCACCACCAATCAAATAACTACGACCACCACAAGTAAGTCAGACACGACAACATTAGCGATAATCTTAGGGTTCTCAGCGGTCTCTGGCTATTTAGTAACCAAATACACCTTGAAGTAGTAATGAGTCTAAACTATGGGTACGAGTCTGACGACCCTCACGATAAAATACTAAAGAGAACGAAAAGGCATCTGGACGAAGATCCTAAATTAAGCGCGACTGGTGGAAGGATGTCTGGAATAATAGACATGCAAGGCTCAGCGATAAAAAACGTAGCAGACCCAGTCGATGACTCAGACGCTATCAATAAAAGAACTCTAGAGCAACTACTATCAGGTTTCCTCAAGAGTCAGTCCTACAACATTGTGCTCGACTTCAACGTTAGCACACACGCCTTGAAAAACGTGGAGTTTCACACCAATGGTTCAAACAAAGTGAAAGCCATTGGTGGAACAAGTAAATTAGTGCAGAACAACCTAGCTTATGGTCCTATTATCGGCATCAGCGGTGTGAGTCAAAGTTTTCTATCACCCGTGTTAACACCAATCCCACTCGAGTCAGGTCTCCATTTTAATTGCCCAAGTATGCAATGGTGTGATCTCTCCATTTTTGTTGTGGTGAGGTTACCAATGAGAACCGCTGGATCAAATTGGGAGACAATTATATCAAACGACGATGGTAGTTGGGATAAGTTCATAGGGTACAAGACTGGTGTGACCAACAAGCTCGCGTATGGTGGTAGCATCCCAGCGATGGAGAAAGTATGTACTATTCCGAGTATTATTGACCTCACAAAAATGCATATGATATCGATACACTGGCAAATGTACAACTCACACGTCAGAGTCAACAACGTTAAGTCAACCGATTCAGACTTCATAGCAAATATGAAAAAGATAGGCGCACCCTACGGAACAATTTTTGGAATACATCGACCAAGAATACCACTAGCGCCCTATGCACACCCATCGTTGATAGAGTTCTACGGTGTGAAAATCGTGAGTGGCTACATGACAAACCGAGACATCATAATCATGGGTGGAGAAATGATGAAGGAATATGGTGTAAAGTAAATGGGAGCGTGTATTTCGAGACCTCATGAAATATACAAAATAAATAAGACGACTGATCACATGTTCAAAGCTGGTGGGTCATTTGGCCGCGGTGATGTGACTCTCGAGCTCCACGCTGAGATTGGTATGAGGTCTAAAAAGACTTATGGCGAACCTATTATGTTACCCGCGGAATTAGACACTGTAGGAGTGGTGGGAGACGTGACCTAAGTTATGTAATGGGTTGGCTTAGAAAACTGGCTCGTAACATTAGAAACTTTTTCAGACGACGTAGAAAACTGAAGACTAATAAAACGTATTTGCTGCATTGGTACACAACAAACCAGATCTATAAAAGGCGTGGCACCTATGTCGAGTAGTTTTTTTGTAGGAGACTATAATATAGTGATGACCTCCACAGCGCTTCGATTATTCGACTTCGATGGTCATCAAATCACAACGGTCATGGACAACGGTGAAGTATGGTTCAAAGCAAGAGAAGTCGCAAGTGCTCTAGGTTACGCTCGACCAAAAGATGCAGTCAACGACCACGTCGAACCTGATTGCAAAATGAAGATAGAGCAGGCCTCGTTTATCAACGAACTTGGGGTCTACTCATTGACGTTCTCGAGTAAATTGGAGCGTGCGAAACACTTTGGAAGGTGGGTGCACTCAGAGGTCTTGCCAAGCGTTAGAAAAAGTTTAGCTGACGTCGGTCTCAAACACAATCAGTTTAAAATGATCACCGAGTTCGACCTTCATACGAAAGTTGTTGGTTTTCTTAGGAAATATTATCCAGAGGCTATTTTGATAGCCGCTTGTGGTGAGAATCAAGACACCTCGAGTAAAAGAATAAATTCGTGGAAAAAAGGTTATCAACGTGGAACGCCTGACTTGATTATTGCCAATGCGAACCGACAGCACAGCGGGCTTGTGATTGAGTTCAAGAACCCAGGTGGCACAGGTAGGACGTCCAAAGAGCAGGAGTCTCTGTTGCTTAGATATAAATCCGCTGGTTATCTAACGTTGTTGTGTGAGTCATACGACGACGCTATTACCACGGTAATAAAATATTTCTTTGACGTTGGGTTTCAGTGCTCTCACTGCCTTCGTAAATTTAAAAATAAATCAGCGTTGAGTAACCATGAGAGACGCTATTGTAAA
Organism: Chrysogorgia sp. JL179-B06; assembly: GCA_035772405.1. NCBI lineage: Eukaryota > Metazoa > Cnidaria > Anthozoa > Scleralcyonacea > Chrysogorgiidae > Chrysogorgia > Chrysogorgia sp. JL179-B06. Next base: position 2,025,618 of record JAYKKM010000391.1, read on the forward strand.
GAGACTTTTTAGACAGTGAGTAATAAGTCGAATTAGCGCTCGTTCTCGTTGTTGAGACAACGTTTGAAGTGACAACTGCTCTAGCATTCTCTAAAGACGTTTTTAACTTAGTAAAAAAATATCTGCAAAACTTTCTCTATTTATTTCACAAACCTTCTGGCCACTGTGTGAAAAAATGTTTCTACTGTACATTGGACGCTCCATGTGACCAATGTCTAAATTTAAAAAAAGTGGGATGTATTGAAAACACCTCTAATTTTGTGTGGAAGGATGATGACGTCTGCACACTGCGCGATATTGCTCAGCACCACCAACGAATGATGGCCCTGGGTTGTATCTCCAATTGAATGACGCTTCAACGGTTGTTCCGTAAGTGTCACGACAAACGGCGCAATACGCTTTTAGAAAGGTGATGTCGTCTGCCACTGAGAACAACGTGTCGAGCTCACCAAGTCTTTTTAAATGCTCTGTTGTTATGAGACCACAAATAATGACGTGAATGCCGGCTTTGATGTACTCGTGAATAATTGGGAGTAACCCAGAGTACCAATGGCCCTCATCAATTCCGATGACGTCATAGTCAGCTATCTCGGAAGAACTCGGAAGGTTGGTGATTAACTTCGCAGGTAAACTGTCTGATCCGACAACAATGGTCTGACGATGTGTGGAGAACGCGTGGTCAGTTCGTCTGGTGTCGCGTTTGTTGTTCATGTACACGACTTTGAGCCCTGATTTACTTAATGTGACTAACCTGCGAAGAGTCTCAGTTGTTTTTCCTGCAAACATGGGACCAATCACGATTTCTAGTTTACCGACTTTCTTCATGGTTACTATACCTCCAGAGAAACGCTCTACTTTCTTGCGGCAACTGTTGCTCGTTGTTAAATATCCGCTGAAGCTCTAAGTTTTCAAGATGAGTCTTCGAGCTATTGTGTCTCAAGCGATACAGTGGGTCGTTGGTGACCACACCGCATGGGTGACAGGTGTACGCGTTTTTATTTCTCGCAAAGTGTCTGTGGGCGGGCGAGAGTACGTGGTCCCTGATATCACCCACACCTAGTATCTCATTACACCCCACCTTGCAAACGTGAACGTCGCGGTTTGCGGCGAGCTCTAACCACGCTTTGGCTTTGGTTGGGCATGGTTTCCATAGAAGGGTCGCTAAGAACACTTGGAGGGAATTACCGAGTAATGTGGCGTTGGACTCACTAGGGTTGCTCAAGTAGACACCACTCGCTAACATAAGGTGTTTGAATGGTGAGTAGCACCACACAGGGATTATGCCAGCTAATGTATCAGCAAGCTCGTTGGCTCTGTCTTCTCGAAGATCGATCCAAGCGTCGAGAAGATACCTCGTATGGCGGATCTGAGAGCCAAGCCGTTTTGGTGGTCCTTCAGGGTCGGGGTCGAACATTGTGTATGTTGAGAAGTACTCGTTTAAGACGATAGGTCCAGAGGCGCCTTGTAGGGTGGGCACACTGATAAAGGCTGTTCTCAACATGTTGGCAATATCTTCTTCGCTGATTTCTCTGGCTTGAGTCATTATGTTATACTCTCAGAAAAAATCCTAATTTTTTTAGTGCGTTTGGTCTGGAACTGTGAGATATCTGTGAGGTCAACTGTGAGGCACCTGTGAGTAAGATAACACGTGATAATGTATTAGATGGTTGAAGACTCACAGACGGCTGTTGAGGCGAAGATTACGGCTGATGTGAAAAGTGTTAAGGTAAAGGACCCAAAGCGCGTCGCCGCTGGTAAAAAGTTGGCTGAGATATCGAAAGCTGCGAAAGAAAAGAAAATGCGTGAAATGATAGTCAACGAAGAACAGGGTGGTGAGTGGAGCTATGGTTACATTGTTGGAACACTTGGTGTTGTCATTGCTGGTGCTTCGCTATGGTACACAATTAGCAGTGAAAAAGAACCTGTGAGTACCGCACCAGCACCTGCGTCAGAAAGTCATAGAACTCGTCGTCCAGCGTTAGACACATTTGATTCTTAAACAAAACACACGACAATGTATATATGTCCGCGATCGATCGAAAAGAACTTATGAACGAACTGTACGACGCGCTACTTGTTACGACTGGTGCTGTGGCAGTGAGTATGATCTCTAAAAAGGCTTTGGGAGAACCATTGGGAACACCAGAGACAGTTAAAGGCACAGTGAAACTTGCTGCAGCTGTTGGTGCAGGAACGCTGTTAGTAAAATGGATGCAATCGAAAAAGTGGATACCGACAGATCCATTCAAATCAACGTAAGTTAATGGTGAGTGTTGTGGCTGGAGGGATATTTAATGCAGTGGCTTTTGCAGGCGCTGGCTTTATGTTTTCAAAGTTTAATCACTCGGGTTATGAAGTTGAGATGGAAAGACACAACCATGCGTTGGAGCAGTTAGCCAGCGCGAAAGAAGCGTGGTATGAAAATGAAGTCGCTAAAAAAGATCAGATTCAGCGTTTGCGACAACGGCTCTCTGATGCTAATGCTGACATCAATGACACAAACCACGCGTTGGAAGAACTTAGAAGCGTAATGACCATACAGTACAGCGGACGAGTGTTCACTGACTCCCCGAGGGTTGCGGATTACTACCAACCGAGTGCGGAAATGAAGGAATACCAATTGTTGTTTGTTAGCGCGCTAGGTTTGGGTAGTGGGATAGCGGTGTGGGTACTCACTCGGTGAAAAAATGTTGGAGTAGTATAAGAGTGATGGGCAAACTTATGAGGCAGATGAGTTATGGCTTGACAATTGACGAAATCGCGAGTGAGACGCAAATTGAGTGTGGAGGCACCTTCAGGCTTTACTACTGCTCGGATTGCGACGTTGTGAAACATGTGACTGACTGTGGTGGGTACGCGTGTCCAAAGTGTGGCGACACCGAATGGGGCTACACTCAGAGTTACAGCGACATGAGACTCACTCGGTTAAAAAGCGTTCACAAACGGTCTTGGTGGATGGGGAGGAGACTACGGAACGTTGTGAAGTATGAACACCTTGAGTTGATAAAAGAGGACTTCCTGAAAGTTGTCAATGTGCTGCACTCATACAATTTGATAAAGGGTAGAAATGTCAGCAGATACGGATACTACATTATTAGGTTGTGTCATAGAAGACGAGTCGAGACACTCAAGAGGGTGTCAGACCTCAAAGACGGGAAGGTGAAAGACTTGTTTGACTACAATCTGTTTGGGGTGGTGTACCCAAAGCTGGGATGGTGCGAAAGTGGTGATAATTATTACGACGAGTGGCTTAGGAAAAAAACAAGTGTAGTATATAGAAGCCATGGGTGACGTCACAGAAAACTCACTTGTTAGAAATGGTGCAGCCGTTGTAAATCCACTAACAGGTAGAGCAGTCAACGTTCATGGGCGAGTCTACAATCGACTTGCTAGAGACGGCATTTTTAGTGACACGACAAATGTCAGTACTATTAATCCGCTAACAAACAGACGAGTTAACGTTGGCAGTCGGACACACAACCGTCTCGTTAGAGATCAGGGAGCACAACCCACAGTTGAAGACCATAGCCCACGGCTGTTGGGTCAAGCGCTGAGAGGGTTCACAAGGTCCTATGGAGTCGAGGTGGTTAACGACAGAGACATCAATCAGGTGAATGGTAGCAGAGGCGCTGTCATCAACCTTTTGAGACGTGAGCTAGGTGAGACCAACGGAATGAAAGTGGTAGAGACAGTTAAGGTCACTTTTGAGAAGGCTTTAGAACTCGATAAGACCACGTACAAAACTGCCTACTTTAACAGTGAAACGTTCGTCGTCATTAATGACCACGACATTGAAGATGTTGCCAACCGTGGATCGGAACAAATCTTGACACGGATAGCTGGGTGGCTATCTGAGGGGTCTGGATGGACTATCGACAAAATAGACGCACACTACGTTAATGTCGCTATTTACAGACCTTTGCATGGGAGTAGCTACATTACGCTGCCAAAGGAGTTGCGTAATAGTAAGAAGGGTCTGATAAACGTAAATAACGATGATGACAACGAGTGTTTTAGATGGTGTCACCTAACGCATAAATTTCCTGTTGGAAAACACTCTGATAGAACGTCGAAGTACGCTAGGCATGTCGGTGAGCTGAATTATGACGGAGTTGACTTCCCAGTCACATTTAAAGACTACAACAAGATCGAGAAGGCAAACGATATTAGCATCAATGTTTTTGGGTACGAAAATAAGCAGCCATTCCCTGTGTACGTTTCTAAGGAGGCGTATCCTGACCACATGGACTTGTTGTTGATAACTAATGACGTAGGTAACAAGCACTACGTCTACATTCGCGATTTTAACAAATTCATGTACCGCCAAACAGAGCATAAGGCGAGAAAGCACTTTTGCAGGTATTGTTTGCAATGTTTTAGTCGAGCGGACGTGCTTGAAAGTCATGTTGAAGTATGTTTGGTCATCAATGGGAAGCAAGCTATTAAAATGCCGCAAAAAGGTGCGAAAGTGAAATATGAGAATTTTAGTAGACAGCTAAACGTACCATTTGTGGTGTACGCAGACTTTGAGGCTATCACACAGAAGGTGCACACAAAAAAGCTGTCAAGCGAGTGTAGCTACACAAATGCTTATCAGAGACACGTTGACTGCGGTTATGGGTATAAACTGGTTTGTTGCTACGATAACGAGTACAGTAAGCCAGTAAAAGTGTATCGCGGTGAAAACGCAGTCAACAAGTTCATTGGGGAGATGTTAGAAATTGTCAAATATTGTAAAGAGACATCTGAGAGTCACTTTAACAAAGAAATGATACTGACTGATGCCGATAAGAAGAACTTTGACGAGGCTAAAAGTTGCCATATTTGCAGTGTTGAGTACACTAGCGCTGACGTTAGAGTGAGAGACCACTGTCACGTGTCAGGTAAGTACAGAGGGTCCGCACATCGCGATTGTAATGTGAACTTTAAGTTGACTGACAAAATCCCCGTGATCTTTCATAACTTACGCGGCTACGATAGCCATTTCATTATGCAGGAGATTGGCAAGTTTGGTCAAGACATAAATGTGATACCGAACAACATGGAGAAGTACATGGCGTTCATGCTTGGGAAAAACTTGGTATTCTTGGACAGCTTTCAGTTCATGGGTAGTGGTCTAGACAACTTGGTGAAGAACCTACCAAGGGACGCTTTCAAGTACACGTCAGAAGTGTTTCGCGACGAGGGGTTGGCACTTATGACAAGAAAGGGGGTCTATCCCTACGATTATATGGACTCCTTTGAAAAATTCGACGAGCGCGAGCTACCCTCCAAAAAAGATTTCTACAGCGTTCTGAACGATGAGCACATTACGGAAGAAATGCACGAGCGCGCCATCGATGTGTGGGACTACTTTGACGTTAAAAATATGGGTGGGTACCACGACCTGTATTTGAAAAGTGATGTGCTCTTGCTTGCCGACGTTTTTGAGAACTTTAGAAAGACATGCCATCGCGAGTATAAATTAGACCCGTGTCATTATTTTACATCGCCCGGATTGGCTTGGGACGCTATGCTGAAGATGACTGGAGTGGAGCTCGAATTATTGTCCGACATCGACACGTTCCAGTTCGTAGAACTAGGTATGCGTGGTGGTGTGAGCTACATATGCAACAGACATGGCGTGGCGAATAATAAATACATGAAGGGGTACGATAAAGCGCGAGAGTCGAAGTATTTGATGTACCTTGATGCCAACAATTTATATGGGTGGGCAATGAGTCGAAGTCTACCTACAGGTGGCTTCAAGTGGTTGACTGAGAAAGAAATAAAAAAGGTTAATCTACACGACTATCACAACAATAGTGAAAAGGGCCTGCTGCTTGAAGTCGACTTGGAGTATCCAGCCCATTTGCATGACCTACATAACGACTACCCGCTGGCTCCTGAGAAGATGGAAATAACTGTTGACATGTTGTCGGAGTACTGCACAAAAATCAAAAATAAGTTTAACGTGAGTGTTGGTGGTGTGAAAAAGCTGGTGACTAATTTGATGGACAAAAAAAAGTACGTGTGTCACTATAGAAATCTGCAGTTGTATATGGATCTTGGATTGAAAATCAAAAAGATTCATAGGGTCCTACAGTTTGACCAGTCCAAGTGGTTGGGCAAGTACATCGACTTTAACACAGTCAAGAGAACCGCGGCTAAGAACGCTTTTGAGAAGGACTTCTTCAAGTTGATGAACAACAGTGTGTTTGGAAAAACGATGGAGAACTTGAGGAAGCGTGTGGATGTAAGATTAGTGACCACCGAGAAAAAGTTAGAAAAGCTTGTCTCAAAGCCTACGTTTGTGTCTTGCAAGATATTTAGCGAGAATTTAGTCGCTGTCCACAAAGTCAAAGAGACGCTGACATTAAATAGACCTGCATACGTGGGTATGTGCATACTAGACTTGAGCAAAACGCTGATGTACAATTTTCACTATAATTATATTATGAAAAAGTACTCTAGCGACACCTGTAGATTGCACTTCACTGACACTGACAGTCTGTTGTACTCAATCAAAACTGGCGACGTTTATTCCGACTTCATGGAGGAGCGCGAAAAGTTTGACAATAGCGATTACCCTGCAGACAACCCATTCGCTTTCAAAGAGAACAAGAAAGTCATTGGCAAGATGAAGGACGAGTGCGCTGGAACACCAATTATTGAGTTCGTTGGGTTGCGCAGTAAAATGTACAGCTATTTGAAAGAGGATGGAGGTGGTGGGAAAACTGCAAAAGGTATTAGAAAAAATATAATTAAAAAAGTGATCAAGCATGAAGATTATAAAAGTGTGTTACTTGAGCAGAAACAATTGCGACACACAATGAAGACCATTAGAAGTGTCAAACATCAGCTAGGTAGCTATGAAATTAACAAAGTATCGCTGTCCTGCTTTGACGACAAACGATACCTTTTAGAGAATGGTATTGACTCCTACGCGTATGGTCACAAAAACATTGTAGTGAGAGATACCACTAAGAGTAGTGAGCAAACGGACTAATTCGTAGAGTAGTTGGCTATTTGTTAGCTAATGTTGTTAGCCAATCAAAAGAGCGCCATTTCGCTATCCATTTGGATAAACATCACCACTAGAATCAAAATCTGGTGGTTTTTTTTTCGCGCGTGAATTTGTGAGACAGCAGTAGTTTGTTGAAAAAAATGTTGAAATGTTGAAACGACACTTTCTTTTTTAAATATGTGAAAAATGTGAAACGACACATTCTATTTTTTTAAAAACATGCAAAAATATTGAAACGTCACATTATTAGCATATAAATCGAGTTTGTGGTCTTATTTGATGTACATTGTAAATTTAGAATTACCGAAATGACATCGAACTTTTGGGGGTTTGGGATTTGGTGAAATTTGGTAATGTTTTGGTGATTATATTCGCGTTCAACATTGAATGTGTAAAAATTGGGCTCGTACCCCCACTCTCTATACTACTAATATCTAATTTGGGCGACATTATGAAAGACGTCTATGGTTTCTGTTTGTACTTTCTCGCCACCACCAATTTATGTTGTGTAAATTTATTTTTTGTAATTATTCTAATAAACGCCTAGACTCAAATAAACGCCTCCCTCTAACAAACGCCTCCCCTTTTCATACAAGAATCTCAATAAACGCCTCCCTCTAATAAACGCCGCACACATCAGAGCGGCTTTATTAGAAAAATACAGAAAGTGCGATATCGTTTTGTTCCTGTTTTCTTCCTGTTTATTTGTTCCTGTTTATTTGTTCCACAAAAACGTTGAGAACACTTTTACTACTTTTAAAGCCGACATGCAGTGGCGCTATTCCGCAGACGTTGACTGGCTTCATTGTCGAAGTGATGTAAACAACTCAGTTTAAACTAGCTATTGTTAAAGTTAAATAAAGTAAAATAATAATAAAAGTAAAAATAAAAAAAGACCTCGACCGATATCCTTCTTATCCGGACCTCGCGCTCGGTCAATAACATATTGTTTAATAATCGCCTCCCTCTAATAAACGCCCCTCTCTAATAAAAATTATTTAAAAATTTAATAAACGCCGGATGCATTTATTAGAGGAAATACGGTATTTCCACTGCTGCTGCTTCTGTTTCCGCTTCCATCACTGTTGGACTTCCATAGTTATACTACACTACATCTTTAGAAAATATGAAATTGTAGCTCAACTTATTTATTTAAAGGTAATTTAATGCATCTGGAAAGTGCTGTAGTTCATGTGCAAGTGGCTAAGTCGTTGGCAAAATTTTATTCTGCAAAAGGAGATCAAAAGAAGTGCATTGGTAAGTCTGCAGAACATTTTAGACTATTTTGTCTTAAGTCTGCAAGCATCACAACGGAATAACAGAACTTTACTTCTTCACTTCATTTACAATGAAGTTGAAGGCGGTGGGTTAGGGTTAGGAAGACTGACTTAAGGCGAGGTGTTAGAATTGGTGTTGTGTTGGGGCTGGTTTCTAGAATCCTACAATTTATAAATATTGGTATAACTCTAGCTTGTACAATTTATAATTATTCTAAATCCTAGCTAGGAGGATATGCTGGGCACCCAGGGTTACCTTGGCCTGCCTCTATTATTTTTCTTAATCATATTCTCGTTGATATACTTGCGTAGACGCCCAAGACTTAAGTTGATCCACAAATGCCTCTGCTCGTTTTATTACTGCAGCACGTCAGTGCTGTCATTTGGTACATGGACGGACAGCTGGGGATCGAACGTGTAACCTGATTACCAGGGGATCGAACGTGTAACCTGATTACCAGGGGATCGAACGTGTAACCTGATTACCAGGGGATCGAACGTGTAACCTGATTACCAGGGGATCGAACGTGTAACCTGATTACCATTGAGACACACTAACCATCGAGCTACCGAGACTCAGATGGAGAGCACAAGGTTACAGTGATGTATACTGGTTCGATTGATATATGTATTGTCTATGCGGCAGTTACTATGTATCAGTAATGCTTTCTGTGGGTATGCAATTATACCTGTATTTAACAGTACTGTCATTTTAACTAATTGTTGCTTTTAGGTTTGGAACCAACCAGTCTTGCCTTCAATAAGAGAGTGATAGAGAGGAGTGGCATTGTCATATCAATCGTCAAGGTAACTTACTATTTCGTTATTACTCACTTAAACGTTATTATTAAAAAAAACGTAAACGTTATTATTTAATATTGTTATATGGCTTGGCTCGTTTGCCGGTCTCTTCGCAACATTACACACGCTGATTAGCATAGTTAAATCAAAGTACTGTATAGTTCAATACCTATCGTGGACTAAAAATGCGAAGGAAGAAGCGTACTCGAAATCTCGAACGCGTGGTCAAGCCGTATTTCAAACAAACGATCTCGGAAGCTTTCGCTATCTTCCGTAACGTATTCGGTTGTGACGTATTCTCCGTTTCCCCGTTACACGAAAGCCGATAACTAAGTGTATGCTGGCTACGTCAGAAGACACAAAAATAGGTACGCAACACGTACATGTGTTTGCTGACATTTGAGTTACAGAGAAGTAGACACAAAAAGGGAAAGAGACGTCTGAAATGTCGTCAGTGGATATACGATAAGAATTTACTGGTTACTTATTGACCAAGTACGAGATCTAGCTGTGGAGAAGTATAGCAAGGTCTGTGCGAAAAAACCCGAACGCAAATACATTCCCGTACAGACCGAGCAAACGAGGTAAACAAGGAACTAATTATATGGCGTTTGGTTTTTTCTCGTCGTAATTTTCACCCTTTTTTGTTTTGCGAGGTAGCGGACCAGCGGTTTATACATGCAGCTTGCATGTTTTTAACCATGACTTTTTCATATCTGTTTGTACTCATTTCGTTAGCCTTTTGCGTATAATCACGGAGACAGCCCTTGCGAAAATTCCACATGGACTGTTCCAAAATCACATGTGATCACATGTGATCACATGTGATTTTGAAACACGTTCATGTGGAATTTTTGTAAGGGAGGAATTACGTTCTATAGCAATTTGTTGTTGCTAATCTTTTCTAAAACGTACATAAAATCTTGTTTGTTTGTCTTCAAATCGACCCAGATGTTTTCCCGCCAAAGCTAGCCCGGTCTGTACGCAAATGCTAGGCAGCCAATCAGCATCCGTTATTTTGAATGCGGACCAGAAATTGAAACGAGCCATGTATGAAATGAAGTATTTCTCAACATGGTGAAGTTTTCTCATTTCTCTTTTTGATATTAATATACCTGGTGTTATTATTTGACTGTTGTTAACCACTATATCTTGCACTATTTACAGTGCTTAGAAAAAGCCACCGATATGGACGTTAGAATGGAACTTATGGCCGCTTTGCAGTATTTATCTCAATCAGGTATTGTAAGCTGGAATTAGGATATTTGCTGGTTATTTTTGGTTCAGCAATTCACATCAATTTTTGTAAGGAGTAATTAGCACCCAACTGGGTATGAAACCAAATGGCTCAGGATTGAATATAAACTCAGGGCAAACCACAGGGGTTAAGGTTGCCAACATCAACTCGGTTCATAACAAAAGTCGTTATGTTATATTATTATATATATATATACATACATTGCTATAGTAAATGTGTCACCAAGCAGTACTGATATATATAGTGACTGCCGCATAAGGTAACACACACATCAATCGAACCAGTACTTTATTGTAACCTTCGCTCTCCATCGGAGTCTCGGTAGTTCAGGGGTTGAAAGTCTTTTTGCATGCTGAGAAACTTAAATATACCACAAAACCTTCAACTGTTTCCTTGATTTTTTTTAAATTCCAAAAGACCACAGGTTGGCGGCGTGCTGTTAATTGCATGTTGGCTGTAAGTGTAAGAGCTGGCTATCATATTAGATATAGATAAAATAAGAATATAGATTTATATTTTATAATATAGATCTATTTTATATAATAGCGATCAATTGTGATGACCTGCTTTCTGCTGGAGCTGCGCATCTTGTTTGTAACGGATTGGCTGATACAGACGACTACGGAAGGTATGTTTTATAGTAGTTTAATTAGGACTAAATAACACTGTTCTCGAAGAATTAATAAAAAATCGCACTCGTGTTTGCCGAAATATTCGTAATATTATGAATATTTCGCGAAACACAATAGTGTAGCGTTTGGCTGCTATTAATAGCTCAAAATGCGGACAAACAAACCAAATTTGACTCACAAATGATTGCAAATGAGCTATTTTCTTTTGTTGTGGCCGCAAGAATTATGGGAAAAAGCGGACAAACATGGATACTGACGTCATCTCGACGGAGTGCTATTTGTGATTTTTCATTAATTCTTCAAGAACAAGTGGTATTTCCTATTAATAACATTTTAATCGATTTTATACATTACGAATTTTTACTGTGAAAGCGAATTTTTTTCGCGCGCTTAGTCCTAGTGACGTCATCAGCGTTCAATAATTTTTGTTTTGGACACCTCCGTCCAATAATTCACAGTATTCGACGGAAATGACGTCGCGCCTGCCGGACATTGAGAATTCACTGGAGTATGTTGACCAATAAGAAACGAGAATGAAGTTTGAATGTATAATAATACCGTTTGAATGAAACACTCGCGTAAATATTAAGAGTTAATCTAATTAAAGGCAATCCTTAGCTAACCAATCAAAACACTTCCGGCGATGGATTGTTTGCGTGGCGCGGCGAAGGCTCTGGGAACGAGATTGGCACCATGTGTGGTACGTATTTTTTCCTAAATATTTAAGTTTATGTCATTAGGATTGAGTAGTGAGTAACTCACTACTCAATCCTAATGAAAGTACTAAGATTGATTGAAATGTTATTAAAACTGAAATTGAAATACTGCATGTATTACGATATAGTGTATATATATTTTATATAGAAACATGTTTCTCTGTGTGGACATTCTCTGGAATATGTTAGAAAATGGATCAAGAGAAAATGTAAGTTCTTTTTAGTTACGTATTAAAGAAGTTCTGTCATTTTCTGTCACTTGCAGCACACTGTGTGTGATCATATATGGAATTCGTTCTATCTCGTCACTTTGAATTAGAACAGTAGATCTAACACCTTTGAAAAGTGAAGGAAACACAGTTCATGTAGATGTTTCACGTGCTACATCAGATAATATTATACCTCAACTATGAATTGTCCAATTTGTACCACGATTTGTACAACGTGACCAGTCAATTTCTCAATATTATACCTCAACTATAAATTGTTCAATCAAAGAGCTAGATTTGTACCACGTGACCAGTCATTTAAACTCGAATTCCCCGCTATTTCTCCGGGGCATGATATTTGACCTCGAATCATCCGCTGATGACCAATACTAATGGAGGAACAACAAGACGTTTCAAGACAGTATTTAAGATTGCTTCGGTATAATATTGAATATATAGACCCTCCGCTTGGGGAATTCCCCTCGCCAGGGGTCTATAAATGATAAAAGTTGCATGCTTTATGTATTAACAATACTTACATAAATACTCCTAAATCAGCATTACACTACATTAGGAGGTACAGTACTGCTCAGAAATAACCTAACACTGCGGTTGCGGTTCGGTTCCGGTTAGGTTGCGGTTCGGGTTCGGTTCAGGTTCGGTTAGGTTGGGGTTCGGTTCCGGTTAGGTTGCGGTTCGGGTTCGGTTCAGGTTCGGTTAGGTTGGGGTTCGGTTCCGGTTAGGTTGCGGTTCGGTTTTCGGTTCGGTTTTCGGTTCGGTTTGTTATCGCTTCATGTCTTCATTCTTCATGTCTTCATTGATCTCATGTCTCGCCATTCACATTAGGGATTTCAAATAAAGTTGGCGCTTTCTCGATATACAAACCGAAATACAAACCAATCCCTAATCCTAACCCTAAAACTGACTTAGGTTGATGTGTACTTGATGCTATAATAATTTTACATTTCGGTTGCTCACATATCGAGAAAGATCGCTCTGCCAAACTCCTTATGTTTCGTGGCAACGTAGTGAACGACGTCGGTAGCCGGTATTAAAAGCGTATTAGGGTAAAGCGCGAATCTATTCATGCTTCGATCGAAGTGGGGAGCTTGCGTAAAAAAAGCTTGCTTCAACTTTATTATTTTAATACGTCGTGTTGTTTTCCACTGATACGTAATGTTTATGTGCGTTTACTGACGTTTAACTCTCTGCTTCATGTGCGTATTAAAATTCCGACACGCATAAATATACAAATAAATATGAAGTTAATCTCGATCGGTTCGAAAAATTTCTGGAACCGATTCATGATTGAATGAATGTCAAGTTAAATCACTTCATCCATGCGTTTTGATCGAAAACTTTCATTCCGCTTCCTTCATGTAAACAAAACAAGGGAGCAAAACGAATGACAAGTTTTCCTTGATCTTATGTCAACAATCCTTTGCAATTCACAAACGAAAAAATGGTATACATATTCATAATATATGATTTCGTAGTCTTTGATCAATATTCAATTAGGCATTATATAAAAGGTGATACATTCTCTTTTCGACCGAATCGGTCAGTTCTATTTTAGACCAGAGGACAGCAAGAACCCCAGTTAGGACTCGAGTTAGGATTCGAGTTAGTATTCGAGTTAGGATTCGAGTTAGGACTCGAGTTAGGATTCGAGTTAGGATTCGAGTTAAAATTAAATTCAACGCGCGTTTCAATTTCAATTACAAGAAGCAGGCAACCTTTAAGATAATGTGAAATTTGTAAGCAAGACAGATATTAGGACAGTTATTAAGACAGATATTAGTATCTGAAAGTGTAATAGAAGTGTCGTATGAACTATAACGGGAATGGCGGCTTGAGGGATTTGACAAATTACAATATAATCATTGTCAGAGTGAGGTGTCATAGCCGACCTTTCAAGCAACGTCGAAACTCTAACGGAAACGTATCATTTTACCGCATTTAATGACCCAAATATTAATGACGGCCAGTGCGTGGGCAAATACGCACAAATATGGCAAAGATATAACGCGTTTATCAAGTATGATAAATTTGGACGCTTGTTTGTTTCGCCAAAGTTTTGAGGCAGAATGCCAATCTCTTAAGTTTGTTTGGCTCCCGTACGAATTGACAGTAGCGTGCCTTCTCCACCTTCCAACCCAGCTTCTTTCGTCTGATTCGACGAACAGTAGGATTGGAAACATTCACACCACATTCTTCCATCAGTTTAGTTTTCAACTCGTCGTTCTCTGTCATCTTATCGTTGATGTATTGGCAATGTTGTTCGGTTAAAATTTGCTTTCAACGAGACAGAAATAGGCTAACAGCCGATCTAGATGTGCTTAATCCTTCTTCTCGAAGAATATTTGTAATTTTTGTGACATCTATTCCAGAAGATTGCAGCGAAATAAGGCGATTCCTTGCGTAAAGAGACAGCTTTACCATTTTACAAACGACGTTGGCGAATGGCGAAGGCGAACAGTCTCTAGATTCGACCTAACCTTAGGTTCGACCTTAGGTTCGACTTAGGTTCGACTTAGGTTCGACTTAGGTTCGACCTAGGTTCGACCTAGGTTCGACCTAGGTTCGACCTAGGTTCGAAGGTTCGACTTAGGTTCGACTTAGGTTCGACCTAGGTTCGACCTAGGTTCAACCGCGGTTTTTGTTAGGTTATTTCTGAGCAGTACTGTATTTATAACATTACACTAGGAGATATTGTCTCGATAAATATTTTTTCACAGACCGAAATATGATTGTAATACCAATTATTTGTTAATTCTCAGAGGCAACTTGCCCCAACCTATTTACGTAGTTCTTTTCTGGTTGTGCATTCATTCATGTTCTAATAAATTTCCTTTTTTAGATTGTACAGCAGTTAGATTGTCTTGAAAGTATCAGGTATTTTTCGATTGATCAATTGTTTTGCTGGAGTATCAACGAATTAATTCGTTTTTGAGCAGTTTCTTTTTGTGATAATTTTATAGTGCACTCAACAAGGCATTTGTTTATCTGACGACAAAAGGATATAGTCAAGCAGATAAACAGCTAAGGTACTAAGTACTATAACTACAACTAGCAGGACCCAGGCTCCCTACTACGTGGAAGTTCCACAGGGAAAAAGCGTTACCCATACATACCAACAAGCGTATCAGTATTATATCGATGGTCGTGATGGCTATAGTTGATAATGATGACAGTGACGGTGGCTGTGATGGTGACAGTAACGGTGATGGTGACGGAGATGTTGACAATAGCCGTGATAGTGACTGTGTTGACAGTAAAGTGACGGTTATTGTGACAGTAACGGTGATGGAGACAGTAACGATGATTGTGACGGAGACAGTAACGGTGATTGTGACAGTAACGGTGATGGAGACAGTAACGGTGATGGAGACAGTAACGGTAATGGAGACTAACGGTGATAGTGACGATGATAACGACGGTGACGGAGACAGTAACGGTGGCGGAGACAGTAAAGGTGGATTTCGATTAAGCGAATGTAGTCGCGCGAACGACTTTGTCCTTTTGTTTTATGAGCGCTCGTGTACAACCAAGTAGAAAACCATTCAATTTGTACAATAGAAAAGTCATCCGCGATAACGGTGATAGTGACGATGATGGTGACGGAGACAGTAGCGGTGGTGGAGACAGTAACGGTGATAGTGATAGTGACAATAACGGTGATGGTAACAGTAACGGTGATAGTGACGATGATGATGACGGAGAGAGTAACGGTGGTGGAGACAGTAACGGTGATAGTGATAGTGACAATAACGGTGATGGTGACAGTAACGGTGATAGTGACGATGATGATGACGGAGAGAGTAACGGTGGTGGAGACAGTAACGGTGATAGTGATAGTGACAATAACGGTGATGGTGACAGTAACGGTGATAGTAACAGTAACGGTGATAGTGACGATGATGATGACGGAGACAGTAACGGTGGCGGAGACAGTAACGATGATAGTGATAGTGACAATAACGGTGATGGTGACAGTAACGGTGATGGTAACAGTAACGGTGATAGTGACGGTGATGGTGAAACTAACGGAGATGGTGACGGTGATAGTGACAGTAACAGTGATGGTGACAGTAACGGTAATGGTGACGGTGACGATGACACTAACGTTGACGGTAACGGTGATGGTAACAGTAACGGTGATTGTGACGGAAACAGTATCGGTGATAGTGACGGTGACACTAACGGTGATGGTGACGGTGACAGTAACAGTGATGGTGTCACTAACGGTGATGGTGACGGTGACAGTAACAGTGATGGTGACACTAACGGTGACAGTAACGGTGACAGTAACGATGATGGTAACAGTAACAGTGATTGTGACGGAAACAGTATCGGTGATATTGACGGTGACACTAACGGTGATGGTGACAGTAACAGTGATGGTGACACTAACGGTGATAGTAACGATGATGGTAACAGTAACAGTAACAGTGATTGTGACGGAGACAGTATCGGTGATAGTGACGGTGATGGTGACACTAACGGTGATGGTGACGGTGACAGTAACAGTGATGGAGACGGTGATGGTGACGGTGACACTAACAATAATGGTAACGGTGATGGTGACGGTGATGATGGTGGTGGCGGTGACAGTAACGGTGATGGTGACAGTAACGGTGATGATAATGGTAATGATGATAATAATTATGTTAATCATAGTAATAATCTTAATAAACAAACCTTCTGGGATGCTCTAACCATTGCACTCAGATGGCAATCTTTCTCATGTGTAAGTTGAGTAATCGGAACTGAGTAATAATGATAATTATTATTGGTATTAATATTTTTTAGAAACGACCTATTAGTCATAGCAATATTGATTGCCCAGTGTCGACCAACTGCACCATTTGTGGTAAGAGATATATTTTTAGGAGACTCATTTATGGTTTTTGATATCTCCGAATAATGGTAAAAATAGCTTGGATTTTGACATACGTTTAGTGCGTGTTTTTTATACCTGATTGGACTTTCATTTTTTTGTGTGTTTGACATACACATCACATAAACCAGTACTTTAGACGGAATTCGAGGTTAAATTTGCTTTTTTGTAACTGTTTGACCATGGTAATGTATCAAAACATGTCACTATTATACTTTGAGGTAGCATACATTTCATTACATAGCAATTGAAAATTACATTCTCTTTGAATTATTTAATAATTTGCTTTTGTTTACTTAGGAAACTGGATTTACAAAAGTGTTGGTATTGTTTGCAACGTTTACTGAAGGTAGATGATTCCCATAATATGCATGCTTAAATAAAATGATTATTATTATTTCGAGCGAAGGCCCTTTACGTTTCACCTACGGGGGTGTATTATTGTAATATTGATGGTGCTAAGTACTTTCTATTTTTGTATCGAATAAATGAAGAATCTGTTCCAACAAAATAATTGTAAATACTTGAAATACTCAGCCAATTCGCTAATACGATTTGAATTTTTTGAGAGTTATCTATATAGATGTGACAGGAACTTGTCTGTTGGTAAGAATCAATATGAAAACTGCTAAGTTGGATATAGTATTAAAAAAATAAATAATTTGAAAAATACTTAAGTAAGAGTACTTAACGTATTTTCATAGATAACGTTTCAGACGATGTGCACTTCTTCAGGTCAGAAGAACGGTTCATCGTCCGATACTTATCTGTTGGAACGTGGACAACGGTTGCGTGGATCAATTGGTTTAAAATGAAGAGAAATTAAATTCGTAGAGAAATAACACAAGTCGAGAAAAATCAAACATATTTTCTACAAATTAGTTGGTAGTTAGTAATTTTATAATTGATTATATATTTTAACCATGAAATACTTCATGTGAATACCGTTATTGTATGCTAAACATTGATTTTGTTAAAAATGCCTTGTTATTTTACATCTAGTGAAATCGCATCATCATCTTGTTCGAAATATGAAGTTTGAACAAGTAAGTGTCCAACCTCGTGCCCAGGGTTTTTCCTCTAAGCGAGAGTGGTTGGAGTTGCTGACGAATTGCTGACGTGGCCTCTAGCAAAAAGATCGGGAAGGGAGGGGAAGGTCTTTTATGTGTATTTGTCGTGACTTCGGACAACGTTTGTAGATTCTAACATATTTTTCCTTTGGAGGAAAAAAGTCGCGAGTGATAATAAATGTAAATACGAAAACTGTTTAAATTTCCCTCCCCTCCCAGAAATAAAATTGTTACCACCCAGAATATGGCTGGTGGCGTCAGTAGCTCAAACCAGGATCTTTTCCTCACAGACGAAGGAACAGAGAAGTGTTTTGAAACCGTTATCGTTCGTGGAAGCGCTTACATGAAGTTCATTATTGTTTGTTCATTATTGTCTGTTTTGTCTTACTGTTTGATTGTTTTTTAATCACGTATGTAGTGCCATGAAGACTTTGAATTTAAAAAGCTATTGATAAGTGCGTTGACCGTGATGTGTAAAGATCCGACGGCAGTTCAGGTAGTTTTTAATTAATATATAAAGGTTTTTAACCAACTTAATTGAGACACTATTTAAGTTAAAAAATTAATCTATAAAAACCGACTTATACATATATATATATATTTTGAGCTTCATAAATCAAACCTTGTACAAATTAGAGTGTTTTTTTGTTACTTCACCATCATCATCGTCGTTGTTGTCGTCATCATCATCATCATCGTTGTCGTCGTCGTCATCATCATCGTCGTCGTCATCGTCGCCGTTTTCAGCATCGTCATCATCATCATCGTCATTGTCGTCGTCATTGTTATTGTCATCATCATCATCGTCGTCTCATCGTCGTCGTCATCGTCGCCGTTTTCAGCGTTGTCATCATCATCATCATCGTCATCATCATCGTCATCGTTGTCGTCGTCGTCGTCGTCGTCATCATCGTCGTCGTCATCGTCGCCGTTTTCAGCATCGTCATCATCATCATCGTCATTGTCGTCGTCATTGTTATTGTCATCATCATCATCGTCATCATCGTCGTCTCATCGTCGTCGTCATCGTCGCCGTTTTCAGCGTTGTCATCATCATCATCATCGTCATCATCATCGTCATCGTTGTCGTCGTCGTCGTCGTCGTCGTCGTCGTCGTCGTCGTCGTCATCACCTTCATCGTCATCATCATCATAATTTCTCACCGTGGGTCTTGCGGCATCTCACTCGTTGAACTAAAACAACCTGACGAATTTCATTTGCTTGTTGGCTTCATTTTAATTAAAATTCACATGATGGTTGTATAGCGTTGTTAAAAAATAGGTCCGCGATGCGAACATGTGGCTACCGCGTGTGACCAAAAGGGATGCCCATTTTTATGAAACAAAAAGACCATCTTTCGCGAAATTGAAATATTTTTAGTGAATAGTTGAATCATTTTATCTTTTTTTTGGCTACAGGTCATGTCATCTGGTCATGTCCTTCTTTCGTTGTTTTCCTTCGTAAAGCAAAACGACACCACGTTGTTAAACCTTTGGACTCCAGCACAATTTGAAGAACTTCAGTTGCAATCTTTATCAGCGTTATGCATTATTGCACCACTTTGTATTAATGACTACATGACTTGTCAAGGAAACAACAGGTTATTGTTTCTGTTAGAGTGGTGTGTAGGACAAGGTAGGAGACAAAATCACATATTTTATAATTTATATGATCTATAACCCCAAATATGATATTACTGATTATTATACCCTCACATATAATCCACCAATCAACTGTCTCTATTAGCATCACGTGGCAGCCCAATATTTTACGATGTAGGGCAGCTATATTGGGTAGCAACCTTTGGACTGTTTACACGGGCTGTTCACGTGCAAAGCGACGTCACTCGCGTGCCTTTTATCTAAATCGAAATTTCATTGGTTGAAGTACTTTCTCACGGAACGTGATGTGTTTTTCCGAAATTCCGAGTCTTTTTATTATTCTTTTTGACGACCAGCTTACGTGCGAAGAAACATCTTTGTGTTAAGTAATTTTGTTCGATATAATAAAACACCTATTGAATTCATTGGTTGAAGTACATCTCACGGAACGTGATGTGTTTCTCGAGTCTTATTATTCTTTTTGATAACCAGCAACCTTTTGACTGTTTACGTGCGAAGAAACATCTTTATGTTAAGATATTTTGTTCGATATAATAAAACACCTATTGGATTCATCTTCGCCCAATATTACAAAAAATTAGGCATATATATATATATATGAAGTGAATAGTTGAATGTCAAAATGTTTTATGATTTGAGTTTTGCGTTCATATTGCGTTGATGCCAACCCAAAATTAACGAATGAAATATCCCCCCCAAAAAAAAAATTTGCAATAATAATCACAATACTTTGCCAACTGACAAAACGACAAGGACAAAAACCAAAAAACTTTTTTTTATCACAGTTATGGTAGTAACGATACTGCAATATTCGGCGCTCCTGCAACCTTATAGCCGATTAATCTATGCGCTTTCAAGTGATCACAATGGCGCAACCTGTTGTGTTTTCTTCGGTAGTCCGAGTCAAATGTAGAATGTCAAACGAGGCACTGCACCTTAAAACGTTTCTTTTTTGGTGGCATAGTTGTAAATAAAACTAGCTTGTGTATAAAAAAACTCATGCAATAGTAATGGCGGACGGTGATGTTTTTACGAGCTCCGATGTTTGTTTAAGTTCTCACCTTGAGAAATTGAATCTGGACCCTATCCGACCCTACACAGTACGCCGTGACCTTGTTTATGATGGGAAGCGCGTGAAATGGAACAATAACTTTGAAGAGCTAAAGAATTTCCTCGAAAATATCGTTGGTTTACTTGGCAAATGGTCTTCACCAGGTGGCGAATCGAGGGAGTTGAAATCCTCTTGCTTTGATCTAACAGTAACTTGGTACTACGGCAAGCAGAAGACACTCTTGTTTCAAGGTAAAGTCGGCGAATTGTTAAAGGTATTTTTGATTAACGTTTGCCAAACAGTCATTTTGGAAGCCACTCCTTCATTAGTTCGAGCGCCTTCTCTGGCGAATGTGTCCTTGAGTGTTTCAACTAACACAAGTCCACAATCGCCTACTCATTCCTTTAAAAAATGTAACTGCACCGAGCTGTGCTGTAATCTGGCCTTACAGCTAGAAAATATGCAGCTCGACATTGAGATTTTGCAGAGCCAAACCAGCTCCTTACAATTCTTTGCAAACTCACAGGAATTTTCTTCCCCCCAGCATGAAAATGAGTGCCTAAAGCAGGAACTTTCCGACAAAGGTAGTAGAATTAAAGATCTCGAATCCGAGCTTAACCTTTTATCTACGAAAAGAGCTCATGATTTGGAAGAGTTTAAAAACTCAACCGAAATCTTAACCAAAAATAACAAACAGCTTACAGATAATTTAATCGAATTGAATAACAAATTTAAATCTTGTGGAAGTAATTTGCATGACAAAGATAGTCCAATTAACAAGCAAACTCAGCGAAGCATCCCCTTATCAACAATAGTTTGTGACTATGAGCTGTCACCTTTTCACCACAACAAAGTCGTTGGAGACTCAACCAAATCTTCAATCAAAGACCCCAATCAACTTATCGGCAACGTGAATGACCCATTTCCCAAACTGGCCTGCGAAACAATTCCATATAGCCGTGTTGTGAAAAACACCCTCGACCCTTGCGTCATTTCAGAAGGGTGCATACGCTCGCACAGCTTGAGTGTCCCTGTTGTGGTCCCCTTTCCACCAGCTTGGATGACTAAATTGCCTCTGATTTCGGATGACTGCTTACGGTCGTCAAACGCCAGTTCGCGGGATGAGATTATCGAACGGCCAGAGGTCTGCGAGTCTCGTCCGAATGTTTTTCAACATCGTGTTCAACAAAACCCTTTTCGGAACTGTACCCGCATAAGACCCCCTTCTTGGACAATACAACCGAAGAGATCACGCCAATCAAAGGTTCAAACAGACGACTGGTTAAGCCACCTTACCTTGGTTCGCGAAATCACTTAAACCCCAACCTTAATTGCATGTCTCCTATCCCTGTTTCAATCACAACTGACAGCCATAGTACTTTAAAGTCTACAAATATCCTTCCCTGCCCGTTAAACAACCATATAACTACCTGCAAAGCTGTTTCTACCAAGATTCCAGTTCGGATCACTACACGCGTCAATCAACCTCTTCGCCATCCTCAAAATTCCGAACGTAACCTTCGAAAAATCAAATTAATCAATAAAGCTTCTTACACCTCCTTACCTTCCTTGTTCCTATCTAATTCGAGGTCATTATGCAATAAAATTGACGAACTGTCTGGGACAGTTTCTTGTCTTTCTCCGGATATCGTAGTTATTACGGAATCTTGGCTTTCCTCCAATGTCAGTAACTCTGCGATTAATTTGCAGGGCTATTCCATATTTCGGCGCGATCGACCCGATGGAAAAAGAGGTGGTGGCATTTGTGTTTATGTAATCGACCGTCTTCCAGTGATCCACCTTAATGAATTTGCACATCCCGACGTTGAGGCATTATGGCTCTTAATAAAACCAAGTCGGTTACCACGAGGAATTAATTCTATCTTACTGGCTGCAATTTATCATCCGCCAGGAAGTGATGATAAGGCCTTGCTAACACACCTTACCCAATCCCTTGACGACGCATTAGCATCCTATCCTACATCTGCTATTATCATCACAGGTGACTTTAACCGTTTTAGGCATAGCCAACTATGTAACTCGTTCTCTTTAAAACAAGTGGTCAAACATGCAACCAGAGGTCCCAACATCCTTGATAAAATATTTACAAACGTTTCTAAACACTATTATGCCCCTGTGATCCTTCCACCTATTGGTTTCTCTGACCATAATTCAGTGTTGTTCAAACCACTGAAACACTGTGTGAACTCCCGGAGTACTCGAATGGTTAGAGACACGCGTCCTTCTAATCGGAAATTGGTTTTCAAAGCCCTGTCAAGTATAAATTGGTCATCATTGTATGGCTTGGACTCCTGCAACGACAAGTTCCATCTTTTTTGAACTTATCGTTAATGGTATTGTTGATCAGCATCTTCCACTCATACGCAAGAAATCAGATAGCAGCGACAAACCTTGGATAACTCCCGAGATTAAAAAATTAATTGCCAAACGTCAGGCAGCTTGGAATGAAGGAAACAACAGTTTGTTTCGTTTTCATAGAAACAAAGTAAATTCACTTTGCAAAAGTGCCCGTTCAAAATTCTACGCCAGTAATATTGCTGACTGCTTTGAATCAAACCCGCACAAGTGGTGGTCCAATATTAAAAACTTAGCTGGCCTTGGTGCAACGAAAAGCGTCTCCACGATCCTGTTTAACGGCCAACCTTACTCGGGCACTGCCTTAGCAAACCTTTTCAATGACAAGTTTGTCGCCGTTGGAAACACCCTCCCTTCTTTTTCTTGGACACCCATCGCAGTCGATGATGTCCCTTCAGACTTCTACGTCTCCGTTGATGAAGTTGAAAAAGCACTAATATTGGTAAAATCACACTCCGCGGCAGGCCCAGACGAGATTTCACCTTGGCTACTTCATGAGAACTTTGCCTCCCTATCTCGCCCATTGGCATCCATCTTCAACGCTTCGATCCAAGAAGGAAGTATTCCATTGTTGTGGAAATCTGCCAATGTGACCCCTATACCAAAATCATCACCGGCCTCTGACATTGATTCCGATTTTAGACCCATCTCTCTTACACCCATAGTAAGTAAGATTTTGGAGTCATTCCCTCTCAAATGGCTTTTGCAGTCAGTTAACAGTTTTATAGATAAGCTGCAATTTGGCGCGCTCAAAGGATCCAATTCCACAATGGCCCTGATTCATATGTTCCACAAATGGTATGAAGCCATGGATGCACCTGGTTCTTGTCTCCGAATTTGCACGTTGGACTTCTCAAAAGCGTTTGATCGCATAGACCTTAACATCTTAGTACAAAAGCTTGAAAATATGAGCATTCATCCAGTCCTTATTAACTGGATTGCCAATTTCCTCACAGATAGAAGACAACGTACTAGAATTGGTCCGAACTTTTCTAGCTGGAAGTCAATTAATGCAGGAGTCCCTCAAGGAACCAAGCTTGGCCCCCTGCTTTTCTTAATTATGGTTAATGACCTCAATGTCTCTGATGACACTGTTAAATTTGTAGATGATACTACTATATGGGAAATTATGAGTAATTTCCAGCCGCCTTCGGCCCTACCGTCAAGTATCAGTGACTGCTCCAGCTGGGTGATTAAAAACAATATGAAACTGAACTCCACAAAAACCAAGGAAATCTGAGTATGTTTTTCGACTCGTAATCCCTCTGCCCTGCCTCCGCTTATCATTAACGGATGTAATATTTCTGTCGTGCCTCACGCTAAATTACTTGGATTAATCATTTCCGATGACCTCAAGTGGACCCTTCATGTCGATTACATCTGCAAGAAAGCTGCAAAGCGTCTGTATGCCTTGCGATTACTGAAGAGATCTTCCATTTTGCCGAGGAAACTAGTGCGAGTGTTTACCACATGCATTAGACCAATCCTTGAATACTCATGCGAGGTATGGCATTACAGTCTGCCCCAATACTTAAACGACCAGGTTGAAAGGATTCAACGCAGGGCCTTACGATTAATCTTCCCAGATTGTTGCTATGATAACGCAATGACTGTCGCTGGAGTGGTGACGTTGTTTTTACGGAGAGAGTTGATCTGCAAGAGATCCTTCGAGCGAATGCGTATTGATATTACACACAAATTACATTCCCTTGTTCCACCAAACCATGATACAGAATACTCCCTTCGTGGTGGAAATAATAAACTTTTAATACCTAGGTGTAGAACTGATAGATTTGCAAATAGTTTTATAATTGCTAGTAGTAAAGCTTTTAATGTTAGTAACTCATAATATAATTTTTCATGTTATTATCATTATTATTATTCTAACGTTGTATTCTGATATTTTACTCTTTTTAATCTTGTAAACCGATGTAATTCAGTCTTTGACTGCAAATTTGGTCTTTTAATAAAATACAAATATATAGTTGTATTAGTTGTTTACGTGAAAGAAACAAAGGAAATGTCAACATTCACATTTCACTGATCTCGAAAGAAGACTGGATCGAGCAACTATTGTTCAGAAAACGAAGCCGGAACTCCGCCATTACTGAGGGACCAACTGAGGTTTTTTGTTGGATTATGTGCTCTTACCATCGACAAATTAAAATAATTTTTCAAATTACTGTGTAAAACGATTCATGGCCTACCTACAGATTTACTGCGACTTTGTTCCCTTAGTAATGGCCGCCGTTGGCTCTAATTATCCAGTGAGAGAAGCCTAATATGAGACGTTAAATTAGATTCAAGATTTAATGTCAACATTGAAACTATATTGGCCAGACACTAAACCTGCAAACTCGGAGATTCTAATGATCTCTCCTCAATTTACATTATGCAAATATGCAAGCTTCAAAATCAGCTCATCAGATACAATAGAAAGCTCAATCCAGTCCTATTTTTGAGATCAGTGTCACATTCCCAGAGCCCCTGCACGTTTGTGTGGCGGGTACTGGGAACGAGAATTGCGAATTTAGACAACGTTATTAATGTCCAAGTATCAAATTCAACTTTTCGAATATCGAATGACAAATGACAATGATTCGAGTATCAAATGACAAGTTTTCTGTTACCAATTCATTTAATGTACATTTAAATAGTATATTTTGACATAATCTCTTAAAATAGTCTTGAAAAGTAGGTCCCAATTTTCGGAATAGACCTGCGATTTTTCCGAATATTGCAATTTTGTAATGGTTGGGAGTGCAGCACCCCCCAATACCCCCTTCGCTACGTCAAATCAGTCATCAATTCAGATACAATATTCTGTTGCGCAATTTGACCTAACTCAAATGTTGATGATATACTTGAGCGCTATACTAGAGATTTTATAAACTTTTTCACTCTAGTCTTCAACCAGTTTATCACACGGAAGGCAGGAAAGAAACCCAACGTTACATCATTAGCATTTTAAAAACATAAACCTGTATAAAGTATCGAAGGAAAGATCAAATCAAAGAAATATTTCACTCTTCAACTATATGCCTTGTATAGAATGTTTATTAAATAATATAGAATTTGGAGTTCTAAGCACTTTTAGAACATTGTATCATGTATGAGACCTGAACTTCTCTAATCTATGTTTATAGTTGATTATGGTGGACATGGTAATAGTTACCATGCTACTGGTGGACGTGGAAATAAAAGAGCTCAGATGCGACATTGTTTACGGTTACTAAGAAGTATGTGTTCGACAGAAGATGAAGCGATACTTCAAGATTTATCTGATCAAGGAGCGATCAATCAGATTACCAGTGAGTCTTATCTCTATTCTTCTGTTTGTTAATGTGTATTCTTATTATCTTCGTCAACCTATTATAGTTCACAAATCTTTGACACATTGATGGTGATTGAACTGCGATTGTGCTGGAAATAGCGCTGTTTCGTAATTTTGCCCGCCCAGAGTATCAGAACGTTCTTCAGCTAGTTCAAGTTTTAAAAGACCTCACGACACTCTAGAGATTATCAATCAATCAATCAATCAATCAATCAATCAATCAATCAATCAACCAATCAGTCGGTCGGTCAATACAGGGTGTAGCAGCCTTGAGAGTAAGAAATAAGTTTTCACCATTCACCTTTAGCAAAAAGGATAACGTCTGTACGCATCACCATAATCATTTACATACAGAAAACGCGGTATCTTGTGAACACTGTCTGAAGATGTAGTTGTGATCATTTAATTGGATTATTTATGAAAACTGCAGTAAAATTTAATTAGAAATAAAGCGGTGTTTTATAGGGGGTTGTACTTGTAACATGTCCCTGTCTACGTCGTACCGTAATTTTTTTGGTGAAGCCGCTCTTGCACAGTTGATGCAACTGGTAAAAAATCGCAATAACTTGTCGCCAACATTAGCTCCCCGTGTGTCTGTAACCACTCTTTGGCGATGTGTCAGTTTTCCAAAAATCAGATCACATTCCATCAACTGTAAGTAAAAATATATACGTGGGGCCGCACGCGGTGTTAAGGTCTTGTGCAGTCAGTTTTAGGCCTTTCGGCTGAGAATTGAACTGGTGACCTTTGGATTTCTAGACCAGCGCTCTTGCCGACTGAGCTACGTTACCGAGAGCTTGATTACGAGTTCAGATTGGTGGTGATAAAAACGTTCTGAGCATGTAAATTATATTTTTTAGATATACTATGGAACGCCAGCAGTAGTCACGATGAAAATGACATCATTGATATAGAAATGCAGTGTGATATGCTCTTGATAGTGTCCTGCTTATGCGAAGGAGATGGACACAGGAAGGTAGAATCTTTCTCCCAGCTCAAACATTGCTTAGGCCAAATAAAACAATTGTGTGGTTCTGGTTACATCTTGAAAAAAATAGGGTAGGTAGGTCGACTAGTTGCAGACTCTTGGCTTGTGTCGGGTTTTATGCTGCGTGAAAAATAGACGGAGTTCAGAGAAAAAAATGCTAGCCAGCCTAACCGAGTCTGCCAATGAAAGTTCCAACTGAAGATCATACCGTAGAATTAGTGACTTCTAAGGGCGGCTACTTTCGGAGGGGCGGTTACTTTCGGAGGGCGCTTACTTTCGGGTTGTTATTTTTAGCATCGGCCAAGCTTTAACCACTATTGTACATTTTGCACAACGTTTCAAAGTTTTGTTTTATTTTGACTAAAATCTAATGCTAATAATTTACCGTACTCGATACCAAATATTCAGATACCGAAATGGAAGAGGACGTCTGAACATAGTCAATAGAGAAGAAGGTTAGGAAACTCGATGGAAATACAATATAACTCATTATTTATGTTGGTTTACGTTTGTGCAAAAATATGGTCGGTTCCTCGTCACGTGCGTATTGTTTTTTCGCCAAATCAACCAATAGCAATGTTTTAAATTAACCATTGTGTAATATCTCGGATGGGTAATTAAACCAAAACATTTCTATTGGTTGGTTGGGCGAAAATACAATACACACGTGACGCTGAACCGACCATTTTTTGCATAAAGCTGGACAAAAACATAAATAATGAGTTATATTGTATTTCCATCGAGTTTCCTAACCTTCTTCTCTATTGACTATGGTCTGAACGATGACAAAGACAAACTTATACTACTGTCTGAAATTCCTGAATCTTTGATATTACTGTTTTATACAATGTTTTAATCCATGCCATTCAAAAACATTGTTAAACAGATGTTACAACGTATTTATTCAATAGTTATAGACATCGGAGGTGCTACTTTCGGGGGGCGGTTACTTTAAGAGGGGCGGCTACTTTCGGGTTTTCGTAGTACTTGTTTAAAAAGCGGCTACTTCGAGGGGGCGGCTACTTTCGGGGTGCGGTTATTTTCGAGATTCTACGGTATTTGTATTTGTCGCATTCGGCCCAAACTATCACAACATTTTTTCGATATCAACTTTGCCATGTTTTTATTTTGATGAGTATGCTGTTATTTTATTTATCCTCATTATGATTAGGTTATGCATACATTTGTCAATTAATACTTTAATAAAAATTACTGGTAAAAATATGCATGGTCGGCGGAGCTAAATTAGGGTCGGTCGGGTAACCAGAACCACACATTTTTTATTTGGCCTTAGGAGGCTTCCTTACACCTGGTTTATATGTCGCACAATTATCGCATTTTAATTCAGACAAATTTCATTGAAATCAACTAAATGCAATGGTTATGTGCAATGCATAAAATGAATTAAGTTCGTCTAGAAAGTTAAATTCTAAGACGATATTTCCGTCATAATCAGACGGATCCAACGTTCGCGAATCTTAAAAAATGTGCGTATTTGGTGCATTATGGGATATTTTAGGTGAGTAAAATTCTGAGCTAGCGCTCCTATGTACCCGATGGTCAAAAAAGGAATGACGTAAAAACGCATAACACTTAAAAATTAAGTACTTCTAAATGTTATTGACGTACTCAATGAAGTCAGTTGGCCGAAAAACCAACAGAATCGCCATGGTTGGCTCTTTTTGTAGTTTAACTACAATGTTTCTACGCATGTAACAAGAATCAAAGTGCTTTATTACTCATAAATCGTAGAAAACAACGAAAAATAACCATTTTTTAAACGTCCGTGATTAAGCAAAACCGTGACTTTTGCTCACATCTAGTATCCCACAATACAAAGCGCGGGTACATTATTTGAGATTCGCGATCCGTGTATTGACAGGACAAGGCTAAAAGGGATCACTCAAAAGGACTTTCCCATTTTCAAGAACTAGTCTAATCCTAATTCTAACCCTAACCTTGATACTAACCTTAAACCTACAATCATTTTCAAAAGTTTTGGGACACTCGCAAGGTTTATGACTCATTTTCCCCTTTTTGTGATGTATGCCATGTCTACTGCGAATTTCGTCGAAATGATAACTTGTTTCGCTAGACAACATTGTAAAGGGAGGGGGAGGGAGGGAAAGTAGCCGCATTATCAAATAGATGATGTATATGAAGTATATGTTAGAAAATCTCAGGTGTCCCAATGACTTTTGAAATTGATTGTAACCCTAACCCTAACCGCCTGATCAAAAATAAAGACCAGACAAAAACAGAAATGTCCTTTTGAATCATCCTTTTTAGCCACGTCCTAATTGACAATTAGATTATTATTGCAAAACTATTGTTGAAGTATACCATGACGTCAAGTAAAACGTTCTATAGTAGGAGAAGAATGTGATCCTCATCAAAGTAAAATAATGAAGGGGGCCTAGCTGGAAACATCAGTTTTATTTTCTTACTATTTCGACAGTCAACAACTTTAATATAGATTTTCGATATAGATATTATAAAATAACAGCCTCGTTATCTGTCAGAGTACAGAAACACAAATGACGTCATTCTTATTTTGTATTGTCGTGAGACATTTTCTATTTTCTAAAAGAAATAGAATACGAATGGAGTACGTTTGCCCGTTTCTATAATGTGATCGAAACCCGAGTGATGGAATTAAAACACGAGAGAAGTGAAGTGTAACCTCGTGATTACAGCCTCGTTGTTCCTGAGTTGCTCACGTTGTTCCTTGTATATTTTGATGTGTTACTGTCGGCCGCGAAGTAATCAATAAATAATCAGGAAATAAATAAATAATAAATAAATAAAATATCATACCTTTTTATTTCATTTCTAGGAACTATTTTCTGTTGGTGGTGTTGATGTGGTCATTGAATATCTGAGAAAAGATGCTGAAAAAGTTCACAGTCCTTTGGGTTATCATACACTGTTTCTTGCTGCTGTTGACTGTGTATGGTAGGTGTAATTAGAGAGTGTTTTCTTTAAGCTAAACAAGAAAACAAGAACAAAACGGCTTTTTATTTACCCCGCATATAAACGAAAATTCAATAATCTTCCGCGGAGTTAAAATGGTCGTTTAGAGGCGCATGCGCCCATATATAGCACACCTCTAACCGGACTCCACGAGAATAAAAGAAACAATGGACTTGAAGTTCCATGTCAATACCGCGGGGTAAAAGCGTCGCGATCTAAAGCAATTCAAGCCGAGTGTCTTATACAAGAATATCTTGGAAGAATAAAACAAAAGCAATAACTATTGGATTTCATTACCGTATTACGAACATTATCACTGTGACAACTGTGACACTACAATTTATAATAGACAATGTTCGTATAAAGTGTGCGTATACATGTAATTATTAAAAGTACGGTATTAAAAGTACGGTATTAAAAGTACGGCTATCAAACTCGCAGATTTTGATCGTTTAAAAGGGGGTACAATTTATCCCGGGCATTCTGTGTCACCCTCCCGCGATACTAATTGAAATGTCAGCGGTTATCGCGTAAGTGCTATTCAGCGTCTGCTATTATAATTTTATTTATATAATTTCAATCATATAATATGGATAAATAAGTAAATTACGAACTTAATGATCAGTTTAATCTGATTTTTTAAAGTTTGTTTGGCCAAGAAAAGGGGTCACAAATGTATACAGATACAAAATAAATAGCGAAAGTGGACGGGTATTCTACAATTTTGCGTAAATTACTGCACACTAAATAAAGTATGAACGCTCCCTTAGCAGTATTTTATTAAATAATTAAATAATAAGTACAGTAAGAACACACAATAGCGGAGCTTCTTTTCATATATCGTCTATGATCCTTGTCTTAGTCGTGGCTTTCAGACCAAACAAAACTTGTAGACGTTAAGGTCTTTACCTTCTCATTGTTATTGTTGATGTGACCGAAACAATAATTTCCTTCTTTTCTAATGCTCTGAAGGTTCTTCCAAATAAATTCTATATCAGCGTCATAATGACGAGACTTTTGCAGTTATGCATTCATTGGTATTTGCATCGATCGGATACACTTTAAACCGCGGCAAAACGCGCAATAGTTCTTTCTTCGCTGACCGCTGACATTTCAATTAGTATCGCGGGAGGGGGATACAGAATGCCCGGGATAAATTGAACACCGTTTAAAAGCGCATGCGTCAATATTTGGATATTAGCACATATATAAACTTCACATTTTTAATTTTCTCTACTGCAATATCGGCAGTTTAGTATTTTTATTCGCAATTCATACGTGTTTGCAGGCAAGAATTATTATGAAAAACATTACTGCACCGTATGATGTCAGAAAAAAAGATATGCATGTGATTTGAATTGAGACGAACACACATATGATTTGAATTTATGGCGTACAATGTTCGCATTGAAGAAAACGTTGCCGTTGGGTCACGGAGCAAAATGTAATCCGTGATAATCTCGCCGCGGCAGGGATCCATTTCTCACGAAAGGTTTGTATATATATATAATCGGAGCATGGTAGGACCAACTCCTTATAAGGAGGTAAAAAGTTGTTTTGGGTGATCCGTTTGAATCGGACAATATTTGGATTTTGGGCGCAGTGCGGCCATTATCGATTTGTGATCTGACGAACTACATAAAGAAGTTTTTACGAAGGGTATGCACGTTCTCGTAATATAATAGGTACGTGTGTTATGTATTTATACTCGTTAATTCCAAATCTGTTTTCACAATTGAAAACGGTTAAATATTAATCGAGATAGCGTTCAAAATAATATACGACGAAGCGGACCACGGCTGGCTGATTGCCGAATAATTTATTAATCTCTAATTACATAAACCGTTTTTACGAAGAGTATGCACGTTCTCGTAATATAATAGACACGTATGTTATGTATTTATAGACTCGGTAATTCCAAAACTGTTTTCAGAATTGAAATTGAGTTCAAAATCTACGTACGACGAACCGGCCTTTTGGGACGCGGACCATGGATGGGGAAAAGAAACTCTCGGGTTTTTTTTTTGCGTTGGTAGAAAAGACGGGCGAGGGGTTATTGCGGAACGTATTTCTAGTTTGAGAAGGTGTGCAATACATACAACATTATTATTGAATGTAGTTGAACGCTTGGCTGTTGTGCTTTTTGTATCTTGTGACTAAAAAACTAAAACCGGAATAGGCGACGTTTGTATCCAGGAATGTGATAGGTTGAATCCATCCAGGCGCGATGAGAATGTGTGGTTTCTTTCGTGTGAAAAATGCAATTAGTTATGTTTCCAGTTTATTTTGTTTACCACTCTAGGTCGTCAATTATTGGTTGCTTCATCACAGAACAACTATTTTTGGAGCAGGAAGGAGTATATCTTTTGCTGGATTTGTTAGAGGTACGATAGTGAATCGGATTTATAGTAATTGAGATTTGAAATTGGGAACTTCGAATTATGCAAACACTTGGGTTAACAGTTGGTGTAGACAATCTAACGTCCTTGGCTCTTTCTGACACAAATTCATTACTCAACTTGCTATATATACATAACTAGTCTAAAGGTATGTCTTCCTGTATTGAACGAGGAAAATGTGGGAAAGTGCGTTCTATATATATGTGGAACCTCGCCTATAAGCGGATACCTCCCGTAATCGGTCCCTGGACAGCTACATGTATATATGAGGTCCCAACAGGAAAATAAACCTCCCCTAAGCGCACACTTAAATAAAACATTAAAGGCATCAGGAAACGGATTTAATTATCACTTTCTCCTGACCTCTGCACTAAGCGCGAGACTAAGCAATGTGTTCTGGGCGAGTAAGGGCAGTTATATAGTCTAATAAAAGTACAGATTATCCAAAAGCCAGTTGAAAACAGTTAAAAGCCAAAAGTTGTAACTCGGTCAATGTTATCCGCCTCAGGCTTCGGCAGATAACATTGACCTCGGTCTGCATAATTCTTGATTTCATGTTCAGCCTCATCCAATAATAGTTTATTGAGATTAAAAATTCATAACTATACCACTTCGTGCTCCTTGTGTGTTGAAATGTCATCCTCCCAATTCTTCAGAGCTAACCATGTGCTCGTTTGATGTTGTTAGTTTGTTTGTTTACAAATATTCCACTTGAAGAAACTATAAAGTCAGCTCAACATAGTCTGGCTAAAACGTTATCTCTGTTAATATATATATATATATATATATATATATATATATTTCTCCCAGCAATTGTCTTTCAAACCATGCTGTATATCATATATGACTTTAACCTGTTTTCAATTAGCACTTTCGTCAACTGCAACTGATCACGATTCGTGAAAGCTGTAGCTTGAGATTGACCACAGTCCTTTCAGAAATTTGAAGTTTTTTGCAAGTCATAAATCAAGCAAGAAAAGGTGTAAATTCAGATTATTTCCTAACTGCCTTCCCCATCTTTTGTCACCCTATATATATATATCCTCGCCTCACGCTTTGAGTGAGAACAAAATGAAAAGGCGGCGACGTTTAAGCTAATATTCTTAATCGCCTTGGGTCTAGTTGAAAGTTATCAACTTACTAGATCATCTCAGGTCTGACGAACAGGGAAAGTTGCTGATTCCACGTACTAACTGCAAAACATTTGGAGACAGAGCGTTTGCTAAAGCCGGCCCCACACTATGGAATCAACTTCCATTCGATATGAGATGTCTGTCCAACATCGAGACTTTTAAGAAACGCTTAAAAACGCTTCTCTTTAGGCAAGCTTTTAATGTTTAATGACTAACTTTGGTCGTCAATTTTATTTGTGGATATGTAATTTACTTTTTAATGTTTTTAGGCTGAAATAGTTTTATTTGTTTATTTGTTATATAAAATTAAAATTAAATTAAGTGTATAAACTATTCATTCTTTTCTTATTAGCGAAGTCCACCGACAGTTCAGGGCGTTGTTTTAGCATGCATGGTAGATCTTTGTGAAAACCCAAAAGTAAGTTGGATTTTAATAAAAAAATAAAAATAAAAAATATGCATGCATAAGGATGTCTTCATAGTTTTCTTACTATTATTATTCCTTATAGACGCTTACTCATGTTTATTCCTGGAGAGGGAAGACAAATATATCAGTGGCCAAGCTTCTTATTGAATTATGGAGAAAAGAAGAGATTTCGTTAGGTGTTGAAAGAAGTTCATACTGGATTATTAAAGGTGACACATTCAAATGTACATTTTACGCATGTTCTTCGACTAAGTGCTACGCAGCAACGCGTGGGTTTTGTATACTTTATTTTTATATTTTCCAAGTCATCTTTCTCCTATTCAATGTGTCAATATATATTCAATGTGTCATAAAATATTGACATTGCCTCTGGATTGTCTATGGTTTTGCATTTTTCCATTTTAATGGTGGCGTACAGAATCGACGTTTTACACGTAAAATACAATTTCTTTTTCAACGAATTTTGAGATTCCGCTCTATCACTCTCTTATTGAAGGCATTACTGGTTGGTTCCAAACCTAAAAGCAATATTTAGTTAAAATGACAGTACTGTTAAATATAACATACCCAAAAATTACTGATATATAGTGACTGCCGCATAGGCAGTACATATATCAATCGAACCAGTACATCACTGTAAACTTCGTTCTTCGGTTTTTTCAACGAATTTTGAGATAAAATATCGCGTAGATATATCAATTGAACCAGTACATCATTGTAACCTTGCTACTCGGTAGCTCAATCGGCAATCTGAGAAGGTTACAGGTTAGATTCCTGTTCGGGACTCAGAATAATTTTTCTGAGGATCTGAGCTTGACGATCGGCCATGCATATAGTGTAAGATCATTTGATAAATAGAAGGCATCGTTTTTCATCGCAGAATCATTGTACAATTTGCTTGCGAATCTCCTTGTTCCTTTATCACATGCACCAGGGTGAGAAATGAGACCCTCGTGGTGTGTAAACGCAGCTATAGAGTGATTTAAAGCAAGGTGACAAAAAGAGGACATGAAAATGGTGTGATGAGGCTGTATCATACTCACGTCACCCACCTGAATCCTTATGCACCAGGGTGAGAAATGAGACCCTCGTGGTGTGTAAACGTAGCTATAGAGTGATTTAAAGCAAGGTGACAAAAAGTGGACATGAAAATGGTGTGATGAGGCTATATCATACTCACGCCACCCACCTGAATCCTTATGCACCAGGGTGAGAAAATCTACCATTCCCATCAAAAAGCCGTATCCACTTTTGCCAATGAGACCCTCGTGGTGTGTAAACGCAGCTATAGAGTGATTTAAAGCACGGTGACAAAAAGAGGACATGAAAATGGTGTGATGAGGCTGTATCATACTCACGCCACCCATCTGAATCCTTAAGCCTTTATGCCTCAGGGGTGACTAATTTCTCATAATATCAATGCAGGTTAATCAAGCATAGAGGTAAGGAGAATAGAGGAAATGATCACCTAAACAGACATGTTTTAAAACAAATTCTTCTCCCATGCTAGTATTATAGGAAATATTCAAAGTCCAATAAGGGGAATTTGTATCTTAAAGGTTTAAGGTAATTCCGCAGTAATTCTTTCCGAATTGAAAATTTGCTGAAACTTCCCAGTCTTAAAGTTATTGACATACTTATATTAAAACCAAAAAAAAAGTTGGGGTCACCGACCTTGTTTAGAAGATATGGCATATCGCAGATGACGTCATTGTGACCAATTTACGAGTTGAGTAAAAATCGCATTGCACACCTTTTTCACTAGTAATTTTATACAAGAAAACATGGTATTTTAGGGAAAAAGAAACAGCTAACAGGGTTTACTATGATAAAGAAAGGTCGTTTCCCATATTCTTTGACATGTTATTTGAAGAAACATTCATCAAAAATGTAAAATATTGTAAGTTGTAGAAATGATTTTTCTCTAAGTTTCTGTTATAACACGTAAAAGTGGTAGAAGAAAAGAATTATTAAGGAAAAAATTCTGGTCACCGACCTTCTTTAAGAACTATGGCCTTAAACCGGCATTAATAACAATCCGGTGTGAAAGTACCAAATGCCACTTCACACGCCGGCACACACTACAAATTTGGAGGGTCGCAGTCCCCAGGAAATCTCTTGAGCCGTGCACACCTAACACCACCCCTGCAGCGAGCTGCCGCGGTCCTGGCAGTCCTGCGAGACGCCAAGGCCTGGCCGTTCTGTAATTTTCCAAGGCCTGGCCTATCCAGGTGGCCCTGGCCACTACTCTGTACTGCCAGGTTATGTCCTTTGTGGTGTTTCTTGCGCGGCCGAGAAAACCCCTCACCCCCGGGGACTGCAAGTCACACTACTGAAGTAGTGGAGGATGATCTAACGTGACAGGAATAACGTTTCACTTACCGTCGAAATTCCCGGACAAACCTGATAACCGCGACCAAAGAACGACGTCAGGTCCGCAACGTCCTGGTTAAGCTTAAGAAAAGAGCAAACAAACCAAAAAGAAACACGCAACGGACATAAAGGACGCGCACGACGGAAGCCATAAGGCAACTGTGCAATACAAGGACAATTAAGTGACAACACATACATGCACTAGTTATAAAACAAGTATCACCTGGCAAGCCAGGGAAAGCAAGACACGTAACGTCTGTGCTTGTAGCCCTTCGGTAGCACTGCCGAAGGGCCCATCCGCGGAATATAACCGCCAGCGAGCGGGAGAACCTGGTCTCCGGGAGAACCTCTTCTCCACATGTAAAACGCCGCAACACATGCGGAGGGAACCTCGTCCCACCGCAATCGCCACTTAGTGTTCAAAACGAGCCGGGAACGCAATCCCGGCTGTGGCCACCATGCACGAACTCTACCAGGGAACCACGTCCCTGGCAGAGATCGATCCCAACAAGCAACTGCGATAGGGAACCTCTGCCCCAGCAGAAGAATCACCCGCCAGCACCATGTGAGGGGGACCAAGCCGCCCTGCCGTTCCCACGGCCATTGGCTGCCCAGGGAAACACATCCCATGCAAACACAATGGACTGCTATCGACTGACGAGGGAGTCTGAGACCCTAGCAGAAGTACTAGCCAGCGCTCAATCTACCACGGGAATTCCCGATTTCCCCCCGAAAACGCAATACCTGCGAGCAGCATGCAAGGGGAACCTCGTCGCCTTGCAGCTCCAAGCCGAGCGAGGGGAACCTAGTCACCCTGCAGCCCCATCCAGCTATATGACTGCCCATGGAAACCCCATGCAGACACAATAGACTGCTAACATCAGCCCAGGGCAGCACGTCCCTTGCGGATGCAAGAGCCAGCGCTAAATCTACCGAGGGAACACCAGTGTCCCCCGGTAGATGCAATAACCAGCGAGCAGCATGCTAGGGGAACCTAGTCACCCTGCAGCACCAAACCAGGCGAGGGGAACTTCGTCCCCCTGCCGTACCATGCAGTTATTGGTTGCTCAGGGAACAACATCCCATGCAGGCCCAATAGACTGCTATCATCTGCTCAGGGAACCAAGTCCCATGGATGCAATAGCAAGCGCTAAATCTACCGAGGGAATACCCGTATCCCCCAGCGAAAGCAAAACCAGCGGGCAGCATGCTAGGGGAACGTAGTCACCC
This sequence comes from Chrysogorgia sp. JL179-B06, assembly GCA_035772405.1. Lineage (NCBI taxonomy): Eukaryota > Metazoa > Cnidaria > Anthozoa > Scleralcyonacea > Chrysogorgiidae > Chrysogorgia > Chrysogorgia sp. JL179-B06. The sequence goes on from JAYKKM010000391.1 coordinate 2,063,393, forward strand.
TGCAGCACCAACCCAGGCGAGGGGAACTATGACACCCAGCCGCACCAAGCAGCTATTGGCTGCTCAGGGAAAGTCATCCCAAGCAGACCCAATAGACTGCTATCATCTGCGCAGGGAACAAAATCCCACTAGATGCAATAGCCACCGCAAAATCTACCGAGTGGTAACTGTTTACCCCGGAAGATGCAATAACCTGTGAGCAGCCTGCTAGGGGACCCTGAACACCCTGCAGCGCAAAACCAAGCGAGGAGATCCTAGTCGCCCTACAGGTCCAAACACGTAAGCGGCAGCCCCGAGAAACAAATCGCGTGCGGACGTGGTAGCCTGAACCGTATCTCTCGCCGCAGCATGCAATAGCCCAAATCAAGCCAGTGGAGGAGTCCCGGCAGTAGAGAGTAAATACCTACCAAGGGAACCTGTCCTTCAGCAAAAGCGCGAGGAAAGTGACCCCAGAGACCGTAAAAGAAACCCGGGTGGGGGAGGGCGAACTTCAGAGCAGAAGAGGCGAAAGACTGAACCAAAAGCCTCGAGGTGGCTAGGAGCGGTACCCTGTTGCGTCACCCAGGTAAGCTGGCTAGCGATTGGCTGTTGGGAAACCCAACCCCCAGAGGCCCAGACCCCCAACACAACACACCGTCTGTTTTTAATATCATTTATTACATAAATCCAATTATCAAGTAGTTTACAAACCTACTTGTAAATCTTCCCTACCAGTACATAAGCGGCCATTGTTAGATTTGGCACTAAATTGTCCTAAAATGGTCGGAATGTTTTGAAAGTGTTGCATAATGGCCATAAAACACTGATTATGGGATGTGCGCAGTAAATGTGCGCAACGTAAAACTGAGGAATCACCTGAAATCCAGAAATTAGCAGTTTTTAACAGCAGCTGAATTATTGTGACTGGTGAAAACGTTAGACTTTAGTGTTAATTCTACGTTAGAACTGTATTTTGCAGTTTTTCAGCTTTGTTATTATTGCAGTGCTAAACCATGTAATAGTGTACATTTCATTTTGTCTGATAGGCTCACGTGCAAAATACATGAGTAAATTATTTCTATCCTGCAGGTTGCCAGCTTTATTGCGTTCCTTTCCCTAAACACTTTTTACAGTTTTATTTTACCAATTTTTCCAGATTCATTTTTATCTGCATTAAATTTTAGATTTTTCACTTAGCATTCTTATCTTTTTGAAATTTTAGATCTCCACAAACCTCTGATGGGCAAACTTCAGTCACAATCCAGTTTACCATCCAACAGCCCACTGCCTGCAGATGTCCCTTCACAATCCGTAGTTGAAGTTTCTGAAAACATAAGGGCCAAAATATATGCTATATTTTCCAAGCTGGGTAAGTGCCATTCATTAATTAATTGCCATTCATTTTCTCTGGGCATTGAACGTAACAAATCGTTATTCTTGTAAATATTCTTTATAAATACTGCTTATACTGAACTTTTCAACTTTATTCTTCATTTTAATCCTAATGCCAATACTCATGCAAATCGATTGGCTATACGCATCAACCAACTATAGTGGTCTATTACAAATTCGGCATTCAGATTGGCTGAGCTACTAGTGGTCTATTGGTGATAGACCACTAGTAGCGTTATCCAATCACAAACCTTCTTATAACTGGAATATTACTTCCTGACCAATCAGAAGCCACGACATATTCACGCTGCAAGCAAAATATGAAATCTAGGCAAATAGTTGCGTCTGCTAAAATTTAATACACGAGTGATGAAATCATGAATACATTGGCCCGAAAGTAATGGAAAATTATTCAGTTCGACATTTTAGAATACGAAAATGAATTCGCTTATGCCTATGGAGTATATCTACACCAAATTTGAAGCAAAGTAATTACAATCTCGTTTTTTGTGAGCGATTGTTTACCATGTGCCATCGAGCTACTCTACATTTTCAATGGCGAGACTTCTACAAACAAAAAGATGAAACTATCTGAAAATTTGGACCAATGGTTGATAAGACTTTTCACGTTAAAGAAAGGTTGTTTTTGGTTGATACTAAAACAATAGACAACTCGCCCTCGTTGTCTAATTAACAATTAGACAACGAGTGCGAGTTGTCTATGAGCGAATAGTCAACGAAGGCGAAGCCTGAGTTGACTATTCGCTCATAGACAACGAGGACGAGTTGTCTGATTGTTTTAGTAGAAACAAATTAATGAACTATTACAAATCATGCATTCTCCAAAAATTATCGAAAAACTCATGTGAAACCTCCCCAAAACGAGAGTTTTCTGCCATTGTTTTTAGCTCGTTTCCCAAACGTTGTCTATCACGAATAGACAACGGTTGAGTAGCCAATCAGAATGCAGCATTTGTAATAGACCATGGTCAGTTTCTACTAAGAGCAGATAGTCAACTCAGGCTTCGCCCTCGTTGACTATATCTGCTCATAGACAACTCGGGCTCGTTGTCTAATTGTTAAATAGATATCGAGTAGCGACAAAAGTGTAAGACCGAATTTTTCGTAAAAACAAACAATGCTTATGTCTCGTTTTTCGAAACAATTTCTAAGAAATAATGAACATAAGTTTGTTTTACTAAAACAATTAGATTATTCGCTATGAATTTCCATGAGGTGATAGTTGTTATATATTGCGTGCGATTATATACTTGGTGGGAAGCTACCGTTTACTATAAATTATTTTATGTCTTGATTTGTTGGTTCGATATTTGAGATTCCTCATTTTTTCTGCCCTTAAGGTTTTAATGACGTTAATGGATTGTCAACTATTGACTATGTTACATTAGCTGTCATTGAAAATTACTTGGAATTTAAGGTCAGTTTTTTTATAATTTACATTATTAAACTGGTACAAATAAATATACAATTTGTTTTGTCCACTGTTGTTGTGATATATTGCCTCATGTAATATTGTGCCGTACTTGTGTTTTCCTTCTTTGTCTACGGTTATAGTGTTGTTGCTGTATTGCTTCATGTGATGTTGATGTGTTGTGTAACCACTATACTTCATGTCAATTAGGTACATGCAGTGTTGTTTTGCTATACGATGTCTTGTGATGTCGCATGTTTTCGGTCTTTGTTATGTGACTTAAAGACTTATTAACCGAGAGCAATTAGGTCTATACAGAGAAAGTATTTACCTGAGGAAACTATTTTCCCGTACAGACCGGGAGCAAACGAGGTTAATAAGGAATTTATTATATGGCTTTTGGTTCATTTTCTTTTCTGTTTTAACGCTGTTTTCGTGTTCAGATGCTGCCTTCATTTCGCTTCATTTTTACACCAATTAGGCATTTATTCGCCGTGCTTTTAGATGGATACTGCTGACCAGCACATTTTATTGCTCGGTATTTTTAATGAAGATGCCTAGCTCTCTTTTATTTTCATTCAAATCAACTAAGAAATTTTCCCGCCAAAACATGATCCGGAAAAATGTATGGCGCACGCAGCCTATAGGTTGAGAGGTCAATATCGTAGGATTCGGGACTCGCCAACCAATCAATGTCCGTTATTTTGTGTACGGACCTGAAAACGAATCAGCCATATAATAATAAAAGGTCTTGTTATATAGCTGGGATTTCCCTGGATATAACTCTGACTGCCATTGGTTAATTTGTGGTCACATGGCACTATAGTTAAAATCAAATGTATCCTGCGCAGGCAATAAGTAAACAATGATGTGATAATTTTAATTAAATTTTTTAGTTTAATTAAATGATAAACTTGTTCAATGTTTTCTCCCCCATGGCTATATAATAAAACACTTAAAGAGCCTATCTCACATTTGGGATCGATTTTACATATCCGTAATATTTGGTTCTTCCTGAGCAAAATCATAATATATCTTGTCAGCTGAAAACTTGGAGTTTTTCGCTGTCAAAATTGCCGGATGTGATGTCACAAGAGGCATTCCAAACCAGTTTTCTTTTGTTACCTGCCACAAAATGCCTCTTGTGACATCACATCCGATAACTTTAACAGCAAAAAAATCCAAGAAGATGAATTTTTCGGCTGGCAATATATATTATGATTTTGCTCAGGAAGACCCAAATATTACGAATATGTAAAATCTCCAAACGCGATATAGGCACTTTAATGTTTGATACCTTGGGAATCAGTTTTGTTTTCCCGAGATTCTCCATGTTCCTGAGACAAACATTTATTTAGTCCCTTCTTTTACTTTGAAGATGTTTGAGGTTTGGCAAGAGATAACCCAAGAATTGGAGCAAGAAAATGTTCGTCCTGTGTCTCCAGATCGTGACTGTCTTGCCGAAATCAACAGGCTGTTTGAAGAAAGAACAGCCAATGTTTATATATCTCAAAAAGAACTTATTCAAAATCAGACCCAACAAAATCTGGTGGACGAACAAGCTTATTACGCCAAGGTTAGTATCAACCTCGTACGCAAGGTCTTATCTCCGGGTGCGCTGCGGGGAGCAGAGATCCTGTGTACGAGGTTGGGTTAATTTATTCATAATTGACGGTACCGAAAAAGATGGCGGCTGTACATTTTACCAGAATGCTTTGCGACCTTAAATCACCTGTATAAACATTGTTTACTTTGCTAACATGAATTAAATACGTAAAAGCTTCCTTTTTACCAAACTTAATATTTTTGAAACTCTATCTTCTGCTATTTCTACGAGATTCAATGTTTACTACGCGCAAGGAATATGGTTAAATGTACCAATCGCCATTTTTTTCGGTACCGTCAATTTATCGTGCTCCGCAATCATGACATCTGACATGTCATATTCTAAATCAAATTAAACAACATATATAGGGCTCCGCTCGAAACGTCAGTATTTCTTTACTAAAAATCCAGGCAGTTCACCACCTTTTCACTTTGCTATATATAGGCCTATTGCCCATTCAAAGGAAGAGACATTGCTGTGAGCTTCAAACAGACCTGCTTCGAAAAATATTCACTCAATTCCCAAACTTTCTTCGTATTTCACAGTTGAATCACTGTGCAACGTCTTTTCGTATACCTTGCTTGATATCACTTTCTGTGAATAATTAACTAACTTTAGCAGAGAAAAATGACATCAAGATGAAACTTTAGCTGATGATAATAATTTTTGATGATAATATTTTAAATACATAAAAAGCTCAAACATAAGATAGACACTTGAAGTGATGGTGTACTTATTTGACATGACCGTAAGAAGGAGACACCACTCCGAAACATCGTGATATAATAGAAATACGTAAGCACTTCTCCCTTACCTAAGATTACATGTAGTATTTAAAACACGAGAAGGAGCGTTTTATCATATTTAAAATGCGAGCGCGCAGCGCGAGCATTTTAGATATGATAAAATGCGAGTTCGAGTGTTTTAAATAGCTTCAAAAACAATTGATTGTAATCACTAGGGAGTGTACTGGTTTTTATTTTCTATTAGAGGTAAATTGGGTTGATGTATGAAATGCAAATTAGCAGGAATTTTATATAAAGTTCGTAAAGACTTTATATAATTTTCATGCTGATTAGTATTCATGGATTTTAACAGGTATAAAAGCCTTGCGCGTAACTAAATACGGAAATGTGATTGGACAATTTGGTTAATGAATATTAATGAGTTTTTGAAATAATTATACAGTTTTATTTACTTTGCTGATCGGTTGTGTTCCTGTTTTATTTCCTTGTAGATTATTGCAAATCACCAACAAAAGGAGAAAGCTTTCAGTGATTTCTATGAATATGTAAATAGAACATCTGATTACGCCATACTGAAGGTAACGTTGCAACCATTGTATAGACTGTGTTTCCTAGTATAGGTATACTACAAACGAGGGTGGTGATCGGTGTAACTGTCAAAACAATCCATGTTCAGAGTTAAAGACAGTATGGCCTATGTGGCCCCCTCCATGAACTCCTCCATGAACAGATTGCCTTAAAGTGTTTATGCAACGTAAAAATCGTCTTTCCATATTCTTCTTCTTTTGAATGTATGTTAGGAGAAATGAAGAATCCCATTTTGATTTTCTAATTATCACTTGCCGCGTTGTCTAGATATGAGCATCTGAAATTTGAACTTGATGACGTCATTAGTTGTGTAAGTGAAATCAATTTTCATCAATATTTCAAGAAGTGTTACTTGGACAATGACGAAACTTAACTGGTAAGTTGGTCACTCTAATTCTAATATTGCTGTTAAGTTTTGTCATTGTCCAAGTGACACTTCCTGAAATATAGACGAAAATGTATTTCACTTACTCAACTAATGATGTCATCAAGTTCAAATTTCAGATGCTCATATCTACATGGAGACAACGGTAAGTGATAATTAGAAAATTGAAATGAGATTCTTCATTTTCCTAACATACATTCGAACGAAGAAGAATATAGAAAGACGAGTTTTTGTTGCATAGCCAGTTTAATAATTTCATTCCCAAAACACTTGCATCTCGTGAGGCCTGCTCAAAGTATCTCTAACAGTGATAAAAATAGATTTAGATTGTTTGGATGACTTCATCGTCATCTTTCGGCCTTGACCAAGTCGTTCCGTACCCTGTTTCCACACGTCCTGGTCGGTCATTACCACGGGGCGATCTTGTAATTTAATTTCTGTGTCACGGAGATGACGTCCAGTTAAGTCTCCTGCCCTTTCATGGCTTCCACAGGCAAACCTGGAAATAATTATTTTCGCTGTACCTGTCAGAACGACCAGCAGAAATGAATTTGTTACGACATACAAAAATTTGTATCTGTCACGGTACAACTTAGTCGGTAACATCTCAGCGTAACGACTTAGCGTAACGTCTCTAAACTTAGCGTAACGTTTCAAACTTAGTGTAACGTCTCCAAACTAGTGTAACGTCTCATAACGTAGCGTAATATCTCCAAACTTAGTTAGCGTTACGTCTCCAAACTTAGCGTTACGTCTCATAACACAATATCTCCAAACTTAGCGTAACGTCTCATAACTTAGCACAATGTCTCCAAAGCTTTGTCTCCAAACTTAGCGCAATGCCTCCAAATAGCATAATCAGGTCTCCAAACTTAGCGCAATGTCTCAAAACTTAGCGTAATGTCTCTCATTGAGATTGTACAACACAAAATCTAAAGCAGAGTCCATTCAACACAAAAATATTTAACTTTCACAAAAAGTTGAGTTACTTCTTCGGACAAGATGATTATCGGACAAAATGACAGACAGAATTAATATTGTAACTGTCAAATATCTAGAAATGGAAAATTTGTACCGGACAATGTCCCAGGAGGAGGTCAGATATCAGTTCATTCTTGACTCGTTGAGAATGGCCGGTCAATTTTATTCTTCTTTGTTTGAGAAGCTCGGGTATAGGGAGAGCTTGTTATATATTTTCTGTAAGATATGTAGTCCTGTTTTTGTGAGATGTTCTGGACGCGTTTCAGAAGGTTGGTGTAACACTCATCAAGATGCTTCTTCTTTGGATGACTTAAAGAGAATCATTGAGTTTAAAGTCATTGTAGGAATGCCTCTGCTGTTATATAACTCGAATATTTTCCTCAATTAACACTTATCATCGTCAATTCTTTCGTATAGACCCTTATAGTCAAAATAATTTCAATTGTTCAGTCTGTTGAACGTCAGAACTTTGAAGTTACCTTCCAAGATTTGCCGTTTTGACGGCACATGAAAAAGGTTTATAGCTATATATAAGTATAGAATGGGCCCCTTTCGTGTGATATGGTAAGGACCTTGAATTATTTGGTCCCAGTCCAAGTCTGGTTGAAGATAAATTATGCTGCCATGAATAAACGTCAACTGATGTTGATTCGAGGATGATTTTAACTTGTACATTCGCGATACCATTGCGGTGATCCACCAGTTGCCTCCAGTAACGCTGATCCATGTTGATCAATTATGAAATAGAATAGCACACTCATCATTGATCAGTATTGCTGAGAGTCTTCACGAGAATACCTCGTGTTCAAGGTAATTGGTATACTGTCCAAATCGCCGATAGCAGGTGTATGGTCTAACCTTTTGAACGAAGCCCCTTCGTCAGAGAATGAAATCCAGTTGACTGGATAGCCATCCACTATTAGTAGAGGTAGCCATCTAGATAGCCATCCACTATTAGTAAATTTCACGTTTTGTCAATGATCAACGGGGAGTCTAATAAAAGAATAATGTTGATTGATTAAAATGGAGTAAAAATTACAATGAAATTCAGAATGGATTTCAGAATGCAATTTGAGAATGAAATTTCAGGAATGAAATTTGAAATGAAATTTCCGAATTTCAGAATGAAATTTCCGAATTTCAGAATGAAATTTCCGAATTTCCGAATTTCAGAATGAAATTTCAGAATTTCAGAATGAAATTTCAGAATTTCAGAATGAAATTTCATTCTGAAATTTCATTCTGAAATTTCAGAATGAAATTTCATTCCGGAATAAGAACAGGTAGAGTGTTAATTGAGATAACGGTATCTAAAACAAACGATAATTTGGACATCCATTATTCGAAATTCGCTTCCATGTATTACTATGAAATACTCCAAACATAAATTTTATATTATTTCAGGTAAACAAACAAAAACAGTTGACAGATATAGATGCATCTCGTCTATACGACAACTGTAATGATGAAGAGTAAGTAGTATTATCTTTGTTAATCACATCTAATACATGAATTGTCTTCAATTTCATGAGTTCATGAGTGAGTGTCAACCGTGATGCATTGCACGCTCGGTCGGCCATTTTTCTAAGCACGAAATTCCCTAAGTGAACTCATCCGTAAATATCTTGTCAATCCTTGATATATGTCTTTTAATTGAAAGAAGACATACCTTAGAAAGTAATTATTTCTGTATTTTTCACCCAATTGGACATGACTTTCGTTTCGAATTATGTCAGCCTTGACTGATGCGAAGCTTGGAAGACCAAGTGACGAGGTTCAAACAAATAAATCAGGTTCTGAGTGGACGTATTTGGATTGTGGATAATTAAAGAAAGCCTGTATGGGGTTTTGGTGAATTTCCTGTTTATCACGTCAAGTTGGCGACGAAGCACTTCGTTATCGTACGGAAAGATAAAAACAAACGTGCAATGCACGACAGTTTACACTCACTCTTTAATAATAACATTTCAATCAAATTTACTCCTGATAATGACATCAGTATTACACTTAAATTTTTATCTACTAGGGGTATAATACCACATGTGATATTTTTATTAAATACCCCACATCTGAGACATTGCGTTGTAATGCTGACAAACTTTTGCGGCTTTTTCGTTATTGCAGTAAAATTTCGTAATGTGTAAAATTAATTAAAATGTTATCAATAGGAAATAACACTTGTTCGAGAAAAATTAATGAAAAATCGCTCTTGTGTTTGGCGAAATATTCTTGAATATTTATTTATATATTTATTTATTTATTATGAATATTTATTATAAATACGCCTGTGATTTTTCATTAATTCTTCCCGAACAGTGTTATTTATTATTATTATTATTATTATTATTATTATTATTATTATTATTATTATTATTATTATTATTAAAAAAAATATTATTATTATTGTTGTTATTATTATTATTATTATTATTATTATTATTATTATTATATGTTGCTGTCAAGGTTAATATAAAACAAATTGTTGTAACAGAATATCTACTAAAACTCAACTCATATCTCTCCATTAATTAATACAAACTAAAAAAAGCTCGATAAAACACTCTAATACTTAAAAGACAAATCCTTCGTCTAGAGTCGCCTACTTTTTTCCTATTCAGTCACACAAGTTGTGAAGTATTTAACTACTTTTCTGTACCAACCAAGGCGCTCCAAACTCGGCTTACTTTCAGAGCAGATGATATTTCCAGCACGACTGCTAGAGCACGTCCACCTTACTTGTCGCCATATTTATTATTATTATTATTATTATTATTATTATTATTATTATTATTATTATTATTATTATTATTATTATTATCCGGCTGGCGTAGAAGGTGGACGTGCGTTAGTACGCTCCGCTGTAAAGCGTTGTACTGGTAATAATCCGTCGTAACTGCCGCCGTGAATGCTGTTAGCCAATATACTATCGACTATCAAATTGAGTATTTTCTTGAAATAGAACTACAGACACGTTTTGACTGAGGATATTGGACCACTGCATGTTCTTGAGTTTTCTTATGGCGGCCAACAAGGGCTACTCCGAGGTAGATTCTTCTCGAAAAGATCATAATTTAATGTCAATGTTAAGAAGATTGAAGGATGCTTTAAAAAATTATTATTATTATTATTATTATTATTATTATTATTATTATTATTATTATTATTATTATACACAGCAAAAGGAACATTTTAAATCCGTCAAATTTGTAAATTTGTCAATAAGCTCCTTAGGTGTTTTCTCAAAAGAATGTCATACCTTTTTAGATATGTTGAGCGATCTAGGTCTTGATAACAAACACCAAAATTATTGTATAAGGAGAATTATGTCTATCGCCATTAGAACAACATATTATATATTTTGTTGTGGAAATAAGGACTGGACAAATCCGGAATTACTGAACATTTAAAGATACATTTTAAATTAACTTTTTTTCTTTTTCTATATAGTTTGTAAACAATAAATAGGTTCAAGTAGTCAATTATAAATGACCTAAATTAGTGAGATTTATAATTGTATATATATAAAGAATTTCAATAAAGTTTCCATATTATTATTATTATTATTATTATTATTATTATTATTATTATTATTATTATTATTATTATTATTATTATTATTATTTTAAGTAATACCATGACATGAGGGAAATTAGTGATTAATTGCCCCGAAAGCCGTGGGAGGATTTGTATATAATCAATTAGTTTGTAATACCATGATTGACGAGGTAATATAGTAATTGTCTTGATTACTTAATGTATTTCTTTGTTGTATATTGTTGAGTATTGTTTGTATGTTTGCTCAATACTCATGCATGTTAATGTGGGCAAAATTAGAAATTTGTCTGGTTAGAAGGCGAATTAGAGATTAAATCACCCGGTGAGAACAAAAGTAACCGAGGCAATCATCGTATTATTATTATTTATATTATTATTATTACTATTATTAATAAATTATTATTAATGGATTATTATTATTATTAATTTTGTTTGTTTTACTAACAGAGATGAAGTGCACTCAACTCTTCAATCTAATATTGCAACAACGGTGAGAATCTCTTGTTGATGTTTTTGGTTTTCCTTTAAGGTGATTTGTAAATGCCTTGTAAATTTTGAAAATGTTTTGACATGCTTTTTTAGACGTTTTGTGGCCGATTAGTTGATATTACAAGTGACATATCAACTGGCACAGCAAGGGGGTCACTGCCAAGTCCTCTTGTGAATAGAACATCAAGTAAATCAGAAAACATGCTTCTTGTACAGGTAAGTGCATAATAAATGCTAACTATAATGTTAAACATTGCTGTAATTAATATTGTAGGCAAACGTCATTGAGTGATAGAAACACTTTGAAAATAAATCCTTCACAATAGCGTTAATAGAAATCCTGCACAATAGACTTAAGCCCGGTTTCCATATGATCGCAACGATCGCAGAAATAAAGAGTTCTGCGATCATTGCGATCCTTACGATCATATGGAAACCATAAACCTGGCGATCGTTGCGATCATTGCGATCGCTGCGATTTCTATCTCTGCGATAGTTGCGATCGTTGCGATCGAGACGTTTTAAGCCCGGTATCCATATGATCGCATCGATCGTTGCGATCGACGATCGTTGCGATACCACTATTGTGCTATTATGAAGGGTTTCTTTGTGTAGTGTTTCTGTCACTCAATGACGTCAAAAATTAATGGGAGTCGCCGCATTCGCCCGCAATCAGAACAAAAATGGCGGCCTTCAATTTACAAAAATACGATAAACAAAGTCAAATTTCTCTAAAACTAAAACGATTAAAAGAAAACTAGTACCCATTCTCATGAAAGGCGACAAAGAACTTTTATTTAAACACACCTATTTTTGGAGTGGAGTGTCCCTTTAACAATCATTATACTGTTCATGTGTATTTGCAGTGAGCTAGTTAGCTTTTTTATTTTTCCTGATATATCTATTTTTGTAAGGATTTTGTTCAGACATTCAAATAAGAATAAAATAAATAACTGCATTCAAATCATTTTCGTCTCTTTACTTTCTATAGAATTGAAGAAATTGCGACAGAGGAAATAACAGCGTATCTATCGAGAACGGGTTTTCCATATTATATTATTATCTGTATATATTTGTAAAAAGTATATCGCTTAAAGTGTTTATATAAAACGAAAATTAAGTTTTAGTTATTTAAATGAACTTCTAAAATAACGAAGAATTGTAATTTAGAGCTCTTTCATTTCTCACGCCATTATCGAGATATTTAGACTTTTGTGATATACAAATGAATATAACCACCGACGTCAATTTTTACGTTTTTAGAAAATCAGGTATATATTTGAGATTATTCGACAAAACCACTTGATTTTTGAAAATTTGCAAACCTCGTGACGTCGGTTAATATCATTTGCATATCACAAAAGTCTAAATATCTCAAGAACGACGTGAGATATGAAAGAGCTCTAAATTATCATTTCTCGTTATTTTAGGAGTTCGTTTAAATATCTATATAAAACTTAATTTTCGTTTCATTCTATCACCGAACGAGTATCGCTGTGCATTCAATACGAATGCTTACGAATGCTTTTTGTGGGTACCACGTTAGTGGTGGCATAGCCTTTTCGGAAATCGTCGGCAATGTTCGCCACCATCGGGGTGGGGGTGGGGGGGACGACATAATATCGATTTAATATTCGTATTTCAGATACGGTAGAGCACCTCGCGCATGCGTATAACAGTCAATTACTTATCATCCCACATGCTTAGTATCTCTTATTAGTATCAACCAACTGGTGGTCTATTACAAATTCGGCATTCTGATTGGCTGAGCTACTCACTGTCTATTGGTGATAGACCACTATCCTATCCTGACCAATCAGAAGCCACGACATATTCACGCTGCACGGCCAAACCTGAAATCTAGTCCAAACATGGCGCCCGCTAAAATTTATATACGAGTGATGAAATCATGAAAAGATTGGCCCGAAAGTAATGGAAAATTGTTCAGTTTGACATTTTCAAATAGGAAAATGAATTCGCTTAAGCCTATGCCTATGGAGTATATCTATACCAAATGTGAAGCAAAGTAATTACAATCTCGTTTTTTGTGAGCGATTGTTTATCATGTGGTATGTGCCATCGAGCAACTCTACATTTTGAATGGGGAGACTTCTACAAATAAAGTAAGATTTCGTAACAGATATGTTTCCTATACCTTGCCGCGTTGATTTTAATATAAATTTTGACAAACGAGAAGACTTGCAATTGAACAGTTATTAGAAAAAATAGCATTGCCGTGGCGGTGTTAAACCATTCAATTTGTGGAAAACCATTCAATTTGTACAATAGAAAAATCATCCTCGCTTGTCCGCACAAAAATCCGGCTTTAATTACTTTAGTTCCGCCCGAGAACGCACAAGACAATGTAGTATTTCGCTCCGCGCGGAAAATTGCGCGCCTAACTGGCTTGAGCCAGATTTATATATAATATAGTCACGCGAACGACTTTCTCTTTTTGTTTTATAAGCGCTCGTGTGCACGTGTGCACGTGTGCAGTAGAAAACCATTCAATTTGTACAATATAAAAGTCATCCACGGCGCGACTATATTCCCTTAATCGAAATCCAGCTTTAATCTGTAAAAAACAGCCAGAAATTTATTTAAACACTCATTAAGGATATATTGTTTCCGAATTGACTTATATTCCACATGTGAGAGGTTGATTGTATGCTTTTGTTATTGGGAATGCGTAGAACTGACGTGCGAAACAATAGAATAATATGCAAAATGTGTGGTTGATTCGCGGCTAGTTTCCACTCAGGAAAATCTTCCACAGGACCGGAACGGACAGGAACGTTTCCTTTGTGTTAAAGTCGTTATAGTTCCAACCGAGAGCTCACAAGACAAAGAAAACTTCCCTGTTCGTTCCGGTCCCGCGGAAGATTTTCCTGAGTGGAAACTAGCCGTAAGGCTGGTTCTCATATATAATCGTCCCCATCGTTCGAGTCGTTTCCAAAAGTGCTCAGACGATTGGAGACGATCGTATACATGTTCCTCCTACCCACTTCGTGCCAAGAATCTATGCCCGAGGAATAAAAAATAATATTTCTTCTCTCTCCGTGTGGTCAGGAATCCACACTCCTTTGCCGCTCTCTTCGACTTGTGCCCAGTTCACCTAATTTTCAAACATTGATTTCTCGCTTATCTCGTTCTCTTTGGCCTTCTTCAACTAGTACTCAGAGCCTCAGAGGAGGCCTGTAGAGAGGGCAGTATTACAATATAGGGGTTGTTGTTTGCTTTTCTCCACACGGGAAAGCATCGCGGGCGACAATCTCGGCGAGAAAAGAGTGGGTCTTTCCCCACCCGGCACTGGTGTACTCCACCGCAGAATACGCGCCCCAATGTGCTCTACGGCTGATTTCCGACGCCGACACCTGACACCGCTGCCAATGCTACCCATCATCGCAGGTATCTCTCCTGTAGCAATCAGACGAGACCACCTTACGCTGAAGCTCGCAGAAAACCAGATAACCTCGTTCCCTACATCCACGAAGACGACACACCACAAAGAATCAACAGGCGACACGATCTTCAAACGTCTGCTCCCCTATCTGTCAAATATGCGGAAGATCAAGGTGGTAAGAGAATTGGCACCGTTTCCCTACAAATCTGCACGAGTACATCGACTCACCCTCAACCAAGGCAGCCGGACACCAACTCGACCGTGCAGTGCCGTGGGTCCCCTGTTCAACCTCCACCGAGGTGCGCAGGGTGTTGAAGTTAGCTCCCCAGTGCGTGACAACAAGTTTTTTCAGTACCGTTAAGAGGTGTTGGCGGAATTGACATTCTTATCAAGGGCTACTCCAAGGTAAACCGGTGTTGGATCGAACTTCAAGATCTTGCCGTTGATCTCGATAACCAACTTCTCGCCTGCCAGCTTGTTTGCCAGGTGGAAGACGGAGCATACGGTTTTTGACTCGCTCAGCTTCGCTACTGGTTGAAGTATAGGCACAAAAGTTGAAATCGTTTCCCTAGCCTATAGGGTACTGTCGTCGGCATAGATGTACTGTCCCGAGGATGTGCACGGGAAGTCGGCAGTGTATATATATTGAACAGTATTGGTGCTAGTACTGAGCCTTGGGGGAGACCGTTTCGAAGTTTCCGCTTCCTACTGCGTTCTCCGCTGGGTGGTGTTTCGACGTAAAACGAGTGGTTCTGCAGCAGCAGCAGCATGAATTTCACGAGCGTGACGTCTTTGATGAGTTTGAGTAACTTGGAGTACAATCCACGATGCCAGACGGTATCGTTGAGCAGTAAGGTCCACGAACACTGCGGCAAACTTTTGTTTCCGCTGGAACGAAGTCGCACTATCTGGTCGGTGGCAGAACGGCCTCGGCGGAAGCCAGCTTGGGCATGTGGAAGATGGAGTTCCACGATATCGTTGATGCGCGCAAGAGAGATAGGGCGGAAGCTTTTGGCCTCATCGCAAGGCTTATTGGGTTTGAGGACCTTGGTCGAATCCTTTTCGCTCGTAAAAATGCCCGAATTCCGAATACATCCTCTGCAGAACTCGGCAAACTGGAATCTATATCGAATGACCCAAGGTCATTCGATATAGATTCCAGTTTGCCGAGTTCTGATGACTCATGTCAAGTCCCAGTCCACTCACTGGAGAGCAACGTGCAACTTCCCAACTCATGGTGTCGACTACACTGATTACGTCAGAGCAAAGTTTACAGATTTTGAAGTAATGACTTTCTTGGGAAGTGGTGTTTGCAAGAAAGTTGAATATGTAAATATTCGTGGCCATCACTGCGCCTACTGTACCTCCAAGTGGTGGCAAGTGCTCAACAAATTATTAATCGACTATTGATAGCTCTGTATCTGGCTGTCAGTTTTATCCAACTCCCTGGCTCCATTGCTTCTGAAGATAATTTTGGTTTCTATGGTGTCACCAACGATAAATTCCGCTGCACATCTGCACCCATTTACTGATATCCACCAAACCACCAGTTTGTTGTGGAACTCCACAACAAACTGGTGGTTTGGTGGATATCAGTAAAGAAAGAAAACATTTGGGAACAATAATCTCCTCCTTTTTTCAAAATCATTACCAGAAATATTGGACAAGATGGCGACGCGCCTGCGCATAATACGTCTTATGTCTGCGAGAAATTCACTAGGAATAACACTAGGAATACACAAGAATGGCAATTATACCCAATTGCAGAATATATTCCGAAGTTCCGAACCTCTATATGTCCTGAGCGATGACTGAGCTACATTTATAACCCAAAAATATTTCCCTACCTCGAACGCTAGGTAGTTCCCGCTCGACGTATTTTAACTTCAGATTTGCTGCTATCTCTAATATGTACGCCATAGTAATCAGCTAGGAAATTGGTCCTAGACTTTTGCCAAATAGACCAACAACGTTGCAGGCGATGCCAAGTCTCCGCCTCGCGATGAATTCGGAAGACCCCATTCTATCGATAGGGATCGGAAAAGTTGTCCTGTATCTACGGCAAAATAGTTCCAAAAGCCTTTGAATATCATGCTTTTTGAACGCTTTTGCGCGGTCCGCGGGTGGTATTTAAGACGAAGGTCTTCGGTTTCGGATGCGAGACAAAAACGACCATTAAAAGACTTTTACTCGCTGAACTCGTGCGAAGAAGCAATGTTTCTTGTTCACAAGGCAGCGCATAAAATAGAACTAGTTCCCAGACCATTTCCTTTCAATAACAGAGCAAATATTATCAATATATTGCGAATTTTGTGCATATTACGCAATTTTGCGCATTATAATTCAAGCTGAGACTTGGCGGATTTGGTGTCAAACAAAAATGTCAGGCGAAAAATGTCCGAAATTGCTGGTAATGTTCCCATTGTTAATCTCGCTCTATGTATGATTTGCTTTTCGTAAATCTTAAATTACTAAATTACTTGCCTTTAAAAGGGCAATATGATCCGAATTTGTGTGTAAAGCTGTCCAATGCGTAGTAATGACTCCAGATAAACAAAATGGAAATAAAACATTTAATTTTTGGTTTTGTGCGCGTGAGATCTGCTTGTTCCACAGGCAGCCCAGATAAAATATTTGTAATTTCTTCCTAAGAATATATGTGACTCATAATAGGGATGTTGGAAATAGTGTTTATTGTTATATTTTATATAATTTTAACCTGGTGTAGTGGTTACCACACATGTCTACCACTCAGCTAGGGTATTAAAAATAACTGAGGAGAACGTGCTGCCTTTACAATAACACGTACCACCAAATGGTAAGACTTTCGGATCTTCTCGAATAACGAATTAAAATCATAGGCCCTCGGAACCCCTATCAACTTGGCTTCTAGCCTGTTCGAGTATTCCTAGGAACCCCTATCAATTGGGCTTCTAGCTTGGGGTATTCCTCGGAACCCCTATCAATTGAACTTCTAGCCTGTTGGGGTATTCCTCGGAACCCCTATATCAATTGGGCTTCTAGCCTGTTGGGGTATTCTTCGGAACCCCTATCAATTGGGCTTCTAGCCTGTTCGAGTATTCCGTTCACCTAAAAGAGTGATAAATCTAATAAACATCACAGTAGACAAGCACTGGAATAATAAATGATTTGTATATCTGTATGTTTATAACATTATATACAGTAAACAAGATAATATGAGTAGGGGTATCATAAACGGGTATCTATCTATCTATCTATCTATCTATCTATCTATCTATCTATCTATCTATCTATCTATCTATCTATCTATCTATCTATCTAAAATGCTAACGTTGTCAACCGAAATCAGGTAATATAGTTGGTTAAACTATATCCCGGATGTTAGAAGAACGAATGTGCGACCTGCACGAACTGGGGGCATGGAGAATAATGATATTATAGGCGCTACTCCGAGGGAAAAGAGAGAAAACTCTACACTTTACCACAGCTGGGAATCGAACACACGAACTTTGGTTTACTGCAAGTACTGCCCAGAAATAACCTAACGAAAACCTCAGTCGAAGCTAGGTAGTCCCGTCATCGCGATTCAATGGAGCGTGGGCGCTATTGATATTACCAAGCTCTGATGGTACCGCGGATTAGTGGAAAATTCTGCTTTGTCGGAGCACGCGTGCGTACCAACCAGTGAGATTGCGTGGGAAAATTCCAAAATTATTACCACTAATTACCACTAATTATACAAAGCAGTGTATTATATATATATAAATAATATACAACGCAGTGTATATATATAGAGAGCGTCTCACCGGCAATTAGAAGGTCACTGGTTCGATTCCTGTCCTGAGCTTGACGATCGATCATCTGCATGTCTACTCCAAGCTCTTTTCACTGCAGCAGTGTATATATATTAAAATATTTGTACTAAAACATAGTTATACTTAAAATAAATCAAAGGCTGGTTTAAAAAATAGGTCTTTAACCTAGACTTCATAATAAACAACGTTGGACTATCTCGAATCAAACACTTCAGTTTGAAGTCACGACGAATCGAACTCTGGTACTTTTGCGTTCAAATACATATCAAACGAGCAGGTATATAAGGCGTTGTATTTAATCAACACTGCGAAGACAACGGGAGCAGATAATAATCCAGCCAAAGCTAGGGTTGTCGCCGGTCAAATTGCGCCCAGTCTAGCCTACCTGTTCAATGAACCTTCAGACTCGGTATATTTCCATTGGCAAGGAAATTCGTATCACCATCATGTGTAAGGGAGGGGATTCCACTAACCGTGACAACGTCCAATCTCTGTTTTACCGTGTGTGTCAAAGGTGCATGAGGGCTTTGCAAACTCGCAGCTTCAAGAATATGCTATTGAAAACAAATTGATTAGCGACAAACAGTTTGCTTATAAGAAGTTTTCTTCATGCAACGTGGCTCTGATACTCCTGGTAGATGAGTGGAAGTGGGCTTTAGAGTAAAAAACTAACTATCGCCACCTTTTTAGACTTACGCAAAGCATTCGATATCATCAACCATGACATTTTACTTTTAAAAATGAGGAATGCAGGTATATATCAGGGACAGCTTTCCATTGGTTCGAAAGCTACCCCACGGAACCTCAGATGTGGTAAGCATTGAATACGGTGTGCCACAAGGATCAGTCCTTGGGCCACAGGGCCAACACTATTTTCCATACATTACAATAGTGTTCTATCGGTAGTCAAACATTCCAACTGTATGCTGTTCGCAGATGATACGGAAATACATTCATCGGACACCAACATCAGTCGCTTAATTGAAAATGTTAACGAAGATCTAGACAGTGTGTATCGAGAAGTGGCTTGTAGATAATGAAATGGTCGCGCATCCAGGAAAATCGGAAGTGATGAAGAACGGATCTCGTCCTGCCATGAAAAACACCACTGACGTTGTTATTAACCTCAAAAGCCACAAATTGAAGGAAGTTAACACATACAAATATCTTGGTGTGCACATAGACAGTCTATTGACATGGAATGATCACTTTTCACACATACGTAAGAAGGTCTACCCGAAACTTTGTTTGCTAAACAGAATATCTACCTTTCTACCTTTCAGGGAAGTTGACAGGGCGGGTTAGGATAAATAGTTAGGAAAACTACTTGATGCAGTGATAAAAACTGTAAAAATAAATAGTTAAGGTTAATTGATTGGGGTACTGGGTACTAGGTACTGAATATAATAGAATAAATTATCGATGTTGTAAAGCGCATTTGATCATATACATATGCTAATTTGCGCTATATAAATAGTAAACATTATTATTATTATTATTACCCAGACACGTTTTGTTAAGTATATACAAACTTACTATAATATGCCAATCCTATGGGTGTATAGTTTGGATGGACTGTACAAAACAGATTATAGATAAGATTGAAAGGGTTCAGAACCAAGCTATGAGAACTATACTCAGAGTAACAAATTAGGCTTATTAACATTACAAAATCGCAGGCGTTTTCTTCGTTTTCAATTTATAATTTTAAAATTGTAAATAATCTTAATTGCTGTAAAAACAGATTGGTTAAAACAACCAATTTTCTTCCTTTTTTATAGGTTGAAACAGCCTCATTTATTGGTTGAAACAACCAAACTAAGGTCATTTTAATAAAAATATTTGGTTAGTTTAACCATTCAAATTGGTTATGAGTCTGAGACAACCTATCAGGTGTAGCCATGCGAGCATGCATAATCAGGGCCGTAGCTAGTATCAGCTTGATTTAAACCGAAAATCAGGTAAACTATACACCAATTGACTTGTCCGAAAAGCACAGCAGGTGTAAAAAATATACCTCAACAGAACTTAACAGTCTCCGATAATTATCACAATTCGAAATCATAACTTATACTTCATGTAAATATCAATCATTGTGGTATTGCACCGACAGACAGACAACAGTTTCCGATTGTGCGACGACGAACCCACGGTGATATGGCGTTCAATGTTTTTGAATTTTAGTCGAAAGCAAATGCGAAAAAAATGTTAGCCGATGCGAAATGGACTTAAATATGTGTAAATTGCGATGTAGATAACTCTGACTGAACGAAAAATATTTTCAGGTAAAATAAGAAATAATTTCGAAAATCAGGTAAATTTATTCCCCCCCCCCTCCCTGGTCTTCTTTGCTCGCAACGGTCCTGTGCATAATAAGCATTTTAGGGATAATACTTTAGATCGGTTCACCAAACTCTTTTAAGTGTGCTATTTTTAAATATCTTTTAAATTTAGATGTGCTACCTATGTAAACCTCGTATTTTTAAATATTGTAATTTTTAATTGTAATTAGTTTTAGTCCTAATATTGTAATATTAACTGCACTTGTATTTATATACCAGCGGTCACTTAGGTGTCAGCTGGCACAATTTTGCAGTATAAATAAAGCAATTATTATTATTAATCTCCACAGGTAATTACTTATAATTGTTCCACATCATAGGGGCAGCAACAGAAAAAGCACTACAACCATAGGAACTACTAAGCCCATCGTCAATTATGATAATCGAGGTTGCCTTGATTGCAATCGGCGTCATTCCGTCTTTGGCAATTTAATGTTCACTTCGTAAATCTGGAAGTTATCACAATATGCCATTTTAACATTCCATTTTCGCATTTGCAAACAGCACTGTTTGCCAATTATTTACAATATTCAACATCTACAGTGTAAGTCTCATTACCCCCACCCATATATTATACAAAAGTCAGTAGGTTTGATTGCATTC
This sequence comes from Chrysogorgia sp. JL179-B06, assembly GCA_035772405.1. Taxonomy (NCBI): domain Eukaryota; kingdom Metazoa; phylum Cnidaria; class Anthozoa; order Scleralcyonacea; family Chrysogorgiidae; genus Chrysogorgia; species Chrysogorgia sp. JL179-B06. The sequence continues at coordinate 2,084,691 of JAYKKM010000391.1, forward strand.
TCAGTTTTATTCACCAGTTGAAAATGAGTTTACAATTCGTCGTCCAATCGCCACAAGGAAACAAAAGAGCAACGAAAACGTTGTTGCCGACAACAAACAAAACTAATTACATCCCCGCCGTTCACAACAATACATGTACTTCCACATTAATTTTCATTTAGCCCTAACTAATTAAGAAATCCAAAATAGACATTACAATGTTAATTTAATAAAGAGAAATTTTAATTAATTACAATATTATAAAATCTACTCATCAGTACTCATCAGTACTATATACTTGACTATGCATCATGCTACTTCCAGTTTACCTGACTGAACAAATTGAAATACGCTGACACTGCGTTTTAAAGTCCAACCCAAGAGGCAAGACTTTTTTCTTACATTTTTGTTCTCGGAGGTTACGGCGGAGAAACGCAGAGAAAATGCTACAGCAATATGTACTTCCCTTATATAGTTAGGCAGTGTAAAAATACAATGAAGTTGTAACCTAAACATAAAATACTCGAAAAGGTTGGTGTACTTCCGAAATAGTGTGTATATCGAGCGAGGGCCCAGCTATGTCAGAGAGGCGAGACCTTCGATCAAAACGTTAGACCTCCTACACACTATTTTAGCAGTACACCAACATTTTAAAGTTTTCGATTTGTGCTTTTGATTCATTAACCAACTACCATTTCTAATACTACAAAATAATTACAAGGAAAATGAAAGGTTACCCGGCAGTTAAAGAACCATTTCCGCGCTAACCGTAAGTATATTAATGCACATACTGTGTCAATAGCACTGTTACATAATATATGGATGATGGACAAGAGCTTAACATTTTAGCTTGTGCTTTGGATAGTTAATTTTGATGTAGACCGAAATATTGAGTGGAACCCACCATCAACAATATGTTTAAACGCTATCCTAAATTTCTCCATTCTCAGCGCGTAAACAATGGGGTTGAGAGCACAGTTGCTCAATGCTGTTGTGCGAACCCAGTTGTAGCCAACACCACTGTTGTTTGAAGGTTCAGCGATACGAAAATAGAAGAACGGTACCCACATGACTGTGAAAATACCAATAACAATGGCCATGGTTGCTGAGATTGCTTTCTCAGCTTTCTCATGTCGACGCCTTGTTGTTTCTCCTGATGGTGTAGTAGACTCTGTCGTTTTGTTGTTGTAGCGTCGAAGCTGACTCAAAATCGCGAGATAACATGACAGAATGAAGATGTAACCCATTACGAACAAGATTGCCGAAAAATACGAGGTCGCTTTCTTATTCCCTGTTACTCGAAGGATCGTGTAGATAAGAGGAAGAATCACGCTGGCACTTATTAAAATTGAAAACCTTCGCTTTGGATGAAAGTTTCTGTAAACCATAGGCTTGACGACAGCCAGAAATCTTTCTGTTGTTATTGAGCACAAAACCAAAAATGAGACAGCGCATGTGAGATTACCGAACACACGAAATACAATTATTAAAGTCTCGTCGCATTCTTGTCTGGCTTCTTGTATTATCCTAACAATTAACAACGGCTGTGCAATGGCACTCGTTAAGAAGTCAGCAATCGCGAAGATCACCAAATAAGCGTTGCTCAGTGTTCGTAAATCTTTTATTTTGTAAACAGCAAAGAAAACCATAAAGTTACCAGTAATTCCCATGAAGGCGAAAATTGCATTGACCGTGGCCATAGCTACTGATGAAGCAAAATCAATATCACAATCCGCATCAGTTGAATTGTTCGTTGAGCCATTCATAATGAAACTTGGGAAAGTAAAACTATTCAATGAATGCACCTGTGACTTGTTACTGTGACTAGGCCTGTTGTTATGAGTCTGTTCACAAACATAAGAAGTTGAACTGTATGTTCTTTATTTTGTTCTGAAATTCCGATAACTCGACTTCGTTCTTAGATTTACGTCGAATGTTCAAATGAGCAACAGGATGAGGCATTTTTTACAACTGGTCAATAACGTCATTGCTGCTGTTTAATTCAGTCTTTTGATTTAAATATGCATAAGTAATTAAGTAATATATGAAACATGAGGAAGAGTGTTTCATCAGGATATCCAAACACCGAGACGTTTGTTGAAAACCGAGGCGAAGCCGAGGTTTTTTAACAAACTTCGAGGTGTTTGGACATCCTGATGAAATACTCTTCCTCATGTTTCATATTACATCTCAAACAAATCAGTATTTTAAGAGAAAATCGAGGTGAAAGTTGGCTTAATTTATGTGATTTCTTCCTCCGATATCCAAACCACCGTCTCGGTGCTGATTTCCTATGTTTTCGGCTCATGAATTATTAATGAGTTTGAGATGGATATATTAAGATCTAACTTGGCTGAGTGCTAATTATAAAATGCTGAACGTAATGAATTGGTAAGATTTAAGTAGGGCACTTTAAATGAGAGCAGACGTAATAGTGCAATATATAACTAGGAGTTCTTATCAGCTCTGGACTGACACAGGATCAGGCAAGCCAGCAGAATGATAATATAATGATTGAAGATAGTTGGCCAGTGCATGGCTCGTGGGCAATCTCGTTCCCAACGAGATTGTGGCGTGGGCTTTAATATTGTTGTGCTAACTATGTAAACCTCGTATTTTTAAATATTGTAATTTTTCATTGTAATTAGTTTTAGTCCTAATATTGTAATATTAACTGCACTTGTATTTATACCAGCGGTCACTTAGGTGTCAGCTAATAATATAGCAATTATTATTATTATTATTAATCTCCACAGTAACTTATAATTGTTCCACATCATAGGGGCAGCAACAGAAAAAGCACTACAACCATAGGAACTACTAAGTTCAACGTCAATTATGATAATCGGAGTTGCCTTGATTGCAATCGGCGTCATTCCGTCTTTGGCAATTTAATGTTCACTTCGTAAATGTGGAAGTTATCACAATATGCCATTTTAACATTCCATTTTCGCATTTGCAAACAGCACTGTTTGCCAATTATTTACAATATTCAACATCTACAGTGTAAGTCTCATTACCACCACCCATATATTATACAAAAGTCAGTAGTTTTGATTGCATTCTGAGTTTTATTAGACCAATTGAAAATGAGTTTACAATTCGTCGTCCAATCACTACAAGGAAACAAAAGAGCAACGAAAACATTGTTGTTGTTGCCGACAACAAATAATTTAATAAAATCACAAAACTAATTACATCCCTGCCGTTCACAACAATACATGCACTTCCACATTAATTTTCATTTAGCCCTAACTAATTAAGAAATCCAAAATCGACATTACAATGTTAATTTAATAAAGAGAAATTTGCATTAATTACAATATTATAAAATCTACTCATCAGTATTTCTACAATCAGTACTATATATACTTGACTATGCATCATGCTACTTCCACTTTACCTGACTGAACAAATTGAAATACGCTGACATTGCGTTTTAAAGTCCAACCCAAGAGGCAAGACTTTTTTCTTACATTTTTGTTCTCGGAGGTTACGGCGGAGAAACGCCTGAGAAAATGCTACAGCAATATGTACTTTCCTTATATAGTTAGGCAGTGTAAAAATACAATGAAGTTGTAACCTAAAACATAAAATACTTGAAAAGGTTGGTGTACGTATATCGAGCGAGGGCCCAGCTTTGTCAGAGAGATCAGAGGCGAGACCTTCGATCGAAACGTTAGACCTATACACACTATTTTGGCAGTACACCAACATTTTAAAGTTTTCGATTTGTGCTTTTGATACCTGATTCAATAACCAACTACTATTTCTAATACTACAAAAATAATTACAAGGAAAATGAAAGGTAATTACCAGTTAAAGAACCATTTCCGCGCTAACCGTAAGTATATTAATGCACATGGATGATGGACAATAGCTTAACATTTTAGCTTGTGCTTTGGATAGTTAATTTTGATGTAGACCGAAATATTGAGTGCAACCCACCATCAACGATATGTTTAAACGCTATCCTAAATTTCTCCATTCTCAGCGCGTAAACAATGGGGTTGAGAGCAGAGTTGCTCAATGCTGTTGTGCGAACCCAGTTGTAGCCAACACCACTGTTGTTTGAAGGTTCAGCGATACGAAAATAGAAGAACGGTACCCACATGACTGTGAAAATACCAATTACAATGGCCATGGTTGCTGAGATTGCTTTCTCAGCTTTCTCATGTCGACGCCTTGTTGTTGTTTCTCCTGATGGTGTAGTAGACTCTGTCATTTTGTTGTTGTAGCGTCGAAGCTGACTCAAAATCGCGAGATAACATGACAGAATGAAGATGTAACCCATTACGAACAAGATTGCCGAAAAATACGAGGTCGCTTTCTTATTCCCTGTTACTCGAAGGATCGTGTAGATAAGAGGAAGTATCACGCTGGCACTTATTAAAATTGAAAACCTTCGCTTTGGATGAAAGTTTCTGTAAACCATAGGCTTGACGACAGCCAGAAATCTTTCTGTTGTTATTGAGCACAAAACCAAAAATGAGACAGCGCATGTGAGATTACCGAACACACGAAATACAATTATTAAAGTCTCGTCGCATTCTTGTCTGGCTTCTTGTATTATCCTAACAATTAACAACGGCTGTGCAATGGCACTCGTTAAGAAGTCAGCAATCGCCAAGATCACCAAATAAGCGTTGCTCAGTGTTCGTAAATCTTTTATTTTGTAAACAGCAAAGAAAACCATAAAGTTACCAGTAATTCCCATGAAGGCGAAAATTGCATTGACCGTGGCCATAGCTACTGATGAAGCAAAATCAATATCACAATCCGCATCAGTTGAATTGTTCGTTGATCCATTCATAATGAAACTTGGGAAAGTAAAACTATTCAATGAATGCACCTGTGACTTGTTACTTGTTATGAGTCTGTTCACAAACATAAGAAGTTGAACTGTATGTTCTTTATTTTGTTCTGAAATTCCTATAACTCGACTTCGTTCTTTGATTTACGTCGAATGTTCAAATGAGCAACAGGATGAGGCATTTTTTACAATCAATAACGTCATTGCTGCTGTTTAATTCAGTCTTTTGATTTAAATATGCATAAGTAATTAAGTAATATATGAAACATGAGGAAGAGTGTCTCATCAGGATATCCAAACACCGAGACGTTTGTTGAAAACCGAGGTTTTTCAACACTTCGAGGTGTTTGGATATCCTGATGAAACACTCTTCCTCGTGTTTCATATTACATCTCAAACAAATCAGTATTTTGAGAGAAAATCGAGGTGAAAGTTGGCTTAATTTATGTAATTTCTTCCTCCGATATCCAAACCACCGTCTCGGTGCTGATTTCCTTTGTTTTCGGCTCATGAATTATTAATGAGTTTGAGATGGATATATTAAGATCTAACTTGGCTGAGTGCTAATTATAAAATGCTGAACGTAATGAATTGGTAAGATTTAAGTAGGGCACTTTAAATGAGAGCAGACGTAATAGTGCAATATATAACTAGGAGTTCTTATCAGAAGTGAAATGTTGCCTCTGGACTGACACAGGATCAGGCAAGCCAGCAGAATGATAATATAATGATTGAAGATAGTTGGCCAGTGCATGGCTCGTGGGCAATCTCGTTCCCAACGAGATTGTGGCATGGGCTTTAATATTGTTGTGGGCGATACTTGTCACGTGTCACAAACTTATTCCCAGGGGGGATCTTCCTCACAAGAGAATCATTGTAGAGGTGAATACTAGTCAACCTCGTACCCAGGGTCTTCTCAGTGCCCGGGGAGGGAGCGAGGGAATAGAAGACCCTTGGTAAAGGCTGGTCACGTGACTCCAAGGATATTGGATTATTTTGTAACCTGGCTTATTCTCGCTTATATCATCCGGGGGGCCGGATCGCTGTGAAAACATACCACAAACTTCTATAATTGAAAGTATAAACAGTATATGGATAATTTAAAAAGATTACAATTTATTGGAAAGACAGTACGGACTGCAGACAGAAGTTTACGGACATTTGTTGCTGTCAATAAGAATGAATAATTTTTATTCCCAAGAGTAATTTCAACGCCGTTCTCGTTCTGTTTACAACGCACTGAGGGCATTTTCACGTCTTTAGGACGACGGTAACTCGCGGAGAGATGAGAAATGTGACTTAAGACTGACTTAAACACACACGCTATAATCGTTTTAGGAATATTGAAGCGTTTTGGAGATCATAAAACAAGCTTGGAGTGTCAAATACGCTAGTCAATCGACCGTGGTTTCATTCAAATGCTAAAATTTGTATTGCTTTTACTGCCGTCGCCGTCCCAGGTTGCCGTCGTAGATCTTAAAGTCCCTATGATCAACGCCAGAACAGTTCGAATTTACAATTTTAATACAGTCAGACTATGACTATTATTTTAAATACTAATCATGTTTATCTTATGACAGCAACAAATGTCCAGTAAATCAACGTATTTTTCGAAGTAATCCACCATCTTTCAAGGCTTTCAACTTGTCTGAACTCCGTACTGTCTTTCCAATTAATTGTAATCTTTTTAAATTATCTATATACTGTTTATACTTTCAATTATAGAAGTTTGTGGTATGTTTTCACAGCGATCCGCCCCCCCCCCCCCCCGGATGATATAAGCGAGAATAAGCCTGGTTACAAAATAATACAATATCCTTGGAGTCATGTGAGGTCTTCTCTTGGGCGCTCCCAATCTCATTCCCAGAGCCTCCGCCGCGCCACGCAAACGGAGGCTCTGGGGATAATCCATCGCCAGAGGGCCGGAAAACAGGGCGTCGATTGAAAAGAGCATGCGCAGTAATAGACCGAGCGTAGTTTCTGGGACGTGAGAACTATCTGTGCTAATATCGAGTTCTTCGGCAAGAATCTTCCCTAGACACGTTATAATAACTCTCGAGGATCTCTTCAGATGGAAAAAATTGTTGTCTGGTGTTTAAATTAGCAACCAATTGGGATTTGGGACAGAAAAGAATATGATTTTAGAATTCATGTAACTCGCGAAGAAATCAAAAAGGTCGATAAACACTGCATTGTGTATTTATTAATAGGTGTTGGCTGATTGTTAAAACTTCAAACAATAAAAGACTTGACAGCACAAAAATTAACGGTAACATATTTTTATAAACGACCATGACACACCTGACGCTATATACAAGTTTACGCGGCGTTCGTGAGGCGTGGGAAAATCTTTGATCAATCTTTGTTTTGATTCTCGATGGCTTGTGTTCTCGTTTCTGTTCTGCAATATAAACACTACGTCCGATAATTTAGTTGGAGAAATCAAGATACTTTTTGGTCGCATTTCCTGAGCCAAGAATAACTGAGGCAATTTTTTGCACCATGGATAACTCTCTGGATCTAACATATTGCGACTTGAGAGTCTTCTTTAACGTTAGACCAGGCGCTCTTTCTTGCATTTCGCGTAGAATGTCAATCCATTTAAACGTGGACAAGTTTTTTGAGCTTTTCTGGAAACAGGACACGACTAAAAGTTTGTCCGAAGATAACTTTTTTGGTGTAAACTCTGCCATAAGAACGAAGTACAAAACACTCGCGGTCTCGCGTAAATATTAAGAGTTAATCTAATTAAAGGCAATCCTTAGTTAACCAATCAAAACACTTCCGGTGATGGATTATCCCAGAGCCTCCAATTTGCGTGGCGCGGCGGAGGCTCTGGGAACGAGATTGGGGCGCTCCCTCCCCTGTTAATTTCATAGATAGCCTATACTAGTATCAACATGTCCTCCACCTTTATTTTGATGATACTCGTCAATTGCCAATTTGTGTTATTTTGTTGATAATGGTCAAATTAGCATGAACTCTACAAGTCTAATTTGTGGACGGAGAAAATACAGCTGGGTGTTGGGAAAACACTTAAGTCGGGGTCGGGGGGGGGGGGGGGGGGGGGGGGGGGGGGGGGGGGGGGGGGGGGGGGGGGGGGGGGTTAGGGTTAGTATTCGGCATTTGTTGATCACATCTGTTGATAAAATGTAAAGCGAGATTCATGGGAGGAAAATCTTAAAGGTGATTGAATGAAACATGAATACAAATTAAAACAGTCTAAAAGGTTGGTGTGCTGCTGAAGCTGAGTGTGTAGAAGAGGTCTAATTAAAGTTTCGAGCGAAGGGCCCTTAATTCGTCAAACTCATGAGTGAGTTAACGTAAAGTGAGATAAAAACAGGTATCCAACATTTACTGTATACGCAAATAATCATGTGAGAAAAATAAATCAAACAATGTCAAAAAATGAAAATTATACCTATCATAACATCTATGTTATTAAATTAAAGTTACTAAATACAGCTAATTGTTAATATACTATCAAATAAATTAATCCCGAGGAAAAAGGAACTACATGCATGTAAAGCCAATAACATACAGTGCAATATTACGCGCACTCGATACAATACTATAAATGATATTCGAATGTCAATACAATTGGAATACCAATTCAACAGTTTTTTTGGTCTCCTAGTAACTATTCTTGCACCATCAAAACTGACGTATTGTTAACATATACGCTGCATAATCAGCGTAACAATATTTCTTCAACACACACACCACCTAACTCTGATCATACCTCTATTTGCCATCTTAGAACCTCGTCAGATTATAGTACGCGCGCAGTGAAACAAAATAAATATAAAAATATTTTAGTTGCATTATTTCTCGCGAGGTTTATGCATTATGTATTATGTGTATGCAGACAATAACTCCAACTCAGGGTCTTGTACGAGTTTGATATTACTTTCGCAATCCTATTGTTTCATTATTTTCATCAGCCCATCTCTTCATTTTAATTGGCAATTTATATATACTATATATATATATATATACTATATATATATACTATATATATATATACTATATATATATATATACTATATATATATATATATATATATATATATATATATATATATATATATATATATAATATATATATATATATATATATATATATATACTATATATATATATATATATATATATTATATATAATATATATATATATATATATATATATATATATATATATATATATATATATATATATATATACTATATATACTATATATACTATATATACTATATATATATATATATATATATATATATATATATATATATATATATATATATATATATATATATATATATATATATATATATATATTATATATATATATATATACTATATATATATTTAGAGAATGACTGCAACCACTCAGCCAATCCACGTCGAGTATTTCACTGCTCTATATTCCATAGTGTTTTTAATTCATCAAGATTAGACAGATTAGTGAACTCTATATAGAGTCCACTGAAAGATATTTTGTTTTCTTTTGTCTTAGCGCAGTGGACTCTATATTATAGAGTTCACTAATGAATTCAATAAAGCCACTAATGAATTCAATAAAGTCAATGTCTCCAGTAAATGTGCGAGGTAAAAAAACAATTTTATAGTGAAAGTTAAAATTACTTCGTGGATGCAGTCATTCTCTAAGACTATTAGAGCATGGTCACTTGTGCTCTATTGGATATTGAGTCCCTCGAATTAGATAAAAGGCCACTCGGGCCGGGGCCTACGGCCCCTCGTGACCTTTTATCTAATTCTCGGGACTCTATATCCAATAGACCACACGTGACCATGCTCTAACTCTTACATATACTATATATATATACTATATATATATATACTATATATATACTATATATATACTATATATATACTATATACATACTATATATATACTATATATATGCTATATATATACTATATATATACTATATATATACACTATATATGCACTATATATATACACTATATATATATATACTATATATATATTTACAAATCACTTCCTTAGTCTACGATTTACATATTTTGAACCTATATATATCTAGCCGTTTGGCTAAAACCTTTTTTAACCGACGAAGATCGAAGTTTTTCGATCGAAACGTCTTTTACAGTTTTAATAAAACGTTGTTTTACGTTTTTACTAGTCAGTGTCAGCACAATCTCTTTTTAAATATATATATACACTATATATATATACACTATATATATATATACTATATATAATATATATATATATATATATATATATATATATATATATATATATATATATATATATATATATATATATATATATATATATATATATATATATATATATATATATATATATATATATATATATATATATATATATATATATATATATATATATAATATATATATATATATATATATATATATATGTATATATATACCAGTTGCGAAAAATGCAACTTCAAGGCCTTCCGGCTGGAATTGAACCCGCGACCCTGCGATGCTAGTGCAGTGCTCTGACCACTGACCAGCGGGCAAAAAGACGTCGATTCAACGTTGAAACGACGTCGCTCTTCGACGTCGATTTGACGTTGAAAAAAGGTTGAAAACGCAAATTGGATCGACGTTGTTTTCACGACGTCGAAACAACGTACGTCGATTCAACGTCAATTTCACGACGTTGAAACGACGTCGCTCTTCGACGTCGATTTGACGTTCAAAAAAGGTTGAAAACGCAAATTGGATCGACGTTGTTTTCACGACGTTGAAACAACGTCGTTGAACGACGTGAAATCGACATCGATTCAACGTAATTTCAGTTATTGGAGTCACAAAAAAGGTTCAAAACCGTCCGTTTTTTTGAGTAAAAATTACCCCCGTTTTTTGGAGTAAAACTAACCCATGACTAACTACCATCCTGGGTGTTTAGGAATGAGATTTCACTTTCGGAAGACCAACCGGTGACCTGTACCTACCACCCGCGCTTGCTTAACTTAACTTATAACCTAAGGTTCCGCGACTAACCTGCTGCGCTCCCCGGCCCCTCTTAAATATATATTAATATTTATCGTATATAATGAATTAGCAAAAGCACTTACGAACTGTGATGGCTATTATTTTCGTTTTCAAATTTTTAACCGGCTAAGTTTTAACATTATATAATATTGTATATTACTTGTAATAAATTTTAAACAATCTGATTTCGAAGATTTACAAATTTGTTGAGCATGCAGACTGCAGTATTACAAGTTAAGAACAGAACCGAAAACTTTTCTCAACTAGCCACATGTTTAGTAACTTGGACAGTACTCGACGATTCACAAAGAAAGTAAAAAAGGCAATAATACGATTTACAAAGAGGTAAAAAAGCCAATAAGTACGGCATTCAGACTTAAAAGCGGCGGCTATAGTCGACAGCAGCATGAACGTAAACCTTAGGCCAAAAATTCTTGTTGACATGAAGACAGGTTTCTTCAAAAACAAATGGGTTCTTGAAGCATAATCCTTTTCTCTGATCGCCGACAAAGTCTTCGAACCGAAGGATACTTCAAATCCAACTACAGTTACAGTAGTCTACAGGTACCCTGAATATCTTTCCGTCATTACTGGCTTATCTGAATATCTTTCCGGCATTACTGGCTGGAATTGAACCCGCGACCATGCGATGCTAGTGCAGTGCTCTGACCACTGAGCTGATGGACATGTTGGACAGATTTTTAGAAGTAGACTTGTAATCCTTGAATTTTTAGATATTTTGTACTAATATTTTTAAATACTTTTATATTCTAATATTTTGTAAATTAGTGTTGAAAAGCCCTTAGGGGAACACAATAAAGTATGTATGTATGTATATCAGTATGTATATACGGAAGCCGTTTATTTAGCAATTATTGAACGAGGTTGAGCGTGATATGAAGAATTATTATGCCCGAAGTTTGCCGTTATCAACCGAAGCCGCAGGCTGAGGTTGATAACGGCAAACTGAGGGCATGATAATTCTTCATATCACGCGAAAACCGAGTTCAATAATTGTTTTATTATTTATTTAAAAAATGAAAAATATCTTGCGTGCTAGCCAGTCAAGAATTACGAAATGCGCGAGGTCAACAAAGAAGATATGATTGTCGTCGCCATAACCATGACAACGAAGTCATATTGACGCGTTAATAATTATCATATTGACTCGCTTGACCATATTTGGCAAGCTGTCGCCGCGTAAAGAGCCTGGACACGAGGTTGTTGAGTTGATATGACGATTTCACAGTTGGCTGTTAGCCAATCAGAAACCAGGAATTTTTTAAATAAATAATAAATATATATATATATCGGCGTGAAACTCGGAGTAGCAAACTTGGCAATTTATATACACTATTTGTATATATATATATATTATATATATATATATAGGTAATATTTAGCATTTCACTCGATCAAACTACATGTTGAAAGGATTTATGGTGAAGGAAAATTTCGAGTGTTGGAAATGGAATACGTACATACATTTTAAGACCAAATCACCAAACCGGGACCAGTTGCGAAAAACGCAACTTCAAGGCCTTCCGGCTGGAATTGAACCCGCGACCCTGCGATGCTAGTGCAGTGCTCTGACCACTGAGCTACGGAAGCCGTTGCCGAGAGCCTAGTCACGAGTTCTGTATATATGGTGGTGGTAATGCCGGGATAAGATTCTGGGTATATTATTTTAGGGATTTACCCTAACAATATGAATAATTTGAATAATTGAATAATTGGTTGAATAATTTGTCAGTGGATTTATAGGTTGATTAACTAGATATTAACCTCATGAATAATTTCAATTCAATAGATTTATCAGCTCCCAACTTTACGACAGTTGGATTCCCATGCGTGTTATCAGAAATCAAGACCTGTAGAAAACAAAGGAAACCGAGCCAATGGTGGTATAGTTATTTCATGGTATTGAGTCAGTTTTCTTTGATGTACCGCGAGCTGTATATAGCATACAGCCCTATGAATACTAATTAGATAAAAAATGAAGATACAAGTAGGAAAATCTTTGTTCAAGGTAAAAAAATAGACAAAACTCTGTCTGAAAACCTCCTCAATCATGAAATAAGTCAGTTAATCACCTCGAACGTCGATATGCATGCGATATACAGCCCTCCCCCCCACCCTGGTATATAATTTAGGGATCCAGTTAATAACAGAATACATTGTATACTGAATGGACTTCCACAATTAAATAAAGGTTTATGACTCAACAGTAGTTATTTTTAGACTAATATAATTCAGGATTAAATACGCTAGTCAGATTAAACATCGCATAGAGCTCTTTCGTAATGGCGACAATTTAAATATTCCTTAATTATGTGCATCTTAATAAGCCTTTATAGGGCCTCGTTTGTGTGTGGGCAATTCAAAATAATTTTTGCTTCCTGACGAGGTTGTGAAGGCTAATTTATATACGCACATAACAGAATATTTAAAATGACGGTCATTATGAAAGAGGTAATAGTGCAACGAATCAATTAAGTAAGAGTTAATTACCGAGAACGAGGGATGTATGCTGTATACAACCCCGAGGACGCGTAGCGTCCGGGGCGGTAGTGTCACTGCACTGCTGGGGGTGTCCGGGGGCATGTCCCCTGGAACATTTTTTGAAATTGTGATCTCTTAAATAGGCTTTCCTGACTTCTGAGAGTAATTTCCAGCAAGTTTAAATGGATCTAAACTGGCATGAAATCGCCAGAGCAAATTATTGGGGGGGGCGGGGGGGCGGCCCCACCCCCTACTACGGCCTTGTATACTATATATATAACGGAGAGAAGATTTAATATATTTGATAGTGTTTTTAAAAATTTATCTAACTGCGAGCCCCAACTGGGAATCGAACCCAAGGTCTCTGGCTTAACATACCAGCGCTCTTATCATTGAGACATGGTCATGATGATAGTCAGACAATCTTCGGTCGTCGTTCCCCAATCACTATACCGCGGGAGACATCGCATCTTCACTTCACGTAGAGCCATAAACCTCTCAGTACTTCGAGCTGAGCCTCTCAACTCTTGCATGCAGATTAAATATTGCAGATTTAAACTATGTCTGTATACAAGAGTTGTGTATCACTCCGCTACAGGTAGAAGTCTTCGAAGTGAGAGGCTCAGCTCTACGTGAAGTAAAGATGCATGCATGCGATGTCTCCCGATAGTGATTGCGGAAAAAAACGGTGTCTGAAAATTGTCACTGTCCTGACCTCGATAGTTCAATAGTAAGAGTCAGTCATTTCGTAATAATTTGGACTAAAACAGTTAGATTATTCTCTCTCAATTTCTATATGAAATAATAAGTAATCTAATTACATGTTAAATAGACGTGCTTCTATACTGTAAAAGTGATCATAAAACTTTCTAAATATAGTAGTGAAGGTTCGTGGCCAATAAATTAAGATAATATTGGTGATGAGATTAGAAAGGTAAAAGTCCATCATTTCTATTTTTTCACACGTCGATCAATAAACAGATCACATGGGAAAAGAAAGAGTAATAATAATAATGGAAACTTTATTAATATAAATTTTTCTTATATATTTACAATTGCAAATCTCACTTCTTGAGGTAATTTACAATTGGCTAACTTGAATCACATATGATTATATATAATAATAATAATAATAATAATAATAATAATAATAAACTGAAAATATTGGAGAAATGAATACGTCAATATTCATTTCTCCAATATTTTCAGTTTATTATTATTATTATTATTATTATTATTATTATTATTATTATTATTATTATTATTATGGTTATTAGCTGGAGCAAATGTAGATGCAGACAATGCCAGACATGATAGGAATAAAGAAAACGTCTGGCAAAAAAAGGAGAACCATGGTGAAAGAGAAGAATATGAAGCAGATACGTGAAATTAGAAAAGACATAAGTAAATTAGATCAGTGGGAAAAGAACAATCTAAAGAGTGATAGACTGATAGTCTTAAGGTCAAGCTTGAACAATCATACCATGTCAAAGAGAATGGCATAGGAACAGTAATAGAAGAGCTGAAAGAAAGGGTGAAGACAAAAACAGCAAAGATAAATAAGTATGAAGAAACAAAAAACTAGTATATATATCAGCAGAATAGATTGTTTCAGACAAATCAGAAACGCCTCTTTGATTTGATAGAAGGAATTGAAAAAGATAGTGGAGTAACATATGGGAGTAATATATGGGATAAGGACATGAAGCATAATGAAAATGCACAGTGGATAAGTGATGTCAAGAAATGTTACAGAAATATTGAAGAACAAGAAGATATCACCATTACTATCGAAAGTTTCCAAAAGCAAATGAAGAAGATGCCAAAGTGGAAAGCAAGTGGGCCTGATAGGTACAAAGCTATTGGATGAAAGGATTCACCAGTTTACATGGTATGATCGCAGAGAAATTAGATGAACATATTAAATCGGGAGAGGTTCCAGAGTGGATAACATACGGAAGAACTTGCTTGATCTTGAAAGATAAGTTAAAAAGAGCGTTAGTGTCACATTTTAGACCCATTACATGTTATTACCTATGATGTGGAAATTGTTAACAGGGATAATAGGTGAAGAGCTGTATAACCATTTAGAAAGAAAGAACTTATTACCAGCAGAACAGAATGGCTGTCGTAGAAAGAGTAGAGGAACAAATGACCAACTAATGATAGACAAGATGGTGTTGAAAAACTGCAAAAGGAGACTGACCAATTTATGTATAGCTTGGATCCCTCATTATTGGATCCTTGAATGTTTGGATATATTTAAAGTGTCTAAGAACATAACAACATTGATTAGAAACTCTATGAAGCATTGGGGAGTGCAATTGACGTCGGGAGGAGAAAAGTTGGGAGAGGTTTTTAAATTTTTTTTAAATTTTTTTATTCACTTTGCGCTAATTCTACTATCAACTGTCGTCAATAAAATGAAAGATGGCTATATACTAAAAATATAGAATAGAGGAAAGATCAACCACCTATTATTTATGGATGACTTGAAGTTATATGGAAAGAACATGGGACAACTTGATTCATTTGTGCAAACAGTAAAGATATTTAGTGACGATATTGGAATGGAATTGGGAAATGTGCAATGATTCAGATGAACAGGGGGAAAATGGTGTTTAGTAAGGGAATAGAGTTACCAAGTGAAGAGAAGATTAAATCACTGGAAGAGGATGAAGGATATAAATATTTGGGTGTATTAGAAAGTGACAAAGTGAAAAGCGAAGAAATTAAATCCATCATGAGAAACGAGTACTTTCGCAGAACACGGAAGATTTTGAAATCGAGTTTGAATGTAGGTACATAATCCAAGCTATCAACTGGCTGTGTCTTTCATACGCTATGGGGCTGGAATTATAGAATGGACAAAGTTAGAACTTCATGAGATGGATCGAAAAACTAGGAAAATGTTAACGATATACCGAAGCATGCATCCACAGACAGATGTTGATCGATTGTACTGGAAACGAGCTGAAGGAGGGAGAGGATTGCAGAGTGTTGAGGAAACAGTGCACTTAGAAGAGAATAGCTTGGGATTCTACCTGAAAGAGAAAGATGAAAACCTATTGAAAGAAGTGGTTAAGGAGGGAGTTATGAAAGAAAGCGACGACCCAGTTAAAAGAAAAAAGGAATTGATTGAGGAAAGAAAATCAAACTTCAACTCTAAATAGCTCCACTCTGTGTTCTTTAAAGAGACAAAAGATGTGAGATGAAAAAGGAAGCTGGTTGTGGTTGAAAAGGGGATACTTGAAGAAAGAAACAGAAGGACTAATATTAGCCGCATAAGACCAAGCTATTAGAATGAATTGGATTAAGCGAATGATTGACAAAGGAGATATATCACCAAAGTGCAGAATATGTGGAGAAGCAGACAAGACAGTCAGCCATGTCGTGTCAGAATGTAACAATTAGCGCAAAATGAATATAAGAAATCGAGACATGATAAAGTAGCAGCAATCATCCACTGGAACATGTGCAAAAAATATGGTTTTCCTCACACGTAAACGAACACTATGTTGACACTGACATAAAAGTGCTGGAGAACGAAGAAATAACGTTATTATGGAATACAAACAGAGTAAAAAATAGACCATAATAAAAAGTCGAAAACCTGCTTTATAATTGATATAGCGTGCCCATTTGACACTAGAATTGTGCGGATCTTAAATATAAGATAAAGAAATGTTGGAAGGGTGAAGTAGAGAAAGTGCTGATAGTACCAATCATCATTGCATGGTGCCCTTGGACTAGCAACCAGAAATGTAACTATCAGTCAATCTTACGAAAATCGACTTCATGCCAGGGATAGAACCATTACAGAAAACGTGCCTGTTGGGAACAGCCAAGATCTTAACAAATGTACTGGAATGTGAAGTTAAAATAAATATTGAGCTGTCTTAAGTCACGGGATGTGACCTGATAGGAATCAGATACTTTTCCGGAAGTTACAACAAATCCGTGTAAATCAGATATAATAATAATAATAATAATAATAATAACAATAACAATAATAAATTATTTATATAGCGCGAAAACTGCAATACTCTAAAGCGCTTTACAAATTCTTAAATATAAACGACTAAAAATTAGATAAGTTACACAGGATAAAAGTATAAAAATTAACTATAAAAAAGTTCAAAAAGGTGATTTTTTAAAAGTTTTTAAATTAGTTTCTAATCTCAAAAAGTCCGGGAAATTGTTCGACAATGTTGGCGAGGATCGTCTGAAACTTCGTCCTCCAACTCTTTTAATCCTTGGAAACTCTTTTAATCCTTGGAAGCACAAGAAGATTTTTATCATCAGCAGCTCAGATAGGTAAGCAAGAGAATATTGTATTAAATTCTCTTCTTAATCGGTATAGTCAATGGAGATTTTTCAAAACTGGTGAACTATGTTCATATTTTCTTGTTCCAGTAATTAACCTATAGCAGCCAGCTTCTGGACACTGTACAGACCGTTTAGATCACAGTCTGGAAGGCCATAAAAGATTGCATTGCAACAATCAATGCAAGCCTTGATGTAATCAAACAATGTACCATAATCTTGGCTGCATCCTCAGTAATGCATTTTCTAATTTTAAACATATTTTGAAGCTTGAAAAATGAACTTTTTGCAATGTTACGGATGTGTTTCTTCAGAGTCTTATTATTAATTTAACCCCAGCCCGATCCATGTAATCACCCCCTAAAAACCCTACTATTTGTTTTATTGATTACTAATTAACAATTATTCACCGAAGTGGAAGTGAATAGTGGTGGATATTTACCGAGACGCGAAGCGTCGAGGTAAATATCCACCGCTATTCACTGACACTGAGGTGAATAATTGTTTTAGCATATACCAAAACAAATTTATAAAAATTAAGTAAATTTCGGTTAGTTTCATTATAATTTAGCCAGGAATTGTTGCGAAACGCAAGGCAAAACTAAATTCTCCCAACGTGGCCTTTCCATATATGGAGTTGTTTACCAGTTTTGACAAGCTGACAGCTCATTTTGAAAACCTTTCGAAGCTTGTTAAGAAGTTGGATCAAAGTAAGCCAAAAGACCACTGGATTTTTGTTCAAAGGAAATATTTTAATACTGTACATGGGAAAACTTGAGGACGAAGGATAACTAATGAATTCTGGGTGAGTAAACGACAGTTGCTCTTTTCAAAATATGAGTTCTATAAGCGTTTTTATTTCGGTCAGTGCAGTTACAAATTTTCATGTGTTTAGTCATTGAATTTGCTTTAATTTATAAAGATTTTCTGTGGGTATTTACTGTTATATAATCGATAGTATGTTTCCCGGTCATTTGTTTAGTGTTCAGTTCATTACTCGCCAGTTTCGTGAGCTGTGTAATGTGTATCGTGTATCTTTACGGCCGAAAACGTACTAATGCTTTAAGTTTTGCTTGGTTTTTGTTGTAACTGAAATGATTTTTAATGTTTGTAAATGTTATTAAATTCTATAATAATATATATAAAATATATATTTATAATAAAAAAATTGTCTCATAAAATATATAAAGGCGAATATCGATATATGAACTACGGAGTACACTTTTCTTTCAAAATATTTGAACGAAAACTTTGTTTTTGGAGCACATCATTCGTTGTTCTGCTGGTTTTTGAGCACTTTCCATTCTCTCTTTGCAACTTGTTTTTCATAAATATTACCTAAAGTAATTTCCCTACATACAGTAATTGTTTTCTACCTGGCTGGTTTTACCAATTTCTCCCATTATGTAAAAATAAAATCGTTCAAGTCTAGAGAAGGACACCATCTTGTTTTGCGAAACAGTGAATAGTGCAGGATATCCCGAGCTAGAGGAACCAATCAGATTGCGCGAAAAGCACTATCCACTGTTTTGGTATATGCTAATACTAAATAATATGACTAAAATGATGATAAGTCAGAGTTTCTGGTCTTGACTAGTCGCCGTCAAGTTTGTTTTGATTTTCCATCATTAAAAGTTGTAATGGAGGATGTTACGAAATTATAATCAGTATCCGTTTTAGGGGCTAGCCCGCATCTTATATAAATCGCATATTTTTTCAGCATTTCGATTACATGGCAAGCGGGCTAGCCCTGTTAACCGGGATGAAATTGCTCATGTGATCGTTTCATCTCGGTAAAGTGGGCTGAAAACTGTTTGATGTATCCCGATACTCGTTTGTTTATTTGACAATGTGATCAAATAAGACTAAAAAATAACTTATTAGAACATCAAAACATTGTTTTTGTGTTTCGTGGTTGTTTTGTCACGGCTTTTTTTCTGTTAAGAGGCATTCGCAAGTAAGCTACGACAGTGAACAATTGCTGTTATTGACAATACTTACAAATAATTCCATCGACATAACAACAGTGCAAAACTGCGGAAAAGGTAACGTAACTCTGTGCAAATGAAGCGATATTTGTCAATTTATTATTTGATAATTGTGAATTTTGGGCTGTAATCGTCGACGTCAACTCAAAACTTATCCCGGCTTACCGGGCTAGCCCGCTCGATGTAATAGAAATTTAAAACCGGTCCAGCCCGGTCCATGTGAATGTAATCACCCCCTTAGAGTTTCCCGTCTACTTCTCACATACAGGTGTAGAATTCAATCAAGCATATAATTTGTATATGTACATTTTATATAATTGTGCATATATATATAACTGAGGTATCGAAATAGAACTTTGAGTAAAAGGATCCACATGCGTAGGAATCATTTTAGTGGGTAATTTCCAATTAGGATTGCATGCATGTCGTGTGTGTGCAGTGGAAAATATCTCGCTAAACTTTAGGTAGTGGTACTCGCATGTATAGTTTGCTATCGCAACAAATTAAGGGAAATATATATGACATGGTGGAGCCTGGGTTTCTCCCTCTATACCTATGAATTGAAAACCTTGGATTCAATCTTTACCCGTATAACAAGATGTAGCGGCCAAAACCGGTCGCTATACAACTCCTATATACGCCCCTGCTAAACGCGCAGTGTGATATTTTAACGCATGCAGCTATAAGTATAAAACTCACGGCGTTACATCACTGAATTATATTTTTTAATGCCTATACCCAGCTGTCCAGGTGTTTTTTTAATTAACCTAGTATATGCATGCATGAAAACAATATTTATTTTTGGAAAGGTTTTGTAAGACACTGCAATGATATCTCCATGCTTTGAAATAATGTTTTGGCTCGATAACACTATGCATTGATCCACTTATGATATAATTTAAAATGCCTATATGTCCTAAATACGATATTACTGAAATAGATTCTATAATGGATTGTTTGTCCGAAATCCATTTCGCTGTACTACGCTGTACTAGAGATTTTATTAACTTTCTCACTCAGACCATCCTAACCAGTTTATCACACAGAAAGCAGGAAAGAAAGCCAAATTTCTGGGATGACGTCTTCGTACTGTATAAAGTATCGAAGGAAATTAAGAAATATTTCACTGTTCAACTATATATGCCTCATATAAAATGTTTATAAAATGTTTATATGTACACTTCCAATTATTTGCTCAATTATTTTATTCAGGTTTTTCTTTCACTGAGTATTTTTCCGGACCACAGCGAAATTGTTTCATTACAATTTCCCGGTCATGTGACTAAAAAGGATGAACCAAAAGGATCTTTGGCCATTTTCAAGAACTAGTCTAATCCTAACCTAACCTAACCCTATCCTTGATCCTATAACCTATAACCCTAATCGTAGCTAACCCTAACCTAACCAAAGATAAAAGACCAGACAATTGCTGTTCTAAACAATAGTTCTAAACAGTATAGTTCTATAAACAGTTGTAGTTCTAAACAGTAGTTCTAAACAGTAGTTCTAAACAGTAGTTTTAAACAGTAGTTCTAAACAGTATTTCTAAACAGTAGTTCTAAACAGTAGTTCTAAACAGTAGTTCTAAACAGTAGTTCTAAACAGTAGTTCTAAACAGTAGTTCTAAACAATAGTTCTAAACAGTAGTTCTAAACAGTAGTTCTAAACAGTAGTTCTAAACAGTAGTTCTAAACAGTAGTTCTAAACAGTAGTTCTAAACAATAGTTCTAAACAATAGTTCTAAACAGTATTTCTAAACAGTAGTTCTAAACAGTATTTCTAAACAGTAGTTCTAAACAGTAGTTCTAAACAGTAGTTCTAAACAGTAGTTCTAAACAGTATTTCTAAACAGTAGTTATAAACAGTAGTTATAAACAATATTTCTAAACAGTAGTTCTAAACAATAGTTCTAAACAGTAGTTCTAAACAGTAGTTCTAAACTGTCAATAGTTCTAAACAGTAGTTCTAAACAGTAGTTCTAAACAATAGTTCTACACAATAGTTCATAACAGTGGTTCTAAACCGTAGTTCTAAACAGTAGTTCTAAACAGTAGTTCTAAACAGTAGTTCGTTTCTAAACAGTAGTTCTAAACAGTAGTTCTAAACAGTATTTCTAAACAGTAGTTCTAAACAGTAGTTCTAAACAGTAGTTCTAAACAGTATAGTTCTAAACAGTAGTTCTAAACAGTAGTTCTAAACAGTAGTTCTAAACAGTAGTTCTAAACAGTAGTTCTAAACAGTAGTTCTAAACAGTAGTTCTAAACAGTAGTTCTAAACAGTAGTTCTAAACAGTAGTTCTAAACAGTAGTTCTAAACAGTAGTTCTAAACAATAGTTGTAAACAGTAGTTCTAAAAAGTAGTTCTAAACAGTAGTTCTAAACAGTAGTTCTAAACAGTAGTTCTAAACAGTAGTTCTAAACAGTAGTTCTAAACAGTAGTTCTAAACAGTAGTTCTAAACAGTAGTTCTAAACAGTAGTTCTAAACAGTAGTTCTAAACAGTAGTTCTAAACACTAGTTCTAAACAGTAGTTCTAAACACTAGTTCTAAACAGTAGTTCTAAACAGTAGTTCTACTTCTAAACAATAGTTGTAAACAGTAGTTCTAAAAAGTAGTTCTAAACAGTAGTTCTAAACAGTAGTTCTAAACAGTAGTTCTAAACAGTAGTTCTAAACAGTAGTTCTAAACAGTAGTTCTAAACAGTAGTTCTAAACAGTAGTTCTAAACAGTAGTTCTAAACACTAGTTCTAAACACTAGTTCAAACATTAGTTCTAAACATTAGTTCTAAATCACAGATTACTCTGATACTGGCAGATTCTCGTTGACCCAGCTAACAAATATAAGACTGCGTTCGCTCCAAGTTAACTGGTCTTTTCCAAATTCGCCGTATGTCATTCGGTTTGTGTTCAGCGCCATCCACATTTCAAAGGATGATCGAAATTCACAAACAGTATATAGTATAAGGTAGTATATTAAAAAGACATTTTAGTAACTTTTGTTTAGGCAATCTGCGTGTCTTTGTAGTTAAGTCAGCCAACAATTAGTTTTTTCATAATTTATTTCGATGTTTAATAAAACGTTTTACAGTCTCTCGCTATTCGTAATAATAGGCATTAGTCAACAGCGGCAAAGTAGGATGAATTCAGGGGTGTCGGAAGAGATTTTTGAGTGTTGGGCATCAATTTTCTAGGAGGGCTCTGGTGGACTCCAAGGAAGCCCATTTTTGGATATTTCCACGCTAAAATCCCACCTGTAAAATAGTGGACAAACTCCATTATTATAGCTTTAATTAATTTAATTGATTGTGTGACTCGTGATCGCCATGAGCGCATCAAAGTATCCGATAGCTTTGTCCTTTTCTTATTTCATGATGTCCAACGGAATATTTGAACGTCGTCATTTTGGACCTTCTTGACGGCTCAAAGATGCTGTTCATTTTGACGTCACAACGGCACACGTTATGTATGATAGGATCTAAGGACTGTCTGATATCAACCCAAGTTCCAAATTCAAGTCAAAGGCAAGTCCATTGGGTAAATAAATAGGTACGTGTTGTGTATATCACACATAATGGTTTTATTAAAAATTGATTTTAAACCTGCTGTTGATATTTCGGCCACAGTTACAGTACTATAATTAGAGTACTATATATATTTTGTGGGGGCAAAAACTGTTTGTCAGTCCACAGGACAAAACCTGTGGGGGCGGTCGCTCCTACTTCCCCCACGCTTCCGCCACCGCTGTATGAACTCATCATGTTGTTAAACGACGTTAGCTATAAATTGAACAGCATATCACTATATTTAAAAAATTTCATCCAACGTCCTTGTTACGTGGCAAAATACAAGCAACGTTTGAAAATCTTCGCAACCAATCGTAAGTGCTAACTCTAAATTAACCTATATCGTAGCTTGTCTAATGGTTATACCAACTTACTATAGTACATTACCTTGTCTCGTGTACCTACTTACTACTAATACCTTGTCTATATAGTACCTAATTTCTGCTCATATCTTGTCTAATGTATATATGACTTACCATTACATACCTTGTCTCATGCACCTACTTACTACTACTACTACTATACCTTGCTTAATGCTTTAATGAAATACTCCTAAATCAGTATTACACTATACTAGGAGACTTATAGATATACAGTATAAAAAAATATATATGCTTAATATGGATATATGATTATATATTAACACGGAAAGCAGTTACATGATATATTTTACATGAGAAAGAGAAGGAAAGATGGGAAACGCCCCACCAAAAAAACAAAACAAAAAAACAACAAAACAAAATAAAGTAAAACAAAACAAAACAAAAAATAAAAATAAAAATTTGATGACTGAGTGACTTAATTTGATGGACAACTGAGTGACTTAATTGCAGGAATAGCAAGTGTTTTGAAACTTGGAATGCTAGGTACAATGGAGAGATTGTTGAATGGAATGTGATTCCATGTGAATATTGTTCGTGGATAAAATGAATACTTGTACACATTGACACTGCATTGGATCTGTTGAAAAGTGGAGGTGTTAGGCAATCTTGATACTCTATTTAAAGGACACACCTCGTCAGGGAAACTGATACCTACAAGACCTTGATGGATCTTGTAGAACATGGTGGCTTGATGCAGTAACCTACGTTGTTCGAGTGTGGATATATCATTCAAGTGCTATATCGATAGACTTGTTTAATCTATGACACATAACTATAACATAACTTCACTAACAATGATTCCAAGGTGGAATCAGTCTGATCAGTTCAAATTGATTTTCGTTCAACGTTTTTTGGTAGGTGAATCATAATAATCAAAATAACTCAATCCGCGTCGTCAAACAGAGGGATACTGCTAACTATAAGTAGATACACTAATAAGTATATGTATGCATTAGAAGACATGAGCAGAAATTAGATACTATATAGACAAGGTATAAGAAACATCAACAAGATCGAGATGACTCAACGCAGAGCTGCTAGGTTCACTCAAAACGACTATTCTAGAACTAGCCACGTCTCTGCTATGATAGACCACCTGGTTTGTTATAGCTAAATTGTATAGCTAAATTGTATCTTAATCATGCTTTCTATTTGATATCATAGAGAATGAAAGTAGCTATATTTGGGATTCTTCTGGTATTTTGCCTGATTCAAACTGAAGGATGGAATGATGGATTATGGGGAAGAGAGCTGAAAAAACTAAAAGCTCCAGTAAACGACGAAGCCAGAAAGTTAGCCGAAGAGATCATCCAACAGCATTATAAGGGAAAAGCAAGCCAGATTTCAAAAATGAATCCAAACTCAAATTTCCAGAAAAGAGAAGCATACGTTGATTAATGATGATATATTTAGACAAAATCTCTGCGAAAACGTATTTGATACTATGCATGGAGTTAATGTTTAATTGTTAAACAATGGCAATATGGCATGTAAATAAAAAATAAAAAAACAAGATTAAAAAACATGTAAGTTGGAACTATCGGAATAAAAAAAATGTTACTATAGAAATTATACTTTTACAATTTAAATTTTCATTGACATTGTATTTCCATAGTCAATCGAGGTATGGTCTGGAAATTCAACGAAAGTCTTTGTTCTATCTTTTTGTTCGCCTTTATGCAAATTTGTGCACGGTGACGGTTTGGTATAATGAAGCAATCATCCAATAGCAACGTTTGTGTTCAATCGTTCAATCGTGCTGTTTAAATATTAATAAACCTAAAACAAAGGGTTTGTGCACGATGAGGTACGGTTAGCATAAATCACAGCTCATTTGTTTAACAATGTTAACCGCTTTGAAGTTTGCCGAGTTTCCAGATCATATCTTGATTGACTATGATATTTCTAGGCCTTTGAAGGGAGCACCTTCAAAGATCATACCTTGTATAAGGCCAAGATCTTGTATAGTTTAATCTACAGGTATATAAAACTGCTGAACATATACCAGCTAGTTAGAGAAATGATATTACATTTAATAACTACATAGAACAATGGCAGGGTAACTGCAACAGCATTAAGCCAATTATAACACGGGCCTACTGTAGGTTCTATCTCTGTCGGGGACTCAGAAACATTTTTAAGGCCATTTGAGTTTGACGAACGTCGTCCTTGTATAGTCTGCAGGCGCGGATTTAGAAGTTAGTCGCATAAATTAGACACTTCATGAACAACCCTATTGGTTATGCTTTTCTTAAGAATAATTCAGAACAAAAACCTATCCAATAGGATTGTTATTCACAGGTATTTTGAATTGCAAATTCTAAATCTAATTTATGCGACTAACTTCTAAATCCGCGCCTGGTCTGTCTACTCCAAAATCCCATATTCACGTGCAGAAATGTATAATATACAACACGAATAGTATATTAAATAATTTATTCATGGCTCTAAAGACGTGTTAGCTCTCGTTTGACCAACAAATTGCTACTACATCAATGACACACATATGTGCGGCCAGTTCGTCCATAGCAACAAAACAAAATTGCTACTACATCAATGACACATATATGTGCGGCCAGTTCGTCCTGAGCAACAAAACAAAATTGCTACTAGTCCTCACTCTCGAGCGGCCGTATCACCGAGAATGTTTTTCAGGCGTACGGAAAGGTGGTCACACCCCTTTTCTGGTCTGAGTACCCATGCTGGTACCTCCATGAGGTTGTTCCTGCTTGCATACAGTTCCAGAGGCTTATTGCACCGCACTGTCAGGGATTTTTGTAGAGGAAACTGATATTTTAAACCAAAAACATATCGGGGCACCAGGTCCATCGTAACCATTCCCTCATGTTGAATATAGATTAAATGTGGTCAAAATTTTAGATATATTAAGAACTTGTCTTGGGAACTTATCACATGGTAAAACTCCTCAGGAGATAAATATTATGTCAGATAACTACAACATAGAAACCCGCGTGCATGCAATTTCTTCATTCTTCCCGTTATAGTCCAGCGGCTAAGGTGAAAATCGTTCGTTTTTTTACTAAAGCACGAGACTTTGCATGTAGATAGAGTTACTAATGCTGATGAATTTCGGATATAGAGGCAACGCAGATTTCTTCCTGGTTGCCACAAAATCGAGTTAATTTTTCTTCCAATTTACCTATATTAAAGTACTAATTTTAGCGAATATCACCCATATCAATTAGAAAGTTCGCAAAAAACTATATGAACTATATTGAAGCGGGTTGTACGATTTTTCAAGCTCATTTTGAGTTACAGAAGGCTAAACCCACTAAAAACAAGCATTTTGCGACATTTTCCACATTTTTGAGCGTTAATATAGTTTTTTGAATATAGTTTTTTGAATATAGTACTTTAATAGGTAAATTGGATTTTATGGCAACCAGGAAGAAATCTGCGTTGCCTCTATATCAGAAAATCATCAGCACTAGTAACTATATCTACTTGCCAAGTTTCATGCTTTAATAAAAAAACGAACGATTGAGGCAAAATTTCGGGCTTAATTACCGCCGGGCTATTAAATTTAAAGTTCTGATTCTCATTCTTTTAACAAAGGCATACTGAGTTTGTAGACCTAGAACTACGTCCATCGGAATATCAATTCGGATGCAAACGAGAAATATGTTTACATGAAAAACGTCGAGTTTACGTTTTGTAATCCATGTTCCTCATGCATTCGTAGTATTGTATATATCACAAGAATTTAGTTGCGTAAAGCCAGGTTATCAAAATCTATATTTCCATAATATGTTAAAATGAGATACGTTCAATCCAATTAACTCTTCACATGCGAAAATCTAACCAATGAAAAACAACAGAATAACTTATGAGCCAATCAGGAAACGCTTACCAAAAAGCGCGCGAAAACTTTGCCAAGTTAGGCGTAGTTAGGGATGGACCATTAGAAAAGTGATGGGGGGGGGGGGTAGGTTGGGGCGATTTCACTCTATGACTGGAAATATATATTTTTTATCGGTGAAACTTTTTTTACTGTTTCAGGCCTAGTTCATACGTTCCATTTAATTAGACGAATTTAACAGGTCAATTAAATTCGTCCAATAAACAAAGTATAAAATGAGATTCGTTTGACGCAACGAATAGAATAAAACGAAAACGCATTACAACAATTGTATTTTTCTGGGTTCGAAGGATACAATGTTTTGGACGAATTGATGACTTAACAATTCATAATAGTATAATGAACTGCAAGCTATGTAAAAGGCAAAGGATGCTCTGTTAGTTTCTGATGCAGTACCAAGTAAAATTCAAAGCAGCTGATCCTAGATGTATACACAATGGGACAAAACGTTAGTCCTGGACAATATTTACTCATGAGTCGAGTGTGACAAGACCTTTATATGTTATTCACTTCTGTCTGAACTTTATATGTTATTCACTTCATAGTTGATCTGTAATGTTTTTACCTGCACCGGTGCACCCATCTTCCTTGGGCAGCATTTTTTTTTTGCGATAATGCTTGGGCAGATTTTTTTTTTTTGCTTTTGCCCCAACTCTCCCCATCACTTTTCCAATGGTCCATCGCTTATTGATAAGGATTTCGAGTGTTGGAATATATAGATTTTAAGACCAAACTGGGCCAGTTGCAAAAATGCAACATCAAGGCCTTCCGGCTGGAATTGAACCAGCGACCCTGCGATGCTAGTGCAGGACCATTGAGCTACTGAGGCCGTTGCCGAGAGACTAGTCACGATCAGTTCTCTATATATGCAATGTTTTATCTCTTCTATATATTATCCTTTTAGACGAATTATGAAAGGTTAACATGGTGATATCTTTAGTTAAAGTTTTTCAGTTTTCGTCTACGAGGTTTTATGAAGGGTTTAGACTAACTATTGTTCTGAACTCGTTGTTTGGTAACTCACTCGGCTCTCACTCACTCGTTCGTTTGTTTAACGACATCAACAACTCGTGAATATAAAATCGTATATATATATATATATATATATATATATATATATATATATATATATATATATATATATATATATATATATATACACATATATATATATATATATATAGGTTATCATATGAGGAATATATCATAATTAAAATTAACATATATATATATAAAACATCAATAAAACATAATATAAATAAATCAATATAAAACAGAATATAAAACATCAAGATAAAAATTTTAAAAGTTTATTTTATCAACGTTTCGGGGCAAGCCCCTTTGTCAAGATCTTGACAAAGGGGCAAAGGAAACATAATACAACCTAAACAGCATGTTGCCATGTAATCATAATACAACCTAAACAGCCAAGACTATATTACATATATACAACTATATTATCACCGGGTGATTCGAGTTCGAATATACACCCGCTGATAATACACCCGCTGATCACGAATACTAATGGCAACAACAAGACGTTTCAAGACAGCATTCAAGATTGTTTCGGTATATAATATATAATTTATAGACCCTGCTCGGGATGATATATCATCCCTCAGGGTAATATTTCGTCGAATTCCCCTCGCTCCGGGTCTATATAAATGATAAGAATCATCTTTACAAAAGCTGCAAAGCATTCTGGTGTTTCATTGATATATGAGGTCAATCTGCAGCTTTATCGTGGTTAAGGTGGCTGAACTCTGTTTTGATATTTTGTCTATTTCTCTTTGTATGGGTGTTATGCAGTAATTAGAGTTTAGATGCCCAAATTAACCTGGCAGATTGATAAATATCTTGCCCCCCCCCGGATAAATAGCGGGGAATTCGAGTTTAAATTGACTGGTCACGTTGTACAAATCTAGCTCTTTGATTGGACAATTTATAGTATAATATAATTGAGGTTAATTGAGGTATAATATTGTCAATTGTCATTGGTCCACGCGAGTGAATAATAATTTGAATAAAAAAGAATAATCGTAATAATATAACGTATTTAGGAATATTGATGTGCATGATCCAATCTTCGTAAAACGTTTCTGAAGACGACCTAAGTACACAAACGGAGATCTCAGAATAAAATTTATCAACAAGACGCCCGCTAGGCGTTAAGTCGGGCTAGTTGCGCTTAATTGTGATCAAGATACTTGCTAGGTACTGTAGTAGGTAGGTAGTATAGGGTACTGTAGGGGGCCGCATGAAAGACCCATGTTTTTGGATTTCTACGTCCACCAGAGAACGCTAAATTCTGATTGGCTAACTCAACTCATTAGTATTCAGGGTTTCCTGTCAGGAAATAAACATAAAAACAAACATTTAAAAAAAGCTTTAACCGATCTTTATAGTTCGTTGCTGGTCGTATCTTTAAATTAAAACTGGAACAAAAAGTTGCTACGAGGGAGCTGCTGGCAGGAAAATATGTTTTTATGATGGTATTACCAACGGGGTGGCAACTAGCTTGATAACTAGATTTGGTAGCAGTTACCAGACGTTCGTACGAGCGCGTGATTATCAGTCGGCAGGGGAAGCAGCTATTGTTGTGATTTCTACCTTGTCTTGTCTTCAGGTGTTTGAACAGTGCTCTCTGGGCCTTCGGAGAATTCCTTCGACGTTTCAGAATAAAGAGACTTACGGCTAGACAGCATAAGTGATGGTTTCTACGTTGTCTTGCGTATGAAATTTCTTGGCCAAATATCATTCTGGAGTTACGGTGTTCGGTAGTCAGATGTCGCTTCATTCTATCAGCTATTAATGTTCCGTTGGTGGAACATTGCTGTCTCCTTTCGCATGTGTTAATATTGATTTCGTAAAGTTATAAAATTCAAAAGCATTTCTTATTTTTTCTGCCGCAAGACCTACAAACCCGCTCGGAGAAAGTTTCACTGCGTAGTAATGCAAAGCCGATTGATTCACAAGTCTCAGCCAGATGTGCTTCCATGTCTACACGATTGCTTGAATAAATTTTCAAAATAAATTTTGTTTTCACCAGATGCAGTCAAGCTTTTTACGGAGTTTCAGACATGGATATTTCACGATTCGGCCCGAAGCGAAATATTTTAATCATTGAGGAAAGCCCGCTAGTCGCTGATTGGTTGTTTTTGACAGTTTTTCATGTGGGCGGAAATCCAAAAACATGGGTCTTTCGGGCAGGCGTTCCCTCCCCCCCACGCAGGCTAGATACTTGCCAGCCACTTTCCTTATGAATCTCATCACAAATTTACTATATTTCTTTGGATAGTTTGAGCGAACACCGTCGTGCAATAGCGATCAAAGAAGATGGCGCCGATGTTGCTGAGGGTGAACCGAGATCATACAAAACAAGACGATGGCGCATGAAGATGAGCACAACGCGTGGTTTCGCAAAGCCTATCGGGATGATGCAATAATTGCAATTTGTAGTCCCAAAAAATAATACAGGAATCCACCGAAACCTAGACTCGGCTACCACCACAGGAGCCCGAGGAATAAATAACAAACCTGCGCAAAACCTTAAAATGTTATTCTAAAACTCGACAGAGAAAATTAGCTTTTGGTTTTCACATAGAGCAAAAATAAGAAAATAAGATCGTCATGAACCAACTTTCATCAAAACTTCTCTGAAGACGACCTAAGTGCCCAGACCGATATCTCAGAATAAAACATATAATATTATATGGTGTGTATAATATAATATACACTTAATGTCTGCTCTCGAGGGAAATAGTTAGTTTTGTTTTCCCGAGAGGCTTGATGTTTCCCGAGACGAAGTCGAGAGAAACATCAAGACTCGAGGGAAAACAAAACTAACTATTTCGAAAGGGAGCAGACATTAAGCGTTTTGTTATATAGCAATGAAGAAAAACTCAACATACAAGGCTATCGACGCAACAGTTTTAACAATTTCAAAATTATTGCCCAAGCGGGCAATAATTAATAACTTATTGCCCGCTCGGTCACAAATCAACCAATGACAGTCTGTATTATATTTATATCTAGGGTATAACAATAAAACATATAACATATATGGTGTATAATCCACAAATTTACTATCAATAAATATAACAAACCTCCACGCAAAGCTTTAAAGAACAAACTTAAAATGTTACAGAGTAAAGCTTTTGGTTTTCACATATAGAAAAAATTGTTAATACAGAGTAAGTGAGAGATCGAAATCAGCATATTTCAGAGCAAAAGTCATGCTTGTTAAAAGGTTTCAATGACTGGAACCATTTTAAAATTCTAGGTTGCGTACTCAAACTAAACCCGTGCCCTTTTTATTTCAGATCTATACTAGAAATACGTGTGTGCAACAACCCCTCGCCCGCTTACTGTTTGAGGCTTTAATATTTACTTGAAAATAAGTAAATCATTCATTTTCCAATCTAAACAGATTTTCAAACTGCTTATTTTTTGGGTGCAGTTTGTGGGTAGTGCACTGAATAGAACATGAGTGGAAAGTTTATCAAAATCAACAGACTGGTACGTATCGTTTGAAGTTAAAATTTGAAATCTTGCTCAAATTTACCATAGCTATATATAATGTAGCTTAAATATATATTATCAATGTTTCTTCTGTTACCGTTTCAAACGTCGAACTTATCATGTGCCGAATCTAATGCAAACGAATTTGAACTAAAAGGTTTTGCCAATTTAAATTAGGTTCGGCACATGAAAAGTTCGATGTTTTTGAAACGGGCATTAAGTGTTTTTAAAAGTTTTAAAAGTCGCCACATGACAACTTTCTTTCATTCTTGCCAATTTCTCCCATCATATATAGGCATGAGCTTTCTGATGAATTAAGCAATCCTCAACAACAATGTACTCGCGGAAATTAAAGCCGAATCTAGTATCCGGGCTCCACTCTGAGAGCACAGGACTCCAGTAGGTCTACAGATAATTGCAATCTATACGCCAACAGCATGCTGTCCAAATTAGCTTGAACCGAAATATATATTCTCTAAAAATAATAAATGAATCAGGTAGGCATATAGCTATAAAACACCTGCCACATCTGGGACAGATATTCTCTTGAAGCAATTATATTCATTCATTATATATTGCTGGATATAGTTAAACTTTTTTCATTGCTTGCTAAAATCCATACTTCGATTTATAACTTTTTGCTGTTTATTTTACAAAACCACGAGCAACCCAGGTTCGTTATTTCAACCCCCTAAAAATGAATTCGCTTCAACAAAAACCTTAGACAACAATGATTCAAATTACCAACAATGATTCATATTATATACCCTCACATATAATCCACCAATCAACTGTCTCTATTAGCGTCACGTGGCACCCCAATATTTTACGATGTACATGTAGGACAGCTACATATTTGGCAGCAACCTTTTGACTGTTTACGTGCGAAGAAACATCTTTGTGTTCGCTATAATAAAACACCTATTGGATTCATCTTCGCCCAGTATTCGCAATATTAGGCTCGACATTCGGTCTCGCCCATTATTGAATTCTCGACTTAAATATTTTGTAATATTGGGCTCAGAGGAATCCAATAAGTAATAATATTTCTTCATGAAATTGATACGGAACTTGATCAGGGAAGGCGTAATGTCATGCTCACTACACTAATTCTACGGTGCCTCTATAAAGCAACTAGATATATATAGCTTACTTATAATATTAGACCATAATTTTCATATACTGGGTCGTAGGTTGCATGTAAACTTATAGAGAAAGTCATTTGATCTAGTTTTTCATACATGGTTAATTATATTTCTAGATGTTCATTTATACGAACTGAAACCAAAATTTAATTTGAAATGTATATATCATCACAAAATCATGTCTAGTTTGAATTTTGGGGTGAAGTTTCATATAAATGACGTCACATAGACTATCTGTATAGTAAAATTCTAAATTAAAATCAGCTGTTATTTCTAAAATAGAGCATTATCGTAAGAGTTAGTATTAGGGTTAGGATTAGGGTAAGGTTTGGGATTAGGACTATGGTTTTGAATCCGGGATACTTATATGAAACGTCAGCCGATTTTTGGGCCAAGCTGGGCAATATTCTGACAATTTAACCATTAATTGAAAACTGTTTAAAATTATTCTTAGCCGTTATAATTCAAGAGATAGCAACCAAATAACTAATAGGTTTTTCTGTCATAAATAATAAATAATATTCTGGTATTGTTTTTATTGCAAATAGAATATGTTAATAGGCCAAACACAAAATTTGCTAAACAGGCCAAACACAAAATTTGCAAGAAACATTTCGGAAACTAAACACAAATTCTAAACTGTGAGAAGTATAGTAAGATATAGCTTACAGGAAACTCCAAAAGGTTGTTGTATACTGTATCCAGAATAGTGTATAGGAGTTCTAACGTTTCGGGATTAACTTTATGTTTCATGATTTGACAATAAAAAATGAAAGCAACAAATAAACGATAGCGACAGTGTTCAATTCAAACAGTGGACAGAATCTCAAACTAAACCATCCCATAAATGAGTGAAGATATAAAAGTCGAAAACTCTAAAAGAGGTTGGTGTACTGCCGAAATAGTGTGAAAGGTTTTGAGGACAGCAACAATCTTCATGTTAGACTGACAACTTAATCTAAACTTGAATAAGTAAAGTCGTCATTATATTCAAATTTGTTCTTACATGCAGTTGTCGTATAAGCAAAATATATATCTAATAACAAGTAATAACGAACGGCTGATGAATTATTATCCACTGCTCCTGTGTTAGTCCCGAGGCCTAATCCCATAATTTATTCCAAATTCCAAAACGGTAATTTATTCAAAAAGGGTAAAGATTTTATCTTGATTTCTTTTAGCTGTAAAGCGCAGGTAACCATAACATGCAAGATTATAATGCGTTCTCCTTCGTCGAACGCAATTAATATCGAGGGAAGATAAATGATAGATCTGTATTGCACTATAGAGTCTTAATCTATAATATCATGGCCTAGAAATTGCAGAAAATGCATAATATAGTAAAATAAACAGTGAATGGGCGTTGATTTTAATATTTCCTCAAGAATTTGTTATCGGGTAAATATATAGCCTGTAAAATCAACAAACATACAGCTCAATTTATAAGTCAACTATCTAAAAATTAAAGGTTGGTGTACTACCGAAATAGCGGGTTAGTTGTCTAACGTTTCGAGCAAAGGTCCTTCGTCAGAGACGAATTAGCGCCTTCGCTCGAAACGTTAGACAACTCACGCGCTATTTCGGCAGTACACCAATTAACTGCAGACGCAGCACAACACTTTTATATCACTCATTCAGCTCAATTTATGTTTATTTGGCTTATATATATAGAAGAGGCATAAATTATATTGAGCTATTGCAAATGTTGATTTTGCAGGCTGCGTATTTGTCCTATTCAAATAAATATGAAAACAAATTATTTGACTGCAGAGTAATTGTTCTTGACTTAAAATTTCGATTTCTATTTCGGCAAGTTGTAAGCAACTCACTTGAGCACCCATGTAGTGGAGTCGATTTCGAAAGTACATACCATGTCTGCGATTTCTGATGATATCATCTCTGCTGATAATAAAAACCTTTTTATTGTGTAATATGAAAAGCAAGTGAACATTTTAAAAACAGAAAGATTTTTACGATTTAAATTTTATATTTACACTTAATAAAACATTTTTGTGTTCATGTTATTTACGAATTCCGAGCACCGTGCAGTCAAAGGATTCGAGTATAGCGCGTATTCACGTTTATTTCATGATTGAGTCGGTTTTCTTTGATATACCGCGGGCTGTATATATAGCATACAACCCTATGAATACTAATTAGATAAGAAATGAAGAAAAAACTAGGAAAATTCCTTTGTCCAAGGTGGACAAAATAGACAAAACTTTGTTGGAAAACCTCCTCAATCATGAAATAAGTCAGATAAATCCCTCGGACGCTACCGTGCATCCTCGGGGCTGCATATAGCACATCCCTTGTTCTTAGGATTTATCTCTAAGACACTGACTGTCTTTGTTTACTAAATAATTTGCTCCTTTTTTCCTGTTCTCGCCTATAGGTTTGGAGCATATCTTTCCAATCTTAAAGCTAGCAGTTTGAAAATGATAAGTCGTTATTACAGTCTAGTTTGTCTTAAAATAAAAATAAAATCGTTGCCTTCCATAAACACTGAATATTAAGATTTGTTACTTTATAGTTTAAACCGCGTATGACATATTTCTAATTAAAGATCCAATCATTAACAATATATATATATATATATATATATATATATATATAGCAAAGTGAAAAGGTGGTAAACTGCCAAGAATTTAGTGACGAAATACTGACGTTTCGAGCGGAGCCCTTCATCAGAGTAAAACTTATATATATATATTTATATATGGAGTATATAATAAGGATATTTGAAATTAATATAATACTCTGTCTGATATTTTATAAATACGTACATAAAACACAAATATCTCAGCTCCTTCGCAGTCAGGGCAGTAAAATACGAGGCTGTTGAAACATCATACCGAAGAGCAACACGAAATGTTGTGCAACTTCTCATTATGGCTATAAAAATTGCGGACATAATATATCCCGCATATATTGCAGCATATTACAAATGCAGGGTCCGGCTGTAAATTGCGAATTACATAGTGGCATTGGTTTAACTCGAATAGTCTGATGCTCGAGTGCGTTTGCCGAATTTTCTATCTTAAAAACAATGACTGTCAAATTATCTGATTTCGTATTCGTTTAGGTCGGTCGGATAAAATCAATACTTACAGCTTATATATACTTATTTGGCTTATATAGAAAAGTCACAAAGTGTTTCACACAACGTTGATGGGTCTTCCTTAAAGGACAGGTCATTATTTATGTCCGCGGGGTCCGAAGAGAAAATGGTTGGGTAACTGAAAATTCTAAAACCTATATGGTTGGGTATAATCACTTCTCTGAAGGGTTGGGAGCAAAATTTTATGACTATTTACATAAAAAATTAATAGTTCATCATTTAAAATTGGAATATCATCATCAGTTCTCCTTAGTCATCATTCACATTAGCTTTTGTTATTGTATTCTTCTGATTGTTTTCCTTGGATTCCTGCTCAGAAAGTTATATAGTACGATCTGTCTGTATATCTATTTGGATTTGTTATTAAAACTTGTATCGACGATATGCTCATGGGAATTGGGCATAATCTAACTTTTTTATTCTTGGGTTGGGTAAAAGATTTTCTTCCCCCATAAATGGTTGGGACAGTTAAATTTCTGATCTTAATTCGGTTGGGTAAAAAATGTTTTCAACACCAAATCTATTTCTCTTCGGTCCCTCG
This sequence comes from Chrysogorgia sp. JL179-B06, assembly GCA_035772405.1. Taxonomy (NCBI): domain Eukaryota; kingdom Metazoa; phylum Cnidaria; class Anthozoa; order Scleralcyonacea; family Chrysogorgiidae; genus Chrysogorgia; species Chrysogorgia sp. JL179-B06. The sequence continues at coordinate 2,121,467 of JAYKKM010000391.1, forward strand.
TTCGTCATTTTCGAAGTTTGCTACGAATTTATATACTTTGCAATTCGTTGTATAACTTCGAAATGAAGTTGCCAATAACTGGAAATACGTTGCATTTTGAAGTGATTCATAGTTTATATTTACAGTAAAACTGTCAAGGACTTCAAACTATCGTTGAATTTTATTTTTATTTGAACAATTATTGTGTTTTAATTTTAAACATCAGATGGATTTGTAAATTGATTTTCTGTTAGTATCATGGAAATTAAGTTCTCGGATAACGACCTTAAATCGTAGGCCCTCGGAACCCCCTATCAATTGGACTTCTCGCCTGAGTTGGGGTATTCCGTTCACCTAAAAGTGTGATAAATATAATAAACTAAACTAAACTAAGTTGCATGCTTAATTTGTCATCAATTTTTCTGTCCTTCCAGATATCCATTACTATATAACTATTCTATACTAAGTTTTAAGTGGTAAATAGACTTGGAAACAACGAACGTCCGGCAAATAAAATTGGCAAATTTACTTTAAAAAGTTACAAAGTTTATGGCTATTTTGGAAACAACGAACGAACTTCTGAAGACTAATTTGAAAAGCTCTTTAAAGATATATATATAGATATATATATAGATATATAGATATATATATATATATATATATATATATATATATATATATATATATATATATATATATATATATTGATTTCGCAGGCTACGTATTTGTCCTATTCAAATGCATATGAAGCAAATAATTTGACAAGTAATTGTTCTTTAGTTATCGAATTCGGCAAGTTACAAGCCACCCTACTGAGCATCAGGGCACTCGACTCAAATCACCGCTATTATAATTCACTGTTTACAGCGGCAGCTTACATGATGCAAATTAGCCCACAAGTGGGAGCCATAATACGAACAATAATTCGAAAAAACCTTGGCTTGTAGCCACGTATATAGCTTTCTTTCAAAACGCCGGTATTTCGTTTATACGTTTTGGACATTTCGTCTTCAAGACCTGAGAAGTGTTCTGATAACTCCAAAGTGTTCTTAGAAAGGTGCGTGAATTGACATATGGTGCATATACTTACAGCTTGTATATTACTCATGATGTCGTAGTTCGATTAACAAGGAATTTTTAACTAACCATCAAACTAAACATGTTATAGATTATAGGATGGTTCAGTTTGCTATTTGCTATTAGTAGTTTACTATTTGCATTGAACATTAACAAGGTATATAATAATAACAGAAGGATGCTTGCAATTTGTCATGTCGAAGTTCGAACAAAGGATGTTCCGCCCCTCCTCTGAATAATAGATAAATTACTGTTCAAAAAATATTCCTTAAAGTTCTGGCAGCATCTGCTCTGACGCTATTACCTTTGTCATTGAATGCTATATATTTAGTATAAAAAGTACCTTCCGTCTGAGAGAACAATCAGAGGAAATTAAAGTCAGGTTCAAGAGCTATTTCCGGCGCTGCATGCAATTTTTCATATTTTTGAAAACACTGTTTCCCACGCACACCGCAATTTACACGCAAAATAATAAGATGTTTCCGTTTGGGAATATTACACAACGTAAGTCAACAGGATATAAAAAGTATGTACATTTAAATGTGAGACATAAAAAAATAAATTCGTATATATAAGATCTCAAGAAAACTCTGGAAATATGTCACCCTGGGAAAATACTGAAATTTAATGAGCTTTAAGCCTATATGTATCTCTATAAAAGACATGGTTAATGGCACAATTATCATCAAGCCAAAGGAAAAGGATTGCATAGTTTGTGAGTATGAATTAAGGATTTAAAATGTTTTCTTTTGAACTAATTTATATTATTTCGTGGTAATATTTTTAGTGCTTTCAATAATATATAGTAAGCTTTAATAAATAATACAAATGGCACCTAGATAACTAGAAAATATTTTCCCTCTATAATCATTCTGATGTCTGCCAAAGTGTGATTTGAATATACATGTGTTAATATACACACTGCTGTAGTGAATGTGGGAGAGCTTGGAGTAGACAGACGATACATGGACTACGATCGTCAAGCTCATATCCTCACAAAAATTATTCTGAGTCCCGGACAGTCCGGGACTCAAAATAATTTTTGTGAGGATACGAGCTTGACGATCGTCCATGTATCGTCTGTCTACTCCAAGCTCTCCCACATTTACTACAGCAGTGTGTATATTAACACATCCAAATATTACCGATATATAGTGACTGCCGCATAGGCAGTACATCATATATCAATCGCACCATTACATCATTGTAACCTTCGCTCTCCATCTGAGTCCCCTCGGTCGCTCAATGGTTAGAACGTCTCTGCACCGGCAATCAGAAGGTTACTGGTTGGACTCAGAATAATTTTTGTGAGGATACGAGCTTGACGATCGTCCATGTATCGTTTGAATATACATGTTGTGAGTTTTCCATTTACAGCGCATGGTTTACGCAAAATTGTCTGCATGTAATGAGATTTCCCCCTGGCTTACTGTTCAGAAGAATCCGGCTATATATACAACATTGATTTTACATTATCGTGTATACAATTCGTATATGATTATTCGTTTATTGACACTAAGGGAGAAGAGAAATAAATTTGGTGCTGCAAAAAAATTTTACCCAACCAAATTAAGATCGGAAATTTAACCGTCCCAACCATTTATGGGTAAAGAAAATCTTTTACCCAAGAAGAAAAAAGTTAGATAAAGCCCAATTCCCAGCATATCGTCGATACAAGTTTTAATAACAAACCCAAATAGATATACAGCAGATCCTACTGTAATTTTCAGATTATTATCTCCCTATACAGAGCAGGAATCCAAGGAAAACAAGGAGAGAAATACAATAACAAAAGCTAATGTGCAACCACTGCAATGATGAATGATGACTAAGGAGAATGGATGACGAGATTCCAATTTTAAATGATAAACTCTTAATTTTTTATGTAAATAGTCATGAAAATTTTGCTACCCAACCCTTCAGAGAAGTGATTTTTTTTACCCAACCATTTAGATCTTAGAATTTTCAGTTACCCAACCATTTTCTCTTCGGCCCCCACCTCGGCCATAAATAATGACCGTTCCCTAATACACGAAATGTATTTGAATTTCTAGTTAATATGATAAAGAAAATGAAGATAAGTTTAGCAGTTTTGATCGGAGTGGTTTCAGGGCTGGTTTTCACTGCAGTGGACTGCAGTGATACTGATGAACTCAGTAGCGTACTAACTCCAGAACGAGTACATGGAGAAAGTAATATCAAGACCAAGCAAAGAGAGGAATACACAGCGGTGTTAATGGGAGAACAAGGCATGGGAAAACTCACACAGCATCTCAAACTGTCTCAGAGTCCTTCACATGCAGAGCAAGACCAGTACATGAATGACTACCCCTTATCCAGTAAACCAATACCAATATGGGAAAGGTCAACGAGCAGAAATGACTACTTTTTCATTAAATCACCCAAAAAGTATAAAGAAATACCTAACATCAACTTTGATGATATTAAAGCAAAACGTCAAGATGATGGCCAAGGCAATGGAATGTGGGGAAGATCTCTAAAAATCAAATCCAACAGGACAACTTTGTAAAAAACAGGAGACAATCTGAAGGTGTAATCCGGGGATAATCTGGGATACCAGTGAACTTTATGACCAGGGACAACGAAACAATGATAAATTACGTACATTAGTGGTTGAATTATGTTGGAAAATAGAAAAGTACAAGAGTAACTACTTGTATGTTAAAATAGATAATAAATAGGAAATTAAAAAGATGAACCCATTGAGAACTATTCAAGAGGCGTTGATAGTCAATATATATAGACAACTATACAATTAGTATAAAATTGAAAAATTAATAAACTATTATACGACTTGCTTGCATGTCTTTAATATTTGATATAGATTAAAAAAATAAACATGGGATTTACTTGTGTTTAAGATCGTTATTTATGTTATTGTTTAAAACCAAGGTGATAAGGATGATGAATGTTGACAATATTGACTTTTATTTTGATACCTGAATCTCTATTTGACAGTCGACATAGCAAATGATTTCGAATCAATCGAACCAGTACATCATTGTAACCTGACGATTTATGCGTAAATGAAACTTTCGAGTGTGGGAATATATACATTTTAAATCCAAACCGGGACCAGTTGCGAAAAATGGAACGTCATCAAGGCCTTCCGGCTGGAATTGAACCCGCCACCCTGCGATGCTAGTGCAGTGCTCTGACCACTGAGCTACGGAGGCCGTTGCCGAGAGCTTAGGTACGAGTTCTGTATATATAGTGGTGGTAATGCCGGGATAAGATTCTGGGTATATTACAAGTAATATTTGGCATTTCACTCGAAGGAAAATTTTGAGTGTTGGAATAACCAGCATTATATATACAGAACTGGTGACTAGGCTCTCGGCAACGGCCATTGTAGCTCAGTGGTCAGAGCACTACACTATTATCGCATGTCTCGGGTTCAATTCCAGCCGGATGGCCTGGATGTTGCATTTTTCGCAACAGGTCCTGGTTTGGTCTTAATATATATTAATGCCGGGATAAGAATTGTGTATAAGTAATATATATTTGGCATTTCAGTCGATCTGAGTCTCGATAGCTCCGTGGTTAGAACGTATAACCGTCACTCAGATATATTCGATATATCGTACATATTTGCAGGACGACTATTTGAAAAGTTATTACAAATCCAGCCGCCATATTGGATTTTGGACACCATCTTGGATTTCGGATGCCATTTTGAATTTACAAGCATTGGGAAAAATATAACCTACAGACGACGATATCTTTTGAACTACGAACTCTAAGAACTAATGCTAATGTAAAACGAACGCTTGAATAACAGAATCAGACATACGTACAAAACTATATTTGTAACTGATTGCTAACAGCTTTAGAAAAATCGAAAATCGGTTTGAATTCGAACTACGAACTCCGAAAAATATAGGACATATTCCGACGACGATATAGTTTGAATTACCATATGTTGGACTTCATACTATATATCAAATGAAAGATTGATTAACACACTCGGGTATAGGTACAACGATATCTTTGTAGCTAATTCCTAACTGCGTGTAAACACTTTCGACCGGATATGATTGAGCCCTAGTGAGATTTGGCTAATTCGTTACCTAATTCGTTCAGAAAGAGTATGTTTTCGTTTTTGTATGTTGTTTTTATTGCTTTTTAATCGAAAATTGTGTCACTACTAACAGCATGAGAAGACAAGTATTGTGTATTGTTGCCTTGATCCTTGGTATTCTTGCATTAATGAAGATGATTTTTCTCCTGATGTTAAACATGTCCCTTACCAAAGCAGAAGACGAAGGTGAATTTAAGCTTTCTTCCTCATTTGAGACTGATTCTGTATCAGATTGTCTGGCCGATTTCCTTTTTTTGTTGCAGGTAGCCATTTTGAATTTGCTCTGCATGAGTTCTGCGCATAAGCTAATGTGTAAATGTCGCCGGTACTGTGTAAACGCAAAAATAACCGTGTCAAAATAAAGACGGTATACAGTGTAAACAGAGCTGAACCATACGAATTTCATACCAGATCCAAATTCGTCCGGTACCATGTAAACTTAGCCTAAGTCTTGGGTTTATATTGGTATGTGTTATTTAATTATCATAAATTTACAGTTAGAATTGTTATATCTCAAGACATTCAGTGTGCTATAACATTTTATAAAATAACATTCTGTAAACGGAAAAATCAAGGAGGCAGATGCGTAAAGCCGAGCCAGGTCGGTCCATGGCTTCTTGCCATTTGTGGAGTAAGAAAATAAGAGCGGTGGTGGAATTTGAACCTTTATAGGGAGCCAAACTGTAAGGGGTCGATCTGATCATAAATTTTCAAGACGTTTACTTACAACAGGTGTAAGAGAAATTAGCCGAAAATCAGAATCAACGTCTACAGCTGGAGCTGTTTTAGGAACTGGAACAACGTTAGCAGTCTTCCATACTGATGGAACTTTGCCTTCATAGACTGATGCGTTAAAAATAGCACAGAGTGGACGACTCAAAGAACAATGCATTCTCTCGAAGTAACCAGGAAGGTATATTATCAGAGCCACAAAACGAATGGATTTTACAAGAGGACAAAGATCTTTGTACGTCGTCAACAGAGATGGAAAACTCGGGAGGAACTTCGGTGACTGGAATAGGAGTCCATTCCAATCGAGATAATGACGAACTCACGGAAACAAATTTCTCATTAAATAAGTTAGCCAAAGCAGTGCCAGAGAAAGGGGTATCATTATACATCAACGTTGAAACAGATTTGGAAGAGGATAAGAAGGCGAGTTTTTTTTTACATTATTGCACCACTTTCGAGGATTAGAGTCTTACATAAACGATTAACCTTATTTCGTTGTGATCTAAACTCAGCAATATTTCCTTGAGACCACGCAGATTGTCTTTTCGAAATAAGTGATTTAATCTCCATAGTTATCCAAGCTTTGTCATTTGGGGTCACGTTTATTCTTCGAAGGGGGATACAATTAGATGAGATGATAAGAAATTATAAGAAATTTTATTAAAAATTGTTTCTGAATTATTTTATAAAAATAATAGAATACGTTTGCTTGGGGGTCTCTATAACGTGATCGAAACCCTCGTGAAGTAATAAAAACACTCGAGAAGTTGGTAAAGCACTCGCCTCGGCGACTCGTGCTTCTCCCCAGGTTTCGATAACGTTACAGAGACCCGGGCAAACGTATTCTATTATTTAAATAGAAAACATGGAAAATCACACTGACTAGCTCTATATATAACTGGACTGCTCATGGGTCCCATTACCAATCACTCACAGAAAGTGTCGTAAAAAGGATGGCGTCAGCTGGAGTCTATTTTTTCATGGTAGTGACTACTGGTCATTGGATTGTTGGCGCAAGTACGTTTGTCCAACGACCAATCAAATTTGTTTGATACGATAACTATGGCTTCAGCTGGAGTCCTTTTTCTCGTGTCGTGATACAAACGGCATTTTCCCTCTTCAAAAACGAAACTGGACAAAAAACCTTGAAACAAACTGTATAGGAGATGTTCTTTATGACCAGAAAACTTTCCACTAAATTCTAAAAGCCCAACACTAGTTGTCAACACTCGGAGGACGTATGAAATTATTGTCGGTTGTATGACATTTATTTTATTAAATTTAATTTCAGGTGAGATATAAAGTGCGAACTTGTTGCTTTTGTTCTTGAAGGTTGTTTATCTATAGAGAATATTTGTTGTTTATCTAAAAGAGAATGCTGAATAGATATTAGATACGTGTTTACTGTTTTTTTAACAAGTAAGCTGGCCGAACAGCGGTCAAAAAGAGTGGGCTGTCAGGCTGAAGCATGATAAGCATCACCCAGTAACATTAAAACACAAATTATATCAGGAATTGCAAATTTCAAACTCGTTTATGTTGTGTTGATAATGTCAAATGTCATCTGGTCAAAAAACGTTGCTTTAAAAACCACCTAAAAGCATAAAGCGAGAAAAATACTGTATATTTGTATTTAAAAAAAAGCATTTGCCGCCTAACAATTCGCCAACAGACTGTTGTAAATACAGGTCAGTTGTCGCTATCACGAGAAAATAGACTCCAGCTGACGCCATCGTTTTACAACACTTTTTGCCGAGACCAAGCAGTCCAGTTGCCATTATACGCCATCATACACCATCATCATACACCATCATGAACAGTAAGGAAAATTTATGTATTTATATAAAGCAAGCTATTGCCACATTTTACTTGTTTCCTTCGGGTTATTTTATAAAAGAAATAGAAAACATTTCCCCGTGTTCTCATACGTTATTGAAACACTCGTGGAAGTTTGGAGAACTCGAAATCGCAGTATATAGAAACACTCGCCCTGCGGGCTGATTTCTCGTTCTCCCAAAACAAATTCGGTACCTTAAGATCTACGACGGCAACCTTAACAAATGACATCATTCAAAACTACTTGCTCGCCTTTTCTACCACTAGCCCCACCCTATAGAGTTTCTTTTTCCCCACCGATATTTGTATTGGGTTCGTCGTACGTAGATTTTGAACATTATTTCGGTCAATATTTACTCGATTTCAATTCTGAAAACAGATTTGGAATTACCGAGTCTAAATACATAACATACGCGTCTATTATATTACGAGAACGTGCATACCCTTCGTAAAAACGGTTTATGTACTTAGAAATTAGTCGACAAGACGGCAATCAAGCCCGGCCGCTTCGTCGTATACTTTGAACGTTATCCGATCAATATTTAACCGTTTTCAATTCTGAAAACAGATTTGGAATTAGCGAGTCTAAATACATAACACACGTACCTATTATATTACGCAAACGTGTATACCCTTCGTGAAAACCTCTTTATGTAGTTCGTCAGATCACCACTCGCCAATGGCCACCCTTCACAACATTCATGCACAGCATTGAGGGGATAAAGAAATTCTTCATGCAAAACAAAGAGAATGACTAATTTTTAGTCGCGAGAGTAATCTCAACGCCGTCCTCATTCTGTTTACAACGCCACTGTGAGTATTTTCACGTCTTCCGTGGATTTCCTTGACTTTATCACACGAGACAGAGCAGGGGCTGAAGCGTTTGTCATATTATAACAAGCTTCAAATATTAAAGTGCTCCTGCGACGAAATATCACATTACGTTTCCTGGCATTTTTTGTTACAGAACATCATGTTAGGTGAATAAATGTTTGCATTTGCCAAAAAATGAACAACAAACATTCTATCACAAGAAATTTAACCGCCATATTTAACCCAAATAGTGTCCGCCATTGCTTGCGATTCCACAGGAGTATGTGATTATGACGTCAGAGACTCAACACGTGACAAAGCTTCATGGCAATTATTTATGCAAATTAATTTCTTTAATTTGAAGTTGCAATACATATGTAAACCCTCTATATAGCCCAGCTTTCATGTGTTGTTTTTTTCACTATTTAATTGTTGTCTACTATCTTTGTTATTCAATGATGTTAGTCGCGATATTTGTTGTCTAGGATTTGGACATGTACTCAAATCTAGCAATATCGCGGCCAGCTGTTTCTCTCTGTAATTGGGGCTCGTCAGCATGATAAAACATAGCACATCGAAAAAGGTGTATAAACAGCACAATCTAAAAGATGGGATGTGGGATATACCACACTTGTACATCATAATCCACTCATGAGTACTGTATAAAACAGTTTATAGGCTGAAACGGACAGACATGCATTAACTAATTGAGCTGTTCGCGATTGATGATTGACCTAGACATTGCTCATTTGTATATGCTATCTGCGAAAAATACAATATTTGTACCACCAGTTTTATTTCTATAGTTCCATTTCATTACTCTCTTTTTTATAATCTCACTAGAGTCTCTTTTTTATAATATTAATATTAACATGTACATCTGAAGCTTTTTCGTTTTTTTAGACTTTTTGCATTTAGACTTTTTCTGCATGTAGACTTTTTATCACGATGACTTTTTATATGGTAATTAGCACTCGATTACACAACGATTCAGTGGCCTTATAATTGCTTTTAACTTGAGTATGGCTAATATCTTATGACGCTCACTGGACTAATTACTCACTGTAACCACATTTTTTTTTTTTTGGGCTTATCTCATATACTTTGCTAAGCAAATTGCTTTACGTCGTCGGCCAAGTTAACTGTTCTTTCTCAGTTGATGTTTAGACATTGCTCATTTAGGTGCCACTTTACTTCAGTCTTGAAACTGTAATTATATACAGTAGTCAGTAGAACTATATATATATATATATATGAAAAGAGGATTTAACTTGTATAATAATTTTATGAAAGAACTGACTGCCCCAACCGGGAATCAAACCCGAGGTCCTGCACTGAATCGGCATCGAAAAGACATCGGCGCTCTGCAGACCACTATATAGCTGAGCAATATATTGAGACACGCGGTAAGGACAGCTCAGGTGATTATCGCGTCTGATGCTAGTGTGATAATCACACGCAGACGCGATAATCACCATATATATAACAAGTAATATTGGCCATTTCACTCGATTAAACAACATGTACTAAGGATTTTTGGTGAAGGAAAATTTCGAGTGTTGGAATATATACATTTTATGATCAAACCGGGACCAGTTGCGAAAAATACAACTTCAAGGCCTTACGGCTGGAATTGAACCCGCGACCCTGCGATGCTAGTGCAGTGCTCTGACCACTGAGTGCTATAGGAGCCTAGTCACGAGTTCTGTATATATAGTGGAATGTCGGGATAAGATTCTGGGTATATTACAAGTAATATTGGGCATTTCACTCGATTAAACAACAATGTAGTAAATGTACTAAGGATTTTTGGTGAAGGAAAATTTCGAGTGTTGGAATATATACATTTTAAGACCAATATACAGTATATATAACAAACTATATATATATATATATGTATATATATGAATATAAAGACAAGGTAAACTTGTTCAGGCAAAGTGTTAAAAAGTTATATATAACGTTTCGCCGGTGAAGGCTTCTTCAGTGGAATAAATCTAGTTTGTTAAATCTTCCTCTATATATACAAATTTGTGTAAAAAATAAGACAAAGGATTACAAAATATATGTAAATTTTAAAATATTATACAGTGAATGGTTATGTAAAAAAAGCCTAAATAAAAAGTGAACAATATTAAAAATTCATATATAGGCAAATTTTAAAAGAACAAAAAAACAACACCTAAATGCAAAGTGATTTACCAATACAACCGTTCATGATGTTAGTTGCATGTTTTCTAATTTCCAGTGCTTCGATTATTCTCCGTTCGTTAAAAGGTTTAATGTTTGAGTGGAGTATTTCCCAAGTAATGGGGCCGGGAATCTTCTAGTGGATTAATGTTGTGTGATTTTAGGTGATTGTATATACAGTTTGCTTTTTCATCCGAAGGTGTTCTTTAATTCGTGAACCAATTGTTCGTCGGGTTTACCCAATATAGACTATGTGACAATGGGAACACGGTACGGTAGATGCTGTGCTTGGTAAAACAACGGTTTTCTTTTAATGCTAATGTGCATGTTTCGCAATCCACTTGAAATCCGAAACGTTTGGAAATATAACTTTTTAACACTTTGCCTGAAGAAGTTTACGTTTACCTTGTCTTTATATTCACATATCACCAGGCATGATGCTCTATGTTTTCCCTTATATATATATATATATATATATTATATATATATATATATATATATATATATATATATATATATATATATATATATATATATATATATATATATATGGTTCTTGGTTCTTGACCATGATCTATTAAAGGACAGATACATGGATGGCGTAAAATCACGTCAGCAGCTGTGTTTTTCTTTTTTCATGCACGAACAGCTTTGATATTTTTGATTGTATAAAACAAATAGATTCCATTTTTTGTTGTCTTCAGTTATAGATGCACAGAGGACGTCAGAACGTGGTAAGAACATCAGTGACCCACTCGACTCCGTCTCATGAGCCACTTTTTTGTTCTTACCGCGTTCTGACGTCATATTTATATATATATATATATATACAGTTACTTGCCAAAAGTTTAAATACAAGCTCAAAAAGTTCAATATTGTGCAAATTTTAATTACAATCTTTTACAGTTATACTTGTTACGTGTTCAACTATGCTTTTAGTTTTATAATTGGTTGGCAAGATTTCATTTAAGCTAAAGTAAACAAAAATATATCGGATAATGTTAACAAAATGTTGGGGCGTCTGTCAATTCTTAGTTGCAAACCCCTGTGCTTTGAGGACCTTCTTTGCTCATTTAGGATGCATGGATTCAACCAAGGTCTGGACAATTTTTTGTTTGTTTTTTTTCCCCATTTTTCCTGAACAATTAACAACCTCCAGTTCAGCTACTGTCCTTGGTCAAGGATTTCTTTGCCGATTGCTTCTTCAGAAGCATCCACAGTTTCTTCATTGTTTGAGTTCAGGACATTTTGCTGGCCACTCAAGGCTTGTTACACGATTTCTGGTTTTCCAGGATGTTGCCACATTTGCTTGATGGACTGACATGTTATCATTTTGTAAAATCATTTCCAAGCGTCTGCGTCACCTGTCAGCCACCAGTAGCAAGGAATGCTCTTGCAAACAAGAAATCGTGTAACAAGCCTTGAGTGGCCAGTTAATAGTCCATAACTCAACCCAGTGGAGAACTTGTGGTGGTTCTGAGGAAGACAATCAGCAAAAGAAACCCTCGACCAAGGGCAATTGCTGAAGTAGATGATATTATTCGGAAAAAAGGGAAACCATTCCTCCCAAAACTATCCAGACCAAGGTTGAATCCATGCCTAAACGAGAAAAGAAGGTCCTCAAAGCACAGGGATTTGCAACTAAGTATTCACAGACGCCCCAACATTTTGTTAACATTATACACTACATTTTGTGTTCACTTTAGCTTAAATGAAATCTTGCCAGCCAATTATCAAACTAAAAGCATAGTTGAACACGTAACAAGTAATTGTGAAATATTGTAATTAAATTTTGCACAATATTGAACTTTTTGAGCTTGTATTTAAACTTTTGGCAATTAACTGTATATATATCTGCGTAGACAGTGTTTTGGATATATATAGCTATAAGTGAAAAGGTGTTAAACTGCCAAGATTTTTAGTGACGAAATACTGACGTTTCGAGCGGATCCCATACTCTGATGAAGGGCTCCGCTCGAACGGAGTCTTACTCTGATGAAGGGCTCCGCTCGAAACGTCAGTATATTTCGTCACTAAAAATCTTGTGAGGAGCTTTTTTAACTCGCTTTTGGGCCAATTGGGGTACCCCAATCCCTGGGTCAGCATGTCACAATCATAAAGCACGCAAATCAAGTTCAAGAGGCGCGTTAGTTTGTGAATTTGAATTCATCTGTATCCTGACCCAGGATTTTTCCTCTTTTATATACCATTTAACTGGTTAGTATATTTAAACTCTGATGTCTTCGAGTGGCAACAACATTGCCGTCCCATGCATTTCTACCACGAAAAGCGTAGTAGCCAAATCTGATTAGTTCTATATTCTAGCACGGTTGACGTTAGCACCTCAATGTGATTCACACCTCTACAGGTGGACTTAGATCGATTCTAGATCGATCACGATTATTCTATATTTGTCTGTTCACACCTGCCTTTTGTTCACACCACCACTTTACGTTTCACTATGTGACGAAGGGACGCGTCCCTCGAATATTCACACCTCCTACACACTATTTCAGCAGTATCGGTCAATCTTTTAGAGTTTTTAATTTGTATTTTAAAATTGCGAATTCATAAAGATGGCGGTAATTCAGATTCTTTTATGTGCATATAAATTAGCCTTTCGAGCCTCGACCTTGTGTTTATAATTCAAAATAATTGTTCACAAGGTCGAGCTAGCCTCCTCGGCAGGCAACTATGTAGCTTCTTTTTTCCGAGTCAAATCGCTTCCAACGCTGTGCGGCTCTAATTTCTCTGGCTCGATCAAAACAGCCTTGGAAGCTATTTGACTCGCGAAAAAGAAGCCCGGCACAGAGTTGCCTGCGGAGCAGGCTAAGGTCGAGGATCGAAAGGCTAATTGATATTCATATAAAAGAATATCAATTGCCGCCATCTTAATTATGAATTGGGTGTATGGTTGAGTGAAAAGTACCTATTCATCCTTAATTGCCAACTAAAACATGCAACTCAGTAACTTCAGACATGGAGACAATAGTATACTTTTGAAAACTTAGGTTCTGCCTTTTTTATCAACTAACACAATATATACCACATTCACACAAGCGAGTTAGATCAATCAAAGACCGATCTATATATACTGTATATTATATTAAAATTATATAAATATGTTGTGCTGCGTATAGGTAGAGAGATTCATTGGTTTTATAAGTAAGTAAGTAAGTAAAAGCTTTATTTCAACAGGGTAACTCAACTCAGTTGCATTAAAACATGATATCAATACTTTAAATCGGTATATTAGCTTGTACTTTTACTTAACAATATATCGGATACAAACTGAAAGGGAACGCAAGAAAAGCTATTTAAGAGCATTAAAATATTCAACTTAGCGAGATTACACTTAAAGACGAAATAAAACAAATAAGCATCCGAATAAAAGCATCTCGGAAACTCCAAGTATAAAAACCAAAATAAAAAGAGTTTGTTAATATTTCATGAATTCGAGTGAAGTTTCATATAAACTCCGAAATGACGTAGACTACAGTAGTAAAATTTGAAATTAAAATCAGCTGTTATTTCTAAAAGAAAACATTATCGTAACAGTTAGGGTCAGTATTAGGTTCAGGGTTATGGTTAGGGTTAGGATTAAGGTTAGGTTTGGGGTTAGGACTATGTAGTTTAAATTCGCGATACTTATATGAAACGTCAGCCACTTTTGCAGTATTAGTTAGCTACAAAGTCATCGTCAGACAAATTAGCCGACCGATCTTTATTACCACAAACTGTGTTTATCTTGTTTTTATTCATATTTTAAGTTTTCAAGATTTTCGGATTTTGTTTCATCCGTTATTTCATTAAATTGTGGCTTGTTACTGAATACCAGTGTGTATGAGTCGATTTTGGCAACATCAGTATAAAAACAACATGGCCGCCCATTCTCCATTTAAGCTATACTGAAGTATATTTGACGTCCTGTTGTTATTCCAACTTATCATTACCAACCAGATAATACTAAATATTTTGGAACGTTACCGCGGTTATTAAGAACATGATCGTATCTTATGAGCCTTAATGTACATTTTTTATCGATAAGAAGGTAGTAAGGATTATACATTAAACAACTTATTGTTGTCCAAATAGTTCAATGATAATTGAGCGTCGCCTCAACAAAGATTTTATCAAGGAAGCGTTGGTTTATAAGTCGCTTAAAATGAGATTCTTGTTGCATATACAGCCTGTCCTGATATCTACAAGAGAAAGGATAATAATCCATGCAAGTACAAGTAAGTATATGATTTTGACACTATATATTCACATGTTTTGTCTGATAATACCTTGACCGACCTTAACGGTTTCGAATTATATGGTCAAATTGTCAAACCCCTAGTTTGATTTCAATCGGTTTTATTCGACTACATCAAGAAATGCAATTGTAATCTCTATACATATTAGTATAAAAATGCTTCTTTCGAAGATTGTTTCCAGGCTTTTAGAAACATATAAATTGTTTTTACTATAGGTTAGTGCTCTGAACATGTATTTTCCAATAAATTAAAATGATTAATATTTTAGTTAGCTTAGCAGCAAATATAAAACCATGATGCTTTTAACACAAGCTTTATTAACTTGCTTATTAATATATGGTATATAGCATAACGCCTGTTTATACGATTTGCCTGAGTATAACTGGACATCTTTTAGCCAAGCTGCAGGTGAACCATAGACAGGGACGTAGCCAGAACCTTCAAAGGGGGGGAGCCATGTGGAGAATGAAGGACGTCGTGGCTATATGTTCGCCGCAAAGCCGCGATTGTGACTGGGAAGTCTGAAAATTTTCAATTTTGAAAGGCCCAGAAGTGCTTTTACAGCAATTTCTAACATGATTTTTTGCGAAATTAGGCCACCAGACGATGGCTAGAAATTTCATTTTTAGCTTTTACATCGTGCTAATAATTAGTTATATATTTTATCCAGCCTTTCATTATTTATTCTGACAGTAAAACACAATTGTTTGCTTATTTTAAAAAAGGCGTAGGTTTATTAAAAAGAAAACTGAACAGGGACAACCTCGTACCCGGCGGGGAACGGAGATAAGACCCTGGGTGCAGATAATTATATTTTGGTAAAGCAAGGCTCGGATAAAATTTGCTCGGGAAAAATTATGTAAAAACGACATGACGTAGTCACCGCGATGTACAGAAAGTTTAAAAAATTAAAAATATGGGGACATCTATATAGGGACATGGGACCTATAAATTTCAGTACTCACACTGTGGTTGATTGGAGCGGGCTACTGCATTGAAAGCATTCCATGTATGCAATCGAAATCATCAGAATAATATGCACAAATCTACGATAAGTTCAGAATAGGAATCCACCGACAGATGATTGTACGTAACCGATTGCATTATTTTCAATTTCGTTTATTGTTGTATAGGCTTTTGTATTTTTCAATAGAATTCAAAAGCCGAGTTTAACATAGACGAAGAAACAAAAGCCGAAAATTTCGGAAGACGAATATTTGAAATTTCCATTCTCCATGGAGACATGCATGTAACACGCATGACTGAAACGGCGTTACATAGTGATCGGATTTGCCCAGTCACCGTAAATCTGCCCCATGGGAAAATTTCCTTTTTTGTCCTTCACGTTTGCAAGTAATTGGAGGAAATTTTCTCAATTGCAGAAATATGTTGATTTTAAAACATTTATAAATAATTATTGGATTGTAACCGACCCCAAAACAACAAAGATTCTAACCGGCCCCGCCTAGCGAGCTTTACGACACGACATGCTCGTTAAGGCAATGTATGTGCTCTTCATATGGAACCTCCCACCTTCCATATATGGAATACGTACGGTAAGTTCATATGGGTTTTTGCCCCTTTCCGCCCGCCCGCCTTTCCCAACTTTCTCGCTTTTTTGCTCGCCCGCTTTTTCGCGAAACAATCGAGAGGCGGTCTTAGAGCAAGTCTAACGTAACACTTGAGAGTATTGGATTTTAAAGTACCAATCACCCCAAAAATGATATTACTGATATAGATTCTACATGAAGTGAATAGTTGAATACCAAAATATTTTATGATTTGAGCTTTACGTTGATGTTCTATAAAGGTACTGGAACTACAAAAGTTTCATTTCTGTATCGACCTTCTACATTGATTATACTATCGAAATCATCAAATGTGATTGTTCTCCCTCAAAATGCAGGAAATAGAGTTTCAGATCCTTAATTTGTTATTTTATAAAGCGTTATTATTACACCGTATTTACTGCAATTTTATCTTGAACTTTCAGGTTTAGAATTTACAATGTGTAAAACACCAAGACTTTGGCTGACGTGTATTCTATTGTTGCTTCTGGTGATGTTCTCAACCGAGAACAATATGGGGTCGAAGGAGGCCAGATCTGCAAGTGCTAGACAACCACAGTCGACACCAGATTCATATTTCCCCAAAGACAAAGATTGGTGGGGTCGGCGAGAAATGATGATGGGAGACGTAGGGACACTGGAGAAACGACAAAAATATCCTGATTGGTGGGGGCGGCGTGATGCGATTGAGGAAAACAAGGAGAAAAGACAAAAAGTGAAAGGATGGTGGGGCAGAAAAAGAATGATTGAAGAAAATGAAAATGAAGATGAAAAATGATAAAAATCTAAAAACATTTTCAACAACGTTCCATCAAATTAGAGAGAATCACATAATTGTGTATTGTTTTCAAATTATAGAGAATTATAGCTATTAATCGCAAAGTATTAGCATATAAAACATGATAATAAAATGTAAAAAAAAAAAATGAGGAGTCAGGTTATTTATTGCATCGCAAGTGCACCCTGGGGTCTGGGTAGGTTTATCTTGGGAATTAGGGAACTCTTAGTGAAATAATTTTTTTTTTGCATCGTGAGCGGGCGGCCTAGCCTTTCCTGTAACCTGATTGGCTGCAGCAGCGGGCGGAATTTTACGAAATTTTGACCACGGTCACGGAATCCTAAATGCTAAAATTTTTTATCGTGATTTTTGCTTCATTATTAACTGGAAAATGGAAAACTAATGCAGAATTTGATTCAACTAAGCTGGAAATAACTATATTACACAAAAACTAAAGTATTTTGGTTTGTTTTTCTTTCCTTATCCAAATAATGCAGTTTTACCGAACTAAAGCTCTGGAACTAAAGTAACTCAAGTCTTTTACCTTGTATAATAAAAAAATTAATATGTTATTTACCGTTTTTGGTAGGGCCGGATAGAGAAATATTTGCCCTCGGTCTCAAAAACGTCCCTTGGGCAAATATTTCTCTATCCGGACCTCCGGTAAATAACCTCCGAGAAATAGATTTAGTGCTGGAAAAAACATTTTACCCAACCAAATTAAGATCAAATTTAACCGTATCCCAACCATTTATGGGTAAAGAAAATCTTTTACCGAACCCAAGAAGAAAAAGTTAGATAAAGCCCAATGCCCTGCATATCGTCGATACAAGTTTAATAACAAACCCAAACTAGATATACAGACAGATCCTACTGTAACTTTCAGATTATTATCTCCTATACATACTATAGCAGGAATCCAAGGAAAGGAATACAATAACAAAAGCTAATGTGCAATGATGACATAAGGAGAACTAGTTTTAAATGATGAACACTATTTTATGTAATATTTGCTACCCAACGCTTCATAGAAATGATGATGTTTTTACCCACCATTTAGGTCTTAGAATTTTCAGTTACCCAACAATTTTCTCTTCGGCCCCCCACCCTGGCCATAAATAATGACCGGCCCCTTACCTTCACGCACTTTCGGTATACATTGCATAGTTGAGACTTGCCTAGCAAGTTGTACACTGTTAATTTCAAGGGGTTAATTTTACCCCAACAGGGTTTGCTAATTCCAAGAACGAAATGGAAGATATCTTATGCCTCTTATATGTTGTTGAAAAGATGTTTTGTTACAATAACGGGCAGTTTAAAGGGAACTCTGTAGTAAAAAAAACAACTTTTAAATAAACAGCTATATAATGTTTAGAAATGTTAATAGTTTTACTATATCTCTTGTACTCGAGAAATAATGTTTTTATTCTCGTATTTTATGCTTGTGGATGCCGCCATTTTAGAGTTTCTCGGCGGCTCAAAGTTGATGATGATGATGAACAATATTTAATTTCAGGAAGCTCTCTCGCCAAAGGTGATTTTCAGAGAGGTCCTGACAAAATAATTAATACAATTTTATAAAAATAAACAAATATAAAATAATATATAAATATTTAATACTGTCTATATAAATGGAGGACAATTAGATTAAAAAGCATTAAAAGTTTAAAATAGTAAAAAATCTAGGTTATATACATGTAATTAAATCTATCAGATATCAATAGTCTTAAAATAATTAAAATAGTGCCTTTTAAAAGTTAGGACATCCTTAGCATTTCTAATAGATTCATTTAAAGAATTCCAATCTTTAACTGCATGGTAGTCAAGTTTATGTTTACCCCAGTTCCTCTTTACTCTTGGTAGACATAAATTATTTCGATTTCGTGTATTATATCTATGCGTATCTTTAATGGCAGTTAGTGATATATTAGAAATGGATAAGTCATTTATGATTTTAAAAATAAATAAACAGCGGTTGTAATGGCGGCGTCTTGAAAGGTCACACCAGTCCAATCTCCTGAGGGCATCACTTGCGGAACTGTGAGTTGGACAGTTCATGATAATCTTGGCTGCTTTGTTTTGTAGTATTTGTAGGTTCCTCATTAAAACAATGTTATCTTTGTCTCCCCACACAATATCTCCATAATGAAACACAGGCAGAATGAAGCTGTTAAAGAATAGGATTCTAGCATATTTGGCCTCTTGAAGAGAATTAAACATCTGTTGCCCCAAGCGTTTCTCTATTTTGGATGTAATGTTATCAATATGGTCACTCCAAGTCATGTTGGAAGAGTAAGTGATACCAAGGTATTTAAATGACGATACCTGATCAACTTCGCTGCCGTATATCATAATCGAGATGGAATTTACTGAACAGATTTTCCTGCTGCTGCCCAATATCATAAACTTTGTCTTTTTAATATTTAAAGTTAGTCTATTGTTAACCAACCATTCGCTCACCAGTTTAAGGTCAGCATTTAACTTTTCTTCCAAGTCCAGTGATGATTTCGAAAAATTATATATGACCGTGTCATCAGCAAAGATAGATATTTGAATATGATTAACAATATTGGGCAAGTCATTGATATAAATGATAAAGAGTAGGAACCCAGGATACTTCCCTGCGGAACTCCAATATTGCATAAGAGAGGTTCAGATAATTCGGTTCCTACAGATGTTTGTAATGAACGAGATTGAATATAGGATTTAAACCAGGCCAGATCATGTTGGCAAACACCAATTGCTGCTAATTTGGATAACAGAATATCGTGGTCCACCGTCCAGGAATACGGCTCCACACATCCTACCCTCCTCCATGTTAGTAAGAATCTCATCAGTAAAATTGATGTACAGCGGTGGTTTTCTTTTCAATTTTGAAGCTAAGTCATAGACCTTATTCATCAATGGCGCCGAATTAATATTCTTTTATATGCATATAAATTGGTCCTTGTGAACTAGTTTTCATGTACGAAATTGAAAAGGTTTCTTACTTTAAAACGAGGTTATAAGAGTCAATTTCATACGCCTATAAAAGAATTTTAAATTGTCGGCCATTTATGAATAAGGTCTATTAATTGCCGAGTACTTATCTTTTGTTCCTTGCACTCAAGATTACTATAAGGAACTAAAGATTACTAAGGAACTAATGATTACTAAGGAACTAATGATTACTAAGGAACTAAAGATTATTAGGGATTGCTGAGGAACCAGCGAGTTTGTATGGATTAATAAGGATAAATTTATCATGTTTATATTAAAATTAAGAATATATATATCGCGATAGCGTATTAATGAAGGGTTAACCCAAAATTGAAAAGAAACTCCCGTTGGACATCTAGTCTGAGCGTCGAGCAAAATCAAGAAGTATAAAATACGTGAATAAAACCATTATTTTTCTAGTACAAGAGCAGATACCGTAGACCTTTTATTTAAAAGTAATTTGTTTTTTGACTGTATAGTTTTCCTTTAACAAAGCAGAAGTGATTGTCGATGTGTGTAATGACGTCTGACAACAATATGTTGTCAAAACATCGTCCTAACCCCAAATCGTACCTTAATCCTAACCCTAAACGTAATACTAAGTAACCCTAACTCTTACGACAATGCTTTATTTTAAGGGGTGTTGGTGGACAGTGGGTAGGACACGTGTCTTTCACCTCTGCAACCCGTCCCCGGTTCGATTCCTGCTCAGTGCAGTTATCAGATTAATTAGCGCAAGTGCATGAGAAGATTGCTTCCACTGGTTTGACTCTACCAAACACCGCAGGTTTTCTTCGGGACCAATGAGGGGTGGCCTTTACTGGACTCTATAGGGAGAACAGTTTAATGACTGATAGGGTTATCAAGTATAAATAAAAGTTAGTTTGTTTAGCTTATAGTTTAGTTTAGAAATAACAGCTGATTTTAATTTCGAATTTTACCACCGATAGTCATTTTGGGATTTATATGAAACGTCACCCAATATGTTGAAAAGTTAGTCTGGAGCAACGCGTACAAAAATAAGAAAGTAAGTGAGAGATAATCAAGCCTAATAAGTAAAGATTGTTGAAGTGTTCTTGGTGTTATTAAATATATTCTCAGTTTTGCCAAATCGCAAGGGAGTTGAATATTACCAGTAATGGCCATCTTCATTCCCTTTTGAGGAGAGTAAAATATGTAGGAAATTGGTGTTAATAAAAGTTGATAATCTGTTTGGCTTAAATGTTAGTAGTGAATGAATATTACCAATTTATAATTTGCAACAAAGCCGGCTTTACAGTCAACATCCCAAGGGCGCGTACGCTACTGAGCGCTTATGAACTTTTTATTAGTGTTAACATGCAGAGGAAAATCCTCGATTCCTAGATGTGAATCGAGTCCAAATAACCTTCTGTATGATACGATGAGACGCTCTATAACTATAGAGGTACTTGGACACAGATCGTATAGAGCGAATGTTACTGCACGAAAAAATGGTTTACTCCATTTTACCAATTGTGTAATTATGGAGCAAAAGTATTGAAATATTATTACATTTACCATAGCGTAAACGAGGTTAAGACCGTGTTTACTAAAATTTTAGCAAATACGGTCTTCTTCGCGTTTCCGCTATGGTAAATGTAATATTTCAATATTCTTGCTCCATATCAGTTTACGCAATTGAAAATTGGAGTAAATCAATTTTTTTCGTGCAGTGCGTTATTTGACGTAGTAGTTCGATATGAGACATCTGAACTCCTATGTGCGAGATATATTTTTGTATGTTTGTAATGTGTAATGATGAATACCTTTTTATTGGATACATAGTTTATTATATAGAATACAAGTTGCGTAATCTAACATTTTGTTATTTTAAAACTTAGCTATTATACATAAACTAGATATTAAGGCATCAATAATTTTCCAAAACTGTTTACCGCGTCTTTATATCGTTATCAGCAACTTTTATTTTGCTTATCTTTACTTATTGTAGATTTTTATGATAACAAACTTTCCTTCACATGAAACGACGTCCTTGATTTTATTATGTTAACTTTGGAGGTGGGGTGGGATGGTTAACTACGCCTGCACTTAGCTTGCTACGGCCAAATCACGTCGTATTATCCGCCTCATTTTCTATTGTTTTTGAGTTAAACGCAAAAACTTCGAGAGTGGTTTCTTTCTTTGTTTCAGGTAAAACTACTTGACATGCAACAGCAGCCAACACACACAGTGTTCCCAAGATGCCAAAGGGAAGTAGAGGATGTACACGTTCCTGAAAAATTAAGAGAAAGCAATGTACATATATATATATATATATATATATATATATATATATATATATATATATATATATATATATATATATATATATATATATATATATATTTATATATATATATATATATATATATATTTATATATATATAAATGAAGGACTCACTGTGTTCCGGGCAAAAAGAGAAGCCAAACATGGCGGTATATACTTCATGTTAACAACCGTATATAGTCTGCCACCTATAAATTTACGCTATCGAATAGGGGAGTGGATTGGTGGGGTCTACGGATGGGGAAATTTCACGCAGGGGTTAGGCGGGGGTTAGGAAGACACTTAAGGCGGGGGGTTAGGATTGGTGTTGGAGTTGGAATCTAGAATCCTACAATTTATAACTATTGTTAATTCTAGGCACTTGTATAATTTATAATTATTGGAAATTCTAGGTAGAGATTATGGGTATTTATATTTTATGATTGAGTCGGTTTTCTTTGATATACCGCGGGCTGTATATAACATACAGCCCTATGAATTAAGAAATAAAAAACGTGTCGCGTGTGATTATCGAGTTATAATGGCACGAGAGATGCGTGTAAAACACGTGGCGATAGCCGAGTGTTTTACTAGCTTCTCGAGTGCCATTATAACTCGATAATCACACAAGACAAAGAACGGCCATTAAATTAACAATAAAGCCATGAAAAATGTAGATTTACCTGTTATAAATGACGTTACTATGTGCGTTGCTAGGAAGCCAATGATGAAAACACGTTGGCGATTTTAGCGATGAAACAGGGCCTTTTTTAACTATTAAGCTGGGGGGGGGCAAATGCCCCCCCCCCCAGTCCCCCCTTGTGCCCCCCCCCCCCACTAATCAATTTTTGCCCCCCCCAGGAAAAGTCCCTTTTTCTTAAATTTAATCAACCAATAAGCAAGGAATAAAAATTAAACAAATGGGAAGTAAGTTTTAGACCTTAATTAACAACTTATAGGCGCGCGTCCCCCATTTAAAAACCCGCAAACAAGTGTTTTCTGTTTTTTACCATAATATGATTAACGCAATATTATATGACCGATTATAAGCACAATGTTTTGGTAGCTTATGAAGATGCCTAAAGGCTAAAGTGTTTATATTGGTTCCGTACTACTTCTGAGTTTATATATTAAAGTGTTTCATAATCTTGATGCCCTATGTAATCGTGCATTTTTAGCAATGGCGTGGTGCCTTAATTTCGCAAAAATTATTATCAGAAATCGCCGTAAAAGCACTTCTGGGCTTTGCAAAATTAAAAATGTTCCTGAGGGGGCATGCCCCTTTCGAACAACCCTGGATCCGCCACTGATCATGAACTGTAGCAAAAATATTTTTAAATAAAATGGCAGACAAATATATTATATTATAATATAATAATTTATATATATAAACGAAAAAGCCTACGAAGGTCCCTTTTAGAAAAATGCCCCCCCACGGGAAAATCCTTAAAAAAGGCCCTGCGATGAAAATGCACTCAACGTTGCAGTTAAAACATTCTGTGGTGTTAGTACCTTGATTAGCTTTGTATCCAGCTATTCTTTGACTTTCTTTTGTGATTTAAACTACTTAAAATCCGTCAAAAACGACAAAATCTACGCGAGGAACACGTCAGCTTATGCTTTATTGAGTTATAATGCACGGTTTTTGAGCTCAGTAACCAATCAGATAGCGTGTACTCGCTCATTTATGTCCGGTTATTTTATAATACTAATTAGATAAGAAATGAAGAAAAAACTAGGAAAATCTTTGTCCAAGATGGAAAAATAGATAAAACTTTGTTGGAAAACCTGCTCAATCATGAAATAAGTCAGATAAATCCCTCGAACGTCGGGGGGCTGTATATAGCATACATCCCTCGTTCTCGGAATTTATCTCTTACATACTGATAGGCGGTAAGCATAAGTATGCAAATATAGGTAGGAGACTATATAGTATATGGTTGTTAACATGAAGTATATACCAACATGGCGGACTGTACGATTGTACGTCAGTTTCAGTCCTTTTCACGATATTGTACTTTAGGTTTTGTTTGGTACTTTGGTTCTGTTACGAAATCATTTACAAGAATGAAAGAAGTCCTCGAACGAAGTGAAACCGACAAACTTTCTGTACTTAAAAAGGATTTAGTAATGTTCTATGACCTGCTAGTTACATCAGTTATCTGAAAATGGAGGGGGAAAACGGTCAAAAGAAATCGTTCGTTAACCAGACCTGTTGTTCTCAAGAATATTTTGAGGGCTTCTTTCGTCATTTTGGGTTAATTCTGTAATTTGTTTCTACTGACAAATGGACCATTTAAACTGTCTTGGCTTGACTCTGGTAATACAAATTTGAAATTATTGGTTAATTTCAACTCGTGTCGACGAAAATGGCCCTGGGATCGGCTGGTCCATTCTATAATGCGATTGGCTTGTCATCTAAATCTGAATGCTGTCTTCAAAGTTTTACAGCAAATTAGAAGCGATAGCTTTCGCTAAATTGGATACATGCTTCTTCATACCTTTTGTAAGAGATAACCATGAATGTATGGTGGATTATTAAGCTTGTTAGCTGCTTTTATGCCGACGAATGCTGACATGAACAATTCTGAAGAGCATTGAATATTTCTCAGTTATTCAGGTCAACTAAAGTAGACAAAGGAAATGGAACAAAGACCACAAAAATTATCATATCTAAACACCCAGAAATTCTGGGTGTCATGTGACCAGCCGATCCCGGGCCATTTTCGCCGACCTTCCACCGTGGAGGCAAAATGCCATGGGAACGAGGTTGGGTTAATTTCTGCCGCATGATATCATGTTTTGTGTATGTTTTCAAAATGAACATGGTTGAGAAAAAAGAAAAGTTGCGTGGGAGACTGAAACTGGCGTACGAAAACGCGTAGGGGCCTGGAATTGACGTACAAAATAAATAATGATCAAATGGGGTGTTTCTGCGACATTGATTGGTTTTTACCTATAAGGGACCGGTCGTTATACATGGCCGGGGTGGGGGCTGAAGAGAAAATGGTTGGGTAACTGAAAATTCTAAGACCTAAATGGTTGGGTAAAAAAAATCACTTCTACGAAGGGTAGTAAAATGTTTATGACAATTTACATAAAAAATTAAGAGTTCATCATTTAAAATTGGAATCTCATCATTAGTTCTCCTTAGTCATCATTGCACATTAGCTTTTGTTATTGTATTCCTATTCCTGTTTTCCTTGGATTCCTGCTCTGTATAGAGATATATATGGAAACAAACTTTACCAACTGAAAATTATTTTTACCTGTAGTAAAAGTATTTTATGTATAGTAGAAAAGTTTATAGATGCAAAAGTTAGTTTTACCAAAAATACAAAATAATTTTTACCTGTAAGAAAACTATTCTTAAATAGTAGAAAAGTTGTTTGTGAAAAAAAGTTTGAAAAAATATATTTTTAGAAATTTTCCCCCACACATGGAAAAAATATTTTTATCTGCGAGTCACATTTTACTGTGTTCTTTCTTTTCAAAATATAATTATATAAATATTTGCCCGATTCTTATTTTTTAACTTACCAGCCAAATTATATAAAGAGCAATAAATGATCCAATTCTACCGCATGCAGAAGACGTTCCTAAGGCAATGTTTCTATAAAAAAATGATATGGACATAGGTGAAGGACTTTTAATGACTTTTAACGCAACAGAACTAAACAGTCATATTGTGTTAAAGAGAATTTTACGCAACTAGATATAACCAGATAACCTCATAGTTAGTTCATAATTTAATAATTTCGAATTTTTCACAGGATAACCTATCAGTATCAAATACTGTTATCATTAGAGTCATGATTCAAATCCTAATACAAATCCTAACACAAATGCTATTTAAATATAATAAATATTTTTGTTATAATTATGTTAATTATGTTATAATATTAAAAAAGAAATTTAAAAATGTTCATCTAAAAATGTTCTAAAAAGAACCCTTGATTCAAGTTCTCTAGCTAAAAGTGGGAGTTCATTAAAACATTTTGCTGCCATGAGGTTAAAACTTTTGCGTCCAAATTCTGTTTTCATCCTTGGTAGTTATTTCATGGTTATTTCTTGTATTATGCATGTGTTCATTTCTCTCAAAAGCGTTTATAGGCATCACACATATCGTTGCGGATACAGTCATTGAGTCTGTCTGGACTAGATTTTGTGATAATTTTGAAGCTGCGTTGTTCAATATTCCGTGTAATTTTTCTTCTTGTTTCGGATCAGCCTAGTGTTATTGAGCAACAATACGTGAAGACAGGCATAATCATTGCCCTATAAATCCTTTCAGCACTAGATGTGTCAATGGAGCCGCGAACACGCGTCGTAACAAGTTAACTCTTCCTGCTGCCTTTTTGCACATCTTATTAAAATGAGTCTCGAGATTGAGCGAAGGATCTAAATATACACCCTGCAGGTATTTATAACTTGTCGTACAAAAAGGCTTCGTCTTCAACCTGAGGTTGGTCCCTTAACTTTTATTAATTTCCGCCCCGTTTTTACATTTTGTTTTTACTCACGTTTTACCAGCGTTTTCACCCTTGTTTTTACCCTCTTTTACCTAGTTTTACATTCAAGTTTACCCCGTTTCAAGCTTACCCGCGTTTTCTCCTCGTTTTTACATTATTTCGTTTTTAACCTCATTTTTACCCTCGTTTTTAACCTCATTTTACCATCATTCTTACCCCCATTTCTACCCTCATTTTTCTCCTCGTTTTTATCCTGAGAGTAAGCTTATTTATGCTTATTTGCAATATTAAATACCCAGAAATATTATGAGTCAAAACAAGGTTCAGCAACGAAGCATTTCATGATTGCTATGAAGCCTTAAAGCAACAAGACACTCAGCGGATAACTAACTATTTACCTGATTGTCGTGGGGAATACTTCAGCTCCTTGGAGGTAGATTACAGCAAACGCTATAAAGATGAAGGCTTTTCCAACCATTACACTTATAATTCTTCCAGCCGTGTATCCTATATATAGTGTTTGGAAAACAATTTATTCATCAGAAATGTATTTATGTCGTTAGAATTTCAACCCTATATAGAGTGTGCTTTTTAGGTTAAAATTTTAACCCTATATAGTGGGGCGGGGGGCGAGGGGAAGTGCCCGCAGTCAATATCACCAAAATTATTAAAAGGAAAAAGTACCTTTTCGATCAAAGTACGTAACTTAAATAATCGGAATATAGTAATTTGAAGTTGTAAAAATGTTCGTAAAGCGTATTAATTGTACTGTCAAATCATTGTCTGCCATCTTGGTTGTATTTTCGATATGCGTGTGACGTCACAACTGGGGCAAAGCGAAATTTTTATTTAGCCATCCTCATGTCTTTATAAGTTTGAAACTCGATTTTTGTGAATGCCTTCCTTTTTCAATTGAACCACACCATTTAAAAAAGCATTCTGAGGAAACTCGGCTACCCACAGAGTAGTTTCATCAGGTTTACCCCGGGTGTGACGTCACCAACATCCTAGTTAATTAGGCAAAGTATTACAACAAGATGGCAGACGACATGCAGAATTGTTTTGGTCAAAATTAGTGTTGTTGTTTTGTACAAGAGTAGTTTTGTTTACTTGTATTTGTTTACTTCGTAAGCCTGTTTGTTAATCATAATGTCAAAAATTTTAAATTGTGATTTATGTTGCCAATGTCCTTTAATGGCAACGACATTTTTAATACTAATATATATTAGATCTATGTTACCATGGAAACAAAATACGTCAAGATTTCGGGTTTTAAAGAAATAGTACTGCAGTTATTTGAAAATTGTTAATAATTGCCTTATATAATAACTATTTATTTGTCAAAATTAGAATGTTTTGTAACGTTGTTAAGCAAATTTGAATAAGGAAACAATTAATATAATTAAACGTAAAGCTTTACTAAGAATGCATTGCCGAAATTTAGTGTAAGTAGGTGTTTATAAATATTCTGTATCTTCTTTTGTATTCAATATTTATTCACAATCTTTTCCACCAATTAGTCGTTACTATAATTAAAATTTAAAACCTCCCGCCCCCCGGTCTGGATAGCGTTCAAGCAGAACCAGTTTAGGTTTAGATAAATTTAGGTTTAGGTTTAGATAAATTTAGGTTTAGTTTTAGATAAAGCTTGTCGCACTAAATTAACAAATATTCTTGTTTGAACGATCTACCTGTGTTTGATCTGTCAAGTGGAATGCCGGCAGTAATGGCGGATGCAACAGCGGCAACCATCAATCCAGCCACAACCAGATTTTTACGTCCAAATCTTAACAACAACAAATAATTATCTAAACTTTGCAACGATTTGATTCCAAGAAGTAATTACTAATTAACTGCTTACTTTTTTACGCCATATATAGTGAAAAAATTCGCTGGAACGAGAATAATGTTGGTCAGGAAAAAGCTAAGATAGATGTTTCCACCAAGATAAATAGAACCGTAAGAAACCGCGTAGAACATTAAAGCAACAGTGAACCTTAAAAAAGAATAGAAAGTTGCAAGTAACTGATATCTCAATTATGACGTACAATGTTATCATTGCTATACGCGTTAGTTAGAGTTTAGCCCGTGTGGCCGCAAGCCTGGATATTAGCGTCCGGTCACGGACGGCCATCTTGATTGTTTGCAAACCACTGGATTTGGAGTCTGATAGTGATGACCAAGAGTTCTTAGACTTGACCACTGACACTGACTTCAATGAGAAACATTTATTTAAGTCCAACGACTCTAATTCAGATAATGACATATTAGTAATTTAGTGTAAAAAGTGATAATACTGTTAATAATAGTACTCAATACTCATAGTAGTTTTGCAGGTTTCCTACATGAAGATTTATTATAAGGATTTATTTAATTTTAAACTGATCAAAGAGACTTTACAGAATAGAGACACGTAAATGCGTAATGGTTCCATAAGTTAATTGTTGTTACCAGTAACACTTGTTAACACTTGCTAGTACATAAGAAATACATTATATTATTTAATTATAGTCTTGTTAATACAGTTGTTTAGTGACGGGTACGTTTTGCTTTATGACAGGTACAATCTGATTGATGCTAGTCATTTTGACAGGCAGGACAAAAAAAATTATATCCAGGCTTGCGTGTGGGCCACCCGCAAATATATTATAACGTAACCTGTTCAAATATAGGGTTAGGGTTGTGTTTAGGGATAGGATTAGTATCAATAAATTCGTTAAACCATTCTAAAAAATACTCCTAATCATAACCCTAATTCTATTCTCCTTTTGAACAGTTACGGAAAACACTTCCGAGCCTGCACAAGAGTGAACTGGAGCATGAGAATGAGCAGGAGCAAAAGCATGAGAATGAGCAGAAGCATGAGCATAAACATAAACAAAAGCAAGAGTAAGAGTAAGAGTAAGAGTAAGAGCAAAAGCAGAAGCAAGAGCAGAAGCAGGAGCAAGAAGTAGCAGGAGTAGGACAATGAGCATGAGCATGAGCATGAGCACGAGCATGAGCATGAGCATGAACATGAGCATGAGTAGGAGAATGAGTAGAAGAATGAGCAGGAGCATGAGAATGAACAGGAGCAGGAGCAAAAGCATGATAATGAGCAGGAGCATGAGAATGAGCAGGAGAATGAGCAGGAGCAAAAGCATGAGAATGAGCAGGAGCAAAAGCATGAGAATGAACAGCAGGAGCAAAAGCATGAGAATGAGCAGGAGCACGAGAATGAACAGGAGCAGGAGCAGGAGCAAAAGCATGAGAATGAGCAAAAGCATGAGAATGAGCAGGATCACGAGAATGTGCAGGAGAATAAGCAAGAGAAAGAGCAAGAACAAGAGCAAGAGCAAGAACAAGAGCAAGAGTATGAGCATGAACAGGAGAATGAGCATGAGCATGAGCATGAGCAGGAGAATGAGCATGAGCATGAGCATGAGCAGGAGAATGAGTAGGAGCATGATCATGAGCATGAGCAAGGTAATTAGAAGTACAGGAGCAGAAGAATGAACAGGAGAATAAGCAAGAGCAAGAACAAGAACAAGAGCAGGAGCAGGAGCAGGAGCAGGAGCAGGAGAATGAGCAGGAGCAGGAGAATGAGCATGAGAATGAGCAGGAGAATGAGCAGGAGCAAAAGCATGAGAATGAGCAGGAGCAAAAGCATGAGAATGAACAGAAGGAGCAAAAGCATGAGAATGAGCAAGAGCACGAGAATGAACAGGAACAGGAGCAGGAGCAAAAGCATGAGAATGAGCAAAAGCATGAGAATGAGCAGGATCATGAGAATGTGCAGGAGAATAAGCAAGAGAAAGAGCAAGAACAAGAGCAAGAGCAAGAACAAGAGCAAGAGTATGAGCATGAACAGGAGAATGAACATGAGCATGAGCATGAGCATGAGCAGGAGAATGAGCATGAGCATGAGCATGAGCAGGAGAATGAGTAGGAGCAAGAGCAGGAGTAAGAGCAGGATCATGAGAATGTGCAGGAGTAAATCTGAGAATGAGCAGGAGAATGAGCAGAAGCAAAAGCATGAGAATGAGCATGAGTATGAGCATGATCATGAGCATGAGCATGAGCATGAGCCGGACAATGAGCAGAAGCAGGATAATTAGCAGTGCAGGAACAGGAGAATGAGCGAGAGCAAGAGAACTAGCAGGAGAATAAGCAGGAGAATATAATAAGAATGAACAGGAGAATAAGCAAGAGCAAGAACAAGAACAAGAGCAAGAGCAAGAACAAGAACAAGAGCAAGAGCATGAGCATGAACAGGAGAATGAGCATGAGCATGAGCATGAGCATGAGCAGGAGAATGAGCATGAGCATGAGCATGAGCATGAGCAGGAGCATGAGCATGAGCAGGAGCATTATCATGAGCATGAGCAAGAGAATTAGAAGTACAGGAGCAGAAGAATGAACAGGAGAATAAGCAAGAGCAATAACAAGAATAATAACAGGAGCAGGAGCAGGAGAATGAGCAGAAGCAGGAGAATGAGCAGGAGCAAGAGCAGGAGTAGGAGCAGGAGAATGAGCAAGAGAATGAGCAGGAGAATGAGCAGGAGAATGAGCAGGAGAATGAGCAGGAGAATGAGCAGGAGAATGAGCTGGAGAATGAGCAGGAGAATGAGCAGGAGAATGAGCAGGAGAATGAGCAGAAGCAGGAATAGGACAATGAACATGAACATGAACATGAACATGAACATGAACATGAGAATAAACACGAGCAGGAGCAAGAACAAGGGCAGGATAATGAGCATGAGCAGGAGAATGAACAGGAGAATGAGCAGGATAACGAGCAGAAGAGGAGCAGGAGAATGAGCATGAACATGAGTATGAGCAGGAGCAGGATTATGAGCAGGAGCAGGAGCAGAAGCAGGAGCACGAGAATGAGCAAGAGTAGGATCATGAGCATGACCATGAGCAAGAGCAGGAGAATAAGCATGACCATGAGCAGGAGCAGGAGAATAAGCAGGAGCTGGAGAATTAGCAGGAGTAGGAGAATAAGCAGGATCAGGAGCAGGAGAATTAGCAGGAGTAGGAGAATAAGCAAGAGAATTAGCAGGAGAAGGAGAATTAGCAGGAGTAGGAGAATTATCAGGAGAATGAGCATGAGAATTAGCAGGAGTAGGAGAATTAGCAGGAGTAGGAGAATTAGCAGGAGCAGGTGCAGGAGAATAAGCATGACCATGAGCAGGAGAATGTGCATCATTCTGAGCAGTAGCAGGAGTAAGAGAATGAGCAGGAGAATGAGCATGAGCATGATCAGGAGCACGAGCAGAAGCAAGAGCAGGAGTAGGAGATTGAGCAAGAGCAGGAGCAGAAGCACGAGTAAGCACGAGCACAGTTGAGATCAAGGATTTCTTACCATGTGAACCACGTCGTTAATACAATTAACGAAATCTTTTTATTGTGGAATAAATCTCTAAAGTCAGATTTTTCATTATCAGCAAGCTTTGGTAAAATGATGTCCTCCTCCGGCATCTGGGACTTGTTCCATCTCGCCACCATTTGAAGCACTTTACCTGCTTCGTCATATTTACCATGGACCAACAAATACCGCGGAGACTCCGGGAAAAACCTTATATTGAAATTAGTTTTATTATCTTGTATATTGAAATTTTTGTATACAAACGATATTTGCATATGCGGCGTCTGTATATATACTTTTACAAGATCACCTGAGTTATACAACGGACTATTAACTGCAAACTGTATTTAAAAAAGTTAATGACCATCTCTTTACATTTCCGTGTGTTTAATTACATTCCTCGTGTAGCTGTAAAGCTGGAAATTTGGTCGACCACAATAGATTATAAGAGTTTAGGAGAACATCTCGGAAAAATATCGAAAATAGTAGTGTCGTCAAGCAATTTGATATGGCCTTTTCAGTCTTCAAGTAAAGGAAAATATTTGGTACCTTGTGGTAGACCACCATTAATTCTTCTCCACCAAGAGTTTACTCGAATCAATTTTTAAAGAGTTCGCCGTTATTGTTCTGGCCTCTATATAGAGTAGTATATAGAGGCCAGCAAAATAACGGAGATTGTGAGTGGTAAACGACGTCTCCACAACCAACGGAGGACAGACGATCATTCCTATCATTTACGGAGGATATAATATGAAAAGGAGAAATAAGAGAACTTCAATGTGTCGAAAAATACTTAAGTAAGATGTTAATGGGCGACGTTTCGGACGATGTGTCCTTCTTCAGGTCAGAAGAAGGACACATCGTTCTAAACGTCGGCCATTAATATGTGTAAATACTCTTACTTAAGTATTTTTCGACACATTGCAATTCTCTTATTTTAATTCTCCTTTTCATATTATATCCAGTTATTTTAATTTTTGAGAACTTAGCAGCTTTCATATTGTTCTCATTTACGGAGGAGACAATTTCCAATTTGTCTACCTCTAACGTTAGATATCAATAAACTAGACAAATATAATTTGGTATTTATGGCTAGCGGTGGAGGTATCTCGAGTGTAAGGGCCTGTTTATATGATCCCGGTATACCGGGATGTCCCGGTTGCCCCGGTACACCGGGATGTCCCGGGTGACCGGGATGCGTGAAAATGTTTGATAGTAATTTCTCAATGAAACAAATATTAATTTTATTCGCATAAAAAGCATCACAACGAATGTTTTTTCATTTTGCCATTTTTTGGATATTTTACCTGGTCAGACAACGTTTTAAATTTCAATTCACTTCATCCCGGTGAACCGGGATGTTGCGTTTATATGGAAAAAATCTGTCCCGGTGTACCGGGATCTCGGTTGCTTCAACCGGAATCCCGGTCAGGCGGGATGTCCCGGTCTCCATATAAACACAACTGCGAAAATAACAGTGAATTATATACAAGTTGAGATCCCGGTATACCGGGACGTCCTGGTGTACCGAGATCATATAAACAGGCCCTGAGGAGGATATGTTGAACGGCTCGTCACAGGAAATGGTCGAATTGAGGCTAATTAATACGTCTTAAAATATTTTTTAGAAAATAACAAAATGAATATATGTGTGTTCCAAACATAACGAAAAACTGAAAAAATCGTTTCATACGAACTTTAAAACCGAGGAAATATATGAATAAGAAAAAAGAATGGAAAAATAGAAAAAATGGAAAAAAATGTTGGCTACATACCAAATAAAAATCATAACAGGCGTTGCCATCAATGCTCCAGCAAGCATTATGGATCTCCAGTCACGAATGAAATATGCAAAGAGGGCCAACAGTGAATAAGAAACTGGTGATGCAAACCACAATGCCGTTGCATTGAAACTACGACGTTTACTAAAACTGAACTCCACCATAATTATAAATGCACACATGCAGGCTCCTCCTATAAATAAATTGTTTAAACAAAGATTATGTCTGATTATAAAATAGACACGCTGTGATTGGTCAGCTACCGTATTTGCATCAGGCTATGCCAACACGGTTATGACGTCACGGTACATTTCTTAATCTTACTTTATAAAAGAAATAGAAAATGGACGCTTTGTGTTTACATAACCTTGATGCAAACACTCGAACGAGTAAAGTACATAAAAGTTCGAATTCTCCCCAACGCCCTCTCGTATTTGCACCAGACTATGTAAACACGGGCAGCGCATTGATGAGACCCCGGGTTGAGTTATATCTTGGACAGATAGATTTCCACGACCATGGGTCTTCAAGGTCGTATAGTTGAACAACTGCTGCCATATAATGACAGAAAGCGTAGCTTTTAAATTTTGGAAAAGTAATCTGCTTTACACGCATGTGAAGTGGTAAAACATTCCATGACCTGCACATTCTGGAGAAGAACGAACGCTGGAACGTAAGCGTAAAGCGTTCTACATTTAGGCCGCAGGTTCTTGGTAGACTGGTCATAAATTACTAGGGGGGAGGGAGGGTGGAGAAAGTGGGAGGGTCATAACTTTTTCAGCCCCTCAAAAGGGAGGGTCATAGAAAATTGAGCTATCAAAACAGAGGGTCACATAAATTTAAGCTCACACTCTATGATAGTTTCACTTTACTCAAAATTCCAAACAGATCACAGTGATTATTGTAAAATAGTGTAATAAAATAGTAATTAATAGTATAATAGTAACATAGTTCTAGTTCAGAGTCAGCTTGAATTTCAGTATTTATATTTTGTTAAAAGTATTAAACAATATACTGTGCCACTGCCAGTGTCAATGTTGCTCAGATATGCTTCAGTATGAACGTTTATTTTAGAAGGAGCTATTTTGTACAGGGGGAGGGGTCATGATATTTTTAGCTGTTGCCAAGGGGAGGGTTACGCTATTTCTTGCTCATCGTCGCGGAAGGTCACATATTTTTAACTTTTTACTTCGAACCTCCACCCCCCTCCCCCTGGTAATTTATGACCAGTCCCTTAGAATCGATTTTAGCAAGGTTTTTGACAGCTTTGAAGAAGAATATTAAGTCGAGGTATTCGTGGAATGGTACTCAAGAACAGAAAAAAACATTTTCATTTAGTTTGAACAAATGGTCTGTGCTACCATGATTACAACCATTGAGAGAAATTGTTGGACATGTTTTTTTTTATCAACAAAGATCAAAATGAAAATGAGTAAGGTACCAATGTTATAAATTTCAAATTTTTTTGCCTCAACTTTGACGTCATTACGAACCATAGCCAAAGACACAATGATCTCAAATTAGAAAAGAAAATCCCAGTTGTATGTCAAAGCTGAACCATCGGCCATGGAGTAGTCTAGAAAATGGCTGCTCTTATGCGGGAAGAGAGACGTTATTCTTCAAACACAAGGCATATGGCAAACGTTTTACATTTCTAGACACTACTCTCATGGACTTTAAAATGAACTTCAGGCAAAATTGATTTTGAGCTCTTGCACACGCATGACATCTAAGCTGCTCCTCTGGAGGATAACCTCAAAGTTCAAAAATGCGGACGTTCAACAGAGCGAATAATCAATGAAAATATTATAGTTTATAAACATTGTCCTCCACCAAGGGATCTATTGATCTAGACAGTGAGCGTACTAGACGGCCTTGCTTACCACTTCCAATTCCTGTTAGAAAACGGCATACAATAAAAATCCACAGAGCTTTTGGCCAAATTATTATCCATGTAAACACAAACACAAGTAGAGCTGACAGTTGCAAAGCCTTCCTTCTTCCAAATTTATCAGAAATGTAACCTAACAAAATATTTCCAACAAGCCATCCAGCCCAGTATAAGGAGGACGTAACGCTTTGAAGAATAGATTTAGAGCAAACAAGGTCGTACTATAAATAAAGAGTTAGGATAAATTAAAAATAACTGTCCACACACATATATTCTCTCCTTCTCCTTCTCGTCATCCTCCTTTCTCCTCCTCCTTCTCCTCCTCCTCCTTCACTTTATCCTCTTCCTTCTCCTTCTCCTCCTCCTTCTCCTCTTTCTCCTTCTCATCCTTCACCTTCACCTTCTCTTTCTCTTTCTCGTTCTCCCTCTCCTTCACATTCACCTTCTCCTTTTTCTTCTCCTCCTCCTTCTCCTCTTCCTTCTCCTTCTCCTTCTCCTCCTTCTCCTCCTTTTCCTTCTCCTTCTCATCCTCCCCCTTCACTTTCTCCTTCTCCTTCTCCTTCTCCTTCACCTTCTCCTCCTTCTATTTCACCCTCTCCTCTTCCTTCTCCCTCTCCTTCCCTTCTCCTCCACCTCATCCTTCTTCTCTTTCTCCTTCTCCTTCACCCTCTCCTTCTC
Source organism: Chrysogorgia sp. JL179-B06 (assembly GCA_035772405.1). Taxonomy (NCBI): domain Eukaryota; kingdom Metazoa; phylum Cnidaria; class Anthozoa; order Scleralcyonacea; family Chrysogorgiidae; genus Chrysogorgia; species Chrysogorgia sp. JL179-B06. Next base: position 2,158,239 of record JAYKKM010000391.1, read on the forward strand.
CTTCTCCTCTTCCTTCTCCTCCTTCTCGTCCTCCTCCTTCACCTTCTCCTTTTCCTTCTCCTTCTCCTCCTTCTCCTCCTCCTTCTCCTTCTCGTCCTCCTCCTTCACCTTCTCTTTCTCGTTCTCGTTCTCGTTCTCCCTCTCCTTCACCTTCTCCTTTTTCTTCTCCTTCTCCTTCTCATTCTCCTTCTCCTCCTTCTCCTTCTCGTCATCCTCCTCCTCCTTCACTTTCTCCTTCTCCTTCTCCTTCTTCTCCTTCTACTTCACCCTCCCTCTTCCTTCTCCCTCTCCTTCCCTTCTCCTCCACCTCATCCTTCTTCTCTTTCTCTTTCTCCTTCTACTTCACCCTCTCCTCCTCCTTCTCCTTCTCCTTGCCTCATCCTTCTCCTTCTCCTTGCCTCATCCTTCTCCTTGCCTCATCCTTCTCCTCCTTCTTCTCCTCCTTCTTCTCATCTCCTTCTCCTGCTCCCTACGTTCTCCTTTTCCTCCTTTTACGAAGGGCCTTCGCTCCTTAGACCTCATACTCACTATTTCGACAGTACACCAACCTTTCCGACTTTCTTATTTGTATTTTCCATATCCATATTTTCCATATGCACATTTTCCATATCCACATTTTCCATATCCATATTTTCCATATCCACATTTCCATATCTACATTTTCCATATCCACATTTTCCATATCCACATTTTCCATATTCACATTTCCAATACCATACCCGCAATCCGTTACCCGAGTTTACACTATGGTTTGCTAGATATCTATTTTATGATCAAGTCGTTGATAAGTTATAAATTTAATGTTATAGCAAGCTATGAAAACAAACTTTAATCAACTTCTCCCACATGGTAACCTTCTCCCTTCCATAGTCGCATGTTAATTGGTCATTGTTTACACTATTTTACCTCCGTGACTGTTGATGTATACGTATCTGAGAACTTCCATTCTGTTCTTGCCATACTGCACCTATCGTTGTAATGATTACTCACTGTAGTAATTGCCATAGTAAGGTTACATGACGTACTATTGGCGACGCACTCCCAGGTTGGCTCACCAGCTGTGAATGTAATCACCATCAAATGAAATCCCACCATTGATATATATATATAACACACGCAAAGCAATAACATATTCTGAAATCGACGAAGGCCCTCGATTCTTTCCAAGACTTGGTCGATTGTTAAAGACATAATAGGTATTCTAAAAATTAAGGAAACATGAAACGGGTTCATGAAACTGATGGAAAAGTGCCATCCTACGCACACATGTTTACTGCACAAGGTCAAGCAACTGAAACGATAATTTTTCAATAAGTTGTTTATTATATGGCCCATGGGCGGCGCCTCCATTTTCCCTTTCATAAACGGTCTTTGTCATCAATTTTACCACTGCGCATCACTTCTGAGAGTCTGAGAAATATCATAAATTCTCGTTAATATTGGTCAAATACAAATAACTATTTGATATAACAGTCAGGGCCAACATAAAGAAAACATGTAAACATTATAATTGGTGGATTTTTATTTCGTTTAAACATTAAAGTGCCTATCTCACGTTTGGTGATTTTACATATCCCTAATACTTGGGTCTTCCTGAGCAAAATCATAATATAATATATTGTCAGCCGAAAATTTTCATAGAGTTTTTCGCAGTCAAAGTTACCGGATGTGATGTCACAAGAGGCATTCCAAACCAGTTTTCTTTTGTTACTACTACAAAATTGCTTCTTGTGACATCACATCCGATAACTTTAACAGCAAAAAAGTCCATGAAGAAACAATTTTCGGCTGACAATATATATTATGAATTTGCTCAGGAAGATCCAAATATTGCGAATATGTAAAAGAAACTGAGAATACCAACTCGGAAAAGTTAATTTAATGCATCCAGTTATTTATCATTCAAAGATATTCTGCAGAAAGACCACAATAAAACTATGCTAAAGTACACGAAAACCTTCGACAACTGATTCATTTTGGCATCTTAAAAATTCAAAAACAGATATTCTCTAGATCTGTTGCATATAGTAGAACTACACAGCGTGGTCCCCGAAAAGTGGTTCCGTGAAGGTCCCTCGGCTTCAATTTCAGAACAATAGATGTTTTATGCAATCTCTTATGCAGCTCAGTGGGTCAAATTGCTCTAACAGCCAGTCTTTTTTATCCTTATTTTGAACAAAAAATCGTTCCAAAAAAATCAAAATGCCCTTCAAATTTCCTTCAAAATTAATGTCAAATTAAGCAGGACCTTTGCATGTGAAATCAGCAAAAGAGAACGTTATCGAGGTTGTTCGAGGTATTATTCTCGATTTCACGTTCCCAACGTAACCACACGGCCACGTCGCCGGTTAATAAATGACATGACGCCATAGTTTTGGAACGATTTTATGAACGATTTTACTGATATTCCAACCCTTAAAGGGATATGGCAATATAAATTAACTTTGCCTCATTTGAAAGAACTCGTAAAATGGTATAAGAAGACCTTTTATAATTTTTCTGTATCTTTCTTGGTTTTTGAAATATTTCAGATAATTATGACAAAAGACGGCCAATCGCCATCCTGTTGTAATATTTGACCTAATTAACTAGAAAATTGGTGACGTCACAAGCAGGGTAAACCTGATGAAACTACTCCATAGGTGACCGAATTTCCGCGGAAGGCTTTTTAAAATGTTGTGGGCCAATTGAAAATGGAAATCGAGTTTCTGGCTCATAATGTCGTATGGTTGGCATGATAAAATTTTCACTTTACCCTATTTCACATGCATATCGAAAATAATTCCAAGATGGCGGACAGTACGCTGTCTTTCGTCAAATTATATAAGGGAAAATTGTAAAAGGTCTTGTTACACCATTTCACGAGTTCTTTCAAATGATACAACGTTAATTTATATTGCCATACCCCTTTAAGTCTCCAATGATATTATGATAACATAATTTACATGTACTTCTGCAACCTACGATAAAGATGAATCCTCACTATCCATATTTCACGTTGAAATAATATTCCAATATGATTGCCGTTGAAATAATATTCCAATTTATAAAATGACAAATTAAAAACGCACGCGTTGATTGGCTGAAAGCCGTGTTTCTATAACTCGAAAACATGGATTTTTCCCGTTGCATCGATTATATGGTGATTTTAAACCACGACTGACTTTTCAGCCCGGCTAAAGTTACAAACGGGCTGAAAACTCTCATATAATCGGCCCCTTTGCTCACAGACAGCTAAAATATCGATAGATATCTTCTGTGACAGCCAACAAGAAGAAAAACGAGAAGATTGGATGCTTTTCCAGGGCCGTAGCAAGCGCCACGGCAGTGCCGTGGCATTATTTTACTCCAGTCAATTTTTAAGGCAGAATTAACGTGCCGATATATAAATAAGTTATACTTGTCTGGAATACGACAGATTGTAATATATAATATAAATTAATAATATCAATAGACTCGGTGGTTATCAAAATGTGCCAGAACCCACAATTTAAAATCAGTGTTTCATATACAAATTGACAAAAACATTCTTTAAAATCTTTCTCCAAAATGCACAACATGGCATTTCAGAGATTCCCGATTTCAAAAATGTTCGGGGGGGGCATGCCCCCTAAGTGTCACAACCTGCTGCAGTGGCACTTAAATATACTCCACTACAGCCCTGTTTTCTTTGAGAGCGTTTATGTTTTAAGAGCGTTTATGCTCATTTGAGCAGCCGACGACGCTGTCTAGCGTGAGTAAGGAGAATGTTTATTTTCTATTTCTTAAATGATTGGAGAATTCGTAAACCAATTAGTTCTATAATTAGTAGCGTTTAATTGACGTGAGATTGGTTATCAATTCTTGATCACATTTTTGTCGTTTTAACCTATTTTTGATTAAACATTTTATATATTGCATGTTTCCTTCAAATTCCTATATTTTGACAAACAAACCTTTATAAAACATCAAGGCAAAGCTCAAATCATAAAACATTTTGAAATTCAGTTATTCACTTCATGTATAATATATATCAGCAACATATTTGGGGTCGAGTAGCGAAACACGAGCTGCGCATAAGCCTCTAGCTATGAATATTTTCATGAACAAATTCAAAGTTATTCAACATGGTGTCGTAGATGTTTCTCTTGCTGCATCGTTTCATGGTTTCCACATTCAAATCATCCTCTCGGCTCTCACATATTCATGAGATAATAGATGGTACTGGGACCACCCTCCCCCCCGTCAATGAATCGCTAATCAGCGGCGAATTACCGGTATATGACGTGTATGTTGTGTGTTGAAGGTAACCTTCAACGTACGCATTTCAAATTTTCCAAAACTGCCTGTTACATGATCTCAACATTTCTTCCGAGATGTAATCATGCAAGGCTTCGTTCTGAACTTTGTTCAGGAAGTTCTGAGCTTTCATACGAGGGCACGAGACGAGACTGTGCGTTTGTATTTTTCTAGTGCGCGATTTTTGGAACGATAGTACGATACGGCAAGATTTGTGCAAATCTAAATACAACGAATGTAGTAAACTTTGAATATGAACGAATAAGACACTTTCGAGTGACTCCCTTTATCAGAGGGGATCTCGCAGGAAAGCGTCAGCTCTAAACAGGTACAAAATTAGACCTGCTTTTTTGCCTATGGTGGCTATTCGCTGCCACTCTAGTTTTATGTTTGGGTTAGTTTTTCATTGCGTATTGTAAAAAGTTGTTTATTTTCTGTTACTTTCGAAACCTTACAGATGTGATGTGCTAATGTGGTGCAGATGTTTTCATAGGTCATGGATTAATTTCGTTCGGGTAAATGATCATGTTTCTTGACAGAACTTATCTTTAGCAGCTGTGAAAACTGAGTTTAACTACGTTATAAACTGAATGTGGTCAATTTTAGCGCTAAACCAACGCACTTCAGTTTGGCTGTTGTTACTATGTATATGGTGGATAAAAGTCGAGCTTCCTGATTAATATATACGACTCTTTGGCGAGCAAATAAAATAGGATTAAGCGCTTGGCGCCACTTTGATTGATCCAAATACTATGCAATCCAAACCATGTAAGGCTAACTAAGATTATTATACCGACGTATATTATACCGCGATTATTACACCGAATTCGTTGAAACACTGAAATAATTTGATTGATTTTAACTATTTGGATTTGTTTTCCATTCGTCGTATGTCCGTTCGTAACTAAGATCATATCTACTAGCATCATGATTTTACTCATAGCGTAACTATTAAAGCCAGGATTCTCAATTTCCACCGTTTTATTTGTAACAACAAGTAGGGAACCTAAACTATCTCCCCTCGTTGTTACACTTTTGAGTGCGTAGACAATGAATTATCTTTAATTGGCGTGATTCGTGTTTATAATTCTTATATAAATATTGCTATTCGCAATACACGCTTGTGCGTTTCAACTGTGTTTGCATACATGAAGATGAAAAACGCACAATGTCATTCAATGTACATCATGTGGTCATGAATAATAAAAACTTACCGTTTTAGAGTTGCGAGGAGTGCACGTCGATATCCTAGCTCACTTTCCTCTGAAAGAAAATTGACTGTATAGGGTAGGTACTCATTTGTACGCGTACGTCGGTTGAAATTTGATAGGAGAATATCAAGTTTCTCTCATTCTTTATTTTGGGTGTAAAACCAAAATTCTTCACGCCATACTTGTTTAATCCACGATGTTGCCAAGAACATTTCAAAAGAGGTTTAGATTTAGGACAGTAAAACGACGATGGCGGTAAAAGGAGGTGGAAATGTCGTGACCTATTGACAGCGGACGCCATCTGCTTAACTGATAAACGTTTGTCAACGGGTCACGCAATTTTTACGTTCGTTGTAAACATGATTTTCATTTTTCACGACGACGTTAGTGGGGAACAGACTAACAGTTGTTCAAAGATTGGACAACTTGCCAGCTGTATAGGTCGTAAAAGTAGCCTTCGTTCTGCCATGGTTGCTCAATGGTTAGATCGTCTAAGCGGAGATCGTGAAGGTTGCGTGTTCGTTTCCCCTCTGGTTTAAAATATTTTTCTGAGTTTGCGTTTAAAGCTTTATAGCAAACAATTTACTATAATGAAATAATCACCTGCAAGTCACATTTAATATTATATTCTGATAAAGACGGGGGTAACGGGTTAGAGTGGGTTAGGGTTAGGAACACTTAAAGTGGGGGTTGGGGTTAGGATTGGTGTTGGGGCTAGAATCCTAGAATTTTGACAACTATCGATTATTGAACTGAGGATGGTTTCTGGTTTCGCAGAGGGATGGCGACCGGAAGTAAATGTATAACATCGTGCGAAACGATTGCGCATGTGCGTAAATATATCGTTAGATATCTTACGTACTATTTAGATATCTTACATACTATATCGGAAATACATCAACAACCTTTTATAATATTTCATTTGTATTCCTCACACTGCCTACGCAGCACAAAACACGTTTTTATTCTATAACTCAAACGACTTTCTTTATTGCTCAAATATGGCGTGATCATAAGCTCATGACCTTATTTTGTGCAGGAGGTTTTAGTATCCCTGCAGTCATCTTAAACAGTAAAAAGAGTGAACCATGCATGGACAGAGGCCTCAACGCAATCTCCCTCTGTCTAAGGTTGGCGGCGTCGTCTCACCGCACGCCGTCCTCAGAATCCCTATGGCAAAACACTTGCACGAAAAATGTTGAGGAGATTTGTCAAATCCACCATAACCCGCACGCTACTTTTTCTACTGAAATTCTAATTAACATACGATGAGCTCGATCGAATAGATATTTTATGGATGACTCTCTTCTCAACAAATCAAAACACAATACGAAAATCCTGCACGACAATTCGGATATTTCAACGAACCCAAACGATTTCACATTTGTTAGAATAAAGCATGAATAAAGCTTTTGACGTCACGTAAAACGTGTGTTGTTTTTAATACTTGTTTTTATCGACGCAAGTGTGGTAGAAATGCCTTCGCGATGCGCTGTATTCGGGTGCTCAAACAGTCCACGGTTGCTGAAAAACCTGCCTTATAAAGTCAAACCAACCGGTCTGGACCTTGAAAAAGTCCAACATTGGAAACATTTTATAAAGCGCAAAGAATGTGGGTGTTTACATGAGGGCTAGCCCGCTAACCGGGGCTGGCTCGGCTCGGTGAGCGAGATGATTTATGGCTTGCGTTTATCGGTTTATATGGGAAAATTCATCCCGCTTACCGAGATAATTCAAAGTGTTTTATTAAGTACCAAACAATAGACATGAATAGACGGCATCGGTATCTCTTTGAAAATTCATCTCGGTTACGTTCGCGGGCCAGCCCGGCTGCGAGTGTTTAATTATATGAGAAATCTTTCAACCAGTTTACCGATAATCGATATCTCGCCTAAGAGGTGTTTATATGAGAGGCGAGCCAGCCCGGTTACCGGGCTAGCCCGGTAAGCGAGATCTCAGCGTAGTTATATATTCCTGTTAAAAATTCCGGTGCGTTTATATGGACAAGCCTCACAAGAGGGCCATCCCGGTAGCGAGGATGAAAATTTGCTATAAAACACTCGCAGCCAGGCTGGCCCGCTGGCCGCTTACCGAGCTGAATTTTCAAAGTGATGCCGACGCCGTCTATTCATAGTATATTGTTTGGCACTTGAAACACTTGAAATCATTTCGCCGGGGTTGAATTTTCCCCGCGAGACAGAAATTTATAAACGCGAGAGAGAAATCATCTCGGGCAAGCCCGGTATAGCGGTCTGAGGGCCTGGTTGCCCGAGACGTATTTCATCCCCGCGGTTTTATATGATCTTGGTACACCGGGATGTCTGCGTGAAAATGTTGATAATAATTTCTCAATGAAACAAAAACTAATTTTATTCACATAAAAAGCATCCCAACGACATGCGCACTGACTGTTACCCTGGGTTCTTCTTCGCTCGTTAGGGGGTAACGGGGGCACGCGAGGTGCGAGGCGGTAAAAGTGCGCGGGGCGCTTTTACCGTCTCGCATCCTCGCGTGCCCCCGTTATCTCCCAACGAGCGAAGAAGAACCACTTTGGCAGATATCGACCGCTGTCGTATTAATTGGATTTCGCAGAAATTGGGCTTCATATTAAATAATTTTAGATATATTATCGTCGATCAAACGATACATTTAATGTACTATTTAAAACACGAGCAGCAGTGTTTTATATCTGATAAAACACATGATGCGAGTGTTTTGAATAGCTTCAAAAACTGTGAATGAGAAACATGGATTTTAAATAGAAAATAAAATCTCTAGGGATTAGCAACTTGGTTGTCCTCTACCAAAAATTTGAATATGAATTTTAAATGCCGAGGCGTGGTAATGCCGAAGCCTACATTCTCGGCAGCGTTTGTCTTTGATATGCCTCCAAAGCGAAGATTTCGATAACCAAAAAACGAAGAGCAAGAAAAGCGTGTGAGTACTATTTTAGGACCTCCAAGGAATATAACAGAGAGGGCGAACAGTGATTTGAAAGAAGAATGTAAGGATTTAATAGACTTCAGTTTGGCTGATATTAGATTTGACGTTGCCGACGAAATGTTGAGTAATTTCCCGATGCGTGCGAGTGAAGGTGAGAGGGTATCAAATGTTAACACGAACATGTCGAGTTGTGTGTTCAATAATTGTACTTTCAATTTTGCTGAAAAGTGATTCTTGTAAAGAGCTAGATCGTGGTAGTTCTTAAATTTGAATGTTGTTGTGCGAGAATTATCATTATGTGTTGAAACTATAATTATGTTAATGTAAAATACGATCTTTATACAAAAAATCTTTATATAAAAATCTTTATATAAAAAATCTTTATATAAAAATCTTTATATAAAAATCTTTATATAAAAATCTTTATCTAATTTAAATAACAAAAGTCTATTGTGTGCAGAAGCATGACCAAGTGTGCTTTGGCTAGTATAAAGACACATGCACGTGACTGAATTCGTGCGCAAGATTGGATTATTGGTTTATGAATTATTAATGAGTTTTTGAAACAGTAGTCAACGCCGGCGAGCGGAGATGAGACCCTGGGTACGAGGTTGATAAATGTGAAATGGAAGAGAAGTTGAAACTTCACTTAATAAAAACCGCTTTCTGAAATATTTTCAGAGTTACCCAATACTTTTGCTGCGAAAGTATCCTTTGTTGTGTTTTGGTATAATAATGTTTAATAATGTTTACTATTTATATAGCGCAAATTAGCATGTGTATATGATCAAATGCGCTTTACAACATCGACAATTTATTATATTATATTCAGTACCTAGTACCCAGTACCCCCAATCAATTAACCTTATCTATTTATTTTTACAGTTTTTATCATCATTAGTTTTCCTAACTATTTATCCTAACCCGCCCTGTCAACTTCCCTGTGGGAGGAAACCGGAGAACCCGGAGAAAACCCACGACTTTTGGCAGAGTGTTGACCAACTCTTTCCACGTGCGATCAAATGTCCGAACACAGGATTCGAACTCTTGACCTCAGAGGTGGGAGGCAGTGGCCCTGACCACCAGACCACCGAAGCCCCCTATAGCGTTATAACTTATAAAATACATAACGTACGGTAAAAAAGTAGAGTGCTGCGTAGACAGTGTTTTGAATATATAGCAAAGTGAAAAGGTGGTAAACTGCCAAGAATTCAGTGACGAGATACTGACGTTTCGAGCGGAGCCCTTCATCAGAGTACGGTAGTTATATAAACTTATGTTATGATTTATATGTAAATTTGGACAAACATTGACAATATACGTCATCTGTTTCTACAATTTTTCATCTAATTCTACAGCGAGCATAGTTCAAATGAATCCAAGAGTTGCTGCTGTCTCTAACCAGGCGACGCTATTTTTTGCGCCAAGGGTCTGGGAACCAATCTAACACTCGCGTGGCAAAGGTTTAGGGGTTGGCTAACACTTCAGGTTACAGCCAACACCCGTTTGTAAAATCTCGTGTAGATGAAACCCGTAGGTAGATTACCTTAAGTAGCTTCTCTCCTAGCCTCTATAGTCGTACTAATACAATTGTGAAAAAAACATTAAATTTTGTAATGCTTGTCCTGATTTTTTTTTGGGGGGGGGCTGAAGCCCCCCGGTTCCTACGCCTATACTCAATCATGGGGGCGATACTCTCGCACTTTAGGTTTTGTGGGGGCGGTTTGGCCCCACTGCCCTCCGCTTCCGCCGCCCTTGACCGTTTTATATATTAGTGCTGTTTCTGTACTGTGATTGCTTCTATTGATGTGTGATTTATAGACATTATCGAACACTGAGATATTGACAAATTTGTTGAGACGCTGATATTTCATGAAATCAGCTATACCTAACATATTTAAAAGACTCATGATGGGCCAAAGAAATACTTAATGGTTTCCGTGTTTGGATACTGTGATCCAAACACGCAGGAAGTTGCGAGACTGGAGAAAAGCTTAAAGTGCCTATCACCCAAAACTTTTTATTGTCTTATTTGCAAGAACTTTTAAAATGATAAAGTAACTTCTATTGAAGATTTTCGTTTCTTCGCTTTCTTTTTGAGATATTTCAGTTTGTTTGATATGCAAATGCCTGAAAATACCTCGAAGTACGTCACACATGCATAATGAGTTATCAGAGAATGTTATGTATCTTTGCGTTCATCAAATAAAAACACTAAAGTGTGAATAACACGTGTGCGTGTTTCTCCCACAATACCAAACTTCACGATTTTTAAGGATTTCGTTCGAGAATGAAAGAGATACATAACATTCTCGGATAAGTCATTATGCAGGTGTGACGTACTTCGAGGCATTTTCAGGCATTTGCATATCAAACAAACTGAAATATCTCAAAAAGAAAGCAAAGAAACGAAAATCTTCAATAGAAGTTACTTTATCATTTTAAAAGTTCTTGCAAATAAGACAATAAAACGTTTTGGGTGATAGGCACTTTAAAAAAGTGTTTTTTAGCTTTTCGAATGTCGAGCAACTTCCCAAAGTGTTTGGATAACAGTATCCAAACATGGAAAAACAATTAGGTATTTCTTTTATAAAATAATACAAGAGAACGAGCAGCAAAACGTAAGGAAATGTTTGGCGGGAAATTTCCGGGGAAAAGCAGAATATTATAACAATATATCATGAGTAGCCTTGACATTTGGAAGCGAATGAAGACAACATTTATTCAGTCTGTTTTTCATTCTTTATCTATCAAAAAACCCAACCAATTAATCATGTTTACAAAATGAGTAATTTTTCACCAACAACAGTAATTTACATGGTCTATTATTTCTGACAAGAATTCCTCTACAATACTTTGTTATTCTATACAACTAGTATCGCTCGTTTCTTTTTATAATTATATAGTTAATTTAAATAAGTATTGGAGACCTTTCTTAGACAAAGTAATTTGGCGCGAAAACTGACAAAAACTCTCGCCTGTTAAATACTTCAAGAACTATTAGTTTGCATTCCAGTGAGTATTATCTCATCATTGAACGTATAAGTACCCCAAATATATGTTTTGTTTGTAGCTATTAATTAAGTGGTTCTCCGATGAAAAAATAGTCTGTCCAATTGCAATTTTATCTAAAAGTACTTTCAAAATGAGACAGAATTTCGTGGTTTCTCAATACCTCATCTCGTTCCAGAAATATTCAGGTTTTTTGAAACATGGAAATTAGATATCTATGACGTCATTAAATAAAATTCACCAAATAATGCATATTTCTGCAAATAACAGATAGAAAGTGTTGAAACTTTGCACATGTATGCCAATGAGGAAAGTACACACCACTGTTAACAGTATGTTGTTGTCATGGAGACCCCTTGGTGTCAGACCCCTCCATTTGTAAAACAAAATTTATTTATTTCTCTATGAAACAATGTTTACTACATGCAGTGCATAGATTTGAAGATTCGTACACACGTAGATATTATATTTTGGAGGTTTATATCATCTTATTCTTTAAAGAAAGATTTTAGTTTTTAAATAAACGACTCCTGTTTCCAAGTGCTCGCCTTGGCAACAATATTACTGAGACAGTGGTGAGTACTTTCCTCAAAGGCATACATGTTGCAAAGTTTCAACACGTTCTATGTAAGGCCATGACGTCATAGATATCTAATTTGCATGTTTCAAAAATCCTGAATATTTCTGGAACGAGATGCGGTATTTAGAAACTTCGAAAGTAATTCTGTCTCATTTTGAAAGTACTTTTAGATAAAATCAAACCACTTTAAACCTGATTTACACGAGCGACATAAGCATATAGGCACAAGATCAATACGAAAACAAAGCATGATTTCTCCTCTGTAACTTGCGAAGATAAAACAACGAGAATTTTTCTTTGTTTCGTCTTTTGTTCTGCTCTTGGTTAATGGTTGGACTATGATCTTATGATGATGACGATCTTATGTCGCAGGCTTGACTTCATTCCTTTGTTTTGCCTTTTGTTTCGTCCTTTGTTTTGCCTTTTGTTTTGTCAGCTCAAGTGTGAACCATGAGGCTTTAGCCATTCATTAATCACGTTGAAATTTGTTGTAAACATATAAATTGTCAGTTGTCCAGCGTGAATAAAGACGATGAACCATGAAATTGAATTGCGTATGGTTACTACATCACCTAGCTATTAAATTTGTGAGCGACAGACAAAATTGTTTTTTTAATCTGATTCCCTGGATTAGGATTTTTCTCCTCACTCTTTGAGTCATCGTCTTGCACATCATTTTCAGTTATGTAACCGCTTCCAAATTCAGATTCCTGCATTCCACTTTGTTCATCTTTGTCATCGTTTACCATTGTACCTGAGCCATCTTGTTCTCCTGTTTCCTCAGAATCCGATTTTAACTTCTCACTTTCTTTGTTCTCATCGGAATCATCGACATCTTTAAAATCACTTTCATTTACATATCCACTCCCAAACTCTGATTCTTTAGCTCCACTTCCACTAGCTTTATCAAAATCGTGATCCTCATCTGAGCTCGTGTCTTCGTCAACAGAGGAATTTTTATTATCGTTGTCACTATTGCTTTAAAATACAATGGTATAGAATCAAATAACGATATTTATTATACAATACTCGTACAATCTCGATTCTGATTGGCTAAAAATCTACAGACAATTCTTAATGTCTTGCCACCTACAAAATATCAAAAATTGTCTGTAGGTGACGTAATTGTCTTTGCGTGGTTTACTTCCTAATCTCCCTAAAGGCTTCTACATTTATAATTAAACAATTATTGCATTCGGTTTACAAATGATATCAAGAATTATCCAGACCTCTGTCAATGTTACCCGCGTCAGCCTTCGGTAGATAACATTGACCTCGGTCTGGATAATTCTTGATATCATGCTCAGCCTCATCCAATTATTGTTTATTATTATATAGATATCTACCAGTATGAAATACTTGTTTTTTTCCTATTCCGCGTAAAAATTATATCTTCATATGTGAAAAGGAAATCAGCGGTGGTTTGGATATCAGAGGAAGAAATTACATAAATTAAGCCAACTTTCACCTCGATTTTCTCTTACTGATTTGTTTCATCAGGATATCCAAATACTTTGTTAAAAAACCACGGCTTCGCCTCGGCCGTTTTCAACAAACGTCTCGGTGTTCAGATATCCTGATGAAACACTCGTGTTTCATATATTACTTCACATGTGAAATCCAGGGGTGGCGCCAACCTCGTACCCAGGGTCTTATCTCCGCTCCCCGAGGTTGGGGTGGCGCCAAGGTATTGGTAACTCCTCTAGGGGGGTCGGGGGATATGCTCCCCCGGAGAATGTTTGATTTTCTAAGCCTCTGAAACGCTATTTCCTGCATTTTGGGTGCAGTGAAAGTCACGATGTTATTGTCAGTATTTCCTTACTGTATACGAAACTAACTCTAACAATAATATTCATATGAAAAAACTACACGACAGTGAGCGCGCGAAACAACACAGAGGTGATAGATTTGTGCCAGAGACGAAAGTTTATTTACCTTTGTTAATATGTAAAAATAATAGACAAACTTTTTTTCTTTTTTCATATATTTTCTTCTTTTTTTCTTTTTTTCTTCCCGCTCGTTCCCCGACGAATTGTTAATTTTTCTCCGACAGGGGGCTAAGGGTCCCCGACGGAGGGCTGTAGCCCCCCCTGCCCCCCTCTGGCGCAACCCCTGGTGAAATCATCAGCATCATAGCTATTTCATCCGTTTTCAATATAATAAACAGAACATAACATGGCTGCTTGGAGATACGAATTTTATCTTCTCATGATAAAAATATTTCTCACTCGTTCACTTCGCTCATCCAACACTCGAAGGTAAAATTCGTATCTCCGCATGGTCATGTAATATCGTCTATATCTCTCATTCTATATATGTAATATATGAAACACGACGAAGAGTGTTTCATCAGGATATCCAAACACCGAGAAGTTTGTTGAAAACCGAGGCGAACATCTCAAACAAAGTAGTATTTTAAGAGAATATCGACATGAAAGTTGGCTTAATTTATGTAATTTCTTCCTCTGATACCCAAACCACCTGATTTACTTTGTTTTCTGCTCCTGAATTATTAATGAGTTTGAGATTGTCATGTCAATAAGTTAATATGTTGCATGGCTTAACTCTTTCCTGTCCGGCTGAAAACATCCAAAATTGAACCAGCCCAAGAAACCTGCTTACCAATGCTTTTAAATTTCCTGAAGAAGACATATAATGTTAATATAAATTAGCATTAATTATCATAAATTAGGTCGAATGCACGCCCGCGTAGCATCATGAAAATTCAAAATGCCACCAATCGCAGAGTTTTTTAAGAAATCAAACTTGGCGTGTGAGTAGATCTCATGTGCTTGGCGCTTGTCGATTTTTAATCTTGCGTTACCGTGTGTCGTGTTTTGTGATTCAAGACTTCATCAGTGGGCTGGACAGGAAAGATTTAATGCATAGTCTACCTCTAGATCAATATTTTTGGTGATTCAGTTTTACCTGTCAGACATTGTGTGCTTTATGTGTGGGATTTTAGATCTTTTATTTGAAGTGTATCCCTGGTCAGCATCTTCTTCGTCCCAGGTATCCCCTGATCCTGATCCATCATAGTCCATATCATCCTCCTCTTCCTTATCTTTCTCACTTTTAATCAGTTTGTGAACCAGGTTAGTTTCTGGTTTTGGTGTACTTTGGAACTTGGACATTATATTCTTGTTCCCCTTTCTCTTTTTATAGTTTTTACGTTTTGATTTATGTTTTTTCTTGTGGACTTTTCCATCTCCATGCATTGAAGGAACAGGATATATAATGAGGGAAGCTAACTCCATATTGGACATATCTTGACAAAAGAAACGCAACAGTAAAATCTAGTTTTCTAGTATTCAGTCTAAATCTTTTATATTTTACCGTAACCAAGTTAGCGTACTTATATATCAAGTAAATCAAGTACATTACCGCAATGATCTACGGTGTCTTACCAAGGTGTGAAAAAGTGGAGGGGGGCGGGCGGGAAGCTGTGGCATGGATCGCTAGCTTCCAGGGCTAACACTCGGCATTTTTTGGGAAACAAATTCGGCACTGGTTAGTTTGTACTTCTAAATAATAAGTTCGTAATCTCTCCGGAACGTATTCTCATAACCGCAGTCATAATGAGATTCGGGATAAAATCCAGCTAAAAAAGCATATCGAGCAATATAGGCTGACGCTATATTAGAGAGCTTATATAAGCAAGTCACGTCCTAGAACCACGGACGTCGTATTATTTCAATATAATTTTTTATATAAAACAAAGAATTTTTCATTTCAAAACAAAGAAAACAAATAATGTAAAGCCCCAAAAGTAAACTTGACGTCGTCTTCGTTCTACATAGACGTCAGTGAGGTCGTCTCTCATTTTTTTTCTGCCAGTATTTTGGTTGTTCACTTTTCAATTATTTCAAAAGAAAATTACAAGCGCTAAATAAATGCGCATGCGCATCAAGCCTTCAATCTCAGAAGATGTGTGATTTTCTGACGGAAATCAAACCCGTAACCCGATTGCCGGCGAGATGCCTGCGTCACACCCCCAAAAAGTATTATAAGAAGTTAACACCTGAGATAGACACTTTAATTCTTCGAACTTATCATTCTTATTTCTCGTAACCAGGTGCTTATTTCTCTTTCAGTAGCGGTGAAAGAGAAATAAGCACCGTCAAGTTAGGGATAATTAATAATTAATAATTAATAATTCGTCAAGTTAGGGATAATTCTACAAGGCCCAGATGCGCGTTTCCGGCGATTTCTGAGAATAATTTTTGCGAGAAAATAGGCACCAAATCATTTATAAAATATGTAAAATTACAAATGGGGCATTTGTACATCAGTACATAAAACGTTATTCACGGAGTGCTGAGCAAATCCAAAACAAATTACTTTTAAATAAAAGGCCTTGTAATATAATGTTTAGAAATGTTAATAGTATTACGTGGTATCTGCGCTTGTACTCGAGACATAACGTTTTCATTCTTGTATGCTTTTAGACGCCGCCATTTTAGAGTTTCCTCGACAGCTCAAAGTTGATGTACAGCGGCGGTTTTCTTCATCAATTTTGACGTCATTGAGTGCTTGTCTTTTGTTCCTTGCAATAGCGAAGCGCAGTAATGACATCAGTATGTATATTTGTCTGAGTTTCCCATAAGTTCTTGCATTCCAAACAATAGAAAAAGAGTCGTTATAGGAATCCCTTGAGAGTCAATTGCGGTTTGTTTGTCTGAGTTTTGGTTCTACAGGGTGTCCCAAAAAAAAGGCTACCTTTTCAAATTCAAATTAGCATGCTAATTCAAGCAACCTATTGTAGTTCTTTGAAATTCATTATCGCTTTTGAACTACGAATGCGTAAAAACACACAGTTTTCATACACATGGGATATTAAACACAATAGGTTGTTTGAATTAACACGCTCATTTGAATTTGAAAAGGTAGCCTTTTTTTGGGACACTCTGTATAAATAGCATTAACGCGCTCCGCTATAAAGTCGTCAAAATAGAAAATAATCTACCGCTGTTCATCGAGTTTGAACCGTCGATCAAACTCTAAAATGGCGGCACCAGGTCCAGAATCAGTTGATAAACACAGACCTGCTCCGGGCTCTGATTGGTTCCTCCGAAACAATAAAATTTCTTGGGCGCCCACGGTACGATGGATCCGGCGCTAGTAAATAACGATTTCGCTCGATCCACAACTTTGTTCTCAGTTCCCTTCTGCGTTCGAATCACTGTGATTTTTCGGGTTTATTTTGATTATTTACAAGAATGGAAAATAGGTCTTGTCACCTTTTTAGTAGGTAGGGTGGGCCTCCACTACTGAACGCTGCAGCCCAAGGGGCTTCCACATGTCTAAATCCAACCCAGATTTAAAAAGAGAGGTATGCCTGTGAAATTCACATTCAATAGGTAATGCTGAAATGAAGCTGAAGATTGGATCCGCTATATTGAACAATCAGGTGGTAATGGAATAGTTAAAAATGTTTTACCTGCAGAAGCCAGCGAAAATTGTTTGGCAGCTTGTTTAAGTTTGTTATCATTTTGCAATTTTGCATTTTGTCGATGGGCTAGTATCGATGGATTGTTGGAATATTGCAATGGATTTGTTACCTCTTGTAGAATATCTGTGGAATAAATAGTCATTTGTCACATTGACATCTGTAGAATATGTAGCAAAGATCGGATTTAGGTTTTAATTAGATTGCTCCCTGAACGTATGGATATAAGGTATGACTAGTGTTGGCGTGGGTACAAGTATGGATATGTGTGTGGGTACAAGTGTGGGAGTTGTTGTGGACCCGTGAGAACGAGGTATATTAGTAGTCCAAAATCGATACACTAACCACGCTGATTAGTCGTCTTATAGTGTTCGCAAAGTTTTGGCCGTGAACCGCTGACCATTTAGCAGTTTGAAGGTTCACAAAGGCTCACCCTGATAAAACCCTCGGTGGTGCGTGGTTAAGGTATCGATTTTGGATCACTTTAATACCTCTGTGAACGGGTTAAAATGTTATCTGTATAAAAATATAAATGTTAACATAAATATAAATATACATGTTAAGGCCTATCTACACGATACGATTTGTCGTATACGATTGTGATCTTGGTGTATGTGATCTAGTTCAACATTCACCATCGAATCATAAACGAGAATTATATCGTGAATAACAATAACAGAATTATATCGTGTATAACAATCGTATCGCGACAATGTACGCCAGAATGACAATCTTATACGATGAATCGTATCATGTAGATGGAACTTTAAAATGTTAAACATGCACTGGCGTAACAGAGGAGTAGACGGGGCCCTTATATATATGTCTTGGTCTGGGGCCACAATCATTATACAATATTAATACCGACACCTATATATTCCTTTCTCCTCAAGTTAACGTTGATAAATCGGTAAATCAGTTCTTTCTTATCAACTGAAAGTCAATCTCCCACCCCATAAATCGCAGATTCGCAGGAGGCCGGGGGTGGCCCGGAAGAATCGATTATCGGGGCCTCGTAAATTAGTTCTGACGATGAAATATATGTTAGTAATGTCGCTGTTAAGCCGTAATTTTTTATAATAATCTTCCACTCCATTTTTGGCAGGGGCTCCACTAGGTCGGGGGCCCTTAGTTCTCGACCTAACCTAACCCTACCCGTGAGCGTTACGCTATTGATACGTGCAAGACTAAACGTCTTTCTTATTAAAACGTTGCGACAAAAATCAAACGTTCATGATGACTTTATGCCAAAAACGTTATCAATTAGTTTAACCTTATTTCCCTTTACTCTCACATACTATATTGTTTTTATATAAAGGACGTTTCCTTTTTACAGAAAATTACAAGTGTCGAATTATGTACTTATCAGACCTAACTAGCTCAGTCGGTTAGAGTACTAGTCTAGAGATCCCCTTGAAGTTCCATAACTGTTCCTTCAGATCTGATTCACCGAGTGTTAATGCCAAAATTTTAACTTTAATGTACTGTTTAATAAAGGAGCAGCAGTGTTTTAGTAAGAGATAAATCCCGAGGACACGTAGCGTCCGAGGGCTGTATATCGCATACATTCCGACGTTCGAGGGGATTTATCTGACTTATTAGCCGACAAAGTCGGTTTTCTTTGATCTACCGCGGGATATATATCACAAATATCCCGAAAATCGGTTCTATAACCTATATACAGCACTCTCGCCAATTACTTACCTCAAATTAATATCCCAAGATAAAACCTCCTTTTTTGGCTAATAAGAAAGTTATTAGCAACTAATTGACCTCGGTCGGTTCAATAACCTATAATTATTTCATGATTGTCTGAGGAGGTTTTCCAACAAAGTTTTGTATATTTTTTCCACCTTGGACAAAGCTTGTAAATAAATAAATAAAATATACAAAGATTTTCCTAGTTTTTTCTTCATTTATTGTCTAATTAGTATTCATAGGTCTTTATGCTATAAAGACCGCGGTACATCAAAGAAAACCGACTCAATCATGAAATAATGATATTTAAAACATGAGGCCGTAGCCCGAGTGTTTTAGATCTGATAGAATTGCTGCGAGTTTATTAAACGTCTTCAAAAAACGTTCATTGGCGCAGTAATTTTGAAAATCAATGTTGTCTAAGCCGAGAAAATCAAAGATAAAGTTTGTGTAAATCAGGACGAATCTTTATCACATATAAAACCTACGACACGGTAGTGATTTCCTTTGTCGTTTCCTCATGAATTATTAATGAATGTTTGAAATGTTGTTTTTACCTTGATATGTTGCATCTTGTGTCTGAGTTCGACCGTATGGCACATTAGGACTTGCATATCCTACGGAAAATAAATTTGTAATAACCTCTTTCATTTTTTTAAATTTAAGATACATTTAAAATTAACATAGTTTCCCAGGTACAGAAAGAAATTTAATTGAACTCTACAGACACAGTAGATCTAAAGCAACCTTCCCTTTCATTATCATATATATTCCCATTCCCATATTATATACTGATATATAGAAATCTATACCTGTTGATTGATAAGGAGTTGGTTGTTGATAATAAGGCTGCATATGGTAGGGTTGACTGTTTCTATACAGACCATTACTGTGGAAATTGTTTTTAAATTTCTCTGAGTTTATAAAAAAGCATTCGAGATTTGCAGTTAGTGTAGTAAAAGTTGTGTTGGTATTGTTCTTTAGATAAAAATGAGATAAAAGCACGACAAGAAGCCACTGATGAAGACAAATAATATCGTTAAAATAATATTAAAAAACTTACTAGTGATTGTTCTTGTAGCAGCAGGTTTTTGAATAACATGATACGAAACTGCGAAGTATGAACAAAACAAACAGTAAATCCAAGAATAGAGGTAAAAGGGGAACTAGATTATTGGTGTCAGTTGCTATATACTTCGAATACGTAGCTACACTTCGAATACAGTAGCTACACTTCGAATACAGTAGCTATACTTCAAATACAGTAGCTATACTTCAAATACAGTAGCTACACTTCAAATACAGTAGCTACACTTCAAATACAGTAGCTACACTTCAAATACAGTAGCTATACTTCAAATACAGTAGCTACACTTCAAATACAGTAGCTACACTTCGAATACAGTAGCTATACTTCAAATACAGTAGCTACACTTCAAATACAGTAGCTACACTTCAAATACAGTAGCTATACTTCAAATACAGTAGCTATACTTCAAATACAGTAGCTACACTTCGAATACAGTAGCTACACTTCGAATACAGTAGCTACACTTCGAATACAGTAGCTATACTTCGAATACAGTAGCTACACTTCGAATACAGTAGCTACACTTCAAATACAGTAGCTATACTTCAAATACAGTAGCTACACTTCAAATACAGTAGCTATACTTCGAATACAGTAGCTATACTTCAAATACAGTAGCTACACTTCGAATACAGTAGCTACACTTCGAATACAGTAGCTACACTTCAAATACAGTAGCTACACTTCAAATACAGTAGCTATACTTCGAATACAGTAGCTATACTTCAAATACAGTAGCTATACTTCGAATACAGTAGCTACACTTCGAATACAGCAGCTACACTTCGAATACAGTAGCTACACTTCGAATACAGTAGCTACACTTCGAATACAGTAGCTACACTTTGAATACAGTAGCTACACTTTGAATACAGTAGCTACACTTCGAATACAGTAGCTACACTTCGAATACAGTAGCTACACTTCGAATACAGTAGCTACACTTCCATTTCTCCAAGCCCTTTGGTAGGGTACCCAACGCACCAATTATGATTATTATGATTATTATTATGATTATTATTATTATTATTATTATTATCATTATTATTATTATTATGTATGAACAATAGATAATAGATCCAGCAATGAACAATAGACAATAGACCCAGCAACGAACAATAGACAATAGACCCAGAAACGAACAATAGACAATAGACCAAGCAACGAACAATAGACCATAGACCCAGCAACGAACAATAGACCATAGACCCAGCAATGAACAATAGACAATAGACCCAGCAACGAACAATAGACCATAGACCAAGCAACGAACAATAGATCATAGACCAAGCAACGAACAATAGATCATAGACCCAGCAACGAACAATAGATCATAGACCCAGCAACGAACAATAGACCATAGACCCAGCAACGAACAATAGACCATAGACCAAGCAACGAACAATGGATAATAGACCAAGCAACGAACAATAGACCAAGCAACGAACAATAGATAATAGACCCAACAACGAAAAATGGATAATAGACCAAGCAACGAACAATAGACCAAGCAACGAACAATAGATAATAGACCCAGCAACGAACAATGGATAATAGACCAAGCAACGAACAATAGACCAAGCAACGAACAATAGATAATAGACCCAGCAACGAACAATAGATAATAGACCAAGCAACGAACAATAGATAATAGACCCAGCAACGAACAATAGACCAAGCAACGAGCGATAGATAATAGACCCAGCAACGAACAATAGATAATAGACCCAGCAACGAACAATAGATAATAGACCCAGCAACGAACAATAGATAATAGCCCAATCAACGAACAATAGACCCAGCAACGAACAATAGACAATAGACCCAGCAACGAACAATAGACCATAGACACAGCAAACGAACAATAGACCATAGACCCAGCAATGAACAATAGACAATAGACCCAGCAACGAACAATAGACCATAGACCCAGCAACGAACAATAGACCATAGACCAAGCAACGAACAATGGATAATAGACCAAGCAACGAACAATAGAACAAGCAACGAACAATAGATAATAGACCCAACAACGAAAAATGGATAATAGACCAAGCAACGAACAATAGACCAAGCAACGAACAATAGATAATAGACCCAGCAACGAACAATGGATAATAGACCAAGCAACGAACAATAGACCAAGCAACGAACAATAGATAATAGACCCAGCAACGAACAATAGACCATAGATCAAGCAACGAACAATAGACCATAGACCCAGCAACGAACAATAGATCATAGACCCAGCAACGAACAATAGACCATAGACCCAGCAACGAACAATAGACCATAGACCAAGCAACGAACAATGGATAATAGACCAAGCAACGAACAATAGACCAAGCAACGAACAATAGATAATAGACCCAACAACGAAAAATGGATAATAGACCAAGCAACGAACAATAGACCAAGCAACGAACAATAGATAATAGACCCAGCAACGAACAATGGATAATAGACCAAGCAACGAACAATAGACCAAGCAACGAACAATAGATAATAGACCCAGCAACGAACAATAGATAATAGACCAAGCAACGAACAATAGATAATAGACCCAACAACGAAAAATGGATAATAGACCAAGCAACGAACAATAGACCAAGCAACGAACAATAGATAATAGACCCAGCAACGAACAATGGATAATAGACCAAGCAACGAACAATAGACCAAGCAACGAACAATAGATAATAGACCCATCAACGAACAATAGATAATAGACCAAGCAACGAACAATAGATAATAGACCCAGCAACGAACAATAGACCAAGCAACGAGCGATAGATAATAGACCCAGCAACGAACAATAGATAATAGACCCAGCAACGAACAATAGATAATAGACCCAGCAACGAACAATAGATAATAGCCCAATCAACGAACAATAGAGAATAGACCCAGCAACGAACAATAGACAATAGACCCAGCAACGAACAATAGACCATAGACACAGCAAACGAAGAATAGACAATAGACCAAGCAACGAACAATAGATAATAGACCCAGAAATTAACGATAGACAATAGACCCAGCAACGAACAATAGACCATAGACCCAGCAACGAACAATAGACCATAGACCCAGCAAATGAACAATAGACAATAGAGGCCAAGCAACGAACAATAGACCGTAGACCCAGCAACGAACAATAGATAATAGACCCAGCAACGAACACTAGATAATAGACCAAGCAACGAACAATAGATCATAGACCAAGCAACGAACAATACATCATAGACCCAGCAACGAACAATAGACCATAGACCCAGAAACGAACAATAGACCATAGACCCAGCAATGAACAATAGACAATAGACCCAGCAAATGAACAATAGACCATAGACCAAGCAACGAACAATAGATCATAGACCAAGCAACGAACAATAGATCATAGACCCAGCAACGAACAATAGACCATAGACCCAGCAAATGAACAATAGACCATAGACCAAGCAACGAACAATAGACCATAGACCAAGCAACGAATAATAGACCATAGACCCAGCAACGAACAATAGATCATAGACCCAGTAACGAACAATAGACCATTGACCCAGCAACGAACAATAGACCATAGACCAAGCAACGAACAATGGATAATAGACCAAGCAACGAACAATAGACCAAGCAACGAACAATAGATAATAGACCCAACAACGAACAATGGATAATAGACCAAGCAACGAACAATAGACCAAGCAACGAACAATAGATAATAGACCCAGCAACGAACAATGGATAATAGACCAAGCAACGAACAATAGATCAAGCAACGAACAATAGATAATAGACCCAGCAACTAACAATAGATAATAGACCAAGCAACGAACAATAGATAATAGACCCAGCAACGAACAATAGACCAAGCAACGAACAATAGATAATAGACCCAGAAATTAACGAGAGACAATAGACCCAGCAACGAACAATAGACCATAGACCCAGCAATGAACAATAAACCATAGATCCAGCAACGAACAATAGACAATAGACCCAGCAATGAACAATAGACCATAGACCCAGCAACGAACAATACGAACAATAGACCCAGCAATGAACAATAGACCATAGACCCAGCAACGAACAATAGACCCAGCAACGAACAATAGACCATAGACCCAGCAATGAACAATAGACCATAGACCCAGCAACGAACAATACGAACAATAGACCCAGCAATGAACAATAGACCATAGACCGAGCAACGAACAGTAGACCCAGCAACGAACAATAGACCATAGACCCAGCAACGAACAATACGAACAATAGACCCAGCAACGAACAATAGACCATAGACCCAGCAACGAACAATAGATCATAGATCCAGCAACGAACAATACGAACAATAGACCATAGACCCAGCAATGAACAATAGACCATATAGACCCAGCAACGAACAATAGACCATAGACCCAGCAATGAACAATAGACCATAGATCCAGCAACGAACAATACGAACAATAGACCCAGCAATGAACAATACGAACAATAGACCCAGCAATGAACAATACGAACAATAGACCCAGCAATGAACAATACGAACAATAGACCCAGCAATGAACAATAGACCATAGACCCAGCAGTGAACAATAGACCATAGACCCAGCAACGAACAATGACTATATATCTATAATATATATATAATATATATATATATATGGCCGTAGGAACCAGGGGGGCAATCGCCAGAAGCATGAGGCTGAGCCCCCCTAAAAATTAGACGTGAAAGCACGAGTTTTTGTGTGTGATCGTTTCAGCTTTATTATACTTTGTAGCAGCGTAAGCATTGTTTCTACTTTCTATTTGCAATACTAATTGATTTTGCAATAGCAATATAAACGTTAGATAATGTTTGTCAACTGTGATGGTACAATTTCTGTGTCTCATAACGTATTATAATAAATAATTAATATAATATCATTACTTTCAAAATTATTAGCCAGGCAATAAT
This sequence comes from Chrysogorgia sp. JL179-B06, assembly GCA_035772405.1. NCBI lineage: Eukaryota > Metazoa > Cnidaria > Anthozoa > Scleralcyonacea > Chrysogorgiidae > Chrysogorgia > Chrysogorgia sp. JL179-B06. Next base: position 2,183,460 of record JAYKKM010000391.1, read on the forward strand.
TTTGGTATTTTTTTCGCTAAAATTCAAGGTAGAAAATCAAATATTCTGTAATTACTGCAATACTGCTGCTGCCTGATCATGTCTCAGATTGCACCAGAATTAACGTCGGAGCTTACAGATTTTAAAACAATCGCATGAGGGCTGGTGGCAATTTCCCGTACATACGTTTCACACACAGACCAGGCACCATGACCATGTGCAGCTAGTTTTCTTAGTATGATATTGACAAAGGAAGTAAAGGTTATAAACTAAAATGATGTTGCTTATGATCATAATATTTTGTTGTAAAACTGACCCCAAAATGCAGGAAATCGCGTTTCAGAGAGTCAGAAATCAAAAATTTACCCCAATTCAGGGTTCTCGCACCTTCGGCCCCCCTAACCTGAAACATCTTCCTACGGCCCTGTATATATATATATATATATATACGCAAACCTGACAAACACGCTTTACTTCAGTCTGAAGATGACCGTCGCTGATATCGTCGCATCACTTGTTTTATCAGTTCTAAAACCTACACTCTTCTTTCTTTACACAACACCAACAGTTATAAACCTGGGGCGGTCAATCAGTTTCATTATTTTTATTATAATCTTACCTGCATTCGGGTGTTTCGAAGACAGGTGAAAAAGATGAAAATGTCTTTTATTTGGTCGTTGGAGACGAGAACTCACTCGTCGTCGAGCAAACAAACGATTTTCTATGAAAAAAAAATTTTAAAGGGCTACTGCGATGATATATTGTGTTTAGATTTTTTCCAGAAAATCAAAATACACTACATGCACCAAATAAGTACATGCACTTAATATTAAAGGAACACTCGACTACATGAACGAACCTACCAACGAACCTATCAACGCACCTATCAACGAACCCACCAACAAACCCACCAACGAACCCACCAACGACCACCCACCAACGATCACCCACCAACGATCACCTACCAACGAACCTACCAACGAACCCACCAACAAACAATAGACAATAGACGCACACTTAACGCATGACGCAACACCAAGTAATTATAATACAATATATAAATATATATATATATTTTATTATATTTTATTATAATATTACCTGCATTCGGGTGTTTCGCAGACAGGTGAAAAAGATGAAAATGTCTTTTATTTGGTCGTTGGGGACGAGAACTCACTTGACTTCGAGGAAACAAACGATTTTCTATGAAATAAGTACATGCACTTAATATTAAATGGACACTCCACCCCAAAACAAGTATTGCTTAAATAAAGTTCTTTGTTGATGTTGATGTTGATGATGATGGATATGATACATGAGAATGGATATTAGTTTTCTTTTAATCGTTTTAGTTTTAGAGAAATTTGGCTTTGTTTATCGTATTTTTGTAAATTAAAGGAAGCCATTTTTGTTCTGATTGCTGGCGAATGCGGTCGCTCCCTTGAACAGGCTTAAGCGCCATTGTGCCATTGCACAAGGGGCCCTTTCAATGCCTTTCTATGGACCCCTAGCCGGACACAACAGGCCGGCCGGATTAATGCATCCGTAGACTTTGATTCAGGCACTTACAACTTTGGACGATTTGGGATGCCCATACAGAAGCCCAAAATGATGCGTTAACTTGTGGGTTCTTCTCTCACTGGGCCCTGGATGAAATACCTGGGTATTAGTTTTCTTCTAATCGTTTTAGTTTTAGAGAAATTTGGTTTTGTTTATCGTATTTTTGTAAATTGAAGGCCGCCATTTTTGTTCTGATTGCGGGCGAATGCGGTCGTTGACGTCATTGAGTGATAAACACTTTGAAAAGAAATCCTTCACAATAGCGTGTGAATAGAAATCCTGCATAATAGACTAAGACCCCGTTATTGTTATGCTATTGTGAAGGGTTTCTTTGTGTAGTGTTTCTATCACTTAATGACGTCAACAATTAATTATCCTATTTCCTGTACCCAAATACTTTTTGTTATTTTCTAATACTTTTTACTATATAACAAATCATTTAATATTTGCCTCCTAACCTTATTTCCCTTTACTCTCCCATAGTATGTTATTTTTACCTTGATATATTGTATCCTGTATCGTCGTTTGAGCGTACGGCGCATTAGGACTTGAATATCCTGCGGAAGATAAATGTTTAATAACCTTTTCTTCTTTTATCGTCAATGGGAATACGTAAGTACTTTTATTTAAGTATTTTTCGACACATTGAAGTTCTCTTATTTCTCTTTCTTATATCCTTTTGAGAACTTAGCAGCTTTCATATTTATTCGTATTAAAGGACATTGGCAACAAAAATTAAGCTTGTCTAATATGAAAGAACTCGTAAAATGATATAATAACACCTTTTACAACTTTTCCGTATTTTACTTCGTTTTTGAAATATTTCAGTTTGTTTGATATGTAAATGAGATGATCTCTGACGTCAGGTGCTGGGTAGAGAATTTTCACACATTAGAATATTAGTTCCATCTTCAAGTTTGTTCCACAAATTTACTTGAAAATATGCGTATAATAACTCATCTTGATAATCAACGTTGTAAACTTAGCAATAACAACTTTATTTCAAGAGAGTAACATATAACAGTTGGAAAACTGACAAACAATCACTGAGATATAACACATTTTTTAATATATGAGTGAAAATTCTCTACCTATAGCACCTAGCGTCAGAGACCATCTATAACGAAGTAAAATACGGGAAAGTTGCAAAACTGGTGTTAATCTATCATTTTATGAGTTCTTTCATATTAAACAAACTTAATTTTTGTCGCCAATGTCCTTTAACAATTATTATAATATATTCAAACTATATTATATAAACTCCATGCTCGTTTTTCATTGGTCAATATTCTCCAGTTGATTTTCAATGTCCGGCACTGTGATGTCATTTCCACCGAATAATATACACTTAAAGTGCCCATCCGTGAGAATTGTAAAATATCTTGTCGTGCGAAAATTTCATCTTCATACCTTTTACCCCTGCTAAAGTTGATTTATTATTCACAGGAAATGACGTCAAAGCAGGGATACGCAAAAACATTGCACACTGATTCAGCAGTTAAATACAAAGAAAGTTTGGGAATTGAGCGAATTTTATCTAAAGAAGCGTGTTTAAAGTTCAGAGCCAAACTTTCTTTGTATTTCACTGTTGAATTAGTATGTAATGACTTCGCGTGTTCCTGCTTCGACGTCATTTCCTGTGAATAGTAAATCAACTTTCGCATGGAAAAAAGGAATTAAAGTTGAAATTTTTGAACGACAAGATATATTACATTTCTTCTTGGTAGAACCCAAAGATTACGAATATATAAAATATCCAAACTCCGGATAGCAACTTTAATATCTGCTCTCAATGGAAATAGTTAGTTTTGTTTTCCCGAGAGGCTAATTGATATTTCCGAGACGAATTCGAGGGAAACATAAAGACTCGACGGAAAACAAAACTGTTTTCAGAGGGTGCAGACATTAAGTACCTAATTGTTAAAAAATAAACATACAAGGCTATCCTGCACGCAACAGTTTTAATACTTCAAAACACTGTCGATTATAAATTTCAAAATTATTGCCCAAGCGGGAAATAATTAACAACTTATAGCCCGCTCGGTAGATATTTGAATTTATCTAAGCCCACGTGACCACAAATCAACCAATGACAGTCTGTATTATATCTAGGTAAATCACATGAGCAATATAACAAGAAGAAATATTATACCTCAACTTATAAATTATCCAATCAAAGAGCTGGATTTGTACCACGTGACCAGTCAATTTAAACCCGAATTCCCCTTTAAAGGGAAATGGCAATACAAAATTTCTTTGTCTTATATGAAAGAACATTTAAAATAATATATGAAGACCTTTTAAAATTTCCGCGTAACTTCCTTAATTTTTGAAATATCTGTGAACAAAAATATCTGCAATCCGCCATCTTGTTTTATAATTAGATCTAATTAAGTGACGTCAAAACCAAGGTAAACATTCTAAAAGTTGTAAATAATTGCCCAAATATCAGTGGAATGCGTTCAAATAGATGCTAGTTCACTTAAAAGTATACAACACCCAAAACAACTACGATTTAGCATCTATAATGACTCGATAATTGCTGATATAAAAAACATTTCTACCCTGGTTGTGACGTCACGCATATCCAAGGATGGTTATGCATATCCAAGATGGCGGAATGTTCAATGCTCTTTGTTAAAAAGAAGTGAAATATTTACAGAACCAAGAACGATATGGAAAATCTGTAAAAGGTCTTGATATATCATTTTAAAAGTTCTTTCAAATAAGATAAACTTAATTTTTATTGCCATTTCCCTTTAACCTCGAATCCCCCGCTGAGACGTCATCAGCGAGTGATTCGAGTTCGAATATCCCGTTCGTACCCAGTACACGCGCGTAAACCAAAACGAGCCTGTAAACAATGGAGGAACAACAAAACGTTTCTAGACGTTTCAAGACAGCATTCAAGATTGTTTCGGTATAATATATCCCGAGGGGTAATATTTCTACGAATTACCCGAGCGGAGGGTCTATAAATGATAATTATTGCACGAAGCGACAAATGGCTTGCGGTAGATAATAATATTTAATCAGGAGACTTTCACATACATGATTTTATATATAGATTTGCCTCTCTGACGATATTTTGAAATTAATAGCAGATAAAGACAGTAAAAGTACTAAAAAGGCCACCAAAGGGTACACAAATCTCTTCACTTGTATTTATATATACCAAAGACGAAGCAAAATCATAATGAAGGTTTTAATGACTGCTACTCGGAGTTTCACGTACAGTTGTGCACGATCATCAGACAGTCAATCATTCATTATGATTTTACTTCGTCTTACTTTCTTACTTTCTGGTATAATTTAAGATGGCGTATATATATTCCACTGAATGAATTACGCATTGTTGTGCATGGCCAGTGACAATTGGTTGACATAACATAATAAAAGGCCACTCCTTTTACAATAACGATGAATTTATTTTCATCATGTAATCCATCGTCGTCTTAATATTTATTGTATGAACTGATTAATTCATATATAATTTCAGTCTTACCGTTTAGATAATATGGAGTAGAAAATACATTGCGAGGAAATCTTTCGTATGAGTCCAATTGAGTGATATCATTTCGATCTAGAGGTCCTAAAAATAGTTTTCTGGTTATATATTTACAAGCAATATTACGGATAGAGAAAGTTCAGAACAAAGAGAAAGGGAAAAGATACCAATATATACATATATTAAACGAAATAAAGATTTTTACTTGGAACATACACAAAACTTCAAAAAATTCAAACCTTGATTTTGCGTATCTTGAATATAAAAATTAGAGGGAAACGGAACTGGTAAATTTAAAAGATAAACAATAATCTTAACGTAAGTCAACAGTTAAATTCAAATTTTGTGATCATCCTGTGGTAGTACGATGGTTTTCTTACCAGATAGTCCATGCCTGAATAAGCTTAGCAAGAAGATGTAAACGAAACAAACAGTCATATTTTTAAGGACATGAAGCGATCCAAAACACAGTCTTTCCACCTGTTCATCTGAGAGAACCGTGAAGTCTTGGGCTTGTTATGAATAATTAATACAGTTTTAAACACAAGCCATTGGTTATAAAACACAGGTATTACAAAACTTACTTTAGCTTTTATGAACAATTAACCAAATGCTACCTTTTCCTAAACTTATTCAATTTTCTTAGGAGATTTTATTTGTACTAAAAAATCGTATAATAATAGACAAGTTATAAGAGGTTAAACTATTGTGAAATTAAAACACATAAAGAAAACTGCAATAGAGATGTTTTATTAAAAAAATGTGTACATTCTTCATTGTGGGAATAATACATCAGTTTTATACAAAATTACAGTGATTTGAAATCTCGTTTGGCAGGTATGGACTAACAACTTATAATCAAAGGAAAACAAAACCATTCTTTACAATGGGATCGTACATTTGATGCATTAGGCATAGCGAGTAGACCTATAGTCTTCAAAATCATTACACGCCATGTCTCATTTTATGTCCCATGAAAACGAATTATTTTCAACGTATATCACAATGTGTAGCAAATAGCTAATTTGATTAGAGCTGTACTGAGAACACCTCGATTGTAAACTGATATAACCAAATTCAGCTTCGTAGTTATGTTTGGAGCAAATGGGGACATTTGTTTTCTTTTCAATTCAAAACACTCCCAACAGTCACCATCATTGCTCTTTCACGAATTACCAAAATAGCCATGCGTAATTATCGGCATTATCCTCATCAACATAATCACCATCTGCTATATAATTTAGTTCTTTGTTACCCTTCGTTGAATCATCATCGTCAACATCCCAACGTTTTGTGAGCCTTTTCGTTGATTCCTCTCCACCATTGTTGACATAATCATTGTCATCGTCAAAATAATTAGTTGGTTTACGACGCTTGAAGTTTCTTCGTTTTAACTCATCAACATATTCATCATCATCGTCGTCATCATTATCGTAACTTTTAAATGTTGGCTCCCATTGTTTTGTGCGCTTTGCTGCAGTCGTTTTATTGTAGCCGTTCTTTTTTCTTCCTTTGTCCAGTTTTTTTGTTGGTATTGATCTTGCGATGTTTCTCCTTAAATGGATAAAGAGAATACAGATTACATTGGTGTGCTTTTGAGCTTAAAGGACATTGGAAACAAAAAATTACTACTTTTTATCTCGAAGTATATGACTTAGCTAGTTGGAATATAGTAGTTTGAAGCTATGAAAATACTCGTAATAAATTATAAAAATTAAATAAACCTTTTATAAATCTAGCTCTTGGGCCTCCATATTGAATATACCGTGACGTCATGTGCTGGTAAGAGTTATAATAATTACTGTTGTACTACCAATCGTTGTAGCCAGTTAACTGTCAGTTTTGGTTGTAATAGTGATTACAAAAATAACGCTGAGAAGCTTACTTTCTTTTGCATTTCCGGCAACACTGACCGCTTTACGCAGCACATGACGTCACAGGTCATTTGGTACAAGAACCCTAATAGCGTAGCATCTGGTTGCTATTAATAGCTCAAAATGCAGACCAATGATCTCGAAAGAAGACTGGATCGAGCAACTATTGTTCAGAAAATGAAGCCGGAAGTCCGCCATTACTAAGGGACCAACTGAGGATCCTATGAGGTTTTTTGTTGGATTATGTGTTCTTACCATCGACAAAATAAAATAATTTTACTATGAAGAGGACCAGAAGACATTTTTAAAATTACTGGGTAGAACGATTCATGGCCCACCTACAAATTTACTGCGACTTTGGTCCCTTAGTAATGGCCGCCGTTGACTCTAATTATCCAGTGAGAGAAGCCTAATGTAAGACGTCAAATTAGGAGCTTGCAAACTCGGAGCTTCTAACGATCTCTCGATTTAATTTACATTATGCAAATATGCAAGCTTCAAAATCAGCTCATCAGATACAATAGAAAGCTCTGTCTCATCTAAGAGTGCACTTAGTAAACAAAATAAATACATTGATACATGAATAAAAAACTCATTGTCATTATCAAGAACATGAAACAGCCGAATGGACGGTTGGTTGGTCGATTGGTTAATAGGTTGGTTGGTTTGTTGGTAGGCTTGTTGCTTTGTTAGTTGGCAGGCCGACTCGGTAGGTTTGTTTGTTTGTTTGTGTTTGTTTGTTTGTTTGTTTGTTTGTTTGTTTGTTTGTTTGTTTGTTTGTTAGTTGGCTGGCTTGTGCATTGAATCAAATGTGGTATAATTAATTGTTAAATAAAGACTGTTTTAATATTCGGGCATTCCACTTGAATTTGCAAGACATGAAAATTCATAACACATAATTATTATCTCTTAATGTTACCTCAAATGAGAGGAAATGATAGATGATTTTTAGCAGCTTGATCGACAGTGTCGCTTTCATAATCCTCTTTTTCACCATCAGTTCCGGACCCCGAACCTGTATTATCTTCGAACTCATCTTCATCACTATCGTCATCTTCCTCCTGCGCCTTGGGAGGAGGTGGTGGTGGTTTTAGTGGAGATGATCGGGCCGCTAAGTAGAATTTATGTGGTGAAATAACCACTCCAGACATTTCCATTGGAGTCATCCCTAAAATGAATAATGGAGAAATGGTTTTTGCGTTCGACGAAGGAGAACGCATTCTAATCTTGTATGTTATGGGTTACCTGTGCTTTACAGCTAAAAGAAATCAAGATAAAATCTTTCCCCTTTTTGAATAAATTACCGTTTTGGAATTTGGAATAAATTATGGCATTAGTACTAGCTAGGAAAATGCTGCCTCGGGACTAACACAGGAGCATGATACGAAGTTGCCTGCAGAAGTGTTCAGGATTAGGCATGCCAGCAGAATGATGCTAGGAATTTTCTATAGCATGGAGGATCAAATAAATAGAATGTAGAATATAAACCACGTATAAAGGCGATCATATAGCCTTGTAATAAATAACATGTCATATGGTAATCATATGGCGCGTTTACAATGTCAAAATTCAATCTGCTCATTTGAACACCATACATCTAATTCGAACAACATTTACTCGAAACGTGCAAGCCTCGCGAAGTTATAAATTTTCCATTCAAGCGACACTTTGCCAAATCGAACTTCACGATTGTAATGTTTGCTGACTTATCTAGCGGTCGAACGGTCATATTTCAAATCGAACGAACGAACGGGAATGCGGAATGTCACCGTTATCAAAAACATTGAGATTTATATAGTGTCTCCTTAAATTAAGACGCTGTCGTTTGTTGCCGTGTTCCACTCGATCTGAACAATCTAAATCACGTATCAAGTCGATCATATGGCCCAATCCATGGCCTTCTCATTTTAAAATAACATACGGTATAACGGTAATCATATGGCGCGTTTATAATGTTAAAATTCAATCTGATCATTTGAACACCATACATCTAATTCGAACAACATTTACTCGAAACGAGCAAGCCTCGCGAAGTTATGAAACTTTTGCCTAAATCGAACTTCACGATTGTAATATTTCTGAATTGGACGATTTACAGGTATCTGGCGGTCAACTTTCAAATCGATCAACAAACGAACGGGGAATATACTCTCCTAATATTAAAATAACGTACGGAAATCACTCAGGATGTCACCGTTGTCAAAAACATTGAGGTTACAGTGTCTCCTTCAATTAAGACGCTGTTATATATTTATTAGCTTTATTTATTTTCATAATTCGCTACGGCATAATTACCGATCTTCTTTCGCCATTTACTGGTCCTGACATGCGTCGAACGCAATTACATAATCTTTGATTACTCCTAGTATAATGGTTTTATAACTCAATGTTTCATCAATCTCCATCAATAGAACCAAAGAGGAACAAGCTAGTTACAACTTTTTATTGAAATTCCTAAATCGAGAATTTTTCAGGCAGGATAATTTCCAACCTCGTACCCAGGGTCTTCTCAGTGCCCGGGGAGGCAGCGCCCGGGATGGGGAGGGGAGTGGAGCGAGGGAAGAGAAGACCCTTTGGTAAAGGCTGGTCACGTGACTCCAAGGATATTGGATTATTTTGTAACCTGGCTTATTCTCGCTTATATCATCCGGGGGGCCGGATCGCTGTAAAAATATACCACAAACTTCTATAATTGAAAGTATAAACAGTATATGGTTAATTTAAAAAGATTACAATTTATTGGAAAGACAGTACGGACTGCAGACAAATTGAAAGCCTTGAAAGATGGTGGATTACTTCGAAAAATACGTTGATTTACTGGACATTTGTTGCTGTCATAAGATAAACATGATTAGTATTTAAAATAATAGTCATAGTCTGACTGTATTAAAATTGTAAATTCGAACTGTACATTCTGGCGTTGATCATAGGGACTTTAAGATCTACGACGGCAACCTAGGACGGCGACGGCAGTAAAAGCAATACAAATTTTAGCATTTGAATGAAACCGATTGACTAGCATATTTGACACTCCAAGCTTGTTTTATGATCTCCAAAACGCTTCAATATTTCTATCTCATTGCTAATAATAAAACCCATAAGCTCAGATTCAACACCACTGTGTTTAAGTCAGTCTTAAGTCACATCTCTCTTCTCTCCGCGAGTTACCGTCGTCCAAAAGACGTGAAAATGCTCTCAGTGGCGTTGTAAACAGAACGAGAACGGCGTTGAAATTACTCTTGGGAATAAAAATTATTCATTCTTATTGTTTCGCATGAAGATTCTTTTGTTTGAACGACGTCCCCGTCCTAGGTTGCCGTCGTAGATCTTAAAATCCCTAATGTTTATCTTATGACAGCAACAAATGTCCGTAAATCAACGGATTTTTCGAAGTAATCCACCATCTTTCAACTTCTGTCTGCAGTCCGTACTGTCTTTCCACTAAATTGTAATATTTTTAAATTATCCATATACTGTTTATACTTTCAATTATAGAAGTTTGTGGTATATTTTTACAGCGATCCGGCCCCCCGGATGATATAAGCGAGAATAAGGCAGGTTACAAAATAATCCAATATCGTTGGAGTCACGTGACCAGCCTTTACCAGGAGGAGTGGAGCGAGGGAAGAGAAGACCCTATCCCGGGCGCTGAGAAGACCCTGGGTACGAGGTTGGATAATTTCACCCAGGACTAAGTGGCGGGAAATGTTCAAAATGGCGGCAATATTCTTGCATCTCGTAAACAGTTCGTCCACATTGAAGGTTATAAGACGGTGGGTGACGCGTGGTGTACCGCAAGGGTCCGTGTTAGAACCATTGTTGTACGTGTATACAGCTAAATGAATTAACGTTGTCCTCGACAAAGCTAAAAGGTCAAAGCCAAGCGCAAAAAGTACGATAATAGCGACAAGTCTTAATTTAGTTGTGTCGAAATTCTCCATTGAAAATTGAAATACAGGGGAGACTTGCAGCCAAGAGCTCAAAGTTTGAAGGAAATCGTACGTTTCGCGCTAGGCTTTGACCTTTTAGCTTCGGCCTTTTAGCTTTGTCGAGGACAATGTTAATTCATTTAGCTGTATACACATCACCTGTAGTTGATATTATTAACCTTCATAATTTTATGAAGATCTTCAGTTGGTCAAGTCTTAAAAGTTGAGATCTGTGCTAGAGACATAGATCGTTAGATGGTCAATAACGGACTCAAACTAAACCAAGACAAATTACCAAACTTATTGTTATTAGCTACAAGTATCGTCCTAAGCCTGTCTGGACTTCGTACAAGTCGGTGATGAACAGATTAATCCCAAATCTTCAGCTAGAAATCTGGGAGTGCTTTTTGACAACTGTTTGAGCTTAAACATATTACAATGATCTGTAGGACCTCTTAGTATCATCACCTTAGGAACATTGGTAAGATTAGAAAAATGTTGGATCAAAATATGACAGAAATCCTAGTTTATGCGTTTGTCAGCTGTAAGCTGCATTATTGTACCTTCCTAAATATCCGCTAAATAGGTTATAACAACGCATACAATATATATATATACCTCATTTAATTAAGCACATTCTCAGAATATATTCATTCGGTGTCTATTAATGTTATAACATCATCTGTGAACTATGCATCTTTATAAATATTTAATATTGTTCGACAATACTTTTTGTTAAACAAATTTGAAAAGCAAGACTATCGACAGGTAACAAGCTATAGCAAACGTTTCAAAGACTAACCTTTGGTTTTCCTTCCGAACTCTTCTATTAATGTGTCAATAGGATCCAATTGTTTCTCTTCAACAGGACGTTTCTTATGACAGGGAAGAGTTTTGCATTTTAGACACCCCTGGCAATATGATCTCTCCGAACATTGTTGGCAGTTTTGACATGCGTAGCATGATCCAGAATAGGAGTTACGAGGATATTGGGGTTGGAGATAGGACTGTATGTAAGGAGATGATAGGTAATATCTGCTATCTCCAGGATTGTAATTACTATTTAAGTTACGTGCTGAATCTTCGTATCTTCTTATCCCATACGACTGGTAGGGATTAACAGCAGAGCCTTGGTAAGGTCGGTTAAGCCAATCAGCGTAAGTATTTACATTTCGTGCGAGTGAACGCGGTGGGGAAAGTGGAGGGGGACGACGAGGAGGTGGTTGTCGAGGGCGAGAGTCTGGGTTACTGTTATATCGGTAGTAACCACCAGAATAAGCCTGTTGGCTTTGACTTGGTTGTGCGTTATAATAGTTATTATAATATCCTTGGTTATTATCGTTGTAATAATTATAACCTGCACTGTTATAATTCATCTTCTTTGGGTGGTTGTCATTGTAATATCCGTTGTAGTTACGCTCGTTAATTTTGTAATAATCATTGTAATTGGAAGTTGTTGCTTGGGTAGATACAGGGTGAGGAATGTAAGGCGAAATCTGCTTTGTTTGGTAACCATATGGACCTATAAAGAATGATTTGATAGAGGTCAAATATACCCATATTCCCTTAGACTTCAACGATATCCACGACTATAATGCCCGAGCAAGCTCTGACCGAAGATTAAAAAAGTGGCGGACAAGAAAAGTGACAAGAAAATAAATTTAAAAAACACACAAATTGCAATTACTATAACTCATGATATACCATGCCTGGTTTTAATCTGAAACCTAACTCTATCCACAAAATTCGTCCATCAATTGACGTCTTAATTTACTTTTAAAATGTTTATTTGAAGTGCAAAGTATCAAGTCCTGCTACAAATTGTCCCAAAGTGTCGTGGTCCGATAATAAAACGTTCTTTGTCCCGTAGTAGATTAAAAAAGAGGAACATTCAACATTTTACTATCATGTTATTATTGGTTACTGTATAGTCATTAAAGCACCCTTTATTAACATAAAAAGCTAAATTTTGTTTTTGAAAAGGATTCCGTGTCATGCTTATTGGCGTAAAAGCCAATTTTCAGATGGTTCTAATGAGTATAACTAATTAGGTTAGGCAGTCGGGGACACGAACAGTGTGATGGGTATGACATGCCAACGACGACTGGCAACGAAGATCTCCCCCCGAGGAAGCTCCTTTTATAGTCGGTGATAGCGTTTAATAGACATAAATACCACGATGTATAATACACGCATAGCCTAAACTTTTTTTTAATTCTATTGAAATACACAAAAGCTCAGAACATGAGTAAAATTGAATAGAATTCAAAAGAATGAAGTGCTATGCGTGCATATAATGATGCATTGTGGTATTTATCAAGTTGGTTAGAGTGTTAGAACGCAGCTGTTCGATTCCTAGCCGGCAAGCATTGATAAGGTTTAGTATGTTTTATTCGCCGTTTACAAATCGAGATGAGAACTGGTGATTATAGGAGAGGGCTAGTGTTCTTGGGATTGTTTGGAAGAACACTAGTGTTCCTATCTCGTCGCCAATCTTTCAAAAAAAATCAACGATGCTTTCATGTAAAATGTCTTCCTAAAAATGTTTGCTTACTTGAAACAGATCAGAAGAACAAGGTAAAAACGTATTTGCACAAGGTAAATTTCTGCAAACGTATTCAAGATCACTTACTTGCTTGAGGTAGTGCAGGTGATGTTGCTGCAGGTGGTGCTGGCGACAGCGGTTGTTTTGGTGGTGACACTGATAGTTGTTTTGCTGGTGACAGTGATAGCTGTTTTGCTGGTGACAGTGATAGTTGTTCTGGTGGTGACAGTGATAGTTGTTCTGGTGGTGACACTGATAGTTGTTCTGGTGACACTGATAGTTGTTTTGCTGGTGACACTGATAGTTGTTTTGCTGGTAACACTGATAGTTGTTTTGCTGGTAACACTGATAGTTGTTTTGCTGGTGACACTGATAGTTGTTCTGGTGGTGACACTGATAGTTGTTTTGCTGGTGACACTGATAGTTGTTCTGGTGGTGACACTGATAGTTGTTTTGCTGGTGACACTGATAGTTGTTCTGGTGGTGACACTGATAGTTGTTTTGGTGGTGACACTGATAGTTGTTCTGGTGGTGACACTGATAGTTGTTTTGGTGGTGACACTGATAGTTGTTTTGGTGGTGACACTGATAGTTGTTTTGCTGGTGACACTGATGGTTGTCGATTTTGACATGAATAACCGACTTTTAGAAAATTATATGGACCAGGACATTTGCCACCAAAGTCTTGTCCATCAGATTGAAGTAAACACGATGGTTGTCCTTGACAAGCTGATCGAACCACTTGATAAACACCATCGGCTTGACATGATGGTACTGTCGTAGAGCCACCACATGCACCGTTACCATCATAACCGTAACTTGCACTGGCAACGTTAATATTTGAATCCGAAGGGCAAGAGATGGTCTTTTTTCCACCAGGACACACCATGACTGAATCTGAAACAACAACGAACGTTAGGAAAGACAACAGGATGTACATATACTTTTTATATGTTATAATAATTACATAAAAAAGAAAATATCAGAAGGGAGGGAACACCAGGGTCAAATTTCTGATCATAGTTGGAAAAATTTCAAGTAAGAAAAACAGTTTTTGGATATCGTTGTCAGTATTAAACAAATTCTAGAACAAATTAATGTCTCACCCATACGATTAACAATATAATCCTGAATTTCAGTTCGAAGAAAGATATCACGTGAGGCATATTGGGCACTGTCGGTCTTTACTTACAGTGTAGAAAATGGCCGCGCGTGTTTTAAAGTTAGGCAAACCCTAAGTAGATCTGAGCCGTGAGCGAGGATTTACAGAAGTACTTTCGAATTCTCCCAAAATCCCTCGAATGTTTGCATCAGGTTATGTAAACATAAAGCGTCCATTTTATATTTATTTTATAAAATAAGACCAAGAAATGTGCCGTGACGTCATAACTGTGTTTGCAAACACGGTAGCTGACCAATCACAGCGTGTGTAAGACCCGACCCTGACCAATCACAGCGTGTGTAAGACGCAACCAGCTGACCAATCACAGCGTGCGTAAGATGCAACCTAAGTTAAAAACATCAAAACAAGATTAATTTCTTACCAACAGATTTATCGTGATTGGTCGTTGTTCCATTGTTCTCTTCCGTGATATCTTTAAAGTACATCGTAAAATTATCACCTCCAAACGCCGAGGTTTGGTCAATAACTTTCTCTTTATTTGTTGTTTCAGGGCTCGCATTACCATTGGCATTAACATTTACATTAGTATTGCTATTGGCATCAGTGTTGACATTGGCATTTGTATTGCTATTGACATCAGCGTTGACACGAGTATCTCCATTGACATTGGCATCAGTATTGCTATTGGCATTTGTATTGACACGAGTATCTCCATTGACATTGGCATCAGTATTGCTATTGGCATTTGTATTGACACGAGTATCTCCATTGACATTGGCATCAGTATTGCTATTGGCATTTGTATTGACACGAGTGTCTCCATTGACATTGGCATCAGTGTCTCCATTGACATTGGCATCAGCATTGCTATTGGCATTTGTATTGACACGAGTATCTCCATTGACATTGGCATCAGCATTGCTATTGGCATTTGTATTGACACGAGTATCTCCATTGACATTGGCATCAGTATTGCTATTGGCATTTGTATTGACACGAGTGTCTCCATTGACATTGGCATCAGCATTGCTATTGGCATTTGTATTGACACGAGTGTCTCCATTGACATTGGCATCAGCATTGCTGTTGGCATTTGTATTGACACGAGTATCTCCATTGACATTGGCATCAGCATTGCTGTTGGCATTTGTATTGACACGAGTATCTCCATTGACATTGGCATCAGCATTGCTATTGGCATTTGTATTGACACGAGTATCTCCATTGACATTGGCATCAGCATTGCTATTGGCATTTGTATTGACACGAGTATCTCCATTGACATTGGCATCAGTATTGCTATTGGCATTTGTATTGACACGAGTGTCTCCATTGACATTGGCATCAGTGTCTCCATTGACATTGGCATCAGTATTGCTATTGGCATTTGTATTGACACGAGTGTCTCCATTGACATTGGCATCAGTATTGCTATTGGCATTTGTATTGACACGAGTATCTCCATTGACATTGGCATCAGCATTGCTATTGGCATTTGTATTGACACGAGTGTCTCCATTGACATTGGCATAAGCATTGCTGTTGGCATTTGTATTGATACGAGTGTCTCCATTGACATTGGCATCAGTATTGCTATTGGCATTTGTACTGTCACTGACATCAGTATTGGCATAGGCAACAGTATTGACACGAGTATCTCCAATGACATTGGCATTTGCATTGCTATTGGCATCAACATCACCATTGGAATCTGCATGATCATTGACAATGACATCATTCTTTTCTGTCGGTTTTGCCTGGTTGACATTTTGTTGCCCAACAATGTTTACTATACCATTGCTTTGTGTTGGTTCCGGAGTTTTTTCATGCGGGTCACTAATTAATGGTGATAGTTCCTGCGTTTTAATGACGCCATCATTTGTTTGTGCGTAATTTGACGGAGCTGGAGCGTTCTCGTTAGATGTAACTAATTTTGAAACCGATTTACCATAATTTGTGTTATTCAAGACAAGGTGAGTTGGCTCTGATAACTTCATTTCCGTTTGCACATTTTTCTTTTCACTTTGGGGATTGCCATACGATTCTGTAAATGGAGATTCACTTCCAACAATGTGAGAGCTGTCCTCCGTGGAGACAGCTTCAGTGGGCGAACTGGTAACTAGTGTTCTAGTACTCGATTTGACATCATTTCGCCTCGAGGCGTCAGGTAAGCTAGGTTTAGTTGCCTCATCTTTTGATGTCGTGCCGGATTCTTGTGATATCCGTGCAAGATCACTCAACAAATTATTATGGACAGGTCTTTTAGACTTGGAAACATTTCTCGATGCTACAATGTCTTTGGAGCTATTAGTTTTAATGTTTTCCTTGCTAAGAGAATCCTTTGATAACTTTATGGTACTGTTTTTGGCGAATGAATCATTTCGTGCTCCTAAAAAAACATTCAAGAAATACTTATAAAAACAGCATAACACTTCTTCATCGCATACACAAGTAGACAATCAGATAAACAAATGGACGGACAGACATTCCTTCTGTTATATGTGCATGCCTTACTACAGTTAACTGCTAGATATCTATCGTGTTCGAGGTAGGTGCTATATAGGCGGCCAAGAATAAGCAATCTAGCCGTCGGCGGGTTTTTGTCATGTGGGATTTTGTCGGTATCTCCCTCAGAACCCTCCCCCCAACTGGGTTCGCGACAAAGCGAACGTACACTACAACTTGTGAAAATTTGCTAAATGTCCCCCACACTCAGAGCCTTCGTGACTTTCTATCTAACGCTCGGGACACTAGATCCCATCAATCACTCGTGTTCATAATCCTTACTTAAAAATGCCGGGTATAGTCTTTAAAATACGTTTACATATTGCGATTACTCGGGCCGATATCTTATCCTGGTGCATGTTGTATAAGTCCAAGTAAACATTACTTAAAAGCTTTAACGATTGGAAAAGTTTGTTGTCCAAATGTGGGGACGTATAAAGTCAAGAGCAATATTATTTGAACCAAGTGGTTTAGGCCATCATTAACGCATTATGTATCCGAAATGTTCATTTGATGCGAAGATGAATATAGAAGAAAGGAAATACTACAGGAGTTGACAAAAATAATAAAATCCTTAATGTTTGTATTTTCAAACATATTTTGGATGGAAATGATAGGATATCATATGCTTATACTAAATGAGTCAATTTCATATGTGCTGTTTCCATGGTAACCTAGAAACGACCCCCAATAGAGTAATAAACAACCTCGTACCCAGGGAATTTTGCCTCCACGGTGGAAGGTCGGCAAAAATGGCCCTGGGATCGGCTGGTCACATGACACTCAGAATTTCTGGGTGTTTAAGCCTGGTTTCCATATGGTCGCTGCGCTGTCTTTACGGTCGCGGAAGTGAAGCAGTGAAGCGTGTTTCTTTTGTTATGACAAAAGAAACACGCTTCACTGCTTCACTTCCGCGACCGTAAAGACAGCGTAGCGACCATATGGAAACCAGGCTTTAGATATAATTTTTGTGGTCTTTGTTCCATTTCCTTTGTCTACTTTGTTGACCTGAATAATTGAGAAATATGCAATGCTCTTCAGAGTTGTTCATGTCAGCATTCGTAGGCATAAAAACAGCTAACAAGCTTAATAATCCACCATACATCCATGGTTATCTCTTACAAAAGGTATGAAGAAGCATATATCCAATTTATCGAAAGGTATCACTTGTAATTACTTGCTGTAAAATTTGAAGACAGCATTAAGATTTCGATGAATAAATTATACTCGACTGAATTAATTGCGTTTTGTGACAAGCCAATCGGATTATAGAGTGGACCAGCGGATGGCGGCAAAATGCCCTGGGAACGAGGTTGAGTAATAAAGCTAGGGCAGTTGTTCGGGGCAGAATAGCAAGAGAAGTAAAGACTAGAAAAATATAAAATTAGGTTTAATGTAAAGCTATAGATATATCCAACATGTAAACCTCAAAAAATTACTATTACATTTTTATGGTTTACGTTTGAGATCTATGTATAATGATCAAATTCTGATAATTTGATGTCTATATGACTAGTAAAATAACGGTTTTTTTAATTCGAGTTTAAAGTTTTGAAATAACTTTGTATTGTCTATTGTTTTTCCATTGTGTCGCCTCATTATTTGAAAACCACTCTTTGCAATATTTATCGTCGATCTTTTCACTGCACGAATAAAAAATGTAACATCAGGAAACGAAAAAGCAATGATTAATAATGTATAATTTGGTAGTTTTGAAAATTTGATTCTTTTGAAAATTTTTGTCCAAGACCACCTGATAATAAACTTGTATACTTGTGTAGACAGCATATATACGTTGACCCATTTTCCATAGATTGTCCATTTTAAGTGTCATATTATATATATGTTCAATTTTATTTTATACTGTAGGAAAACTGGCAAAGTATGTACGACGTGTTTACCATCACATTCAAGCAGGAAATGTTTAAATTCGCATGGTCACAAATCAGCGAAAATAACTTAAAAACCAAGTAAGTTACAGGACCAAAGATGGGCCATATATGCATGACAAAACAATGTGTGCATGAAACCGACAATATGAACAAGAAACCGACAGAAATCTGGCAGAGGTTCTTTTTTCCCTTTTCCGCCCGCAATCCTGCAATCTATGTGTCCTGCTGACTCGTTCGACAAATCTCTCCGACGACCTCCGAAATATCTCCGAAGAACCTCTGCGGAGGAGAGAGGAGTAGACAGACGTTACGTGGACGATCGTCAAGCTCATATCTTCAGAAAAATGATTCTGAGTCTCGGACAGTAATCAAACCTGTAAAGTGTAACCTTCTGATTACCGCTGAGACACTCTCACCATTGAGCAACCAAGACTCAGATGGAGATGTTACAATGATGTACTGGTTCGATTGATATATGTACTGCCTATGCGGCAGTCACTATATATCAGTAATTATTGGATATGTTAATATATACACTACTTTTTTTTGTATATATTTATATATCACGTTCGATTTATATTATTTTTTATATATTTATATATTTATACATCAGTAATTATTGGATGTGTTATATATATTTAAAAAACTCATTAATAATGCATGAAGAAAACACAAAGGAAAATCACCACCGTGTCGTATCTTTATATGTGATAAAGATTCATCCTAATTTACATAAACTTTAGCTTTGATTTTCTCGGCTTAGACAACGTTATTTTTCAAAATTACTACGCCAACGAACTTACCAAATGCTGGTCGTTTTTTAAGCCGTTTAAAACACTCGCAGCAGTGTTTTATCAGATATAAAACACTCGGCTGCGCCTCGTGTTTTATATCTGATAAAACACTGCTGCTCGTGTTTTAAACATTACTTCAAAAACTCATTAATATTCATTAACCAAATTGTCCAATCACATTTCCGTATTTAGTCACGCGCAAGGCTTTTATACCTGATAAAACCATGAATAATCAGCATGAAAATTATATAAAGTCTTTACGAACTTTATATAAAATTCCTGCTAATTTGCATTTCATACATCAACCCAATTTACCTCTAATAGAAAATAAAAACCAGTACACTCCCTAGTGATTACAATCAATTGTTTTTGAAGCTATTTAAAACACTCGAACTCGCGTTTTATCATATCTAAAATGCTCGCGCTGCGCGCTCGCTAAATAGGCTGTATAAAAAAAAGCGCAACCTCGGAATTTCCCAAGAAATCCACTGTGTTCTTAAACACAAAAGATTTTCGCCCCTGGGAATTTAAAATAGCTTGTAATCGTATTCCAGGGGCATAACTGTCTAATTACTACAAACTCGAGCACGTAAAGCAGAATTGAATCGAAATTTATGCATTTATTTAATGAAAGTTGTTTATTTTACAAGTATCAACAACAGTTAAATTCCCAGAGGCCTAAAATCTTTTGTGCTAATAAAAACAAAGTGGATTTCTTGGGAAATTCCGAGGTTGCGCTTTTTTTTATACACCCTGTATATCAGTAATTATTATTATTATGTGTAATTATTAATTATTATGTGTTATATTTATATATCAGTAATTATTGGATGTGTTATATATATATTGGATGTGTTAATATATTGTAGTGAAAAATCTACGTTTTGTATATTTGCAGAAACAGATGTCAACTCAGAACGTATTTATAATCTTCGACTATAGCTACAGGTATTAGCTAAGCTATACCCTCCTCTTGTACTCGAGAAATAGTGTTTTCATTCTCGTATTTTGCGCCTCTGGATGCCGCCATTGTGTGTCATTCTGGAGTTTGCTCCGCGGCTCAGAAACTATGTCTAGCGGCGGTTTCTTTTCAATTTTGACGTCTTTTGGTAAGGAACAAAAGACAAGCTTTCCTTCAAGAGTTCCTTTTTGCAAGGAACAAAAGACAAGCACTCAATGACGTCAAAATTGAAAAGTAAATTAAAAAGGAAACGCTGTACATCAACTTTGAGCAGTCGAGCAAACTCGAAAATGGCGGTGTCCAGAAATATAAAATACGAGAATAAAAACGTTATTTCTCGAATTTTACATATTTGTGATCATTGGATTCTCCTGAGAAAAATTGTAATATATCTTGTCGTTTCATGCCCTTTCCCCCCGCTAAAGTTCACAGGAAGTGACGTCAACGCAGGGACACGCGATATTTTGCGGAGTGATTCAACAATTCAATTTGAACTTTAAGCAGCCTGTTTAGACAAAATTCGCTCAATTCCTAAACATTCACTGTTGAATAACGCCGCAAAATATTGCGTGTCCCGGGGGAGAAGGCATGAAGATGTAATTTTCGAACAACAAGATATATTACATTTCTTTTTGGTAGAACTCAAAGAATACGAATATGTAAAATCCCCACAGGCTGGATAGGCACTTTAACATTTCAAAACGTTATACTAAAGGCTTTTTATTTGAAAGTTATTTTTATAAGTACAGTTCCCATTTAATCACTTTTACTACATGCAAGATGAGTATAGCTTAACTAAATATACCTATATAGCTATAGTCGAAGATTATAAATACGTTCTGAATGTAAAAATGTTGACATCTGTTTCTGCAAATATAGAAAATGTAGATTTTTCGAAAAAATTAGTTGTGTTTGATATATTATCTATAGCTATGAACCTATGTTACAATTTAATTGGATATATCCAATTGAACTGTACCATATAGGCTCATAGCTATATAGATAATATATTTTAGATAATATATAAAGTTAGACTGAATCGTACAGGATGTAGTGGTTTCGAACAAATGTTCTGAGAGAGATTTCACTGTTATAGTCAAGTTCGTTTGAATCATATTAGTCGGTTGATTAACCATTTTGTCAATATTCTTTTTCAGTTAACAGGTCAGACAATTTAGTGTTCGCTTGGTTAGTTTTGGGAAGCAGTTAGCTGTTCATTTAGTTAGTTAATCGGTTCAATGACTTTCTTGTTACGCTGTCAACTTGTTCAGTCAGGTTATATTGGTCATTATGGTCATCTTGGATGTATTAAGTCATCTGTCGTAACGTCGCTGCATGTCACTGTCAGTGTAGATTCTGTAGGTACAAAGGAAAGAGTAAAACAAGACTTAAAGCTTAATTATTGAAGCAACGAAGATTAAACGCTAAATCATATATTTCTATAATGAATAGTATAACGTTGTAAATTCCCTTCAATGCAACTCACCAGAACGAAAAAACCGTGTTTTATGAGTAAAAAAACACAGCATACTCTGTCCATCATTCTACATCCTATATGTTTAGTTTAGTTTAATCTAATTTAATAAAATCGCAACATTACATTTTGTACAAGTAAATACATAAAAACACATGACGCTAACAATAATCTGCAAGACATTATTGTGCAACTCATATTTTACAAATATATATATATATATATATATATATATATATATATATATATATATATATATATATATATATATATATATATATATATATATATAGTTAGGATAAATACTGTGGTTTTCCTTTACTTTCAAGTTTAACTACTTACCCGAACTGACAGGTTTCCCTTTGGTACAAATCACGAGTAGGGCTACGATTGCAGCTGTGATATGCAGCAGACTCATATTTAATGAATCTTCACTATACGTGAGAGAAATTTATAAATCGATAGGTTAGAATCAAGCACTGGATGAACTCATTTAATTTTGAAAAATTACAGTCATTCAGCAGTTAGGAATCGTGAAACAAGCTCTTGATAAATTATAAAAAGCAAGAAAAATATAAAACACTAGAATGTAGTTTAAAAATATTGATTTCTATCAAACAAAGAGTGCGTGTACAGGGTTATTTTAAAGCATTAGGTCATCCTCTGTGGGTTCTCGACAATTTATCTTGATATCGCCTTTACATGAACCAATAAAATGGCATTACTATTTACTTACCGTTTTTCTGTGTTAGAATATAGAGAATTAAGTTCTCGGAGATTAATCCTCGGTCTTCTCGATTTATCAGCCTTGACCTGGAAGGACCACTCGGTAAACAAACTCCATGACACAAAATTGATTGAGGGTTTACTTACAATATGTAAAGTTCGTTATGTATAACACGCGGCGAAATACTAAAAAGTCAAAAACTTCAAAAGACGTGTTTTATCTTTTAAATGTCGAGGAAAGAAACCCCAAGGATGCGATGATAGTATGAAGTTGTTTAAAATGGATCAGTAATCAAAGTTAAGGTAAACCAACAGGTAGAAAATCGAGAATCACTCAAGCCTGCAAAGATAACTGCAACGCAAGAATGACTTTTGTTATGTATATAGGACCTCTCATAATTGCGGTCCTATATGGCCATTCAAAGCCTTGAAAGTAATTATTAGTATCTTAAATACAATCCTTGATCTCACCGGCAACCAGTGAAGATTACGAAGCACAGGGAGATATGCTCCTGTAACAACTCCTCGCCGCCCGGGCGGCGAGCGGAGATGAGACCCTGGGTACGAGGTTGTAACAAGTCTAGCAGCTGTATTTTCAATTCGCTGTAACTTGCTGCTATTACAGCTGTCAAGTTTTGATGTTATGAATGCATGCATCAACTTCTCACAGTCCTTTTCACAGTCCTTTATACGTCTGTTTTAGTTTTCGTCATATACTGTGTCCATAATTTGATCTTTAAAAATGTTCTTATAGACCTGTTTCATAATGGCTGCCAATTTAAATATTCGTTTATGTGCATCTAAATTAGCCCATAAAGGCTAATTTAGGCCTGGTTTGTGTATCAGCAATTCAAAAGAATCTTTGCTTCCCAACGAGGTTGTAAAGGCTAATTTATATGCGCATAAAAGAATATTTAAAATGGCAGCCATTATGAAACAGGTCTATAAGAACATTTTTAAAGATCAAATTATGGACACAGTATATGACGAAAACTAAAACAGACGTATAAAGGACTGTGAAAAGGACTGTGAGAAGTTGGTGCATGCATTCATAACATCAAAACTTGACAGCTGTAATAGCAGCAAGTTACAGCGAATTGAAAATACAGCTGCTAGACTTGTTGAGCGGACGGGGCGGCGAGCGGAGATGAGACCCTGGGTACGAGGTTGGACTTGTTACAGCCTACAGTGGTTAAAAAATCGGAGCATTCGTAATCTTCACTGGTTGCCGGTGAGATCAAGGTTGTATTTAAGATACTAATAATTACTTTCAAGGCTTTGAATGGCCATACTCGTGCTTTGAGATCATCTGACCGAAATCTGTTACTTGAGCCAAAATCCAAAACGGTGCAGCACCATTTATTATCACAGGAAATTAGAAGCTTTGAAATGTTAAGTAGTTTTAAGTCAGCACTTTTCTTTTTTAAAATTAATAGTTTTTTGTTCACGTTGTTAATATATGTAGTGTTAATATATGTAGTAGGCTTTATCTTGTAATGAAACTGTAATTAGTTTTATAAGTAACTTTAAGAATATATTGTTGTAAGAGCATTGAGACTATTGTATAATGCTCGTAATACGTCTTTTATTATTATTATTATTATTATAAAACTAAGTATGATAATAATGAATGGACGATCATCAAGCTCAAATTCTCTGAAAATGTTTCGAGTACAGGACAGGAATTGAACCTGCAGTAACCTGATTGCTCAGATGTATTCGTCAGCTGTCGCTCTCCAATGACTATATATATGCATATATATACATACACCCCTTGAGATAAATTTACAGATTTTACATCTTGTTTTACCACAGGGGGTACATACCTGCTTGTTCCAAAGGAATACCATTGTTAGGTAACTTAGCTCGTGACTAGCGAGTCCTTAAAGGACATTGGCAACACAAATTAAGTTTGTCTAATATTAAAGAACTCGTCAAATGATGGAGTAACACCTTTTATAACTTTCCTGTATTTTACTTCGTTTTTGAAATATTTCAGTTTCTTTGATATGTAATGAGATGGTCTCTGACGTCAGGTGCTGGGTAGAAAATTTTCACACAGAATATTAGTTCCATCTTCAAGTTTGTTATCTACCCTGAACATGACGTCAGGACCATCTCATTTACATATCAAACAAACTGAAATATTTCAAAAACGAAGTAAAATACCTAAAAGTTGTAAAAGGTGTTACTCTATCATTTCACGAGTTCTTTCATATTAGACAAACTTAATTTTTGTTGCCAATGTGAAATAAACGGTTTATCAGGAAAAATTTCCTTTGTGGCAGAACACATTGATGAAACTTTGGAGAGTGCGGGAAGAAAATCGAGAACATGAGGCACGTTATTATCTTTAGATCGACAAATAACTTTTGGTTGAAGGGCCTCCTGTCGATTTTGACGTCTGGCACGATGAACCTGTCGATCACGCAATTTTTCATTATATCCCCTCTTGAGAAACCAAGATTTCATTTCACCAATGAAATTTTAAATTTTTGTCCGCATTAAATAAGAATCTTTTTAAGCCTGATATTAGAAATTTAATTAAAAAAATCAGTTTTTAATTGCACGATAGCAAAGTACAGATAAAATTGCAGGAAGTGATTTCAAAATGATTGTACTTAAAGTGTATATACAGCCATGGCTTTCGCTAAACTCCGGCGGGTACTGTATAGCAAATCGCTGGCTATATCTCATCTAAGTAAAATCGTCTGCAGGTTTGTTTGTTTTTATGAAAAGCAATTCATACACTGAATAAATTACACTGAATAAATTACACTGAATAAATTACACTGAATACCAGAGGACAATGTAGTTGAATTTTGCAGTAGTAGTATAGACCGCATCATCTCGCCCATCATGAATCAGACTGTCCTTTCGGCGCCGCACATTTGGAATCCGTAGACGGTCGGTAGCATCTTTGATGATCGGAAGCATCTTGGGACTTTTTTACACGCGACTATTTTTTTGATAATATTCTAAACCAAACCCTAAAACTAACCCTAACCTTAATCCCAACCCTATTAAAAAGAAAAAAGTAAAGTAAAAATTTTAAAAAATTGAAAAAATTATATACTCACCCAACATTCGAACCCCGGTCTCACAACTAAAAATCAATAACACAGACCACTCGGCTATGCAAGCGAACTTGAAATTTTTGGTTGATAATCAATATTTATGTAATCCCATTGTAAGTAAACTATATATATATAATAAAAAGATGTCTGACACTGACGACCACTTACTTCAGAACTAAGCGAAAGCTCAGATGCAGTTCAGATCTAGATCTAAATATTCACTAACCGCCTTAAAGTGCCACTACGATCAAATTTTTACCTATCGATATTTTTACGTATTTATAAAGCAGAGCTGCTAAATATTACTTGGTCGAAACCGTTTTGCGATTTGACGATGGCAAGTATTATTTTTCTTACTCCGAATCTGGAGTTATGTCCGCCATTAATCGTTCATGTTCTTGACCAGCGTAACGAAGTGACGTCAGATTCTCAACGCGAAGACTCCACGTGGCTAATTCTTCAAGTAAATCAAGGTCGTTTTTCAAATTCTTCGTCTGAAAGGCTGGACATTTCATCTACTTCCCGAAAAAACAAGAAAACGAATAACCTCCACCGAAATTCAGGCGTAGCATTGAGAATCGACGTCACAAGCAATATTATCTTTTGAAATTGCGGGCTCACTTGGAACACGTTTTTAGCAATGGTGGCCTAAATAATAGTGATTTTAGAGCTCAAAATACTTACTACAAAATACCATTTTTTAGTTTTTTTTACATCGATGATCATTTTCGACCCTGAAATACTATTCTATGCTAAAGAAAATTTAAAAGACGGGGTGAATTTTCATCGTAGTGGCACTTTAAATTCGAGGAGATATTGAGTGTTTTATGGCCAAGTGAGTTTGCTAAATTAAACTAATTCATTGATGTTTGACTTTCTGAATTCATATCAGGAACAAGAAACATCAGAGCTGTCTAGACGAAGATTGTTATGCAAGCTAGCAGCCGGCCGCTGCACCAGTTTCTTCGAGTATATATTCAGGTTTCAAACGTAATAGTTTGTCAGTTAACGTTTTAATAAGTCCGCCCTGACTTTTTTGAAATCACAAGTTGTTGTTTCCTTGTTCATAATAACCAATGAAAACGCTCAATTTTACTGAGCGTCCCAGAGCCACTTGACGCGCGGGCCAGTTGTACGATAAGCCGCAAATTAAATAGCCCTGGGACGAGCCACCTGTGACGTAATCTCAGGAACGACTAGATTTCACACAAGGAAAACAATTTTTTTACAACAACATTTTTTTAACCGAATTGTCTTTCTCTGGAACAATCTCTCTCCGATCATCCGTAATGGTACGTCTGTTTTCTCTTTTAAGAACCAACTTTATATTTACTACTCTTCTCAATTATACTCTTCTTTCGATGTAAACAGAATGCGCACTTGGAAAACTTACTGCTCTAAGTGCCGTTCTTATAATTTAAGCTGTTGTTCTTAATCTGTCTTATCATATGTAATTAGTGTATTAGTCATTGTCTTTAATTTATGTCTATTCCGTGATTTTTTATGATCTATTCCGTAATTTTATGTCAGGTTGGTCTTCACATGGGACACATGTTCTGTTGACCATACCTTCAACCATATTCAAGACTGCTCCGTTTTTATTTTTAAATTGTATTAATTACTTTGCAATTCTTGCTTGGTTGTAAAGTTAATAATAAACATAAAAAAGCTGTAAAACGCCGTTCTGTTGTATGTTGGAGCTCGCGCTGCGTCCCAAAATGACGTCACCTAAGGTACGTAACCAATCGGGAGGTGAGCGTGCGAAGGCACTTGGGAGAACGCGACCTCCGCAAGCACCCTCGCGCGCTCAATTCCCGCAACGCGGTTTCCTCGCAGGTACGAGGCGGCTTTTTGGTCATGTCACAAACGAATGGACCAAAAACTGTAAAAGAAGTTTCTCAAAGAAGTTTCAAGAAAGCTAAAAACTGAAAGGGCTTCATATACACTGTAAAGAAAATAGACAAGCTTATGCAGTGAACTTGAGCGATATTTTGGATTCATTGGTGTCAAACCCTGTTATTATAAATTGCAATTGCACTGCTAAACATAGTTTCACTGTTTTTACTTTTTCCAAAAATATCATTACACCCCCCCCTGCACAAAATAGCTCCTAAAATAAACGTTCATACTGAAGCATATCTGAGCAACATTGACACAGTATATTGTTTAATACTTTTATTAGGAGACTAAATAATTATACTGCTCATGAATTTTGCTCATGAATTTTTAAAATTTATTTCAAACACTCATTAATAATTCATGAGGAAAAGACAAAAGAAAATCACTACCGTATCGTGTCTTTAAATGTGATAAAGATTCGTCCTGATTTACATAAACTTTAGCTTTGATTTTCTCGGCTTAGACAACATCGATTTTCAAAATTACTACGCCAATGAACTTATCAAATGGGTCGTGTTTGAAGCCGTTTAATAAACTCGCAGCACGTGTTTTATCAGATCTAAAACACTCGGGCTACGCCCTCGTGTTTTATATCTGATAAAACACTGCTGCTCGTTTATTAAACAATACGTAAAATGACATTTGACTTTAGGATATATAAAACATGCGCTGTTTTATGTATTTTATGAATAAATTCGTATGTTACTATTATACTATTAATTACTATTTTATTACACTATTTTACAATAAATACTGTGATCTGTTTGGAACCCTCCCTTTTGATAGTTCAATTTTCTATTACTCTCCTTTTTGAGGGGCTGAAAAGGTTATGACCCTCCCACTTTCTCCACCCTCCCTCCCCCCTGGTAATTTATGATCAGTCCCTAAATAATTACGAAACTTTTAAAGAACCTAACACCCTGATTTTTCATTAGATATCAAATAAGAACCTATAGCAGGTAAGTTTGGTAAAATATATAGGTTAATTTAACACAGCTTGCATAGCAAAACCTTTAGCAAAAGCTTTACAGCTTTACAACTTTACTAACTTCACTCAACTAGCAAAATATAGGTTCTTGTCAGCAGGTGTTTACTCTATTACAGTCTCATTCGGTTAGACAACTAGGTTCCAAGGACAGTGCAAAGTTTTATAGAATTATGTATCCTATTAAATAAAACAGTAGCATAATGCATGACACAAGTTTAATGCTGTGCAGGATTTTAGATTGCTTGCTTATAAAGCTGCAGTATTATTAATAGTTAATATACTTTTAGTTACAGTAGAAAAACAATTGATTGATCTTTATTATTGTAATCACAAGGTTGATAAAGGTGATAAGTTGGACACAACATTATGGCAACTGTGTCTATGAATAACATTTCACTGGCTAATGCCCTGTGATTATCGGGAACAAACACAAAATCCTAATAAGAGAGTTATTGGCTCAAAACGATGAAAATTTTGATTTTGATGAAAATTTTGATGAAATTTTGATGAAAATTTTGATTTGATGAAAATTTTGATTTTGATTGAACTGATTATATGTAAATAGATTAACAAATAACTTCCACTAGGGGTCTTATTTAAAAAGCCTTTTAGGTTTCTAGTAGACCCCTAGCCCAAAAAAAAATGAAAATTCTCAATTATGTAAATAGTTCAAATGCATGGGCGAAATAAATAATAATAATAATAATAATTAAATAAATTAAATAAATGATGATGAACAATAAACATTCAATAAAAGTAAATTTTAGTATCCAGACAAGAAAGAAACAACAGAAAATAATGCTAGCCCGGTGTTTTGACAACGTTAAAGGAAGCGAAGTCTGAAGACCAAGTTTCATAGAATAATAAAAAGTGCCATATAATGGACTACTTAATAGCCTTGACTGTTCGGTCTTTACAATAAAATACCAAACCTTTGCCGCTAGTGCTCGGGCACTACAGCAAGATCTTGGTTAGATCAAAAATCCCATCCCTCATTCTTTTAAAAAAATCAAATTCCCCTGTCCAGTCAATAACCCGTCAGTGCCTCCCCCCACCCTGAGTTAACATTGATAGGTACATCACAAAATAACTCTAGTGTAGGAATGTGGGCTAATAATATAATTATTCAGGCAGTTTTAAATTCTCTTTAAATTTGACAATTCATATTATTGGACTAGCACCAAATTTCTCCAAGGCTACAATTATACAGCCAATAAATGGCCAAGGAACAAGGCATGTCTTTATTGGGCATATACAATAGAGGAAATTTTACATTATGTTTCAACAACAGGAATAAATAATCTAACAGTGCTTTAATATGGTTATATAAATTGTTTGCTACTCAAGCTTTTAACGCAAACTCAGAAAATGTTTCTGAGCCCCAAACGGGAATCGAACCTCTGCTTCATGCCCAAAACATATCTACATTTATTTTTTTATTTGCGGTCCGAATTCATATTTTAGGGTTTTCTGCAATCTGATTGGCTACGGGAGCGGTCCGTATGGGGCCGTACGGACCGCGCGAGATTTAAATACGTGATTTAAAGCCAATGTTTTTGTTTTTAAAAATGTAAAGGTCGCTTTTTAAAATATTCAAAATGTATTCAGACGACGACGAACACAGTGAAAGTGAATTCTACTTTCCCACAGAAGATTTTACTTTTCCTGTTACTGATAGAAACGAGGTTTTAGCACCTAGAAGTGCAGAGAAAGGCGAAACGAGTCTAACTTCACCCGAAGAGTTTCGTGAAATTCAAAGCTTTATCGAAAGTCAGCGCCCAGATAACACAACAAAGAAGACGACGTACGATATCAATGTCATTAAAAGGTACTTTGAATCAATAAATAAGACAAGGGAAATTGAAAACATACCTGGCAAGGAACTAAACATCCTGCTGGCGAAGGTTTTCATGAATGCACGAAAGAAAAATGGCGATGTTTATGAACCCACTTCTCTCAAGGACTTCCAGAGAAGTTTGCAAAGATATTTGAACGATAAGGGTTCCACAATAAATATCTTTCAAAACCAAGAATTTTCAAAATCCTGAGAAGTTCTTTTGGCGAAGAAACGAGAGCTGGTGCAACAACACGCCAAAGGAAACCGACCGCAAGCTTGTCGAGAGTTGACAATGGCAGAGGAAGACCAGCTCTTTGAGTTGGGTTTGTTCGGGAAACACGAGCCAGAAGTTCTCCAGAGGACCGTTTGGTGGGTTCTTTCCCTTCATTTTGGATTTCGAGCGCGTGACGAGTCGAGAAGATTGAAATTGGGAGACGTAGTTCTGAGTAAAGACCCCGAAACAGGCTGTGAATTGTTGTTGTGGAAAGCTGAGCGAGGTTCAAAGACCCGACACGGCGACGGGCAACATCAGAGAGCTTTTTATCCCACAGCGCAAGCAACCCAAAATGAACGTTGTCCTGTTCAGTTATATCGAGCATTTTCCGAGCATCGACCAGACGAAATGAAACAGCAGGACTCTCCATTCTTTCTGGCTATTAACCACCGTCGCAAGCCAGGTTCCCAGATCTGGTACAACAAAGCTCCACTCGGGAAAAACGAATTGGGAAATTTCTGTCGAAAGCTGCAAAAGCTGTTAAATTGCCAGGTAATATCACAAACCACTCGGTAAGAAAAACCTGTATTTCCCGTTTAATGAATGCTGATATTCCCGAGAATTTCGTCGCCCAACTGAGCGGACATAAGAATTTGAAAAGCCTCGACTCGTACAAATCAGCTTCGACAGCCCATCAGCGAAAAATGTCGTTAGTTTTAAGTCGTTCTGCAACCTCGTCTTCTGCCATGGGTTCGAGAAATTTGGAGCCTTTAGAGATAAATCAAGCGCCAGTTCAAAGTAGCGAAGCTTTCCAACAGTACAGTCTCACACAACAAAACTGCTCCAACCGGTCTCCAGTCGAAGGCATGTTTGCAGGAGCAACAATTCAAAAGATCGAAGGCTGTCATTTCAACTTTTTCCTCAACAGTAAAAGTCCGATCAGGGAAGCAACTTCTGCCAAAAGAAGCCTTCGGCCTCGGGCCGTTTTTGAGACCTCGGGAAATATTTCCCTATACGGACCTCCAAACCGGTAAATAACATATATATATGAGTACAAGCAAGAATCTGAGAGGAAAACGTAAAAAAAGTTATATATTTAGTCCGATTCACTGTCGTCGCTAAAGATAACACGTCTTCTTTTGGCAGAAGTTGCTTCCCTGATCGGACTTTTACTGTTGAGGAAAAAGTTGAAATGACAGCCTTCGATCTTTTGAATTGTTTTTTTTTTTGTTTTTTTTTTAAATTTTTGTTATTTTTGGCATTAAATTAACTAATAATTGCATACACTATTAATACAAACATGTATGTATGTACAGAGGATATATAATAATAAAGGGTAAATCTAATGTAATATGCCAAAAATTGGCAAAGCACAAACGGGACTAAGTCCCATGCAAGGTGCTCACCAGTAAGATGTAAGTAATGATTTACAATGGAGGGAAAGAAAGGGAGAAAAAGAGGGGGAAAAAACACAAAATACTCAAAATGTAGTTATTGAGTGTGAACTGAGCATGTCAGGATTAAAGTTACTAACAGTTAAGTTAAAATAAGTCTTTCGTAGGTACGATTTAAACATGGAGATGGTATGAAAGGAGTTAGGAGGAGCAGACTTAAGTACGTAATTCCACAGTTTTACTATTCTGATGAAATACGACCCTTGGAATGTGCTAGTTTTACAGTATGGTGTTTTTAGAAGAGATGCGGAGCCTGCACGAGTCCTACTTACAGTGATAGGGACATACTGTAAAATGTTTAGATCTGTGATGTTGTGCGTGCATTTATAATAAAAGACTAAGTCTTTCATTTCTCTATCATACACTAGTGGGATTATATTTAGTGAAGTTAAACGTTCCGCACAAGTCAATTCCCCGCGATTTTTACTCAAAATCCATAACGTCGCTCTCCTCTGGACACCTTCAACCTTCTTTGAAAGTCTTCCGCCACTAGGACACCAGATCTCTGTTGCATAAGAGAGCTGTGATTTCACCAGACTCAGGTGATGCTCCTGCAAACATGCCTTCGACTGGAGACCGGTTGGAGCAGTTTTGTTGTGTGAGACTGTACTGTTGGAAAGCTTCGCTACTTTGAACTGGCGCTTGATTTATCTCTAAAGGCTCCAAATTTCTCGAACCCATGGCAGAAGACGAGGTTGCAGAACGACTTAAAACTAACGACATTTTTCGCTGATGGGCTGTCGAAGCTGATTTGTACGAGTCGAGGCTTTTCAAATTCTTATGTCCGCTCAGTTGGGCGACGAAATTCTCGGGAATATCAGCACCATTAAACGGGAAATACAGGTTTTTCTTACCGAGTGGTTTGTGATATTACCTGGCAATTTAACAGCTTTTGCAGCTTTCGACAGAAATTTCCCAATTCGTTTTTCCCTAGTGGAGCTTTGTTGTACCAGATCTGGGAACCTGGCTTGAGACGGTGGTTAATAGCCAGAAAGAATGGAGAGTCCTGCTGTTTCATTTCGTCTGGTCGATGCTCGGAAAATGCTCGATATAACTGAACAGGACAACGTTCATTTTGGGTTGCTTGCGCTGTGGGATAAAAAGCTCTCTGATGTTGCCCGTCGCCGTGTCGGGTCTTTGAACCTCGCTCAGCTTTCCACAACAACAATTCGCAGCCTGTTTCGGGGTCTTTACTCAGAACTACGTCTCCCAATTTCAATCTTCTCGACTCGTCACGCGCTCGAAATCCAAAATGAAGGGAAAGAACCCACCAAACGGTCCTCTGGAGAACTTCTGGCTCGTGTTTCCCGAACAAACCCAACTCAAAGAGCTGGTCTTCCTCTGCCATTGTCAACTCTCGACAAGCTTGCGGTCGGTTTCCTTTGGCGTGTTGTTGCACCAGCTCTCGTTTCTTCGCCAAAAGAACTTCTCAGGATTTTGAAAATTCTTGGTTTTGAAAGATATTTATTGTGGAACCCTTATCGTTCAAATATCTTTGCAAACTTCTCTGGAAGTCCTTGAGAGAAGTGGGTTCATAAACATCGCCATTTTTCTTTCGTGCATTCATGAAAACCTTCGCCAGCAGGATGTTTAGTTCCTTGCCAGGTATGTTTTCAATTTCCCTTGTCTCATTTATTGATTCAAAGTACCTTTTAATGACATTGATATCGTACGTCGTCTTCTTTGTTGTGTTATCTGGGCGCTGACTTTCGATAAAGCTTTGAATTTCACGAAACTCTTCGGGTGAAGTTAGACTCGTTTCGCCTTTCTCTGCACTTCTAGGTGCTAAAACCTCGTTTCTATCAGTAACAGGAAAAGTAAAATCTTCTGTGGGAAAGTAGAATTCACTTTCACTGTGTTCGTCGTCGTCTGAATACATTTTGAATATTTTAAAAAGCGACCTTTACATTTTTAAAAACAAAAACATTGGCTTTAAATCACGTATTTAAATCTCGCGCGGTCCGTACGGCCCCATACGGACCGCTCCCGTAGCCAATCAGATTGCAGAAAACCCTAAAATATGAATTCGGACCGCAAATAAAAAAATAAATATATGTTATTTACCGGTTTGGAGGTCCGTATAGGGAAATATTTCCCGAGGTCTCAAAAACGGCCCGAGGCCGAAGGCTTCTTTTGGCAGAAGTTGCTTCCCTGATCGGACTTTTACTGTTGAGGAAAAAGTTGAAATGACAGCCTTCGATCTTTTGAATTGTTGCTCCTGCAAACATGCCTTCGACTGGAGACCGGTTGGAGCAGTTTTGTTGTGTGAGACTGTACTGTTGGAAAGCTTCGCTACTTTGAACTGGCGCTTGATTTATCTCTAAAGGCTCCAAATTTCTCGAACCCATGGCAGAAGACGAGGTTGCAGAACGACTTAAAACTAACGACATTTTTCGCTGATGGGCTGTCGAAGCTGATTTGTACGAGTCGAGGCTTTTCAAATTCTTATGTCCGCTCAGTTGGGCGACGAAATTCTCGGGAATATCAGCATTCATTAAACGGGAAATACAGGTTTTTCTTACCGAGTGGTTTGTGATATTACCTGGCAATTTAACAGCTTTTGCAGCTTTCGACAGAAATTTCCCAATTCGTTTTTCCCGAGTGGAGCTTTGTTGTACCAGATCTGGGAACCTGGCTTGCGACGGTGGTTAATAGCCAGAAAGAATGGAGAGTCCTGCTGTTTCATTTCGTCTGGTCGATGCTCGGAAAATGCTCGATATAACTGAACAGGACAACGTTCATTTTGGGTTGCTTGCGCTGTGGGATAAAAAGCTCTCTGATGTTGCCCGTCGCCGTGTCGGGTCTTTGAACCTCGCTCAGCTTTCCACAACAACAATTCACAGCCTGTTTCGGGGTCTTTACTCAGAACTACGTCTCCCCATTTCAATCTTCTCGACTCGTCACGCGCTCGAAATCCAAAATGAAGGGAAAGAACCCACCAAACGGTCCTCTGGAGAACTTCTGGCTCGTGTTTCCCGAACAAACCCAACTCAAAGAGCTGGTCTTCCTCTGCCATTGTCAACTCTCGACAAGCTTGCGGTCGGTTTCCTTTGGCGTGTTGTTGCACCAGCTCTCGTTTCTTCGCCAAAAGAACTTCTCGGGATTTTGAAAATTCTTGGTCTTGAAAGATATTTATTGTGGAACCCTTATCGTTCAAATATTTTTGCAAACTTCTCTGGAAGTCCTTGAGAGAAGTGGGTTCATAAACATCGCCATTTTTCTTTCGTGCATTCATGAAAAACTTCGCCAGCAGGATGTTTAGTTCCTTGCCAGATATGTTTTCAATTTCCCTTGTCTCATCTATTGATTCAAAGTACCTTTTAATGACATTGATATCGTACGTCGTCTTCTTTGTTATATTATCTGGGCGCTGACTTTCGATAAAGCTTTGAATTTCACGAAACTCTTCGGGTGAAGTTAGACTCGTTTCGCCTTTCTCTGCACTTCTAGGTGCTAAAACCTCGTTTCTATCAGTAACAGGAAAAGTAAAATCTTCTGTGGGAAAGTAGAATTCACTTTCACTGTGTTCGTCGTCGTCTGAATACATTTTGAATATTTTAAAAAGCGACCTTTACATTTTTAAAAACAAAAACATTGGCTTTAAATCACGTATTTAAATCTCGCGCGGTCCGTACGGCCCCCATACGGACCGCTCCCGTAGCCAATCAGATTGCAGAAAACCCTAAAATATGAATTCGGACGCAAATAAAAAAAGAATGTTAAATATTCGTGTTTGAATTTTTGAAATAAACATGTCAGGTGACTTCCTTATTTGGCGTCTCTTTATCGCGTGGTACGCGCGCGCGCGGGGATTAATTATATTTAAAAAAATAAAAATATTATTTACCGGTTTGGTCGGTCCGTATAGGGAAATATTTCCCTATACGGACCTCCAAACCGGTAAATAACATATATATATTTCTATTAAGCCAAAGAATATACAATAAAAATTTCAAAATATTAATCAAATGATAAAATTAACACGAAGTAAATAGCGAAACTACAGAACGTAAATAATACGCTTTACAAAAGTGCTGGTGTCTAATTTCTAACAAAATAATCTCGCAGGTTATTCTGTGTCTATTTTGTTCTATTATGCATTATATTAAACAGAGACTCGGAAGACAAAATGCTCCGCTTACCTGACAGGTTGACTCATGACAACGTGACAGAAATATCCTGAATGTTAGACCTTTATTTTATATCCAGGCTAGTCTTCCCCTAACAGACAACGAATTATTTCTCCTACACCATCTTTAATACTATAAATCCACAAAATCCTTGTTTCCAGAAGAAATATTATCACCAGCTCCTTGGCCGGCCATGTTGTTTATCAATTGTTTATCAAAATTTCAGCTCGCGCGTGCGCAGTGGTCGCAGTAGCAGTTAACATAAAATCCCGGGATATTCAAGATATCGAAATCTAACTGCATTACAACTTGATACACGTAAAAATCCATTGATAACTCACTTCACGGTCTGCCCTCATTGTCCAGGAACTTCAGATTCACTTTTCCACTCACAAATTAAGTAAATTAAAGTACCAAAATACTACGAAATAATGTCGCCACCCTCCGGATGTTAACACTATCGGTCACCGACCGACCGACCGACCGACCGACCGACCGACCGACCGACCGACCGACCGACCGACCGACCGACCGACCGACCGACTTTATATATATATATATCGTGTGAATTTTCGCCACTCATCACAATACTGGAAAGTTTAAAAAACTTTGCACTAAAAACGAAATAGCAAAACATTAAAATTATAAATTTAATTAAAAAAATCGACTGTTCACGTATTACCTGTCACATACAATATTTTATGCATTCAGTAGGTTTCACGATCTTTCAGCTTGCAAAGTATTATTGAGCTTGGAGAATGTGAAAACTCAATAGTTCTCTTGTAGCCTAGCCATTGAGCTACCATGCGTCTATATATAATAGTCTTAATATGTACATATGATGGAGGCAGTAGCATCATCACCTTGCGTCAAAGAACCAAACGTTTCTTACATTGGATAGTTGAACATAACATCTTGTCTCGCCAACTCCAACAACATAGGATCATCAAAGAACTTGTTGATACTAACATCTTCACTCAGACCCTGCAATATATATACCTGATTTAATTCATTTACACACACGATTTTATATTTATCGCTCTGTCTAAAATTACGTATCGGGCACCTCATTGACGGTCGGACACCTCATTGACGGTCGGACACCTCATTGATGGTCGGACACCTCATTGATGGTCGGACACCTCATTGCTGGTCGGACACCTCATTGATGGTCGGACACCTCATTGATGGTCGGACACCTCATTGATGGTCGGACACCTCATTGATGGTCGGACACCTCATTGACGGTCGGACACCTCATTGACGGTCGGATACCTCATTGACGGTCGGACACCTCATTGATGGTCGGACACCTCATTGATGGTCGGATACCTCATTGATGATCGGACACCTCATTGATGATCGGACACCTCATTGCTGATCGGACACCTCATTGATGGTCGGACACCACATTGACAGTCGGAACTTCATTGATGGTCGGACACCTCATTGATGGTCGGACACCTCATTGATGGTCGGACACCTCATTGCTGGTCGGATACCTCATTGATGGTCGGATACCTCATTGATGATCGGACACCTCATTGATGGTCGGACACCTCATTGATGATCGGACACCTCATTGATGATCGGACACCTCATTGATGATCGGACACCACATTGACGGTCGGACACCACATTGACAGTCGGAACTTCATTGATGGTCGGACACCTCATTGACGGTCGGACACCTCATTGACGGTCGGACACCTCATTGATGGTCGGACACCTCATTGACGGTCGGACACCTCATTGACGGTCGGATACCTCATTGATGGTCGGATACCTCATTGATGGTCGGATACCTCATTGATTTTGAGCCTTCCTGTACTTAGTTAATTGACTTACAATACGAATACCAGTACCGATATTTGATCTGCCCTTCTGCTTCCAATTGTTAATTGGCAATTAGTTATCAATAGAATAGCTGTGCATGGTTGCTATTTATAGAACCATAATTCCGACAAAAAATCGAAAATACTCTCAAAGGATTCCAAATTACCATTTTGCCATTGTTGGGAATGCAAAAAATTGAGGCAAGCTAAGACAAACGGCACATCCAGTCAAACTGGCTTTCGAAATTTGGTCGACGTCAGTGTTGAGTACCGCTACCAACATCTAATTGCTGAATTAACTACTGCGCATGACCAGAGCCCAGTATTGGATATCCATATCGTATCTGGAAGTAGGATTTAACCTCCCTAATGAGCCAACTTATGAAATGTCGTGGCAATAATATGTTGATTCAAATCGACTGCCATATTTCAGTATTCGTACTCGCAGGCTGATCCTGTTTAAATGGAAGCGAAATCTAAGTGTAGAATATTTATATTGGTATTAGTATCGGAAGTCAAGTACTAACCCTAATACTAACCCATATGACAGGCATACATATATAAAACATGCTACAAATGACACTGGAGTAGATAGATAGAGAGCTATCGAGGTAATGTCTCAAAGACACAGGTTTTAGGGCAATGTGCAGTTGCCATGATAACCATTTATGATGAAAATCATGTCCAACAATTTCTCTCTGGCCTCCTCCGCAGGCAACTCTGTGGTTTCTAGTCAAATCGCTTCCAAGGAAGAAGTATACGGATTGTGAAGGGATTGATTGACGAAGAGGGGACAGCAAGGGATTGGGGAAGAGAGAGGAGAGTTGCCTGCCAAATATCGACATAGTCAGTGTGCTCTGCGCATATCAAACGCGCATGCTAACATTTACTTACTAGGGCAGGGTAGGACAAAATAAACCCAAGTATTCTACAAAGGTCTTCGCAAGCGCTTGAAAAGCTCTCTGCCTTCCATCCACTTTGGCCTCAT
The DNA here is from genome assembly GCA_035772405.1 of Chrysogorgia sp. JL179-B06. NCBI lineage: Eukaryota > Metazoa > Cnidaria > Anthozoa > Scleralcyonacea > Chrysogorgiidae > Chrysogorgia > Chrysogorgia sp. JL179-B06. The sequence continues at coordinate 2,222,752 of JAYKKM010000391.1, forward strand.
AAAGCGTTGAACTTTACGGTAAAAGCAAGCTCACCTTTTGAGGCCGCTACGAAACTTGCTTTTTGCCTATAAGAAATTCGCCATAATTTTCCAACCGAACTCAAAGCCGAAGGAAACACCAGACGTGGAAGTTATCGATGAAAGAAGTGATCGCTATGTTTACAACATCAAGATCGATGACAACAAACCACTTGAACTAAATTATATAGATGGTGTCTTTCAATTTCACCTTGTTCAGCCATCATTGCTTTACCACAGCAATGAGCTCCCAGGTAAACAAAAATATAAGAGCAAAATGTCCCCACCGTACCCCAGGTGAATTGCCAAGACCATAAGGTGAAGTGCCGCGTCTAACACATCGATTTTTGATAGGCAACTCTCACATCTCTTAATTTTCGCCTCGCCCCATCCCCCTACATGGCGCATTTAATTTCGCTCTCCCCATGCTCTTGTTAATTTCTCTGGCTCGGCCAAAACAGTCTTGGAAGCTATTTGACTCGAGAAAACGAAGCCACAGAGTTGCCTGCGGAGGAGGCTAATTTCTGTCATTATCATTCACTTTAATATTTCTACTGTTTTGATTGGTTGATTTACCTGCAAATAACTGCGTGCAAATATCGATTCAGCTGCAAATAACTGGTGCAAATACTTTATTGAGCATGCGCACATGGAAAATGATTCGTCAGCTTGAATTGAAAAAGCGATTTGTCGTTTGTCGTCTTTACTTGAGGAAAAGGACGCCGAAAACACAAAAAAGGCAACCAAAGTTGCTTTAAACCTATTTCGAGGGTATTTACAAGAAAAAGGATTGAGTGAAGCTGAGCTATTGACGTCTAAAGTTAAACTTGCGACGGTGAATGATAAAACAATTATTGAACTCGGCTATCGCAAAATATCGTGATTTATCAGTGGCTCGCAGATCAATGATTTGCCTCTGCCTTCGGCATCGGCAAATAATTGATCTGCTCGCCACTGATAAATCACGATATTTTGCTCAACCTCGTCCAATAATTGTATAATGTGTGTAATTATTATGGTACACGGACCATTTGTTCAAACTAAATGAACATTTTTTTCTGTTCTTCAGTACACTATTGCACCTTAAAGTGTCTATGAAACGAAAATTAATTTTGTCTTATTTTAATGAACTCCGAAATTGGTAATTTAGAGCTCTTTCATATCTCACGTCGTTCTTGAGATATTTAGACTTTTGTGATATGCAAACGAATAACCTGTGACGTAAAGAGCTTTACTCATTTTTAGAAAATCAAGTATATCTTTGAAATTATTCTACGAAATCACTTGAAACTTTGCACATTACGACACTTCGTGAAACCTAACAGGCTAACATTATTACATCGAAATAGTGATGCCAAATTAATTTACTATTTCTAATTTCTTGATTTTTTAAAAATGTGTAAAGCTCTTTACGTCATAGGTTATTTCATTTGCATATCACGTAGTCTAAATATCTCAAAAGCAACGTGAGATATGAAAGAGCTCTAAATTACTATTCCTAATAAATAAGACAAACTTAATTTTGGTTTCATAGGCACTTTAAAATAAAAACATTTAGTATAAATACATCAGGTGATTATAGAAATTGCGTGCGCTGATTGGTCGAGCTACCTCGCATTATTTCTCGATAATCATTTCCAGCGTTTTTTCAAGATGGCCGCCAACCGATTTGTCAAAGTGACAGGAGAAACTAGTATTTTTGAAGGAAATGCTGTTCCTAAGAGTGGGAAAATGTGTATTTATACTAAAACAATTATTCACCTCAGGCTCACTGAATATCGGTGAATAAAAACCTCGACTTCGTCTCGGTTTTTATTCACCGATATTCACCTCGCCTTAATTCGGCGAATAATTGTTAATTAGTCACTATAGTTTTCAAGCCTTGTCACTTGTAATTTTCCTCCAATATTACCTTTCTCCTTCTTGTCTTGATCATAAATTCTCTTGCTAAATGTGTTGCTGGTTGTGGTTCTAATGGTCGAATGACAATACTTTTATCAAGTGGATCACCAGGTACGATCTGAAAATGATAAAACTGATGAGTTAAAGGTCGTATAACGTCTGTGGGAATTTAACATATATGTTATGGATTCTCCTGAGAAAAATTGTAATATATATTGTCAGCCGAAAATTTCATCTTCATAGACTTTTTGCTGTTAAAGTTGACGGAAGTGATGTCATAGCGGGCATCTGTCTACATGAAAACCTCTTTACAGATGCCCGTTATGACATTACTTCTGTCAATTTTAACAGCAAAAAAGTCAATGAAGATTAAATTTTCGGCTGACAAGATATATTACAATTTTTCTCAGGAGAATCCATAGATTACATATATGTTACATTCCCACAACGTTCGAGTGAAGTTCACATTTAACTCTGATGAAGGACCAGTAACAACACTAATTTGTTTACGCCATTTCAACAGTCTGTACTATTTGATAAAACACTAGCTACGAAGCACAACAATTTGTATAGGAAATAACACTGTTCGAGAAGAATTGATGAAAACTCGCACTTCTTGTGTTTGGTAAAATATTCATAATACCACTGGTTCTAACACAAGTGCAATTTTTCAATCAATAACTGATAACATTTCAATCAATTTTACACATGAAATTTTACTGCGAAAGAGAAAAAGATATTGTTGGTCACTATTACAAAGAAACGCCACGGATTTGTGGATATATATAGTGGGTAAGTGAAATGGGTGAAATGTTTTTGCTGCCGAGCGCCAGCACACTAATCTTGCCTATGTTGAAACTCGCGCCAGTCCCTTTTGTCGAGCTATGTAGAGTCGACATAATCACGATTTAGTTGAAATTTGGAGTTTTCTGTTAGCAAACCGTGGGCTCACGGGGGGGGCACTCATGAGGCAAACGCGTGAGAAGTAGCAGCTCAACTGCGCATGTTTTACTTGCACGTTGTCTTCCAGAGGTTGTCTTCATCTTCAAAGATTCTTATTAAAAACTGTGTATGCAGTCAAAACCCTGGCCAATTATATTCAGATAACTGATAGTTATTTGTAATTTAAGTCTGCTGTATTTAAATATAATTAAAGGAATTGAAAAAAATGTGTACATATTACAGTATATCTGTTAGAATTTATATACAATCCATATAATCCCAAGGTTAATTTTTGAAATTTGATAAAAAATTACACTTCTCATGGCTTTTGAGGCAGCACTTCGCTTGCGATAGTAACTTCTAGTTTGACCATAATTTGTTGACCAAGTGTAATACTGATGTCATTGGCCAATCAGGAGTAAGTAAAATTCGTTGAGATGTTATTAATATGTCCACGTCTGCATAACACTGAAGTTTGCTCTACAAATGTTTCTGTAGAGGCTCTGTTAAACTCTTAATAAGAGTTTTCCAACCATTTGATATGTTACCTTACGAATATATGTTACCAATACGAACTTGTTTATCGCACATGCGCGTGTATGACAGGACTTGTTGCCAAGATTTTCACTTACTTGCCAGTGATGGAAAACTGATAAACAAAATGCTTGACCTTGTGTATGTGTTCTGAGATCAGTTTCAAAGCCAAATGAATCAATAGCTGGTATGAATGCTTTTATTGTGTAAAGTGGAGAGCCAGGGACTGGGGCATCCTGGGTCACGTGACCTCTAAAATAATAAATAATAAAAACGGTAAAGTTTTTTCCACTATAAACTATCTTCGAGTTGTTCTACATTACATTTAAATAACAAAGCAAATAAATAATTCGGTTGTGACATTTTAAAGTTTTTTTCTCACTTTTGGGGATTTTACATATCCGTAATATTTGGGTCTTCCTGAGCAAAATAATAACATATATTGTCAGCCGAAAATTTATCTTTATGAAGTTTTTCGCTGTCAAAGTTACCGGATGTGATGTCACAAGAGGCATTCCAAACCATTTCCCCTTTGTTACTTGCTACAAAAATGCTACTTGTGACATCACATCCGATAACTTTAACAGCAAAAAAACTCCATGAAGATGAAAATTGCGACTGACATGTTCATGAGATGGGTGGTACTGGGGGCCAGAAAAACAAAATCACGAAATCAGTATCCTCAAGAATTGAACCTAACTCCGCACTTTCCGCCATTTTGCGTTAGTGCACCGCTCGCATAAATAAATCGCTAATCAGCGGTTTTGGACACAGAAATGTCTACAGAAGAAAGTTACTTCCAAGAAAGATTTCATATCATCCGAACTCAGTAGCGGCACAGCCTGCAATGTTGTGTGCCTTGACGTAAAAACAATTGCAGCTTATTTTCATAGTTTTAGCGGCTGCATTAAAGTGTCTATGAAGTGTCTAAAATTCGCTAGCCTTTTTTGCTTTAACGGACAAAGTAGCACGGCAGGAGCGTACACTGAAAATTTCAAGTAAATCTGCTGCATAGTCTTCGAGCTATCAACTCTCAAAGTTTGGCATGGCTAAATGTTTTTGGTGAAATCTGAAACGCGCGGTTCATTGTCTTGTGACGTATGCAGGTGTACTTACTATGCATTTACTATGCATAAGAACAATGGATTTGAACATTAATTATCCACCTGCATGCGTCATATACCACATATATTCAATCCCAGTCTTTCCCTATTTTGTAACGTTAAACTATGCCAATGGACAAACTTTGAGAGTTGATAGCTCGAAGACTATGCATCAGATTCACTTGAAATTTTCAGTGAACGATCATGCCGTGCTACTTTGTTTGTCAGAGCAAAAAAAATGCTAGCGATTTTTTCACTTCAAGTGCCCACCCATAACCTCAAAATGTTTTATTGTCTTGTTTGGAAGAACTTTTAAAATGATAAAGTAACTTCTTTTGAAGATTTTCGTTTCTTTGATTACTTTTTGAGATATATCAGTTTGTTTGATATGCAAATGTATGGAATTTCGTCACACATGCATAATGACTTGTTGGAGAAATGTGTGTATCTCTTTCATTCTCAAACGAAATCCTTTAAAATCAAGAAGTTTGGTGTTGTGGGAGAAACACGCACACGCGTTATTCACACTTTAGTGTTTTTATTTCATGAACGCAAAGATATATAACATTCTCTGATAACTCATTATGCATGTGTGACGAAATTCCAGATATTTGCATATCAAACAAACTGATTTATCTCACAAAGAAAGCGAAGTGAAAATCTTCAAAAGAAGTTACTTTATCATTTTAAAAGTTCTTCCAAATAAGACAATAAAACATTTTGAGGTTAGGGGCACTTTCATAGACACTTTAAATTTTCGGTTTCAGGTGAAGTCATTACACGTCCAAGGCTCAATTAACAACATGTTTTCAGCCTTAAACTGCCCCTAACCCCAAAATTGTTTTGGCGATATCAAATTTGGTATGATTTCTAGTATTTCTGCAAAAACAAAAATGAATTTAAATCCTCCGATTTTTATGGCAGTTTAAAGTTGGTAAAAAGGCGCTTTTTGATGGACCACTTCCGTGGCTACGAGGATTCTGTGACGTCACGCAAGGTACTTGTCTAGATAAACTTGTCTAGAGAATCTGTTTCACTGCTAGACAGGATTGCCAGAAAAATCACTGAAAACTATCAACCGAACAAGCAAAGTAGAAATGGCGAAATTATAATAAACTGATCAAAGCCAAATACCGACTACCTTGCGTGACGTCAGAAAACGTGCTAGATCCAGGCTCCTGGTTGTTAAAAAATACGACGGCGCCGGGCCATCAAAAGCTAAATTCAAAACGCCATAAAAATCGAACTGTTTGCCTAAATTGAAAAAATGTTTCACTGAAATACTAGAAATCATACCAAGATTTGGGGGTTAGGGGCACTTTAATAACAGAAAGAAGAATAAGCTTAGCAACGGAAAAGATGCGAGATGGAAAGTTGTAACCGGAGCAACGGTCATGTCACTTCGAACATACTGTTACTCATACGTCATAACGGCTTCCGAGAATTGAACAATGGCCCTCACTACGTTTCAATACAGATTATTTATTTAAAAAGGCGTTCATACTTAAAAGTACTGTAAAGTTATCAAACAATTACCTTCGTCGTGCCAACACTGTGTAAACTGAAGAAACACAATCTGCGGGCGCTTGAACCTCGACAAAATAATAAGGTTCCATTAAACGAGGAGTGGCCTAGAGATAGAAATATATGGAGAAGATTTGTCGTCGTAAAGTTCAAATTACGTCACATTTCCAGCATTGTTTAGGATATGTAACTAAAGCAAGTATGACAATAATCTTTCCGAGAGGTGATCTAAGTTGTTGACGACGACGACTACCGCAACAATAACGACGACGACAACTACAACGACGACGACAGCGACGACCACAACAAAAGCAACGACGACGACTACCGCAACAATAACAACGACGACAACAACAACAACGACAACGACGACAACAAAAGCAACGACGACGACAACTACCGAAACAATAACAACGACGACAACAACAACGACGACGACAACGATCACGACGATCACAACAAAAGCAACGACGACGATGACAACTACCGCAAAGACAACAACTACGACGACAATAACAACAACAACAAAAACAACGATAACAATTTACCATAAGAAACGCTGAGTAAGCAACACGTCGTGACGTAGGAATAATTTGTCCACCACCACGATGTATGGGCTCACCAGCAACAACGGCATCTAATATCTTGAACTTTACATTGCGAATAGCTAAGGGAAATTGTTCAAACTATTATGTGATATTTACAACAAATAGATATTGGTCTTAGAAAAACCTGTTATGTTTCCAGGATAACAAAATACTAACTAAGTTATCTAAAAGTGTTACATGCTGCAGGCTATACATCAGGCTATACATCAGGCTATGCATCAGGCCATGCATCAGGCCATGCATCAGGCTATGCATCAGGCTATGCATCAGGCTATGCATCAGGCCATGCATCAGGCCATGCATCAGGCCATGCATCAGGCAATACACCAGGCCATGCATCAGGCAATGCATCAGGCAATGCATCAGGCTATACATCAAGCTATACATCATGCTATGTATCAGGCTATGCAAAGACGGCAAATCAGTTTATATTTCTTGAATGGTAATTTCGTTCGCAGTCCAGATGTTCCTACATCGGTATAATATCCCATGAAGCAGAGAACAACTATGAGCAGAGCAACCAGTCCCATAAGGAGAGTCCAAACATAAGTAATTCTTACGTTCATCGCACAATGGTCCTTCTCTAGTCGCCCACTGAAAACCTTGGACAATTGAATCTCTAGCAGTATTCAGCAAACTTTTATCAACCTGAAAAAGAATAGAACAAAAAGGCATATTTCAATATCACAACTGATGAATATACATAAGTGAGTCAAATTACTGAAGAAACAGTATCAGATATCCACAAACAGTGTAACAACAGCGTAAAAACAGTATTTTATCAGATATTGAAAAACCAGGCGTAGCCGAATATTTTAGCGCACTTGGAGGTGTTTGGATATCTGATGAAATACTCTTTAGAATCGATAGGAAAGTCTTCATGTCACTGATTGCCTTGATCAATTATTAATGATTTGAGAAATACTGTTCAAAACTCATTAATAATTCAAGTGAAAAACCTTATATAGTGTGGTAACCTATAGTGTGGTAACCTATAGTGTGGGCCCGCAGTAATTGGCTTCGGCTGTTGCGGTGACCCTGCCATGTATTTGCTATTGTAAATTTATTAGTTATGTATTATTGGCGAATCTAATAAAACAAACCTATATAGTGTGGTAACCTATTGTGTGTAACCTATAGTGTGGTCACCTATAGTGTGGTAACCTATAGTGTGGTAACCAATAGTGTGGCAACCTATAGTGTGTAACCTATAGTTTAGTGGCGCAGAACTCTGAAATAGCTTACCCACTCATCTAAAACTATCAACTTTTCTGGGCCTTCAAAGCCAATATTCGGCGCCATAACTTTGCAAATGAATAAGTTTATACTAATTACCTGGCATTGTTGAAGTGTAATGATAACCATGCATGTAACCATTGTAACTTGTTGGCGCCTTCTTCGCAGATTAAAATCACAGTATTTAAACAAAAAGGCCCACACATGAAGTTTTGTCTGCCAGAAACTTCAAATAAGTCATGTCCAATACTACCATTCATGTGAATAGTGTGTTGTTCATTGACCCAAGTCGAAAAACACTATAAACTTACCACATTAAAAATAATAATATCCTAAAATGAACTTCTCTGGTACGAAAATCACAATCGTTACCTCTGAAGGAAGTGTATCATCGACCAATATGTTCGGTCCAGTATTTTCTGGTCCAAACGCCCAAATAGATCTTGCGGCCAACAAATCCCAATCATACTTAGTCTGAAAAAACTCGCCTAACCGTTTCCTTAAATTGAAAATAAAAATATCCTAAGGTTGGCAAAAAACTGTTTATTTTTTCAATTTTTCTTGACAAAAAAGCAGAAGATGAAAATAAGATGAAAACGTCCGACAATAGACATTCCCTGCTTGGCAAAAAAGGTTAACATACTTATTCCACGTAATGGACACTTTCTCATTTTCGATATCCTCAGCCAAACCATTCTCTAATGGTTCAGCAATCATTGTCACTTTATTTCTGAAAATACAAAAAAAAAAAATTTCACGAAAAATATTGTTTTCATTCCAATTAGTTTTATCATTCACCAGGTTTATCCATGGATAATTAAAAACTAGACATGAAATTATAAAATAATGTTTACTCTACGCACGCTGTGATTGGTCAGCCGGTCTCGATCAGGCTACGGCGACCGGAATGAAGTAATAAAAACACTCGAGAAGTTGGGAAAGCACTCGTCTTGGCAGCTCGTGCTTCTCTCTACACTTCTCTCGTGTTTTTATTGCGTTGTTCGGGTTTCGAACACGTTATAGAGACTCGGGCAAACGCGTTCTGTTATATCACGTGATGGTGTGAGAATGACCGCCTAATTGAAATTGACGAGTTAAGTCGGTTTTCCACTTCACCATTTAGCTCGCCGCTAGCGAAATATTTCCACAATGACATCATTTTTTTAAGTTGTCGACCAATGAAAACAGGAAAAATTATGTCATCGGCGAAAATGGAAAACGGGCTTTAAGAAAACCCTGCGATATTTAAATCATAGCAATAATATAGAGCTTGAAATGACAGTTGAACTGACTTTACTATGAAATATCTGTATACTAAGATTCAGTTTAGACGATATTTTCCAGATTTACAAGGTAAAATATGCATCACAAATTTCAAACAAAACAAAGTACTTTTGGGATGTCAGTTTAAACAAAGATCGACAACGTTTACCTTGAAACACCGCATGTGATCATTAGTTTCTTATCCAATCTTTTAATTATCTGTGGTTTGGTTGTAAAGGTCAAGAAAATTCTGAGCTTAACGGTTTATCACATATCCTACATATAAATAAGCTGACAAATAACAAACACAGAAATGACAAATGGACTTACTTTTTATTTGGAGTTTCAGCAAAACATTTAAGGGAAGACGTCTCGACAACAGTCTCACAAAATGCAACAACTGGATCAGAGACTTTGATATCTAATACGTGGAATATAAACATTATTATACATAAGAACATACACAAGAACTATCATGCATACGAACTACTTCATCGAAGCGAAAAAAATCTCAAATAAGAAACCACTTCATATTTTTTTAAAAATCTCATCAACCATCAAAAACCAATATGTGAAACAATAATGTGAAATAGAAATCGCGCAAATGTAATCAGACAAGATCATGGTATTTGAAAAACTATTAGGATGACAGACTTACCTATCTCCGAATACATTTTCCTCAAGTCGTGCATCACACAGTCTAAAAATAGTTCTCCTGTTCCTAGGATGACATGCTCACCAGATTCTTCAACCTAATAACAGATATTAAATAGACCATTAAAGTGCCCATAACCTCAAAATGTTTTATTGTCTTGTTTGGAAGAACTTTTAAAATGATAAAGTAACTTCTTTTGAAGATTTTCGTTTCTTTGCTTTCTTTTTTAGATATATCAGTTTGTTTGATATGCAAATGTCTGGAATTTCGTCACACATGCATGACTTATTGGAGAAATGTGTATCTCTCTTTCATTCTCGAACGAAATCCTTTAAAATCAAGAAGTTTGGTGTTGTGGGAGAAACGCACAAACGTGTTAATCACACTTTAGTGTTTTTATTTCATGAACGCAAAGATATATAACATTCTCTGATAACTCATTACGCATGTGTGACGAAATTCCAGACATTTGCATATCAAACAAACTGATATATCTCAAAAAGAAAGCGAAGAAGTGAAAATCTTCAAAAGAAGTTACTTTATCATTTTAAAAGTTCTTCCAAATAAGACAATACAAATTTTTGAGGTATGGGGCACTTTAACAAACTATTATTAGAGTATCGCCAGAGAGATGCTCTATCACCATTTAATGGGACAACAGAGCAAAGGTTATTTAGTAACATCGAGTCAGGAATACGGTATTTGCATAGGAAATAACACTGTTCGAGAAAAATTAATGAAAAACTACACGCGTGTTTGGAGAATATATTCATAATATATTATATTATCATTCAATTTATTTTGAATCAGGCCCCATGTATCTTGGGCAATTTAGGGACTTTTTTAATCCACATTTGTATTTACTTTTTGGTGGACTAGCCTGCAGTATGGTTCTACTGTTCCTTACTAGTAATTTCCCCACTGTATTCCCTCCATATTTTTCTTCTTGTTTATATTGTTGCAAGGGTTCAAAAATCACCCTGTCCTTCATAATCTTCACTGGTTGCCAGTGAGATCAAGGATTGTTTTTAAGATACTGATAATTACTTTCAAAGCTTTACGTGACCAGGCACTTATTTATATATTACTGATTTACTAACTAAATATAAACCTACTCGTACTTTAAGATCATCTAACCGAAATCTGCTACTTGAGCCAAAATCCAACGGTGACTCATGGAGACAGAACATTCTCAGTTGCCGCACCAAACTGTGGAATTCATTACCACAGGAAATTAGAAGATTGATATTTTAAGTATTTTTAAGTCAGCACATAAGACTTTTCTTTTTTTAAATTAATAGTTTTTTGTTCATAGTGGTAATATATGTAGTATGCTTCATCTTATAATGAAACTGTAATTAGTTTTATGAGTAACATTAAGAATATATTATTGTAAGAGCATTGAGACTATTGTATAATGCTGCTAATACGTCTTTTATTATTATTATTATATACAGTGAAAATGGATTAGATTCAAAAATGATATGAATAAGAAGTAAGAAGTAAGAGTACTTGTATTCTTATAGACGATGTTACGGACGTTTACAATTAGCCTGCATTGCAGGCTTGGGTTGGCTGAAAGGGAGGGCGGCGGAAACGGAGTCTCCCTCCCGTTCAGCCAACCCCCGCCCCAAGTCCCAGTACCAACATATAAATTCTCCTTATCGGCCTCCAAACATTTCTTATAGAACTAGTTGGGAGAAGTTGTGTTAAAGGGGAACTGTACCCAAAAAATAAATTACTTTTATATAAAAGGCTTTTAAAGGACATTGGCAACAAAAATTAAGTTTGTCTAATATGAAAGAACTCGTAAAATGATAGAGTAACACCTTTTACTATACTTTCCAGTATTTTACTTCGTTTTTGAAATATTTCAGTTTGTTTGATATGTAAATGAGATGGTGTCTGACGTCATGTGCAGGGTAGAGAATTTTCACTCATTAAAATATTAGTTCCATCTTCAAGTTTGTTCCACAAATTTACTTGAAAATATGCGTATAATAACTCCTCATGATAATGAACGTTATAAACATAGCAATCACTGAGATATAAGACATTTTTTAATGAGTGAAAATTCTCTACCCCACACCGGACGTCAGAGACCATCTCATTTACATATCAAACATACTGAAATATTTCAAAAACGAAGAAAAATACGGAAAAGTTGTAAAAGGTGTTACTCTATCATTTTACGAGTTCTTTAATATTTGACAAACTTAATTTTTGTTGCCAATGTCCTTTAAGTATAATGTTTAGAAATGTTAATAGTTTTACGGTATCTGCTCTTGTACTCGAGAAATAACGTTTTCATTCTCATATTTTCAATTTTGACGTCACTTGAGTGCAAGGAACAAAAGATAAGCACTCAATGACGTCAAAGTTGAAAAGAAAACCACCGCTGTGCATCAATCTTGAGCCGTCGAAAAACTCGAACATGGCGGCGTCCGTAAGCAGAAAATACGAGAATGAAAACGTTATTTTTCGAGTACAAGAGCAGATACCGTAAAACTATCAACATTTCTAAACATTATACTGAAAGGCCTTTTATTTAAAAGTAATTTTTTTGGGTACAGTTCCCCTTTTAAAACACGTCAGTTTGCCTTTGGTGATCATTTCCTTTATTCTCATTGCTTCTATGCTTGGTTAACGATTGATAATATTAGGAGAAGTTAGGTTCTGATCACCCCTGGGGCATAAAGGGTTAAACAGACAAAAATCGTATCAAAAGGACAGGATGTTTTACCTTAGTGGTCAAAAGGGGATAACTTTTGTTTACTTTTCTTAATCCATCTAACATTTTTGGAAGCTCAGAAGGATTGTGAGGTTCCACAGCGATCTTGACAACGGAGCACGTATTGAATTTCAGAGGACGAAAGATCTGGGCCTGTCAAGAAAGAAAAATGTTGTTGAGAGACGATGTATGCATAGTTGTATGTATGCATAGTTGTATGTATGTATATAGTTGTGTGCATGCATATAGTTGTGTGTGTATGCATATTTGTGTGTATGCATAGTTGTGTGTATGCATAGTTGTGTGTATGCATTGGTCATTGGTGTCAATTGTGTATATGTATAGTTGTGTTACTGCATATTTGTGTGTATACATAGTTGTGTGTATGCATAGTTGTCAGTTGTGTGTATGCATAGTTGTGTTACTGCATATTTGTGTGCATGCATAGTTGTCTGTATACATAGTTGCGTGTATGAATAGTTGTCAGTTGTGTGTATGCATAGTTTTATGTATGCATACATGTAGTGAATGTTTGTGCACAGTTGTGTGTATTAACTTCTTTTTAACCGAGAGCGCGGTCATTACGGGAAAATATCAGACCGAGGTCTTGACAGTACGGACCGAGCCCCTAGGGCGAGGTTCGTACATAAAAGACCGAGGTCTGATATTTTCCAAAATTACGGACCGGCACGTGACGTGTCTCAGCCAATCAGAGCACGCAATTTCACCGGAAGTAGCTTGTACCATATAATAAGAGTAGGTAACCCCTCCCCCATCCAGCATACAAAGGATACCGCCTCATTAATTATTCACTCCAGGCAGTAATCTGCGTAGGTACTTCATCTTATGGGATATAGTGGAACCGTAGTTATAGGATCAGGGTTGGGTTAGGGTTAGGATTAGGTTTAGGATTAGGTTAGGTTTAGGATTAGGTTAGGTTAGGTTTAGGGTGGATTCACTATATCCCATAAGATAAGTACGTACCGTAATCTGGGCCAAGATGGCCAACAAATCACCATTATAATCGCACTCTTTTTCTGTTCCCAAGATGTTAAACCCCACGCACCTCTTCACTGTCTTCAATTTGCGTGACTGTTGAAGTCTTAACAATAGGTTCATCAATTCCTTCAATCAAAACCCAGTTTCCAGCTGGAATTCTGTTCACTTCGATATTATATCTGAAAAGAAACAATTTAAAGAAATGAAAAACTATTGGTGTTTTGTAGATCATGTTACGTTATGTTGTTCAGAACACGTAACAAACCTTGCTTCAGCAATCCATAACCGACCAATCTAGCGGCAAAGCGAAAGGAAGATAAAAATAGTGTTTCAAACTTTTCATGGGACATCTAAGTTATTGTTGAGCAGTAACCAGTTTGGACAGGTTTTAGGCGGCGTAGTTGTTGTTGTTTTACCCTGTTTACCATTATTTTATTATCTATTATATATGTTTACTATTATATGTATATCTGTATTTATCATATACCAGTGGCAATACATTATAAATAAATATATAAATAAATCAATCAATAAATAAGGCAAACAATGACATGAGTGGAAGGAGATATCGGATGAGACACAATATGAATAAAGACAAGACGCCCGCTTGGCGTTAACTCGGGCTAGTATTGAGCTGGAAACGTGGCATACTGTATATACAGTATCTCTTTTCAACAAATTTGTCAGTTGTCAAACGTTTCCGGTTAAAATTGTTCAGCTAAACTGGGCCCATTTGTCTCTTAACTACAGATTAACTGCTGTTAGGGTATTTAAATTGAGTAAACTTCTGAAAGGATATCAGTACCAGGTCGAATATGTGATGAAACACACTTGTTGTAAAAGGTCCTAACCCCAACCCTACCCGAACAGGTCAAGTGCCCTGATACCTCTGACATAATGGGACGCAGGCTGTTGTGGCTACCCTGTCACATTTTTTTTGTTGTCGTTGTCGTTTACTCTTACGAGCTTGTTTGTAATATTAACCTTCATAAATTATTCCCTGTTTAGCATTAAGTTTTATCTTTGTATACCTGTATTTACTTCATACCACTGGCAAAACATACTGTTATTTAAATCTGGGACCGCAGTAATTGACGTAGACTGTTGTGGTTACCCTGCCACATTTCTTTCGATGTTATTGTCGTGTTGTTATCGTTACCATGGTTGTTTTGCCCTGTTTACCATTAATGTTTATCTTTGTATACCTGTATTTACTTTATACCACTGGCAAAACAGTAATTCACGTAAGCTGTTGTGGTTACCATGTCACATTTCTTTCGATGTTATTGTCGTGTTGTTATCGTTACCATGGTTGTTTTGCCCTGTTTACCATTAATGTTTATCTTTGTATACCTGTATTTACTTTATACCACTGGCAAAACAGTAATTCACGTAAGCTGTTGTGGTTACCATGTCACATTTCTTTCGATGTTATTGTCGTGTTGTTATCGTTACCATGGTTGTTTTGCCCTGTTTACCATTAATGTTTATCTTTGTATACCTGTATTTACTTTATACCACTGGCAAAACAGTAATTCACGTAAGCTGTTGTGGTTACCATGCCACATTTCTTTCGATGTTATTGTCGTGTTGTTATCGTTACCATGGTTGTTTGGCCCTGTTTACCATTAATGTTTATCTTTGTATACCTGTATTTACTTTATACCACTGGCAAAACAGTAATTCACGTAAGCTGTTGTGGTTACCATGTCACATTTCTTTCGATGTTATTGTCGTGTTGTTATCGTTACCATGGTTGTTTGGCCCTGTTTACCATTAATGTTTATCTTTGTATACCTGTATTTACTTTATACCACTGGCAAAACAGTAATTCACGTAAGCTGTTGTGGTTACCATGCCACATTTCTTTCGATGTTATTGTCGTGTTGTTATCGTTACCATGGTTGTTTTGCCCTGTTTACCATTAATGTTTATCTTTGTATACCTGTATTTACTTTATACCACTGGCAAAACAGTAATTCACGTAAGCTGTTGTGGTTACCATGCCACATTTCTTTCGATGCTATTGTCGTGTTGTTGTCGTTACCATGGTTGTTTGGCCCTGTTTACCATTAATGTTTATCTTTGTATACCTGTATTTACTTTATACCACTGGCAAAACAGTAATTCACGTAAGCTGTTGTGGTTACCATGCCACATTTCTTTCGATGTTATTGTCGTGTTGTTATCGTTACCATGGTTGTTTTGCCCTGTTTACCATTAATGTTTATCTTTGTATACCTGTATTTACTTTATACCACTGGCAAAACAGTAATTCACGTAAGCTGTTGTGGTTACCATGCCACATTTCTTTCGATGCTATTGTCGTGTTGTTGTCGTTACCATGGTTGTTTGGCCCTGTTTACCATTAATGTTTATCTTTGTATACCTGTATTTACTTTATACCACTGGCAAAACAGTAATTCACGTAAGCTGTTGTGGTTACCATGCCACATTTCTTTCGATGCTATTGTCGTGTTGTTGTCGTTACAGTAGTTGTTGTTGTTTTGCCCTGTTTACCATTAATTGTTATCTTTGTATACCTATATTTACCATATACCAAGTGGCAAAACATTATAAAAAAAAAAAATATATATATAAATAAATAAATAAGGCAAACAATGACAGTGGGAGGAGATATCGGATGAGACATAATATGAATAACAATTATTTCACAAACTCATGTATGTCTTTCTCGAGTATACTTAAAACGTTTCCACTTACCGTTCCAATTCTGGAATCCTCTTCATCGTCAAGGGTGTAGTTTTCACCAAGAATCTTCACCTGTTGTCCAGCATGAACTGCAAGCAATATTCATTGTAAATGGCAACAATATTCATGCACTCAATGTAGTTTTAATGGACGACCCAGGTATAAATTATAGGGAATCATGAAATTGGAGACCCAGTAAAAAATACGCAGGACCACCTTAACAACATGTACATTTTTAGCAAAAACGGAATCATCCACGGGCTAATAAATAGTCATGATTAAAATAAGTGAATTATTTTTAAAATTAATTTCTATGTTAGTGCGAGAATGTCTTTAAAATTGTATTAAAACATTTTTGTACAATCCGATAAAACACCGCTGCTCGTTTATTAAACATTACTTCAACTTTTGCGGGTGGATTTAGCCTGCGAAGTTCGTACTCACCTGATACGGACAGAAATGTTTACGAAGAATTATGGGTAATAAGTTCATGTCCAATATATAATATATAAATAATTTCATGTTACGAGGGACCCTACTACTAGGGTTAGTATTAATGTTGGGGTTAGGGTTAGTATTAGGGTCTTCCATAACATGAAATTATTTGTGCACATATTATATATTGGACATGAACTTACTACCGAATTATGAGAGTAATATGGCAGTTGAGAATCTCCAATGATACAATACTGGAAAGAGCCAAACAAGAACCGACATCTGCTAAAATTAGATTTTCAAGGTTACGGTATTTTGGTCATCTCTGCCGTATGAGACGTGAACGATATCCGACGAAAGCTATGGACTAGAGACAAAGAGCTAGACCGAGAAAGGTTGGAGGACAGTCAATGACCTGGAAACGAACAAGCGAAAGGGACTTAAAAGAGATTGGAACTAATTGAGACGAGGTAAAGATGATAGCGGTTGACAGGAACGAATGGATCGATTTATCGGTTGCCCGATATCAGGGGCGCAACTAGAAAATGTTGAGGGCAGGGGTTGAACGCAAAAAAAGGGCAATAGGGGGGTCGGGGGGCATGCTGCCCCCGAAAATTTTTGAAAACTAGTCTCTGAAATGGTATTTCCTGCATTCTGAAACTGTTCCTCACAGAATTGTCAGGTTCATTGATTGTGCCCAAAATGTGCACAATGGGAGGTGAGAAAGTTTATAAGAACCGACATGGCACCAGAATTCAAGGGGAAAACGAACCAGACCTTTGAATAATTTAGTTTATCTTTCGCTAAATATCCATTGGCGTTAAACAAGGGAATAGCTCTAAAATCCTAAAAATATTGGGGGGCAACGCAGTATTCTAAACAATTTGGGATACTAGATATATTCGTTATGCTTCTTCAAGAACACTCAACATCCACCACCACCACCACCACAACAACAAGCCCAACAACATCACAGCAATAATAACAACTTTTATTTACCCAAAAATTAACATACTTTACTTTACACTTTATTAAGTGTTCCCAACAGGGCTTTTAAACACTAATGGCATAATATATTTACAAAAGTTAAAATACTGTTTTAAGAAAGTGGTGTTTAAGTTTAGATTTAAAAATACTTAGTGACTTTGCACTCTTAATGTCATCTGCTAAGTTATTCCATAATTTAACAGCTCTATACTTAAAAGATCTTTGACCTGAAGCTGATTTACAAAGTGGTATTTGCAAGAGCCCGCTGCTACGGGTTTTACGAGAATGTATTTCGGACCGTTTAGAAAACTTATCGCACAAGTACGAAGGAGCAAGGCCATTCATACATTTATAAGTCATAATTAACTCTCTAAACAAAAGATGTTCTTTGATTGGTAGCCAATTCAACTGACGCAGAACATGCGTAATATGATCATATTTCCTTGTCTTAGTAACTAATCTACCAGCAAAATTCTGAACAGATTGAAGTTTTTTAACATTTGTAGCTGATGTGTTTGACCATACCGAGGAGCAATAGAACAGTTTACTGAAGACTAAAGTTTTGATGATTAAACAGAGTGTATTGTGATCAAAACTATCCTTTACCCGATTGATTTGGCAAAGTTTCGACAGACACGTACGATTAGACAAGTTTGCCTATATGATAATCATAAGTCAAATGAGAATCAAATGTGATTCTCAGATCCTTCACAAAAGACTCTGGCTTAATCTGCTTCCCTAGGAATGAAAGTGACATCTCGACGGGTAGCCTTTGTAACAGCTGACGCGTGCCCACAAGGAGGAATTTGGTTTTTCCCGGATTGATTTCCTGAACACCATTCAGCCACACTGCGTCTTTTATCGAAAAAGACATAAAGACTTTTGAGTCATCAACGTAAGACTCCATGCGACAGGATTGAGGTGCCAGCGAAAGATCGTTCATATATATGCAAAACATCAATGGAGACAAAATCGCACCCTGTGGCACACCGTGAGTAATGGGAATGGATGATGACACTGTAGATCCGATTCGAACACGTTGAGTTCTTCCGGTCAGGTAACTTCTAAACCATTTTACGGTTGAAGGGGAGGCACCCATGCCACGTAACTTTTGCAGTAATATAAGGTGGCTTATGCTATCAAATGCTCACGCGTGTAGCATCTTTTACAAGGCAGAGTGCATTTGAGTATGTAGACTATATACATTAAGAACATACTCGGGCCTCAAGACTAGTATTTTTTAGAACAAAATGTTGTTCTACCCCTTCTTCAGCTCTCCGCAGAAAATGCGGAAAACCGCTGAAAGCTGGAGCACGGGCGTAAGAATTAAGACTCGTACCCAGAGCCTTGCCGCGCCCGGTGGAGCTTGAAGCCGAACTAGAAGCCTCTGAGTCTCGCCAGATTTGCGGAGAATTGTATTGCGTACTACAACAGACGATTAATTATCTGTTTATCTAATGTCTAAGTAAGTATTAGCTAGTATTAGAGGTCTCACAAAAAGGGCAGGGGTTGCAACTCCCCCCCCCCCCCCTAGTTGCGCCCCTGGATATATGGCGCAACCGGATGAAACATGTGTGTGACACGGACCACACGTTAACCAATCATAAATTAAGCGTGATTTTCTAGGGTAAATATTATAATAGACTTTAAAGAATAAAACAGTACCTGTCCCGCTCAAAACTCTTCCTAAAACATTGAAAGCTGTTGCATCACGGGATGGATATTGTTTTGTAGTATGAATCATTAAAGGACCCTGTGAAATGGATTGAAACAAAAATATTAAAACAAAAGAAATCTCCGTTTTGGTTCAGGCTTGGTGAAGCAAGCTTTCAAACTTGCTTCTAAACTTTCTTATTGTTTTTTCATCAATCATTTTGATGTGCTCATTAAAGGACATTGGCAACAAAAATTAAGTTTGTCTAATATGAAAGAACTCGTAAAATGATAGAGTAACATGTAAATGAGATGGTCTCTAACGTCAGGTGGTGGGTAGAAAATGTTCACACATTAAAATATTAGTTGCATCTTCAAGTTTGTTCCACAAATTTACTTGGAAATGTGCGTATAATAACTCGTCATGATAATGAACGTTGTAAACTTAGCAATCACTGAGATATGAGACTTTTTTTTAGTGAGTGAAAATTCTCTACTCAGCACCTGACGTCAGAGACCATCTCATTTACATATCAAACAAACTGAAATATTTAAAAAACGAAGTAAAATACGGGAAAGTTGTAGAAGGTGTTACTCTATTATTTTATGAGTTATTTCGTATTAGACAAACTTAATTTTTGTTGCCAATGTCCTTTAAGGTTAAAATATCATTAATAATTCATGTCAAAAACAAAATAAATCCATGTTTAATGTTTAATGAGTGTCTTTATATATCAGAAAGACACGCTTGATGTTCTTGATACATTTTTCGCTGGTTTTTACAGCTCAGACAATGTTGATTTTCAAAATTATTACGCCAATGAACGAATAAAATGGTTCGTCTTTCTTGAATTAAAATTAATTGTTCGTTACAAACCAGTTTAATATACTTAAAAATAATTTCACAAAAAGTAGTATAGGCATTCCATATCTCATAGGATCTCAGCCGATGAAGAAGTAATATTACTTACATCTGGATCACATTCAAACATTGCTTGGGTTAATTCTGTATCCAGAGCACCTGTATACATATTTTCTATCTGTATAAGGACGATAAATTAAAACGAATCTTAGAAGTGGTTCACTATACAGAATAAAAAATACATGTTCTCAATTTACTCAAACCCGTAACCTTCGGCCTGTTGGTGAAATTTATCACAAAAAGTGAAGTGGACACAAAAATAACATTTTATGCAACATTGTGTGCAATACAGACGATACGTGGACGATCGTCAAGCTCATATCCTCAGAAAAATTATTCTGAGTCCCGTACAGGAATCGAACCTGCAACCTTCTGAACGAGACTCAGATGGAGAGCGAAGGTTACAATGATGTTGTGTGCAATAGGGAGTTTACGAAAACTCGACGCGAGCATCGAGGACGTCGTCTTTTAACAATGCAATTTTTCGTCCCGAAGAAAAGCTAATTTAATTATTAGTCCCAAGAGAATTTTCAATGACGTCCTCCTTCTAAACAGGACATCATTTACAGCATTTTCGTGTTCTGTGGACGACGTCACCCGCTTCGAGTTTTAGTTAAATTTACCCTGCACACTAACTGAAATGGCTATGCAAACTGTCAAGTTTCAAAAGTGTCTGAAGGCATAACTTGAAAGTGGTCTATAATGGTAACGATCTTCTACGGAGTTTAGAATATAATGTTTTATGCTGTTGAGAATGCCTTCGTCGTCTTCACTTTCGTAAACTCCGTAATATTGAGATCTGGCGAACATATTTCGCCTTTTACTAGTGTTCTTAACGAGCTTATAACCACAAATACGATATTACTGATATAGATTTTACAAGAAGAGAATAGTTGAATGCTAAAATGTTTTGCATTAACGTTCTGTAAAGATTTGTTGATGTTCTGGGGCAAAAGATGGTGGATGTTCATGTTAATCATGGCTCTCCAACACTTGTATATCTGTTGTGCTATTTATTGTTTCTATCCTCAGTTTTCTGCCGATTTGACTACAACTTTCATTGCAGTTGTGTAGCTGTGTCGATCTAAGAATTTGGAATTCACAGACAAATGGAACGTTCTCCCAGCAAACTTCAATCATGTTGCCATTGATTCGCTTCCAACATTGTGTTATCGGTTACAAGTACTTTAGACGCCGTGTACCTTACGATACAGGGAATCTGAATTTTTATAATGCTTCAGCCATGCCGGCTTAAGGTGGCTCCCTACTGTTTCTTGAAAGATGGCAAAAATGCAAATTTCAATCTCGAAAAGTGCCCATGGATATTTCGGAAAAGATTGAAACTAAAGCTATGCATAGAATAACTTTCAAGGCATCAAATACCATTAATGGCTAAAGTGTTTCATCTGTTGCTATGACAACAGTGACGTTACAAAATGGCCGAAAATGAACATTTAATCTAATTTATTTCGCAAACGAGTCGGTGACCCCCGATTTTTTTTGCATTTGAACATTTCTTTTAGTTTAATTAATAAATGGGCAGAATAAAAAAAAATTCTGTGGATTCAATTATTTTACACAAAAAAAATTATGTTTTTTTAGTTTTTTAAACAATTGGATCCACAGAATTTTTTTTTAATCTGCCCATTTATTAATTAAACAAAAAGAAATGTTTAAATGCAAAAAAAATCGGGGGTCACCGACTCGTTTGCGAAATAAATTAGATTAAATGTTCATTTTCGGCCATTTTGAAACGTCACTGTTGTCATAGCAACAGATGAAACACTTTAGCCATTAATAGTATTTGATGCCTTGAAAGTTATTCTATGCATAGCTTTAGTTTCAATCTTTTCCGAAATATCCATGGGCACTTTTCGAGATTGAAATTTGCATTTTTGCCACCTTTCAAGAAACAGTAGGGAGCCACCTTAAGAGCTAATTTAGCTGACGATTTGTTATCGTCCTGCATTTCTGATGATCGTGAGGATATAGACGAAGATTGGATATCTTGAAGAATCATTTCTATCGATTGTTGACAATTTATTCCGAAACGTAAACTTAAGGACAGAAATTCTCCACCATGGATAAATACAGAAATTAGACATCAGCTTAATAAGATACTATTCGTAGAAAACTTAAGATCAATCCAAGTGAACATTTAAAGATTAAAGTCTTATCGTGACATCAGAGCACTGTCGAACCAACGGTGCTTCGCATTTCTCGTAAAAAATCTAGAGTCCAATATCCGTATCGAATTAATGGATCAGATTTGAGTTTGGTCAGCAAAACTAACGATCATGGAATAGAAGTCACTTGTAATGGATTGGAGTGAATTACGCAATTACTGTACTTCCGGTTATTTTATAATATTTAATAACTTATAACATCACGTTTTTTAGATTCTTATGAATTTACAAAGTGGTACGTTGTTAATAAAATCTATCTATCTACGTCATAGTCTTTTTGCGCCCGCGAGCGTCTGTACGCAGGCTAGTCGTAAAGAAATGTAGAACTGACAACTGCACTTATCAAAACAGCTATTTCATAAGGGTAGTGAAACTGTGAAATATTTTACCAAGTATCCTAACATCTCAATGGCAAACTCTTCGATGTTTTAAAGAGAGCTTGTATCTTTATTATAATGACGCTTTAGAAAACGCAGAACCTGGAAATCAGCATGCATAAAATGTAAAAACTCGCGTCTAAATGGATTCTTTTGTTTTAAACTTTTTTACACTTTTTGTTTGTTCTATGTATTTTGTAATTTAACTAATCTGTAATTTGTAACATAGTATACATATTTATTTTATATATTTGGGGGCACAGTTCTGTTGTGCCTACCTTTTTGCCTTCACGGTTTAATAAAGTCGTCATTTAAGGCATCATTTCGGATACAATATTCTACTGCTAGATAAATTTGACCTAATTCAAACGTTGATGATATAATGAACGCTATATTAGAGATTTTATCAACCTTTTCACTCAAATCCTCAACCAGTCTATCACATCATAGTTAGTAGAAGGTTTGGAAGGTCCGCAAAAGTCATTGTTATATGTTGTTGTTATTTTCACGGTCACTGAACGTATTGTATTTTCTGTATAATGAAGCAGTCATCCAATAATAACGTTCGTGTTTAATTAGTGTAGTCCTTCATTGTCACGTGTTGTGAGTGCTTCGCTGTCACGTGTCGATATAATTTCCTTTCTCCAACCAATAACAAACACTTTCTCCAATACAATAACATGACCATTGCGTCATCTTGAAAGACAATGCAGCTTCCAAACCATGCCCCTCTACTAACTATGATCACACGTAAAGCAGAAAAGAAAGCCAAATTCCCGATTTGACGTCACACTCACTCTCATTTCAGATAAACAAACCTTTATAGAACATCAATGTAAAGCTCAAATCATAAAACATTTTAGTATTCAACTATTCACTTCATGTAGAATATATATATCAGTAATATCATATTTGAAGTTAGATGGACTTTAACGTTAACAAACTATGACATTGCGCGCATTGTTTCCGGTGAACACACGATGAAATTATATGAAATTGTCGCTTATAATGTTGCTGAAGTAAAACTTGATTCTATACTTCTACAACAGTGTGTGCGATATTACATGCAACAATTTCAGGCCTGGGGCCCTGGACACACGGTGAATCTCGGCTATTATAATATTACATCGTGAATCCAGACCTTAAGGTACTTGCAGCTAGGCAAAGTTCATATAGCTCATAATTTCGAACATTATAAACTTGCTCTGCCCTCTAAATCCATCATCTATAGTTCTCAAACTCATCAATAACTCACGAGGAAAATCATAACCAAGATGTTGCTGGTAAATGTGGTAATAAACGTCCACTATTTCGGCAGTATATCAACCTTTTAGAGTTTTCGACTTGCATATCGTGATATTATTGTCGTTTATTACAATACGATATTTTTATGTATGTGATTCACAAACAAGCATGTAAAGAACGTTTTCAAACTGCATTTACGAACCAATCATATTAACATGCACCCATATAGTCAATGGAGGTATGATGTGGAAACTCGACGAAAGTCTGTTCTATCTTTTTGTTCGCCTTTATGGTGAAGGTTACTGAACACATTGTATTTTTGGTATAATGAAGCAATCATCTAATAGCAACGTTTGGGTTCGATCGTTCAACCGTGCTGTTTAAATATTAATAAACCTAAAACAAAGGATTTGTGCACGGTGAGGTACCGTCCAACATAAATCACAGCTCATTTGTTTAACAATGTTAACCACTTTGAAGTTCGCCTAGTTTCCAGACCATATCTCGATTGACTATGACACACCAGGGTCATTATGGAGAACATTTTATGCTGATAATGTTTCCTGTTTTAAATAAAGCTTTCATTCACATCAGAATCAAAAGGAAAAATCATATCGTGTGGATGGGACCTTATACTGACCTTCGTTTTGGCAAATTCTTTTGGTGACTTTATATGCTGTACACACATATCAACAAAGCCTAAAACAAAGATAAATCACATGAGACACTGTTGGCCCAAACAACTCATCAGTTTAAGGTGAACTCACTATACTACTTCATCAATTAAGTTAACAATAGGGTTATCAAAAAATAACTGTTGGCTTGTGGAGTTTAAAGTCATTTGTAATTCAGTATGTGGTTTTGAAGTTGATATTGTTGTATATCCCATTAATTTTTGACGTCATTGAGTGATAGAAACACTACACAAAGAAACCCTTCACAATAGCATGACAATAACGTGGTCTTAGTCTATTGTGCAGGATTGCTATTCACGCTATTGTGAAGGATTTCTTTTCAAAGTATTTCTCTCACTCAATGACGTCAACAATTAATGGGAGCGACCGCATTCGCCCGCAATCAGAACAAAAATGGCGGCCTTCAATTTACAAAAATACGATAAACAAAACCAAATTTCTCTAAAACTAAAACGATTAGAAGAAAACTAATACCCATTTTCATTTAAGGCAACAAAGAACTTTCATTTAAGCAACACGTGTTCTTAGGGTGGAGTATCCCTTTAAAATTAGCTTTAAATTGATTTATTATATACATGACAAAATTACTGGATTCTGATTGGCTGAGAGGAGTGCAATAAATGAAGAGAGAAGACACTGGGAACAAGTTTGACAATAAAATTCAAAATGGTGGCCTATTCTGCAATGGAAAGTTTTCACTTTTCCAACGACTTGTGGTACACTATTAATTAAAAATTCCATGTAAATATTTTGAAATGAGTACAAAGAACAGCAAGAGTGAAAAGGTTTGTTGTCAACTAATTAAACAAGACGTTTTTAAAGACTTGGAAGAAGATGAAGCGTACGTGTGGTAATTTTGTCATGCATATGCAATTAAGGATTTACACTACTCGTGATATTTGAAAATTTTGGCACAATTTTTGGCACAATTTTGGCACAATTTTCAAATATCACTCGTGGTGTAAATCCTTAATTGCACTCGCTATCATACGATTACCTATACATATGATATGTGGTGATCGCATTAATAGGGGCGCAATGTTTTTTACGAGGCGATCCTTAAAGTGGCACTACGATGAAAATTCACCCCCGTCTTTTAGATTTTCTTTAGCATAGAATAGTATTTCAGGGTCGAAAGTGATCATCGATGTAAAAAAACACTAAAAAATGGTATTTTGAAGTAAGTATTTTGAGCTCTGAAATCACTATTATTTAGGCCCCATTACTAAAAACGTGTTCCAAGTGAGCCCGCAATTTCAAAAGGTAATATTGTTTGTGACGTCAGATTCTCAATGCTACGCCTGAATTTCAGTCGAGGTTACTTGTTTTCTTGTTTTCTTCGAGAAGTAGATGAAATGTTCAGCCTTTCACACGAAGAATTTGAAAAAACGACCTTGATTTGCTTGAAGAATTAGCCATGTCGAGTCTTCGCGTTGAGAATCTGACGTCACTTCGTTACGCTGGTCAGGAACATGATTGATTAATGGCGAACACAACAACTCCAGATTCGGAGTCAGAAAAATAATACTTACCATCGTCGAATCGCAAAACGGTTTCGACCGAGTAATATTTAGAAGCTCTGCTTTAAAAATACGTAAAAATATCGATAGGTAAAAATTTGATCGTAGTACCGCTTTAAACTGAAAAAATAGAAATGCTTCCGGAATTATTCATTTTCTTTGTTTAGGACGAAACATAGTAGTAGGTAACCCCCCCCCATATAAGGACCAAAGGGATGCCGCCTCATTAAAAAGTCATTAAGACGGATCACTTTTGGGTGATTAACGGCTTCAAGCTCATTGGTGAATTTTCAGGCGGACCTCTGCGAAGACATCTCCTTGGGTCTACACATGCGGATCACTTTTGTGTGGTAACGGCTAACTTAGTACACTAACTTGAATCTCATTACTGATGGCGGACCTCAACCCCTATTCCACTTTCATAACCCTAAATTTAATTATATTTGGAATATCACCGATTTCAATTCCGACTCCTTGACTCTCATTGGGAGTCGTGCGATTGCCTAAACGTTCGTTTGAACCTATATGTCTTCGTTCGAATGAACCTGTGTTTTCACCGCATCTATACAAAGAGATGAACCCTAATAATTTTGGCCGTATTATGGCTTATCTGGCTTTAGTGTACACAATTCCTATGATGAAGAAAGACAAGTTAATCGTCTTGGTTAAACTGGATGACTCGGCTATTTTATGACGCCGTTGTCATGATGTATATTCACGTTGTTAAGGTTAAGATTTGCATACATGTTCATGAATTTGGCCGAATTATCGCTAATTATCTCGCGTTAGTGTACGGGATTCCAATGGGGGAAGAAACCCTTCGGGAAACAGTGTGAAGAACTGTTCAAGATCTCAAACGTATCGACATAGTTAGTTTTGGCGTAAAGTATTCTGAAGAAACCATTCGTAAAATGATCAGGAATTACAAAATAAGGCTTCCCGGCCGAGAAGAAGTATTATATCTAAGAGTTAGTTTAAATTGGTTGAACGGCTTTACTTCATAGAGAACGACGGAGCGAGGAGTTAGTACGAGGATATATAACTAACTTAGCAGCTTGAATAAACTTGTCTGCACCTGATCTTAGATAAACATGTTTGAGAGCATAGTAATCATTTCGGGGGAATTATCACTTATCGAACCTTCGTTTATCGATTAAGCGATTCATGTGTCGAAGAAACACTTCGGGAAGCAGTGTGAACAACTGTTCAAGATCTCAAACATAGTAATAACGACGCGGTGCTACGAGAGGAAGACGTTAAAAAGTCATTAGTTTGCTGTGCTTCAACAACTTTACGCCTGATTTGAATATTAGTTAATTATAGGTTTGAACGAGAAAAAGTCATTAAAAGGTCATTAGGCAAAGGCGAATGCGTGGGTTCGAATTCGTTTCGTCTAACGATTACAAGGCTGCGTTTTTGGTTAACTAGCAATCGGAGAGATATATTCCGTGTGAGGGACGGAAGTAATTATATCTAAGCCTCTTTCACCTTTACGATCCCTAACCCTAGTCTCGTGTACCTTTGGGACCCCCATAGTATTGTATTAGGCCCGTTTAGGCCCTATCTGGCCTTCTTTGGCCCGATAAGGCCTTTTGGCCCGTTCGTAGGAGGGAGTTTATACGGTCATCACGCTCCCATCTCTTGTCCTCGTGAAAGGTTCGAAAGTTTTCTTCGAAATGTAGGCATCAAGATTTGTAAGTCCGTAAGAATCGTGATTATAAATGAATGATTTGAACAAATAACGTTCGAAACTAATAAAGTCCCTGTACAAGAACAAAAACCCTAACCATAACCATAACCCAAATAAAAACTCTAGTCCTAGCCCTGAAATAAAGGAATACTAACCCTACTTTTAAACTAAAGATTTCAATTATGTAATACACGAAGTAAGAGCCCCATTTTGACTATTTGCATCAAGATTTGTAAGTCCGTAAGAATCGTGATTATAAATGAATGATTTGAACAAATAACGTTCGAAACTAATAAAGTCCCTGTACAAGAACAAAAACCCTAACCATAACCATAACCCAAATAAAAACTCTAGTCCTAGCCCTGAAATAAAGGAATACTAACCCTACTTTTAAACTAAAGATTTCAATTATGTAATACACGAAGTAAGAGCCCCATTTTGACTATTTGCGATATTCGCCTATTTGCGTATAGCATTTGAGGAAATTTCTAGCGGGGAATTCAAAATAGGGCTTTTTGGCAATGTTTAAAGACAGATATCTCGGACACGACACCGTACAAGAACTTATCAGCTATTTTTGCGTCCTCTATACAGAGAGAACTAAAATTTATGGAGGGTTAGTATATGATCGAGCTTTAAATTTGGCTGACTGAGTTCATTTTCAAAGTTATTGTGTACCTAAAAACCTGTATAGAG
This sequence comes from Chrysogorgia sp. JL179-B06, assembly GCA_035772405.1. Taxonomy (NCBI): domain Eukaryota; kingdom Metazoa; phylum Cnidaria; class Anthozoa; order Scleralcyonacea; family Chrysogorgiidae; genus Chrysogorgia; species Chrysogorgia sp. JL179-B06. Next base: position 2,251,385 of record JAYKKM010000391.1, read on the forward strand.
GAACATCAAAGATTGTTCAACGGTATAAGTGTCCAAATAGATGGATTAAATCTTTAACGCGTTTATGATGAAATGAAACCTAGCGACTTTAACGTATAACCTAAGGGATTCTCTGGACGAAGAGAAGCTGTACAATCGTATTGGCTTGTCAAACGAAGCGAAGGTGGAGTGCTCACTTGGACAATAGCCCGTGGGTCGTTAAGAGGCATTAGTGGTGCAACTCACAAATATTTGCATGTCTTGGGAATATTTAATTGATTTGAGGGTACACACTAGGATATTTATGGTAAACCGGCATTAGTCAATATGGGATAATTAGGGATATTTATCATCCACGACTTCGTATACTTAATTAGTGTTAAGAACGCCTCACATCCCTCGTAGACTCCTAACTCTAACCTCTTCAAACGCATTCATTTGCCTGTAAGCGAAATAAAACTTTATCAAAATTGCTTTTCTAGATACAATCTAAATAGAACTTTAACGCGGTTACTAAGGTTTATTTGGCTGAATCAGACCATTCGAGAAGCCAAAGCTAGGCGACTCTCTGTGTTGCGAACGAAAGTAATTAGCGTTAAGAACGCCTCACATCCCGTGTAGACTCCTAACCCTATTCCACGTTCATAACCCTAAATTTAATAATATTTGGAATATCACCGATTCCAATTCCGACTCCTTGACTCTCATCGGGAGTTGTGCGATTGCTTAAGTCTTCGACTGCACCTATATGTCTGTCTCCGCGTTCGACTGAACCTAGTGTGTTTTCGCCACATCTATACAAAGAGATGAACCTAATAATTTTTTGCCGTATTATGGCTTATCTCGCTTTAGTGTACACAATTCCTATGATGAAGAAACACTTCGGGAAACAGTGCGAAGAACTGTTCAAGATCTCACACATATTGACTTGGAAAAAATATAAATTTAAACGGCATTGCGTTACAGCGTTGCTATGCTAATGCTTATTGAGATTAGCAAACCATTTGTCGGACTTTCACCAACTACCCTCGGAAGAAAGGCAATCTATAATTGTCAGGCGAGTGATGAAAATACACTTTAATTTCATTTTATTCCCTAATACACATTACGTGTTGTTACAGCAGTCACTAAAATTAATAACGCGTGCAGGTAAGAGTGTTTATCGGCTTCTCTGACAAACATTAACTCGCTTTTCCTTCTTTTTTTCTCTTGCTGCATATTGGTGTGGCTGATTAACCAATATGATATCTTGTCGTTGCGATAGGAACTGCGTTTCTCATTAGGATTCCAAGGCTGTATCGTTTCCTCTTTAGCTTTTGTAACCGTTTTCTGTAGTGTTTTTCTTTCCTTTAGTTTTAGGATTGTGTGTGCCCGAAGTAATTGCGTGTTCAAATCTTCGTCTTTTCGGTTCTCCACAAGTCGGTTCTCCAAAACACACCAAATGGCCCGGAGGGCCTTTTTCGCGGCCCTGTGGCCCGTTTGAGAAATATACCTACTATCCCCGCTCACCTCCATGAATACCTCTCCCTCACAATTCACCCATCCACCCCTCAAAAGTTAAAAGTTAAAGCAAAGTTAAAGTTTAAGTGAACATAAAGTTAAAGTAAAGTTTAAAAGTTAAAGTAAACATAAAGTTAAAGTAAAGTTAAAAGTTAAAGTAAAGTTAAAAGTTAAAGTTAAAAGTCAACGCAAAGTTAAAGTTAAAAGTTAAAGCAAAGTTAAAGTAAAGTTAAAAGTTAAAGTAAAGTTAAAAGTTAAAGTAAACATAAAGTTAAAGTAAAGTTAAAAGTTAAAGTTAAAAGTTAAAGTAAAGTTAAAGTTAAAAGTCAACGCAAAGTTAAAGTTAAAAGTTAAAGCAAAGTTAAAGTAAACATAAAGTTAAAGTAAAGTTAAAAGTTAAAAGTTAAAGTAAAGTTAAAAGTTAAAGTAAAGTTAAAAGTTAAAGTAAACATAAAGTTAAAGTAAAGTTAAAAGTTAAAGTTAAAAGTTAAAGTAAAGTTAAAAGTTAAAGTAAAGTTAAAAGTTAAAGTAAACATAAAGTTAAAGTAAAGTTAAAAGTTATAGTTAAAAGTTAAAGTAAAGTTAAAAGTTAAAGATAAAAGTCAACGCAAAGTTAAAGTTAAAAGTTAAAGCAAAGTTAAAGTAAAGTTAAAAGTTAAAGTAAAGTTAAAAGTTAAAGTAAACATAAAGTTAAAGTAAAGTTAAAAGTTAAAAGTTAAAGTAAACATAAAGTTAAAGTAAAGTTAAAAGTTACAGCAAAGTTAAAAGTTAAAGTGAAGTTAAAGTAATACCTCTCCCTCACAATTCACCCATCCACCCCTCAAAGTTAAAAGTTAAAGCAAAGTTAAAGTTAAAGTGAACATAAAGTTAAAGTAAAGTTAAAAGTTAAAGTAAACTTAAAGTTAAAGTAAAGTTAAAAGTTAAAGTTAAAAGTTAAAGTTAAAAGTGAACGCAAAGTTAAAGTAAAGTTAAAAGTTAAAGTAAAGTTAAAAGTTAAAGTAAACATAAAAGTTAAAGTAAAGTTAAAAGTTAAAGTAAAGTTAAAAGTTAAAGTTAAAGTAAAGTTACAGCAAAGTTAAAAGTTTAGTTTAGTTTAGTTTATTAGATTTTTCACTCTTAGGTGAACGGAATACCCCAACAGGCTAGAAGCCCAATTATAGGGGTTCCGAGGGCCTACGATTTAAGGTCGTTATCCGAGAAGATTGTAGTTAAAGTAAAGTTACTGCGAAGTTAAAAGTTACAGCAAAGTTAAAAGTTAAAGTAAAGTTAAAGTAAAGTTAAATTTAAAAATTAAAGTTAAATTTAAAAATTAAAGTAAAGTTAAAAGTTAAAGTAAAGTTAAAAGTTAAAGCAAAGTTAAATGTTAAAGTAAAGTTAAAAGTTAAAAGTTAATGTAAAGTTAAAAGTAAAATTAAAAGTTAAAGGCAGGGTCGATCATCACTTGAGCGTTCGCTAACAGTTTCTTGACAAACGTTTTTCATGTTTTGTGCAATGAAAAATTTGATCCTGTGTCAGGGGTGAGCGGAGATAGTAGGTATATTTCTCAAACGGGCCACAGGGCCACGAAAAAGGCCCCCAGGGCCATTTTGAAGGATTTATCCCCAGAGAAAGGGCCACGAAAAAGGCCCTCCGTGCAATTTTGTAAACTTATCAATATAAATGTTATGCAGTGAACTAAACTATTCAGTTGACATCATTAAAGTAAAGTTAAAAGTTTAAGTAAAAAAGTTAAAGTAAATTTAAAGTTAAAGTTAAAAGTTTAAACTGCTACGACTGCTACCTCTAGAGGACTGCTACCTCTGTCCTACTGGAACGAGTACCTGGACTTAGTATACCTTTTTAAAGCATTAGTTGGTTCATGTGACTCTTACATTTCTATTAATTCCTCCAGCCGTGCAACAAAACGTACAAACCGATCAAATCAATTTGTTTTAAATATCCCTAAAGTGAATAGCGTAACTTTTCAGAACAGTTTCTACTGTAGAACCCCTTGGATATTCAACTCTCTACCATCACATCTGCGAGACGTTAACCTTTCTATTGGACAATTCAAATCTGAACTGCTAAAACACAACCAAATTCCGCATGAGTAGCAGGGATACCCCCACAGAGCTTATCGCTCCATTACGGGGTCCCTAAGATAAAAAAAACTAACAGCACATTGTAACAAGAAGACTAGATAGGGGACGACACAGGTGACATTTTACACATACGGTTTTAAAGGTTTGCGGAATTTGGTTGTGTTTTAGCAGTTCAGATTTGAATTGTCCAATAGAAAGGTTAACGTCTCGCAGATGTGATGGTAGAGAGTTGAATATCCAAGGGGTTCTACAGTAGAAACTGTTCTGAAAAGTTACGCTATTCACTTTAGGGATATTTAAAACAAATTGATTTGATCGGTTTGTACGTTTTGTTGCACGGCTGGAGGAATTAATAGAAATGTAAGAGTCACATGAACCAACTAATGCTTTAAAAAGGTATACTAAGTCCAGGTACTCGTTCCAGTAGGACAGAGGTAGCAGTCCTCTAGAGGTAGCAGTCGTAGCAGTTTAAACTTTTAACTTTAACTTTAAATTTACTTTAACTTTTTTACTTAAACTTTTAACTTTACTTTAATGATGTCAACTGAATAGTTTAGTTCACTGCATAACATTTATATTGATAAGTTTACAAAATTGCACGGAGGGCCTTTTTCGTGGCCCTTTCTCTGGGGATAAATCCTTCAAAATGGCCCTGGGGGCCTTTTTCGTGGCCCTGTGGCCCGTTTGAGAAATATACCTACTATCTCCGCTCACCCCTGACACAGGATCAAATTTTTCATTGCACAAAACATGAAAAACGTTTGTCAAGAAACTGTTAGCGAACGCTCAAGTGATGATCGACCCTGCCTTTAACTTTTAATTTTACTTTTAACTTTACATTAACTTTTAACTTTTAACTTTACTTTAACATTTAACTTTGCTTTAACTTTTAACTTTACTTTAACTTTTAACTTTACTTTAATTTTTAAATTTAACTTTAATTTTTAAATTTAACTTTACTTTAACTTTACTTTAACTTTTAACTTTGCTGTAACTTTTAACTTCGCAGTAACTTTACTTTAACTACAATCTTCTCGGATAACGACCTTAAATCGTAGGCCCTCGGAACCCCTATAATTGAGCTTCTAGCCTGTTGGGGTATTCCGTTCACCTAAGAGTGAAAAATCTAATAAACTAAACTAAACTAAACTTTTAACTTTGCTGTAACTTTACTTTAACTTTAACTTTTAACTTTACTTTAACTTTATGTTTACTTTAACTTTTAACTTTACTTTAACTTTTAACTTTACTTTAACTTTGCTTTAACTTTAACTTTGCGTTCACTTTTAACTTTAACTTTTAACTTTAACTTTTAACTTTACTTTAACTTTAAGTTTACTTTAACTTTTAACTTTACTTTAACTTTATGTTCACTTTAACTTTAACTTTGCTTTAACTTTTAACTTTGAGGGGTGGATGGGTGAATTGTGAGGGAGAGGTATTACTTTAACTTCACTTTAACTTTTAACTTTGCTGTAACTTTTAACTTTACTTTAACTTTATGTTTACTTTAACTTTTAACTTTTAACTTTACTTTAACTTTATGTTTACTTTAACTTTTAACTTTACTTTAACTTTTAACTTTACTTTAACTTTGCTTTAACTTTTAACTTTAACTTTGCGTTGACTTTTATCTTTAACTTTTAACTTTACTTTAACTTTTAACTATAACTTTTAACTTTACTTTAACTTTATGTTTACTTTAACTTTTAACTTTACTTTAACTTTTAACTTTACTTTAACTTTTAACTTTAACTTTTAACTTTACTTTAACTTTATGTTTACTTTAACTTTTAACTTTACTTTAACTTTTAACTTTACTTTAACTTTTAACTTTTAACTTTACTTTAACTTTATGTTTACTTTAACTTTGCTTTAACTTTTAACTTTAACTTTGCGTTGACTTTTAACTTTAACTTTACTTTAACTTTTAACTTTAACTTTTAACTTTACTTTAACTTTATGTTTACTTTAACTTTTAACTTTACTTTAACTTTTAACTTTACTTTAACTTTGCTTTAACTTTTAACTTTAACTTTGCGTTGACTTTTAACTTTAACTTTTAACTTTACTTTAACTTTTAACTTTACTTTAACTTTATGTTTACTTTAACTTTTAAACTTTACTTTAACTTTATGTTCACTTAAACTTTAACTTTGCTTTAACTTTTAACTTTTGAGGGGTGGATGGGTGAATTGTGAGGGAGAGGTATTCATGGAGGTGAGCGGGGATAGTAGGTATATTTCTCAAACGGGCCACAGGGCCGCGAAAAAGGCCCTCCGGGCCATTTGGTGTGTTTTGGAGAACCGACTTGTGGAGAACCGAAAAGACGAAGATTTGAACACGCAATTACTTCGGGCACACACAATCCTAAAACTAAAGGAAAGAAAAACACTACAGAAAACGGTTACAAAAGCTAAAGAGGAAACGATACAGCCTTGGAATCCTAATGAGAAACGCAGTTCCTATCGCAACGACAAGATATCATATTGGTTAATCAGCCACACCAATATGCAGCAAGAGAAAAAAAGAAGGAAAAGCGAGTTAATGTTTGTCAGAGAAGCCGATAAACACTCTTACCTGCACGCGTTATTAATTTTAGTGACTGCTGTAACAACACGTAATGTGTATTAGGGAATAAAATGAAATTAAAGTGTATTTTCATCACTCGCCTGACAATTATAGATTGCCTTTCTTCCGAGGGTAGTTGGTGAAAGTCCGACAAATGGTTTGCTAATCTCAATAAGCATTAGCATAGCAACGCTGTAACGCAATGCCGTTTAAATTTATATTTTTTCCAAGTCAATATGTGTGAGATCTTGAACAGTTCTTCGCACTGTTTCCCGAAGTGTTTCTTCATCATAGGAATTGTGTACACTAAAGCGAGATAAGCCATAATACGGCAAAAAATTATTAGGTTCATCTCTTTGTATAGATGTGGCGAAAACACACTAGGTTCAGTCGAACGCGGAGACAGACATATAGGTGCAGTCGAAGACTTAAGCAATCGCACAACTCCCGATGAGAGTCAAGGAGTCGGAATTGGAATCGGTGATATTCCAAATATTATTAAATTTAGGGTTATGAACGTGGAATAGGGTTAGGAGTCTACACGGGATGTGAGGCGTTCTTAACGCTAATTACTTTCGTTCGCAACACAGAGAGTCGCCTAGCTTTGGCTTCTCGAATGGTCTGATTCAGCCAAATAAACCTTAGTAACCGCGTTAAAGTTCTATTTAGATTGTATCTAGAAAAGCAATTTTGATAAAGTTTTATTTCGCTTACAGGCAAATGAATGCGTTTGAAGAGGTTAGAGTTAGGAGTCTACGAGGGATGTGAGGCGTTCTTAACACTAATTAAGTATACGAAGTCGTGGATGATAAATATCCCTAATTATCCCATATTGACTAATGCCGGTTTACCATAAATATCCTAGTGTGTACCCTCAAATCAATTAAATATTCCCAAGACATGCAAATATTTGTGAGTTGCACCACTAATGCCTCTTAACGACCCACGGGCTATTGTCCAAGTGAGCACTCCACCTTCGCTTCGTTTGACAAGCCAATACGATTGTACAGCTTCTCTTCGTCCAGAGAATCCCTTAGGTTATACGTTAAAGTCGCTAGGTTTCATTTCATCATAAACGCGTTAAAGATTTAATCCATCTATTTGGACACTTATACCGTTGAACAATCTTTGATGTTCCTCTATACAGGTTTTTAGGTACACAATAACTTTGAAAATGAACTCAGTCAGCCAAATTTAAAGCTCGATCATATACTAACCCTCCATAAATTTTAGTTCTCTCTGTATAGAGGACGCAAAAATAGCTGATAAGTTCTTGTACGGTGTCGTGTCCGAGATATCTGTCTTTAAACATTGCCAAAAAGCCCTATTTTGAATTCCCCGCTAGAAATTTCCTCAAATGCTATACGCAAATAGGCGAATATCGCAAATAGTCAAAATGGGGCTCTTACTTCGTGTATTACATAATTGAAATCTTTAGTTTAAAAGTAGGGTTAGTATTCCTTTATTTCAGGGCTAGGACTAGAGTTTTTATTTGGGTTATGGTTATGGTTAGGGTTTTTGTTCTTGTACAGGGACTTTATTAGTTTCGAACGTTATTTGTTCAAATCATTCATTTATAATCACGATTCTTACGGACTTACAAATCTTGATGCCTACATTTCGAAGAAAACTTTCGAACCTTTCACGAGGACAAGAGATGGGAGCGTGATGACCGTATAAACTCCCTCCTACGAACGGGCCAAAAGGCCTTATCGGGCCAAAGAAGGCCAGATAGGGCCTAAACGGGCCTAATACAATACTATGGGGGTCCCAAAGGTACACGAGACTAGGGTTAGGGATCGTAAAGGTGAAAGAGGCTTAGATATAATTACTTCCGTCCCTCACACGGAATATATCTCTCCGATTGCTAGTTAACCAAAAACGCAGCCTTGTAATCGTTAGACGAAACGAATTCGAACCCACGCATTCGCCTTTGCCTAATGACCTTTTAATGACTTTTTCTCGTTCAAACCTATAATTAACTAATATTCAAATCAGGCGTAAAGTTGTTGAAGCACAGCAAACTAATGACTTTTTAACGTCTTCCTCTCGTAGCACCGCGTCGTTATTACTATGTTTGAGATCTTGAACAGTTGTTCACACTGCTTCCCGAAGTGTTTCTTCGACACATGAATCGCTTAATCGATAAACGAAGGTTCGATAAGTGATAATTCCCCCGAAATGATTACTATGCTCTCAAACATGTTTATCTAAGATCAGGTGCAGACAAGTTTATTCAAGCTGCTAAGTTAGTTATATATCCTCGTACTAACTCCTCGCTCCGTCGTTCTCTATGAAGTAAAGCCGTTCAACCAATTTAAACTAACTCTTAGATATAATACTTCTTCTCGGCCGGGAAGCCTTATTTTGTAATTCCTGATCATTTTACGAATGGTTTCTTCAGAATACTTTACGCCAAAACTAACTATGTCGATACGTTTGAGATCTTGAACAGTTCTTCACACTGTTTCCCGAAGGGTTTCTTCCCCCATTGGAATCCCGTACACTAACGCGAGATAATTAGCGATAATTCGGCCAAATTCATGAACATGTATGCAAATCTTAACCTTAACAACGTGAATATACATCATGACAACGGCGTCATAAAATAGCCGAGTCATCCAGTTTAACCAAGACGATTAACTTGTCTTTCTTCATCATAGGAATTGTGTACACTAAAGCCAGATAAGCCATAATACGGCCAAAATTATTAGGGTTCATCTCTTTGTATAGATGCGGTGAAAACACAGGTTCATTCGAACGAAGACATATAGGTTCAAACGAACGTTTAGGCAATCGCACGACTCCCAATGAGAGTCAAGGAGTCGGAATTGAAATCGGTGATATTCCAAATATAATTAAATTTAGGGTTATGAAAGTGGAATAGGGGTTGAGGTCCGCCATCAGTAATGAGATTCAAGTTAGTGTACTAAGTTAGCCGTTACCACACAAAAGTGATCCGCATGTGTAGACCCAAGGAGATGTCTTCGCAGAGGTCCGCCTGAAAATTCACCAATGAGCTTGAAGCCGTTAATCACCCAAAAGTGATCCGTCTTAATGACTTTTTAATGAGGCGGCATCCCTTTGGTCCTTATATGGGGGGGGTTACCTACTCATAGTATTGCTTTGATAATAGCGACCAAATCAAATATTCCTTTATCTGCATCTTAATTAGCCTTGTGTGTCTGTAACTTAAAATAATCTTCGCTTCCTAACGAGGCCAAAAAGGCTAATTTAGATACATATAAAAGAATATTTAATTAAGTCGGCATTATGAATGAGGTCTATAGTGTTTGCCGAAAGTTAATGTCTGGTTTATACAGGCCTCAGTAAAGTACGCGAATTTTTTTGTTGATTTTTATTATAATTATTAAAACTGTGTTACTAAAACTTGAAAAGGAACACAAATTTTGTGTACATTTCCAACTACTAAATTCTGCTCGCACGCGCAAAAAGATATTAATTGAGGCCTGGGTTTATACTTCGGACAATCTGTTTAGATTCATCTGATTTAAATTCATTTTCATACTCATTTGATTCATCTGAATTCAGATGAATTACATGAAGAATGAATTAAATTCGTCTCAATTAAGTGCGACAATTGTGCGACGTTTAGACCAGACGTAAATATAAAATATGTTGTACCTAGAAAAACGTTCTTGTACCTACCAGTAAATGATCCGAAAAATCTTTTAAAGATAATCTGTGTCAACGGTCTAATGTTCAATGCTTGTTCTTTCTTCGTCAAATGAATACCTAATTCATCCAGAACTTTAGGTAATGTTGAATCCACATCTCCTACAATCTATTATTAAAAATAATACACAAATATATTTTATTATAGTAAATAATAAAGGGAATTAACGTAAAGCATAGTTAGCAGTCGTCACCAGGGTGGGGTTCAAAGGTTAAGTCCAAAAAGTCCAGGTCGCAATATTTAAAGGAGAATTGTGGTCAAAAAGTAAATTACTTTTAAATAAAAGTCCTGTAAGTAATGTTTAGAAATGATAATAGTTTTACGGTATCTGCTCTTATACTCGAGAAATAACGTTTTCATTCTCATATTTTATGCTTCTGGACGCCGCCATTTTAGAGTTTACTCAACGGCTCAAATATGATGTACAGCGGTGGTTTTCTTTTCAATTTTGACGTCATTGAGTCCTTGTCTTTTGTTCCTTTTGCACTCAATGACGTCAAAATTGAGAAGAAACCCCCGATGAACAACTGGAGTCAGCGTCCAGTTATACATAGAGTTTAGTGGGTTGCCTCGAGGTTAGTCAATCGCCAACGTTTCATTCCCACCCCTACCCCCGACTTTAGTCACGAGTTGTAAGTTCATGCAGCGTGATTGCAGCGTAGAAAGTGGCCCTCGCCCAAAAATAGAGAAGAGGCATCGCCCATATTTTCAGGTTTCGCGGGGACATACAGTATTAACATATGGGTTAGCTTAGTTCCGTAAGTCGACAAATGGGCGAGTATACCAACAAATTGCCTTTCTAATTTACGTTTCTACGTCATGACTTGCAGATCTTCGAGATGAAAGGGTACCGCTAGTGTGGTTGGGGATGCACATAGGGCTGCAAAAGCAGTATGTAGCCACATAACCAACCGAAATTGAGCGTTTAGCGTATTAGTTGAAATTTCATTGGATAAACGAGACAAAGAAAACTCGTATTACGGTGGTATCTAACACAACCTCATCCCCAGTCCGTTCACGGGTAATGACGAAATTTCGCACAGCAGCAATTATGTTCTTGGGAAACTGGCTTAGCTCTTAAAGTTTTGCTGATTGAATGGGTGTCAGAATAAAAAGGTTTCAAAATATTGATTTAGTTTTAAAATTTAAAGGGGAACTGTACCCAAAAATAAATTAGTTTGAAATAAAAGGCCTTTAAGTATGTTTAGAAATGTTAATAGTTTTACGGTATCTGCTCTTGTACTCGAGAAAAAACGTTTTAATTCTCGTATTTTATGCTTCTGGACGCCGCCATTTTCGAGTTTGTTCGACGGCTCAAGATTGATGTTCAGCGGTAGTTTTCTTTTCAATTTTGACGTCATTGAGTGCTTGTCTTGCTGCACCCATTCCGCACGTTGTAACCAATAAATTATTGGCATTATCTTAGCATTATAACCAATAAGTTATTGAATTGTAATACATTATGATTGTAAGCGCATGCGTGTAACAGTCAATTACTAGTCCCATATTCATGGTAGCCTAGAATAGGCTCTGCCGTGCGCTGCTATGGGGGCTGGGGCCAAATTCGTCCCCCAGGCTCCTGTAGTATAAATAAGCTCCGAATTCTCCGAAAAACAAAACTCAAAATAGAAGGCCTAGTGTCTAGGCTGTCAGGACCCCCCAAGTAGGGGAGTGGATGTGCTGGGGGTTCGGGACGGAGAAAATACGGACGGGGGAGGGTTAGAATACTCGCTAGCCGGGGGGTTAGGACCTTTGTTGTTTTGGGGTTGGTTATAATCCAATAACTTATTGGTTACAACGTGCGGGCTGCTTTTGTTCCTTGCACAAGGACGTCAAAATTGAAAAGAAACTCCCGCTGGACCTCGAGTCTGAGCCGTCTGGCAAACTCGAAAATGGCGGCGTCCAGAAGCATAAAATACGAGAATGAAAACGTTATTTCTCGCGTACAAGAATAGATATCGTAAAACTATTAACATTTCTAAACATTATTTCTGACACTTCGAGCGAGTGAATTAACGTGCAAATAGCTGACACGTTGCACCCCATACCAGCCTCATAGTTAATTGGATTGTAACCGACCCCAAACCCCCGGCTGTGTTTTCAGGCCATCTCTAGCCCCCACCACATGCACTCCCCTATTTGGGGAGCTAGATTAGTAGAATAGTGAGAGAGACTAAGCATGTGGGATTAGAAATTGTCTGTTAAACGCACGCGCTCAGTAACGTGTTAACAATCCCACATCCATGAGTGGGCTGGTACGTGGGCAATCTATTTGCTCGTCAATGCCTTGTATTTGCTCGTCAATACCTTGTATTTACTCGTAGGCCACTTTCCTTTAAGTGACCATGAGTTGATCGGATGTGTACGTAAACTAAACAGTCACTCATTTAAACCTCGTACTATCAAAACACATGATTACAAGAATTATAACCAGGAGGATTTACGTTCGGATTTACGTTCGGATTTACGTTCGGATTTACGTCAATCGGGTTTTGAACCGGTGTATTCTTCAATAACAGTTGAATCAGCTTGGGGAAGCTTTAAAAACATTTTCAACCCTGCTGTGGATAAGTATGCACCTCCAATTACAAAGAGAATACGCGGACAACCTTGTCCGTGGTTGAGAAACGACACGAAGCGTGAAATAATTGATCGCGATCGGCTCTTGAAAAGAGCAAGAAAAACAAATACGGAGAATGATTGGAGTATATATAAACGGCAGCGAAATAGTGTGAACAACCTGGTTAAGATGAACAAAAACCGATATTATAAAGATTTGCTAAGCGAGAACTCCAGAAATCCCAAAAAGTTTTGGAGTACAATCAAAGATATTTTCCCAAGTCAGCCTTTAAATTGCACTGGTCGTTCATTCCAAATAAATGGTGAGGTAATTACGGATAACAAGTGTATAGCAAATGCTTTCGGGTCATTTTTCTCTTCGATTATTCACAAACTGAAGGAACAATGTCTCCCATTGCTTAATTTTGCATGGAGATATCGAAAGTCATCTTGTGCACGGAATAGCTTAACTTTTAACTTTAACCCGGTTACTGAACAACTTGTGGAGAAGAAGTTGAAACAGCTTAAAAGATCAAAAGCTGCTGGTATTGACAATATTCCACCAGGAATTCTCAAGGATTGTTCATCTGTGGTCAGAAAGCCTCTAGCTCATATAATTAATATGAGTTTAATTACTGGAGAAATACCCCAAGAGTGGAAAGAAGCTAAAGTTGTCCCAGTCCATAAGAAAGGGCCTACCAATGATTTCGATAATTACCGACCTATCTCCGTATTACCGGTCATCAGTAAGATCATGGAACGGATAGTACATGAACAGTTTATGGATTATTTAGAGTCAAACAATCTGATAAATGATTCCCAATTTGGATTTCGGCAGAAACGTTCCACACAATTGGCTGTGACATTATTTCTGGATAAAGTACGTGCAAATATGGACAAGGGTCTATTAACGGGTGTGGTCTTCATTGATCTCTCGAAAGCCTTCGACACGGTGTCTCATTCCAATCTACTGAATAAATTGGAGGGGTTTGGCGTACAATCAGTTGAAATGGAATGGTTTACTAACTACCTGTTCAATCGGTCACAATTTGTCAACTTTGACGGCTCCGTATCCGAGAAATTCCAACTGACATCGGGGGTTCCGCAAGTATCCATCTTGGGACCCCTTTTATTCATATTATACATTAATGACATTGACGATCATCTAAACAGTGCAAATATCATAAAGTATGCTGATGACACCGTCTTGTTTCTATCTGGGCGTGAGATTGATAAAATTGAAAATCAACTCACCGATGAAATGCAAGTGGTTGCTAAGTGGTTGAATGAAAACTGAGCAATGCTATTGGGTACTAACAGGAGAGGCAAAACTGAGTCAATGCTATTGGGTACTAACAGGAGAATCCGGAATAAGACCTTGAAAGTCCATTTCAATGATCGGCTAATAAATTTTTCAAGCAAGTATAAGTACCTGGGAGTTTTGGTGGATCAAACCGCAAACTTAAATGAGCATTTCTATTTGTCGTTCAAGAAAGCATCTGGTAGATTGAGGTTGCTGAAGAAAATACGATGGTCTCTAACAATGGATGCTGCTGAATCAATTTACAAGTGCATGATTATACCCTTATTAGCATATACAAGCATTGTTACTCTTAACCTGAATGCAACTCAACTTGCACGAGTTCTAAGCCTCCAAGATCGAGCTGCTAGAATAATTGATCCAAGTCAATCTGCACATCTCAGAGTACCGGATTTGATGAACTTCGCAAAACTTCAAACTTGCCTACTAGCAAAACAGTGCATAGACAAGAACGCTTGCAGTAATTTTAACAATTATTTTGAGCGTCTACAACATGAGAAGAACACGCGCAATAACGGATTCAGTCTCAGAATCCCAAAAATAAAACTAGAATGTACAAAATGCGCCTTTTATTATAATGGGGCAATTCAGTTTAACAAACTACCTTATGATGTCAGAGTTATTGACAGTTTCATGCTATTTAAAAGAGCATTGAAAGAACATTTTAGCTTATAGTACAAATGAACGTTAGTTTATATAATAATTAATATTGATCTTAATTAGTTTCTTATTTTAGTTTGCATGTTTTTTATAGATATAGTTTTTAATAGTGATACCGTACAGGACACGCGTTGATAGCAGTAATCCATTACTGAAGTATTTTATCCTGTGTAAATATTCTTTAATAATAATAATAATAATAATATATGGAATACGTACTAGAAGTACATATGAAGCGTTTGTCAACCTCGTGCCCAGGGTCTTATCTCCGCTAGCCCGCGCACCCTGGGTACTTCGTTGATGTAAGATTTATGAAAGACTTATACAAATTTATTTCTCACCTGAGCGAATAGCTTATAAAGTGGTTCTAAAATGAATTCCACGAAACTTCTTGGAGATGTACTCAGGGGCGCTTTCTTTGTAAATTTCCTCCTAAACCGTCAACAACTTTGTTCACAAAACTTCATCTCTCTCATACATTTGAAATACAAAAAAACAAATACATACGTTTTAGAGTTGAAATACATGTCACCCCAAAGCCTGTTTGCAAAATCCCGAGCACTTACACGATAACCTTAAAAGACAAACATACAGTAAGCTATCATTCTATACATCTTCTCCCCCTCCTCCTCCTCTTCTAACTCCTGCGCTTCCTCCTCCTGCTCTTTCTCTTCCCCCTCCTTCTGCTTCTACGTCCTCCACCTCTACCTCTTGCTCCTCTGCCTCCTGCTCCCCTCTTCCTTTTCTATCGCCTGCTCCTCTTATATCTCCTCCTCTTCTACCTCCTGCTGCTCCTCTACAAAATCGCTGTTTTAATACAGCGATTAATACTTAGTTAATACAGTCGAACCCCTATTAAGCGGTCACCCTCGGTGAACTGGCAAGTGGCTGCTTTATAGGGGTTGGCCGCGTAATAGGAATTTGTCAAAATTAGCATAAAGCGTTGTGGAAACGTCACTTTAACTCAACATTTAGCTGGTGAAAACGTATTTTTTATCATGTACTGCAAATTGTTTGAACCTAGAAGTATCATTAGATGTGTGAAGTTGATCGTCTAGGTTGTTGTAGTCTTTAGAAAGACTATTCTTGTTGACTCATCAACAATAGTCTTTCTCAAGACTACAACAACCTGGACGATCAACTTCACACATCTAAGGATGTTTTATCGCTTTTTATCACTTTCTATTTCTGACTTCTATGAGTCCTATCTGTCATCACTTTTTCAAAACCTTTGTTTTGTATTAAAACTGCGTGTATTAAATTTTTGGTGGCCGCCTAATAGGGGTAAAAACAATAGTAGAACTCTCATCGGTACGGCAAAAGGTGGCCGCGGCCGCTTAATAGAGGTGGCCGCTTAATAGGAGTTTCATTTACAGTATTATACTAACAATAGATTCGGGACTTTGATACATAGGGGTTCGACGGTAAATACATTGTTGTACATCATTGTAACCTTGCACACTTAGTTGTAACCTTCGCTCTCCATCTGATTCTCTGTAGTTCAATGGTTAGAGTACCTCTTCTGACACCGACGACGAAAACAGACGCGGCCATTTTAAACCTCCGCGCTACCCTACGGGTATTTATTATTATGAATACTATTATTATCTTCTTCATCATCATCATTACTTCCATTATTATTACTGCTATATTATAATATTACTATTATATTCCAGTTATATTTATTTTAATGTATTTAATTATTTGATCCAAATAAACTCGATAAAAAAAACTTACCGTAGGTATCTGTGTATAACTTGGCAAATGACAAGAGTGTGAAACAAAAGCGATAAGAAGAGCTTGCAAAACACACGTTGCCAAGTAACGGGGACACAACGACATCGTCAAATCCTTCTGAGTAAACACTAGGAGGAAAACAATACCAGGTTTATTCCATTTGAATTACGCTTCATGACTAGCCTATATAGCCTCCGTGGCACGTAACGCCCTACGAAGCAGGCGCTCTGTCGCATTTGGAAGCCTAGGTCGATATGGCTGTGTGACGTAAAAGGTATAACTTAGTGACCCCTGTTCAGTCCGCATAATAGCGACCTTTAGATTGAGTACGAGTACGAAGACGAACTTTTCTGCGCAGTGGAGAAACAACAATGGAAAAGAACCATGAGCAATGGTAAACTCGTCTTCGTACTCGTCTTCGTCCTCAAATCTAAAGGTCTCTAATAACCAGAGAGGACAACCTCGTACCCAGGGTCTTCTCAGTGCCTGGGGAGTGAGCGCCACTCCCCTCGGGCACTGAGAAGACCCTGGGCACGAGGTTGGAGAGAGGACTGTGACCAACCCCAAAACAACAAAGATCTTAACCCACAGTTTCGACCTTTTGGGTATACTAAAGAGCCAAACATATATGTATTAATTACATTAATGTGTTTCAGTCATGTGTTTTTCAGTAATGTTTTTTACGAAGTCAGGTTTTTAAAAGAACAAGGAAATATTAAATGTTTTGCTACTGAATCCTGTGTCTCTGACGGGATATGATTCCGCGAGTATTTTAACATCGTTATCACTCGTCTAACGTGGGCTTTATTCAGAAAATGTCTTAGTCCCTAAACGTTATTTCGACAGACATACTCTGGGGGTATACTACAACTGTCCCAAGAGTAGGTACTAGCTATGGTAGCTATGGCACTTTGTATATTTTTGTAGAGCAAAACAAAGAGAATTAATAATTATTATTTCCAAAAGTAATCTCGACGCCGTCCTCGTTTTGTTTACAAAGTTTCACGTCTTCATGACGACGGTAAGTCGCGGAGAGTTGAGAGGTATTGCTTAAAGGACATTGGCAACAAAAATTAAGTTTGTCTAATATAAAAGAACTCGTAAAATGATAAAGTAACATCTTTTACAACGTTTTCGTATTTTACTTCGTTTTTGAAATATTTCAGTTTGTTTGAAATGTAAATGAGATGGTCTCCGACGTCAGGTGCAGGGTAGAGAATTTTCACTCATTAAAATATTAGTTCAATATTCAAGTTTGTTCCACAAATTTACTTGAAAATGTGCTTATAATAACTCCTCATGGTAATGAACGTTGTAATTAACAATCACTGAGATATAAGACATTTTTTAATGAGTGAAAATTCTCTACCCTGCACCTGACGTCAGAGACCATCTCATTTACATATCAAACAAACTGAAATATTTCAAAAACGAAGTAAAATACGGAAAAGGTGTTACTCTATCATTTTACGAGTTCTTTCATATTAGACAAACTTAATTTTTGTTGCCAATGTCCTTTAAGAATGACTTCAACAGACACTAAAATCGTTGTAGAAGCAATGAACGGTTTTCGAAATCGTAAAACAAGCTTCGAGTATTAAATACGCTAGTCAATCAACCTTGTTTCTTTTAAATGTTGAAATTTATATGGCTTAAAGTAGCAATAGGATTATCTGGTATCGCCTTGTAAAAAAGACCCTAATCTATAAAATATTTCCTGTCCGGCCCAGTCAAAATCGGTCGTATAAGACTGATGAAGTCGTGAATAGAAAAACACATTACACGGTAACGCCGAGGGTAACGCAAGATTAAAAATTGAAACTCGACAACCGCCAGGCACATGAGATCCACTCACACGCCAAGTTTGATTTGATAAAAAACTCTGCGATTGGTGGCATTTTGAATTTTCATGATGCTACGCGGGCGTGAAAGATGGCCTTTCAACCTGAAGTTTGTCAACCTGATTTACAAGTAAAAGCCGGTTTATTGAGCTTTCAGAAAATGTATAGCTTTGGCAACAGTTATGGTTATTTCCAGAGATATTAATAGAACAAAGAGGTGGTTCAATTTTGGATGTTTTTCAGCCGGACAGGAAAGAGTTAAGCAAATTATTCCATTGAGTTCAGCCTGCGCACTAGATAATAGTCGGCAGAACCATGTTGAGCCCGCCAACACCACTAACCCAGCGGTGACAGTTCGTCGTGAAACAGTCGCAAAACGTTCGTAAACCTACCACACGTTAATTAAAAATATGTTAATATATACGCGCACACGTGGAGAAGAGCGTTCATGCAGAAGAAATTATACATGGCAAACTCTCAATCCTGGACCAGTAAATTCGATTTTGTGATCGATAGTCACAACGTATATGTAGATACTTTCCAAAAGGCAAACGACGTTATTCGGGATTTAGAAATATCAATCGCAACAACGTATGCTGCGAGGTTTCAAAATATATTTGTGGACTGACAAAATATATTTGTCGACCGACAAAATATATTTGTCGACTGAAACTATTATATGCGCATTGCATATTTGGACCATCATAATATACTGTGTAAATGCAGTTGGGCATTTCTGCATTTGCCATAGAACATTCGTAAAGTAACTTACTAGTCATAGATGCTTTTAAATAAGTGATAAAACCTGTTGTGCTGTGTAGGTATAGTGTAGAAAGGTTGGTGTACTGCCGAAATAGCGTGTAAGTTGTCTAACATTTCGAGCGAAGGCCCTGGGTCAGAGAGTGAAACGTAAAATGAAATAATCACTCATTTATTATTTCACATTACGTTTCAATCTGACGAAGGGCCACTCGAAACGTTAAACAACTTACACACTATTTCATAGACTTGCTCCAAATCTGCCTCTTGATTGTTTATTTGTTTCGGGTTTGTATAAAGACGGGTTTGTTTCGAGAATACAACCCGACTTGAAGCAATATTTACGACGGTTCGTAAATAAAAACGAACATATTACCGCTGGGTTAGTGGTGTTGGCGGGCTCAAAATGGTTCTGCCGACATAAAATGTCGGGAGAATTATGCAGACATGCGGCTAAAAGCTGACCTGCTCCAGACTAAAAATAGCAACATCGCTGAAGCGCAAATTGTGTTTTAGTAAGAGTTACTGTTGTCAGAGCACATGGTCAACTTTCCTGCGGCGTATATTATTATTATTTACGCCACAGGAAAGTTGGCCATGTGTAACCACAAAGAGTTAATTGAAAATAGCGAGGAAAATAGAAACGTTTTACTTTCTACACACTAGATAAAATTTGAACCGCGGAAAAAACATCTATAGACAACGATTCTGTCGATATAATTTACACTCACATTGTTTCAACTTGGGTATTATAGATGCTTTTAAACGGTTTAGCTTTTATCGGCTGGATATGTTTTCTCTATTTACGTTTGGGATGTGTCTAACGTTAAATACAGTGCGCAAAGAGGCAAGAAACTCGAAGAGAATAAACCAACAGAATAAACCACGTTTGTCGGAATCTCGCCACAGAATGAAAACATTGACAGATAGCATGTATAATATTACCATAATCATAACGACATATCGCGGTGTTGCTATTTTTAGTCCGGAGCAGGTCGGCTTTTAGCCGCATGTTTATGCAGGATAGCTTTCTCGGATAATGTTTTCATTATAGATAAACTTGTTTATTGTTTATTAATTCTACAAGTTCTCAACTTCTATGTTCACAATTTTCTACAACCAGTTTTACATTTGTGATGTTTACATAACTTTGTTACGAATACGATATTATATTATTCCGGTTGAGGCCGCATGATAATGATGTTGAGGTATCAGATATTTTTATTTCAGTCAATAATTTTGTAGTTGATGAAGGAATTTTCGCGCATACCAAGATATGCTCTGTAGTGTTCATTCATTTCGATAAGGCGCAATCGGAATTTGGCAAACGGTTTGAGCTAGATAACTTTGGTTGAGCGATTTGAGCCAAGATTAAACACCATGCCAATGCTTCAATATAACACTAGCATGTGAGGACAACATTTTTTGCTGTCTGTGCTGAACTGCAGTTTCATTGGTCATGACGCGGACACCTGTGAAATTTACCTAGTGGTGCACGAGTTTCATCTGTCGACAATACACCAAGATTCACTCTGTTTGGTCGGCAGAATTTTGTTTTTCACACAATATAGTTTGTGTCGTTCCTGTTGATTTCAATACTAAATAAATATCTACAAGGTCAGGGTGAATCGTTTGATTATAAACGGCTGTACCGTGCCGATTCGACAAATCACTTTTTCTTTATCAATATTTATAAAAGTGTTAATTTTCTTTTAAGATTAGAGCTTACCTTATGTTTGTGCATTAACCTAGATTTATTCTTGGCATGACTTTTCATTTAACGACGTGGAAAATAAAAATCACTGTCCAGAATGTTATAGTATAAAAAATAAAACTCAAAATTATATTTGTCAGATTAACAAAAAAACCTAGCTTACTAATTATCTAGCCTCCTCCGCAGGCACTCTGTGGCTTCTTTTATCCGAGTCTTATCGAGCTATAAGGCTGTACGAGCAATGTTTTCGTTGCATGGGATTGCAACTAATTATCACAGCCCCCATTGAGTTAGTCAACATAATTTTGAAAATTGCGAAATTGTTTCCTAAATAATAACAGCATTGAAAATATTAAAAATTTGCAAACGTTGCTTGCCGGGTTCTTGTGTATCACAGTTGCCTATGGTGGAGAAATTTGACACTGTCTTATATTCATGGGATGTTCACACATCCATTGTTCAATGGTATTTGTTTCTGAAAGTAATCTACACCGACACAACTGTTTATTAACAAGAACTTTATTCATTACGTGTATTCTATGTATTTGTGAAAAACATAATTAAAAATAGTGGCCTAAACACAATTTAACAAGGCCTAAACAAAGTCTAGTCTATTATAAAACTATGCATGCACTAACAACTACTGTAACAGCGAAATGTCATATAATGCTTAAATGTCATCTGGATTAAAAGTTCAATCTCTTCCTTATACAGAATTCAATCCACCAAATCACCATAAAATGCATTCGAGAAAGGACTTGCTTCCAAACCATGCATAAATTCATGAGCTGCTACCAGAAACTCGTCACGACTTATCTGCCCGTTCCCATTGGTATCCAGTATATTAAAGCAACCGACGACCTTTGCTTCGGGAATATCAGGGCCTAATACTTTGAAGAATGCTATGAACTCTGGTATGGAGATGACGCCGTCTTTATTTGTGTCGATCAGGTCGTACATAATACCGCTGGCGACAAGGGAGGCCTTTTGCTGTTCAGGGTTCATGGCGAGTAGTGAGTCACTGGCATTCTTGGCTGCTTGCTCTATGGGAATTTTCAGTCCTGGTTTGAGACCAAGCTCATCAGCTACCCGCAAGAACTCTTTGCGTGTCACTTCAGCTTGCTTTTCAGTCATTTTACCGCATTCTGTCAACTTAATACCCATGAGTTCGTAGTCCTCTCGAGATAGGAAGCCATCGTGGTTAACATCTATTCTTATCATACGTGTTCTCATTTTTCGCAAATGGTAAGCTCTCTGTTTCTCAGTCACAATTCGACTCATGATGATCAATGCTTACAGCGAACTTCTGATAGCAAATGCCAAATTAATTATTAAATAGGCTAAGTCTTTATATAGAGCGCGTCTATAAAAAGGGTGGGGAAATCAATAAGTGTAGAAATAGACCAATGACATGCTGAGGAGTCATGTTAACAACGTTTGCACCTATATGTCTATTGTCCATATCATTACTCATGTCAACAGGTAACGGTGTGGTGCTAGCACTGTTAATAGAATTAAAAACAGGAATTGCTCTGTCTTTTAAATCCGGATGCAAGTGGGTGACAGGATTCGAACGGGTTGTTCAACGCTTTCTTTGTTTGAAAAAATCTAATAAATTATCACAGACAGAAACAACAAGTTCTGTAACCCCTGAGGACAAATTTTCTGCTGAACTATTTCATTGACTGGTTTGAATATATTTACACGTGTTGTTTTTCACACAATATAGTTTACGTCGTCCGAGAAAGAGAGTTTTAACAGTTTTATTTGTACGAAATGAAATGCTTCCGTATTAGGTTTTACCTACAAAACCATTGTCGTACTATATCGCTGTAGGCAAAGGTAAGATAGAAGTCAATATTCAAATGAAACTCAGCTTTCGTGACATATTGCAATGTCCGTAATAACGAGTTGTCGTATAACTATCTAAGAGAAAATGTGTAAGCAGGGACCCGAGCAGTGAGGGGTCGACTGTATCTTAAATGGTTAAAAGCAGCAGTAGGTGAAGAATTTCAGAAAAATGGCACCAGAAAAAGGCACCGCTAATTTAATAATGCATGTGGAAAAAATGGCACCTCGCAAAGAACAATCCAAAATCATTTAAGCCCGGTTTCCATATGATCGCAACTATCGCAACGATCGCAGAAATAAAGAGTTCTGCGATCGTTGCGATCGTATGGAAACCGGGCTTTAGAAAAACATACTAACAAGGCTTCAAAAGTTTCTTGTATTTACAGAAAGTTGGAAATTATCGAGGCGAAAACAAAATTCTAATGATTTTTCCCGGTACAAGGAAGCCTGGTGTCCAGAATTGTGCCAGCAGTCGATGGATGGAACAATTTATAAATTCGATGTTTTTGTTGCAATCCAAATTGCAATATAAACTTCGACCTCTGTACGATGTAACGACAAAAGTGCAACGTGATTTAGAATGTCGAATTTTTTCCTAACATGGCACAATGCATATGGGCCGATATGGCGTCTTGGCGAGAATAACACCTCGAACAGTTCCGGCGTCTTTCAAACGAGATTACGTCGGCGGCGCATCTACATGTAGGCCGATAGCATCGAAACGTATAAAAAGCGCTAACGGTGTTATTCAAACAGGGCCGCCGAAAGCCAAGATAGGCCCAAGGGAAGGTGTGGAAGCTTCATTCTACGTTTAGGATTTGCATGATGGTTATCGTTTCGGGCCCCTTATTTGGCCCGGGCCCTGGGGCAGTAATCCGCCGGTGTAACAGGACCAGATGCCCCCCCCCCCCCGGGCATCTGGTACTAGCCCCCTTTAGGACCAGATGCTTCCCTTGCGAAATCGTTTGACGATCTTCGTAAAACATCGTAAAGGACATTTGTAGTACACGTTTTGTGACGTAGAAGTTTTACACGTGATTCCTAACCTTTCGCCGTTCGGACTTGTCAACGCTGTGAAGTTTGAACGAACGAACAAACGATCTATTCTGTTTCTCTTGTCAAGGTAAGACGACTGAGATAGCTACGTGTACTTGTTACTGGTTAAACGCTCACCAAACTGAAATATGGCTCAGTGACTGCGAGGTATCTGTGATTTCTTGCCATCACAGCATCGCTTGTCACGAGCATGATATCACATTGTTTGTTTGTACATATAGTTTTCCTTCTATTGTAGGTGTAATTTACTGTGAGTTCATTGTTTCTCACGATATTGAGCATGCAGAAGAATACACATTCGTGTCCCTCATTACACAGCTGTGAGATATAAAGTGACAGAATATACTGAACTGCATTTTTAAGAAACAAATAACAAGAAACAAATACTGATTAACTTGGTTTATCAACTGTTATAATGTCAACTTTTTGGGTTCATATTGAACTGCATTGTTATGCAAGCCTTTTACAGAGAACTATGTTATACAACTATTTTATCTTTATGTTCAACTGCATTTTTATGCAACTGTTCAACTTACATTTTTTAATATTACACATGTTCATATTGTGAATAGATGTTGAAAACGGTTACAACACAAGGGGGGTCAACATGGTTGGGGCAGACGTGAGACATATTTTAAGTGCCAGGGGCAGATGAAGCATGTGCAGGGGGCCCTGGCTGCACATATAATGAATGTCTTACCCCAGATAGATGTCTAACGTACCCCAGAGTGCGAGTACCTATGATCTAGCAAGCTCGTTGTGAGCTCCATATATATGTAGAACTCACTGTTCTGGTATTACCTAAACCATAACCGCATGGGTACGAGGCTGTACTACCTCCGCTGCGACTTGGACTTCAATAAGCCCACCACTTATTTTTGCAATTTTGCACAATATCACAACTGTCTTGGATTTCGAGGCAGCACTTCCCTTGCGATAGTAACTTCTAGTTTTAGCAGTATTATTGTGATACCATAAGCCAGTGAGTGAAGTCAGCCGTAGCGTCATGACATGCATTGAAAGTGTCACGGCATTCCGCGGTGAATAATTTATATTAGCATTCGCTTAATTAAAAACTGACGAATTTAACATTACAATTCTGCGCGCGCTCTCCATACTTCCCGGATAATTATGTTTATTATATGTAAAATATTGTCAGACACAAAGCGTTACAGACTGAGTCCTGTTTTTAACAAGAAAAGAAAAGAAACGAAGGCGGATTATTTATAAGTGAGATAGAAAAACAAAACCCGCTTGAATTGTTATTACATGAAAGCAATGCCCGGTTGGCGTGAAGCGAGCTGGCCCGGTAAGCGGGCTGGCTCGCTTTCATGTAATAATACCGTTCGCTTTCAGCCTGGTTCGCTTTGGTGATGTTTACGTTACTCGGCGGGCTAGCCTGTTTACCGAGCCAGCCCAGCAACCGGGCCAGCTCGCCTCCATGTAATCAGGGCCTTACTTTGAAAACCTCTCAGCATAGTTCTTGAAATATAATTTACACAATTTACATATATCATATATTAATGTTTTTCTGGACCATTGATGTAATGACGGCTGCACCATTTAATCTTAAGGTATATAAGTATTTAGTTGTTTTACAAACTAATTGGGGACACCATTGTGAGAGATGTATAGGCTTCATATAGGTGCCGTCGACAAGTTCGCTATAACTATATAGTCGACGTTGGAACAACGCTCCACTTTTCGACTTCCCCCTCAAGTCACATTCGTTGCAATAGCCGAAGCAGGGTCGACCTTAATTAAAATCGCCGACCTTAATTAAAATCGCCGAACTTAATCGTTGGCACGTTGCAAACGTCGAACTTATTATGTACTTAATACCTTGTATTAGGTTTGGCACATGATAAGTTCGACGTTTAGTACAGACCTTATCATCTTATTCAGTACTATAGAGTATAGCCAGTGCTAAAATGGTTAAAAAGAATGTCGAAAAGAATGTCGGAAAAAATGCAACCGGAAAAATAAGGCGAATGTTTTTCTCAGCATTGCGTAAAAATGTTCTAGTAACATCAGACTACTTCAAAAATTTCATACATGTATTTACAGAAAGTTAAAAATTATCAAGGCAAATGTTTTGTTACAAAAGTTTTTTTCGCTGCCATTTTTACCGGCTCGTTTACCGGATGGAACAATTTATAAATTCGATATTTTTATTGCAATCCGGATCACAATGTAAAGTTCGAGCATTCGGTCGGATGTAACTACAAACGTGATTTAGAACGTCGAATTTTTCACGTTTTTCCCAACATGGCACAAGGCATATGGCGTCTTTGGGGAGAATAACACCTCGAACAATTCGGTAGTTCCGGTGTAACAGGACCAGATGCCCCCCCTCTAGATTTCCCCTCCCCAAGCATCTGGTACTAGGACCAGATGCCCCCCTTTAGGACCAGATGCCCCCCTTGCGAAATCGTTTGACGATCTTCGTAAAACATCGTAAAGGACTTATACGCCACATTCGCCATACGCTAAGTAGTCATATATACACTTGTACTCGTCTGATTCGTCCACAAATGTTGAAGGCATTCTTACTTGATAGATCCGATCCGTCAACAATATTAGACCCGTGTGAAGAAGTGAACGACAGAATAATTTCTTAGCTTTTATATTGGATATTCGGTCATATTGAATCTCATAATAGTTACACGTCATCGCGCCAATGATGCATGTTATAGACAATGAACTAGCGCGCTTTTCAATAGCACTTTGTTTTTCTATCTCACTTATAGATAATCCGCCTTCGTTTCTTTTCTTTTCTTGTTAAAAACAGTTCTCAGTCCGTAACGCTTTGTGTCTGACAATATTTTACATATAATAAACATAATTTTCCGGGAAGTATGGAGAGCGCGCGCAAAATTGTAATGTTAAATTCGCATGTTAAATTCGTCAGTTTTTACTTAAGCGAATGCTAATATAAATTATTCACCGCGGAATGCCGCGACACTTTCAATGCATGTCATGACGCTACGGCTGACTTCACTGGCTTATGGTATCACAATATCACTGCTAAAATTATCATACACAAAGCTTTCGAATCCTTTCAAATCGTCTAGATGAAGTTTCTTAATCTGTTGAACGCTTTAAAAGTTTCAACGTTCGTTTCAAAACTGTTTGTACCACAAAAGTCCTTTACGATGTTTTACGAAGATCGTCAATCGATTTCGCAAGGGGAGCATCTGGTCCTAAAGGGGGGCATCTGGTCCTAGTACCAGATGCCCGGGGAGGCATCTGGTCCTAGTACCAGATGCCCGGGGGCAATCTAGAGGGGGGCATCTGGTCCTGTTACACCGGCATCTTTCAAAGGGGATTAC
The DNA here is from genome assembly GCA_035772405.1 of Chrysogorgia sp. JL179-B06. Lineage (NCBI taxonomy): Eukaryota > Metazoa > Cnidaria > Anthozoa > Scleralcyonacea > Chrysogorgiidae > Chrysogorgia > Chrysogorgia sp. JL179-B06. The sequence continues at coordinate 2,278,043 of JAYKKM010000391.1, forward strand.
GTCGAAAATGTAGCTGCTGTTGCATATCTTTACAGGATAATTATACAACTGCTCAGCTGTCCTGCTTAAGGCGCGCATTTTAGTCATGCTGCAGGCCGATAGCGGCTGAGAAGACGATACATGGACGATGGTCAAGCTCATATCCTCACAGGAATCGAGTCCCGCACAGGAATCGAACCTGTAACCTTCTGATTGCCGGTGAGACGCTCTGACCATTGAGCTACCGAGACTCAGATGGAGAGCGAAGGTTACAATGAGAATTTGAAGGTTCCTGTCGACTGTCGTGGACCGAGAAACATTTTCTCTAAGGATATGAGCTTGACCATCGTCCATGTATGGTTTGTTTACTCCAAGCTCTAACACATTAATCACAGCAGTGTCTATATCATTACTGTCAACAGGTAACGGTGTGCTAACCCTGTTAATAGGATTAAAAATAGGGTTTTTGATCTCTTTTAAATCAGGATGCAAGTAGGTGGCAGGATTCGTGCTGGGTGTTTAACTTTTTTCGTTTGACAAATCGACTAAATTATCACAGATAATTTAATACAACTTCACTAGCCTGAATGAGAACAAAATTTTCTGCTGAACTGTTTCATTGACTGGTTTGAATATATTTACACGTGGGTGATGACCCGCGTCATCTGTCAACTTTCCCCATCTAATTTACCTGGTGGGGGAACACCAATTGAATTTGAATAGCCATATAGACTGTCGATTTTCTTTTTTCGATTTCCAACAGTTTTATTTGTACGAAATGAAATGCTTCCGTATTAGGTTTTACCTTAAAATATACAATATAGCCAGTGTTAAAATGGTTAAAAGCAGCTGTGAAGAATATCGGGAAAAATTGCAGCTCGCAAAGAACAATCCAAAATCATTAAGAAAAACATACAAACAAGGCAAATGTTTCTCCCAGAACTGCGTAAGAAATCTTCTAGTAACAATAAATTACTTCAAAAGTTTCATACATGTATTTACAGAAAGTTGGAAATTATCAAGGCGAAACAAAATTATTGATAATTATAAATGATTTTAGGTGCCATTTTTACCGGTATTTCAACACCAGCGTCATACTTACAAAGAAGTCAATGACGTGGTGTTCCACATTGTGACCAGCAAATAAATTCAATGTTTTTGTTGCAAACCGGATTGCAATGTAATATTCGACCACCTCTGTACGATGTAACAACAAAAGTGAAACGTAATTTAGAACGTCGAATTTTTTACGTCTTTCCCAACATGGCACAAGGGATATGGCAAAAATAATATCCCCAATTCCGCCTTTCCGCTTCCGCTTTTTATCCCGTTTCAGTGCGACATTTACTATAAAACAATCTCCATGAACTTGCACATCATCAGTCGTGAAAGACAATACAGAGATGACGTCTACAACTGTCTCCGAGTCAAACCCGAAGCGAAATGTGATTACGGGACCGCAGTGGTTCGGACAATGCAAGAAAATAAAAGTATTGGATTCCTACATGAATTACTTCGATTCCGAAAAGAATTCGAACGAGGTTCTTCTGTTTTTCCATGGCAACGCAACATCCTCTTATCTCTGGAGGAATATTATTCCTCATTTGCAATCACAGGCACGCTGCCTTGCGCTCGATCTGATTGGCATGGGCGAGTCAGGAAAATCGGGTAACAAGTCATACAGGTTCGTAGACCATTACAAGTACTTTTCTGCCTGGTTAAAGTTGCTGAATCTACCAGAGAAAGTGATGATTGTGTGCCCAGTGCTGTAATAGTTACATAATTTTTGTAACTAGTTACAGTTACAGTTACTTCATGAGAAAAGGAACTAGTTACCGATACAATTCGTTCGACTATTAAATTCGAGAAAGCATGGGAATTAGATAAAATTATTGTTTAAATTGACCAGAAGAGAATTTTCAAAATTACGATCAGTCATTGAGCAACGATGTGGTCTGAAAATTAATCCTGCGCAGCTGAACAGTCTTTCACATGCTGCACTTGCAGGCACCGGTGTGTTCAGTTCAATGAAAAGCTGGCGCAGCTTCGGCAATCTTGCATATGCAGATAATTCTTCATTATAGCTTTCCAGAAACAGCTGCAGCTCAGATGCAATTCTGTGGTTTTACCTAGAGAAAAAATCGTTATCATCTTCAACAGATGAAATTGAGGTTTCAGCTTCGCGAACAGCGACAACACCTGTGTCACGTTCCAATCATTCATTGATCAAGTCCATACCTGCAATAAAAGAAGGAAATGTTCATAGTTAAATAAAGAAAGAAGAAAATACCCTGTTATACAACCATGACTTTTCAAATATACTGTAATTTGAATCCTGCTTGATTATGTTAAATAAAAAAAACAATATGTTAAATAAAACAACCAAGTGGACCAACTAACCTGGACATGTTTACGCAAATTCGACAATGATGCTAGCCAGCGGAGCACTCCTTAACTTTCGGTGAACAAAATAAACAAGTTAGTTTCACGGTTTGTCCTGCCAGTGATTTGAACTGGAACATCGTTTCCAAATGCGGCCATGGATTTGAATCAGATACTAATTGTGCCGAAGACATCTTGATGCGCTACTTGTAATCGCTCAAGTCGACGAATGAATAAATGCACGTGTTATGCATGTTATTATGGCATTTGCATATAATCATATGCATTGTCCATAATGCATTGCAGCGAGGTTGGGAGCACAGAGTAATATGGATATCGTAAAAAGTAACGGCGCTTCTCGACGACAAATGTAACTAGTTATCGTTACTTTTTCCTAATTTTTGTAACTAGTTACAGTTACAGTTACCTTCTAAAAAAAGTAACTAGTTATCGTTACAGTTACTCGAAAAAGTAACGATTACATGTAACTAGTTACTTGTAACGAAGTTACTCACAGCACTGTGTGTGCCACGACTGGGGTTCAGGATTGGCATTTCACTGGTGTTCCTTGAATAGTGGGCGAGTCAAGGCACTGGTGCATATGGAAAGCGTTGTGGATACCATAACAACATGGGAAGACTGGCCAGAGATCGACGTCGACATAGCAAAGATACTGTCGGACGAAGGCGAAGAGATGGTGATGAAACACAATTTTTTCGTAGAAATAATGCTACCGGCGAAAATCATACGAAAGTTGGAACCAGAAGAAATGGAAGCCTATTTGAAACCGTTCAAGGAAGAGGGAGAATGTCGTCGACCCACGCTGACATGGCCTCGGGAAATTCCACTGGAAAAAGGAGGTCCAAAGGATGTCCTTAAAATTGTTAGAGATTACAACACATTCCTGAAGTCCACTGATGATCTTCCAAAATTGTTCATCGAGGCAGATCCTGGTTTCTTTACCAACGCCATAAGGAAAGCTGCTCTGGAATGGCCAAATACTTCTGTTGTTAAACTGAAAGGGTTACACTTCCCTCAAGAAGACTCAGCTGATGAAATTGGCAATGCAATCAAAACCTTCATTGGAAATTTGAACAAGGCTTGAACATAGTTTCAATGACACTTCAAATATGTTATTTTTAATAGTAATTAAAAGACCTATATTTTCGTAGTTAAAAAGTGGATACATGACATTGTTCTTTACCTTTGCTGCTTGACTGCAAATTCAATTTTTGTTTTGTTAACCTTGGTGTGATACATATACATTGCTGTATTTTATATCCCGTATAAATTTTTACATGTTTACTTATAAACTAATTGTTAGTGTTATAAAAAAACAACTTATAAACTAATTGTAATTGTTATAAATAAAAAATTGTTAGTATATATGTTGGCTTGGAGTCTATTCGAAACCCTAACAGACTTTTCATATTATTAAGATTCCTAGCGCGACCATTGCTGGTACTCTGTCTCTATTGCTAGCCTGCACCGCCCATAGCCTGCATATTTGCAATTTTGCAAGATCGAAGTGCTTTTCCCGTTATTTAATTGTGAGGAGAATTATTGCGGAATTATAGGGCACGAAGAAATTACAAAAAGTGTTTGCGAGATAAGCGCATATCCCTGCAGCGGGGAGGCAGCAATAATAAATTAAATTTCGGCTTGATGTGACAGTGATGACATCGCGGATTCTTTCAAACGAAAATTGTTCTATCTGTCATATATGATCACTTTGTGATAAGCTGTTTTCTTTTGAGACCACTAGGAAAGCTATAGCCTCCTCCACAGGCAACTCTATGTCTTCCTAGATAACCTACACTACTGAGTCGACAGAGAGTTGTTGACTCGAGCGGGATTACCGCGTCAACTGAGAACAGTGTGGTAAGTGCACGAACTTAACGCTTATGATCATCTGTAAGGATGTGTAGTGTTTCAATTCTATTTCAGAATCATCCTCAGGGTAACATGACTTTTTTAAAAAACTTATCAACACGATTAATTTACAATATTAAAAAATAATTTACACGCAATTTTCAAAGCAATCATATTGTGTCTATATATTTCATGTGTAAACGCAAACTTGGGCCGAGCCTGGCCCGGATTATAGTAAACTATTACTGCGCATGTTCGAAAATTAGCGTTACAATTGGCATTACAATTAGCATTACAAAAATTAGTCCTGACCGAGCGCTGAGCCAGGCCGGGCCTAGGCCGAACCCGGGCTACTTTTAACTCAGACCGAGCCTGGGTTAACGCGGGCCCAAACAAGGGCTCGGCCCGGGCTAGTTTCGCCAGTGTAAACGGGGTATCAGTCAGTTAACTCAGGCTCGTAATTTCCAGTGAAAAGCCAATGATAATTGCCAAGTCCGTCGAACGTTAATGGACGTGTTTCTACGGACTTGGCTTCATGATTGTCTATAATGATTTCACTGCCGTACTATAAATACGTCATGACAGACTATAGTATGTGTGATTGAAGGTGTAAGTTTTCAGGATTTTAGCAATGAAAGTGCAATCGAATCATATCCTCTCTGGTCGAGAGCATATTGCGCAGATAGGGAAGACCTTGCACAAGAATTTTAGCGGGGAGACGTACATCCCAAATATGCTAAAAGGAAAGAGAGAAATCCCATTGCTCTCAGGTAAGGATTAATGTCCAATACCCACGATCGGACTCCGATGGACAAACCACATTTCAGATTGTTCCGATGGATCTGATGGGTGCCTGAGTGTAACTCAAGAAGTTTCAGTTCGTCCGATGGACCCGATGGACAAGAGTGTTTTCCGTCGGACAAATATTTGTCCGATAGAATAGTTCATAGTAAACTGGCATGCTAGGGTGCATAAGTGAACGAAGTCAAGAAGTCTACTCATTTTTAGTATAAGTCTACCGCGATCAGCGTGTGCAGTTGTAAGCATATGGTGAGCGTATTCACGATCAACACAGTTGTCAAAGAGCCATGCACATTGCAGATTAAGTCAGTTACTTTCAAAACCTACCAACAGAGTCAGAGAACAACTCGACCAAAAGCAAAGCTGTCGAAAAGAAATAACTCGGCTATTGACCCGCAACATGCCTCACGGTTCGGAAAAGCGTGAGGGAAATATTATTGGGCCATTTTGCAATAAAAATAATGAAGCCGAATTTAAGACTTGTGTTACCACAGGTAGGCTAAGTAATTAGCTTTAATTGGGGCGCAATGCGAGCTTTTTTCACAAGGTGATACCGTGGATAACTCTAGCCTCCTCCGCAGGCAACTCTGTGGCTTCTTTTTTCCGAGTCAAATCGCTTCCAAGGCGGTGGAGTAATGTTTTCGCTTGGATTGCAGGGAAGTATAGGGATTGTGAATGGATTGATTGATGATGGGACAGCAAGGGATCTCTGGCTCGGTCAAAAATGGCCAAAACAGCGTTGGAAGCTATTTGACTCGGGAAAAAGAAGCCACAGAGTTGCCTGCGGAGGAGGCTAGGATAGCCCTATTGCTACCTTAAATGCCATCGTAGCCTGCGAGCCGGCTCTCTGCGGGTTGGGGGAGGGTGGGTTGGCAGAGCGCCGGCTCGTAGGCTAATGCTGTCGTTGTTGAGGTTGACGTCGTTGGTTTTAAATGTTGTGTAGGCAATGCGAAACGTAAATAGGGAATATATAATAAAGGTGGTAAACAGCCAAACAAGTAACTTACTATTCAAGGACGTAACTAGTGAAATGTCGGTTATTAGCTCGTTTGTGACACTTGCCGTGCGTGTACACAGACTTTCCACTATAGCGCTGGTAATAGTAATAAATAATAACTATAGCAGGACGCCTTGGAACTTCCACGGGAAGGGAACCTGGAAAAGAGCGTTACACATAGACGAACAAGCGTATTACTATTATTGGGCTATTCCATTTAATATCCGCACCCCTCCTATCGAGGACCTTGGAATTCTTCAGGGGTAGGGTCATATTGAGCCTTGGAATTCCTCAAAGGTAGACATTTTCTAGCCTGGAATTCCTCAGGGGAAGACATTTTCTAGCCTGGGGTCGTGGATCTGAAGCATGTGTCCTCGATAGGAGGGTACGGTTATTAAATGGAATAACCCATAAAAGATAAAATGAGCTTACCTCAACAAACCATTTACTTCATCAACAATATGCTTCAGTTTAAAGTAAGCGTCAGCTGGAGGAAGTTTTAACTCCAACATCAATCGATCAATCTTAACAAAAGAATTGATAAGATTTATTACAGGTATCACAAGAATGTCATGATCATAAAGCGCAATCGTCAAACACACAAAACTGGGTACAACCAATGAAAACAAAGAGAGTTATACTGCAACCAATCAGAAAACGGCTACAAAAAAGCGCGTAAAAACGTTGTATCTTGCGAGGCGCATCACAACCTCGTACTCTCAGGCTTTTCTTGAGGCCGGGTGCTTCGCCGGATGAAAACCCTGGTGACGCTGCTCATGATCTGCTAAAATCTAGCATTTTTGTGTCTGCTGAATACGGGGATGGCTAAAAGGGATGACTCAAAAGGACCTTCCTGTTTTTGTTTGGTCTTTATTTTTCGTTAGGTTAGGGTTGGAGACCTCTCGGTGATGGGGTGTGACTATTCAGCGGAACTGGGTTAGCAACGGTTAGGGTTAGGTTAGCATAGGATAAATGTTATGGTTACAGCTGTTAGGGTAAGGGTTAGGATTGAGATTAGGGTTAGAAGTTCTAGAAAATGTGAAGGTTCTTTTGAGCCATCCCTTTTAGTCTTCACTGCAAAATACACTTAGTTAGCAACAATCTTGTGACTTTGAGCGTGGCAGTCACGTGACAAAGAATACGTTACGAAAGACAGCGAAAGTTTGCCGAAAAAGTGTGGCAGTCACGTGACAAACGAATACGTTACGAAAGTTTGCCGAGATCGCTTTGCTTCACCACGCGTTCCTGGTCGTGAGTACGCTGCTTCCTTAGCTTTTTTGGCCCACGATAAGTATTGAAATACGTTTATTGTTTATCTACACTAAGTTATCGACGTACGTTCGTGTGGCAACGGGGGAACGGACAATACGTCATAACCGAACACGTTACGCAAGGTAGCGAAAGATTCCGAGATTGTTTCAAATATATCACCACGATTTCGAGATTTCGAGCAATGCTTCGAGTACGCTTCTTCCTTCGCATTTTTGGTCTACGATAGGGATTGAACTACTTTTGTTGTCTATTGGAGCCATTGTGTTTACATTGAGCAACAATTTGGTCATGTTCTTGAGGTTTGCTAAATTACCGACATATTTCGACATATTTCGACTAATTACCGACAAATTGGCACGACACCGAAGCTACTGTATCTTCTAGTTCAGCAGCTGCTTTTATAGCTACTAGTTAGACTAAACCTTGCTCTTTTACTACTTTATTTACACTAAACCTTCCTCTTTCAATAATGAAAAATAAAATATCCACTTAATCTAAAAATTGGGCTATTATCTCAATAATAATACTATTATCTCAATAATAATACTATTATCACAATAATCAATGATAATTCTATTTAGCATATGCCAAAACAGTGAACAGTGCTTTTTGCGCAATCTGATTGGATAGCTCGGGATATCCTGCACTATTCACTGTTTCGCAAAAAAGATGGTGTCCTTCTCTTGAACGACTTTTCTTTTTACATAATGCAAGAAATTGGTAAAAGCAGGCATGAGGCAGGTAGAAAACAAATACTGTATGCAGGGCAATTATTTTACGTAATATTTATGAAAAACAAGTTGCAAAGAGAGAATAGAAAGTGCTCAAAAACCCGCAGAACGAAATAAATGTGCTCCAAAAACAAACTCGATTGAACGAACTGACTGTTGTCAGTTTTCTTTAGAAAAGTGTACTCCGTAGTTCATATATATCGATATTTGCCTTTATATAGTTTATGAGACAATTTGAATTGCCTTTCATATAGAATTTAATAACATTTACAAACATTAAAAATAATTTCAGTTACAACAAAAACCAAGCAAAACTTAAAGAATCAGTACGGTATCGGCCGTAAAAGATCAATACTGCGATACACTGCCCAAGAAACTGGCGAGTAATGAACTGAATACTAAACAAATGACCTGGGAAACATACTACCGATTTTATAACAGTAAACACCCACAGAAATTATTTATAAATTAAAGGAAATTCAACGACTAAACACATGAAACATTGTCACGTACTGCACTGACCGAAATAAAAACGCTTATATAACTCATCTTTTGCAAAGAACAACTCACCCAGAATTCATTAGTTATCCTTCGTCCTAAGGTTTTCCCATTTACAGTATTGAAATATTTCCTTGGAGCTAAAATCCAGTTTAATATCTAATATCCACCACTATTCACTTCCACTTAATAATTGGTGAATAATTGTTAAATATTTATATCCTTGCTCGACCCTATCGCAGGCAAGATACTTGCCAGGATCGTGCGCTAAATAACCGATTGACCAGAGAGCAAGTGTGGGTTCTGGAAAGAGTGTGGGACCATCAACATGGTATTTTCTGTGAGGAAGCTGCAAGGAAAATGTCAGGAGCACAACTTGTTGACTCGACGGACGAACAAGATGCATGGAGATTGAACGTTCCAACTTACTTCATGAGTTAGGAATATTTTAACCTTAGTGGAAATGCTAATCTACATTTCCAATGGTCAATCTATGCACAATCAATCGAACTGTTTTATAAGCATTGACTTCAATTTTGTAGTGACCGTAACTGCACTATTTTGTCAGTGTTTTTCGTTGACCTCACTATTCTATCTTAATATGTTCTATGTATCACATATTAATATCTTAATACTACCGTAGCAGCCATTGATGTACTGAGGTAGATTTTGTAATAATTATTTTTGTCTTCATCACATTAAATGGGCCAGTTTCTGTTCTAATATTTTTAGTATGCCTTAACACTGTGTTTGCATGGTTATTACATATTTACATAGTTTCTCTGTAAGCTGCCAAATGGCATGCATCAATGCATTGCATTCCTAATTTTATACATTAATTTTGTTTCTATCTTTGTCTCGTGTCTTATGTTGCATTGACCAATGAACTTACTTCTCTCACATTTCGCTCTCTGACTCTGTGTTCAAATGCAGCAGACACATGTACGCCATTGCGTACCTATTTTTAATTAGCGTCGGTATGTTAACACGTTAACACGTTAGTCAAGATATGTCACCTCTGGTCATTTCTTTCTTTCGAACGCGCGTCTACGATTATTGGAATATGTCTATTAACGTTATATCAATTCTCCTAAAAAAACTTTACAAGTCTTATCATGGCGACTTTTCCAATGCTTGTCATCTTTGTCGCAGCGTTGGCGATGCAACATTTTCCAAAAATATTTAACCGTAGAAATACGGGTTTACTTGCCATAGCAGAAGACATTTATGGTAGCAAACTTTCTAGTGACGACTCATTCCCGCATCTTATATGAGCTTCATAGATCACCAAATTTTTTCTTATTATATTGGTAATAAAGTTAAATCATATTTCATATAGTCCATAACCATATTTAGATAAATCTGCTTCTACTAATAAGGGTAGTAACTAGTAAGGGTATTAGTGATCGAAATATCTCATTTATATTCGAACCATCAAGTAACTAGCACTCAGTTGTTCAATGTATAGATCTACACGTCTATAAACTTCTTTTATCTAGAGTAACAAAATGCTTCATTTCTACTCAAATATTATGCAAAATTATATGTTGTTTCTTAGGCCTGCATGACCGCACTTTTGTATAAACAATGGAACTGACAAGTCTTTTTTGTGAATTCAGCTTGTTTGAAAACATTAAAGATTTGAATAATAAGGGAGGGATAATGAGCGCAATCAAGCATTTTCATTCATTTCTTCTACGTGGAGAAGTTTATAGACAGATTTTTATCAATATTTCATTCCAAATTGAACCAATATTTAATGGATTGGTCCTTGGTGTATGACCATCCCTTCTACAAACTTTCATGAAAATCTGTTCATTAATTTTTTTAGATATCCTGCTTACTGACAGACAGACAGACAGACAGACAGACAGACAGACAGACACACAGACAGACAGACAGACAGACAGACAGACAGACAGACAGACGGAGGTAAAAACATAACCTCCTGGCGGAGGTACTGTAATAAGGGTAATAGTGATATGAAATATCTCATTAAATGACAAACCGCTAAGTAATAATGGTAATAAGGGTAGTGATATTAAATATCTCATTTACCACAAGTGAAATAAATACTTACTTTATTGATACATATTGTAACTGCGAGGCGTTCCTGAATAGCATGTTTTAAAAGTCTCTCAGTATTAATCATGATCTACACAAGAAATGACACAAAAGATTACTATTTTATTTTACTGTATATGTAAACAATCAATGGAGCCTTACTTAAACACAGAGTGCTTGCATATATTGGCGGTGAGATGCTCAGCGTGCCAATCATAATTAGTTCAATTACTGTGATTGGTCAGGAAACAAAGAGAAATGAGAAGTAATCAAAACAACAAAATCTCCATTGTTTCGAGACTCCATTGTTTGAATTGATTTTTAAAATTTCAAAGACTCCATTGTTTCGAGGGGGAGGGGCTTCCCAGTTTTATGCGAGCACTTCGTGTTCAAAGTGCATATAAACCTTCACAGTTTTTAGTTGTTTGTATAGAGGATGCGAAAAGAGCTGGTACGTTACTTTACAGTTTTTGATTTAGTCCGGGACTAAATAAAAAACTAGACTCCGTTAGTTGCCGAGATATTTGCTTCCAAAAAGCCCAATTTTTGACTCCCCGCCAGAAATTGGCGAGAATGTTTTCAATGCTTTAGGGCCTGGGAACCAGGAACCGACGCCGCTCGCTCACTGATCTCTGATAATATCTTCCAGTGGTGTAACAGAGGTAGACGGGGCCCTTGGCTCAACTATAACTTCTATATTATCACTATACAGTACAATGTTAAACAATCGTGATTACCTAGACACCTATATATTCCTTCCTCCTCGAGTTAACGTTGGCAAATCGGTAAATCAGCTCTTATCAACTGAATGTCAATCTCCCACCCAGGACATTAATGATTCTTCACCATAAATCGCAGATTCGCAGGCCAGGGGTGGTCCGGGAGAATCGATTATCGGGGCCCCATAAATTAGTTCTGACTAAATATCACGATGAAATATATGTCAGTAATGTCGATGTTAAGCCATAACTTGAGGTCCACACCAATAAGTCACATGCTATATGGCCGCGCGTCGAAGTGACCACTTTTTCGCTGAAATATTCGTTCTTTTATAGCTTATTTCAGTCGCATAATAAGGTTCTAAAGAATATTTTCTGTTCAATATGATCAAAATGCATATTGAACACATTTTCGGTTTCCATTTTATTGGAATATTGGAATAAAAATTATGGAAACCGAAAATGTGTTCAACATGCATTTTGAACATATTTCGTTTGTGAGTAATTTGATGTATCGATGGGCTTCGTCCAATAAATTAAAGTGGTTGAATTTTTGTCTGAAATTAGATGCTACATGCGAAATTCTACGCCGCCATTTGTTTTCGTTTGTGACGTCATAAGTGTGACCCATGGCACAGTTGACACAAAAATCCGTAAATTATCTGTTAGTACAACGACAGTAGTTTGGTTAGAACGGCCAGCAACACAATATTTTCCTCCATGACAACAAGACGAACCAGTTGAAGATGTAGACATTTTCTCTGTTTGACATGTGTGTCATATTTATGACGTCACAGCGCCCAATAAAGCGATCGGAAATTTTGTATCCGAAGTGGCATATTTCGCTATTTCACTTCTGTTCAACCAAATGTCGTTCTGATAGCAGATTTCAAAATCGGAACGTGCAAATTTTCATTTGGGAAATAAAATGGAAAGGAAAAATTTGATGGCAGTGGCACTTCGATATATTGAAGTTCTCTTATTTCCCTTTTTCATGTTATATCCAGCTCTTTGGTGATCTTATAAGCTCTTATTCTTACCCCTTCTGATGCATCAATAAATATGACAACTCCATCACAAAGTCTAAATGCTGCAGTAACTTCATCTGAAAAGTTCACATGACCTTGAAAAATAAATAATTTTGTAAACTTCCCTTAGCGTACCTGGATATCACAGTCTACATGAATAACATGTGTCCTATAGTACAGTATAATATACTTACCAGGTGTGTCAAAGACGTTCAGAAGATATGACTTGTCTCTTGAATCAGGTAAAACCAAAGAAACAGGGATGCTTTTGATACTAACACCACGCTGAAAATAACAATATCTTGTAAACAAGTGTCACCAATCATTTTTAATAACTTGCGATGCTTTACAGTTTATTACATAATTTACAAACAATGCTCTCTTTTTATATTGGTAAAACTAAACGCAAATTAGGCGATCACTTTCGAAAACATCTTAGCTCAGTCAGACGAATCTTAATTTACTTTTTCTAAGGATTTGTGGTGAAGGAAATTCCAAGTGTTGAAATATACACATTTTAAGACAAAACCGGGACCAGTTGCAAAAAATATTAAAATACAACATCAAGGCCTTCATATTATATATCCAGTTATTTGGAAATGAACCTGTAACCCTGTGATGCTAGTGCAGCTCTGACCACTGAGCTACAGTAGTACAGAGGCCATTGCCGAGAGCCTAGTCACGAGTTCTGTATGTATAATGGTGGTAATGCTGGGAGAAGATTTGGGTATATTACAGTACAAGCAATATTTGGCATTTCACTCAATTAAACAGCATGTTCTAAAGATTTGTGGTGGATTGCTATTGTCTGAGAAATATGAGTTAAATCATAATTTAACTTCCTTCCAATTTGTCAAATGCCTGTGGGGGATGGGCACACATAGCTTTGAATGATACATTATACTACATTCAATTCACCTTTATACATGCATACAGGTGTTATGAATTACTCATAGCATTTTTTACTCATAAAACAGCTTATAAACCATGTTACTATACCTCTTGCTCAGTGTAAAGAGTATCAGTGTATCGAAGCTAAAAAAATAATAATAATCAATTTTATTTAAATACAAAATCACAGTATTATGATCTCCCTTGTGACTGTGTATACAAATTATAAAACATCAACAAATTACTTAATTACAAGCATATATCTATACATATACAGTACTTCCATATTAAAGTGCCCCTGCAATGAAATATCACATTACATTTCCTGGCATTTTTTGTTACAGAACATCATTGGTGTTTGCAATTTGCCAAAAAATGAACAACAAACATTCTATCACAAGAAATTTATTCATTTAACCTCCAAAGTCGCCCAAATTTTGTCCGCCATTGCCAAAATCTTGTTCCAGACAACCAGACAAGTCCTCGATTCCACAGCAGAGTATGTGATGTGATGTCAGAAACTCAACACGTGACAAAGCTTTATGGAAATTATATGACAAGTTACAATAGAAAGTTTTCCCCAAGTTGAGTCTTTAACATCACTTCCTCTAATCGCAACCTAAGTTTAAGCATCTGGAACATGTTCGAGTAATGGCGGCAGTACAATCTCATATAAAAACAGTCTTAAAAGGCTTGAAATTGCTTGAAATTTGACAAGTTAACTAAGAACTACATGCTCTTTACAAATATGTAAAAATTCGGGATACCAAAAATTTGATCACAGCTGGGCACTTTAAAAATAAATTATTTACACAAATTTGGGTATAATTTATTGACTTATTAAAGCAAATGGTTTGAAGCTAGAAGAATGATTCATTACAAGTGTGAAGTTGATTGTCCAGGTTGTTGAAGTCGAGAAAGACCTACCATTGGATTCTGAAGATGACCACCACTAAGGCAGTCAAAACATCAGTCACCAACAATAGTCTTTCTCAAGACTACAACAACCTGGATGACTGACTCCACACTTCTACTGTAATGACTTATATTATATTAAAGATAATTATATCATTATACAACTGATGGAGCAGTGGTAGCTTGCAGAAAGGAAAGCCTTATTTTATTATGAATCAATATTACCGTATTTAAAAATAATATTCCCTGAGCTGTAATTTAGTTTTTCTTCATAAGTTATCCTTACCTCGCCCTCTTCTTTTGACTTCATGTCAGGATGTGTTTGCTCCAAAAGACAATCAACAAATGTTGTCTAAATGGTTGAAGAAAAAAGTTGTTCAAGCCATAATGCTACAGAAACATCAACAGCAACTTATTTACAGAAAACATATATTATATTTAAACACTCAATCACATGAATAAATGATGATACAAACTAGAATGCAGCTCTTACGGTACTAAAATTGGCTGTTGGGGACAGGGTTAAGTTTCACATGTTTATCAAAAACTGATGGTGACTATTGAGCACAGTGAAGTTAATGTATTGAATAAATAATGAAAATACAGTGAGCATCGGCCACATACTGTAATTATGTATAAACAGTGTTCGCCAGTAACAAAGTAAATTTACTTCGTTACTTTACTTAAGTAAAAAAATCAGTATTTACTTGTAACAAAGTATATTTTTCAACAAATACTTTTTACTTGTAACGAAGTAAAATTTTTGTTAAATATTTACTTTTTAACTTTACTTTTTAACGTTACTTTTGTTTTATCGGCAAAGTAAAAAAATTAATTCGGAACGCGGAGTCGCGAATATCCATCTGCTGGAGACCTAGAGTGGAGAAATTGCGTGAAGTTGGTTTTGCATCAGTGCACGTGATTGGCAACTGTTGAGTTGGCGCCGCCAAACAGCGCCCAGATTAAAGTTAGTGTTTCGAGAATATATAGTTTGTTTCAGAAGTACTTTGCTGAACACTGTGTATAAAGTTATGCAGCCACAGATGAAATAATCATAATTCAATCATTAACAAGCAATTAATGAAAAAAATGTTTCCCACCCAACTAAGTTTCCAAGGATCAATGTTTCTTTGTCAGGCAACATTATATCTTCATCCTGATCACATGCAATCTATGCTGTGGTATATACAGGGCTGCAAATAAATATTTTTCTTGACAGGACATGTTCTTGACAGGACATGTGTCTGACCAATTTCCCATTTTGTTGGACAGAACTTAAATTTGGTAGGGCATAAAACTATTATCACATTTGGTCGGACAATTTTTTGTAACAATTTTTTTATTAACATATTCTTGTTACCGGTACTTACACTTAAAGTGCCTATGAAACGAAAATTTCGTTGTTCCGATTATACTTTTATTTGCAAGAGCTCGTGAAATGATAGAGTAACTTTATTGACAGTTTTTCAATATCTCTTTTCGTTCTCAAGATATTAAGATTTCAAATGATATACCCTATGACGTCACTGGTTGTATACAATGTATTTACATATTGGAAAATCGTGTATATCTTGAAGATTATTGAAAGAAATAACTCGAAACTTTTCATGTGGATACAGACGACTAAATGTAAGAACACCGTGCAAGTTTCATGGTTGTCATGGTAAATTATCAGATTCCAGACCTCATAAATTCCAAACGACATTTGTTCGTTTTCTCTTTGATGGCAACCCTTTTCGAATCGATGTTATTGGAGCAGATTAACTAAGTCAGTCAAATCCTGCTCAAGTACTACCAACTCCAAAAAAGTTGCCACTGAAGAGAATGCAAACAATTGTGTTTTCGAAATCACGAGGTCTGGAATCTAATAATTTAATATGGCAATCATAAAACGTGCACGGTGTTATTGCATTTAGTCGTCTGTATCTACATGCAACGTTTCGAGTGATTTCATTAAATAATCTTCAAGATATACACGATTTTCCAATATGTAAATACGTCGTGTACAACCAGTGACGTCATAGGGTATCTCATTTGAATATCAAACCAATCTTAATATCTTGAGAAGGAAAAACGATATGGAAAATCTGTCAATAACGTTACTCTATCATTTCACGCGCTCTTGCAGATAAAAATATAATCACAACAACGAAATTTTCGTTTCATAGGCACTTTAAGTGAACGCAATAGAGTCATTTTCAAGAAAGCAAAGGCCATTCAAGGCTGTTAATAATGTACCGCGCTCTCTGATTGGCCAGCATGATTACCGGTAGATCAGCCAATCAGCATTTATTCAACTGACCTAATATCAATGGAAAAAAGCCTCAAAATGTTATCGTAAAAGCAAACCGGTCAAGCATTCAAAAGCATTCAAAAGGGAATGGGGGACACTCGCCCGTGGAACGTTTGCAAAGTTTTAATTACAATCTTTACTTTCTCAACTAAAGTTTTACTCTACATTATTATAATTAATCATTTGCAGTTCAGTGAAGTAGAGTCTATCAACAGTAGTCCTGTATTTAAAGTAATACAAACAACCGCAATGCATGAACTGCACATTTCTTACACGTATAAATACCACACCAATACGCGGTAGTGAACATTGCACGATTACTAAATCTAAAAATCACATGTAAATATACGTAATACAAAGTATTTAAAATGGATTAATCAATTTTAAAGGTAAGAATTAAAAAGTTATTTGCTAGGTTTCATCGTCAGATTCCATATCATTTTCCAAATGTATTTATAACATAGTCAGTTCGGTGATGTCGATCACGCCATCTTTGGACGGTTGTTTTTCGTGTTTTTGATAGCTATATGGCTGGAACAATTCAGTCGTCGAACTTTGGCATTAAACCGTAATTCGATCGCTCCATCTAGGCAGAAATCATCAATCGATGAACCACGACTTTCTTCGCCGACTAGTGCTGAACATTCGCTCAAGCTTTGCGTTGGAAAAAGGAGTTCTTCCATACATCTAGATATTTGCTGTTGCCATCGAGCAAATGACGAAATCGATTCTACAGTTTATCCCATTCTGCAGAAATCTCTGCTACATCACACAAATTCCTCTCCAACAACGGCATAAAATGCTCGACCAGTTCAGTCACGTTTCACTCAGAAAATATAGGAAGGCAGCAGTGTTTAACTAACAAAAAAACTTGCATCGCGATTTTGCTAGTTTTAAACTTTTTTGCATCGCATATTTTAAAAAGTGAATCGCGATGCGTTAATTCGCACCCTGCAAAGGTCTAAACTCTGTAAATATACTGGTTGGCAAATTGTAACAAATAAATTCCAACAAAGTGTACCTTTTGGGAACTTGGCCGGCCGTCTTATATGTTACGATACGCACACTTTGAATTAGCTTTCTTATGAGTTTTTGAAGCAAAGTTAGCGTTATTTTATAAAAAAAATTATGCAGCTATTAGTTGGACTGAGTAAATATGGAAACTGCACACTGGAAATTAAGTTGTCATTCCTGTGCCCTGGCATGGGGAAAATGGGAATCCTATACCAGGGCTGCAATTACTGTTGGTCATGGCGGACAATGTCCGACCAAATTTGGCAAATGTCAGAACAAAACCAAATTGTGATTGGACATAATGTCCGTCCAAATAAAATATATTGTCTTATCAAGAAGAAATTCTGCTTAAACAATCTTTAACACGCGTGCGGTGCTGAACAGATGAACGCAAGGGAAACGCTTAGCCACTGGATATAAACAAAATGATTGATGAATCTATCAAGAATTCCTTATAAATACTGAAGAATTAGGTTTGGGCCAAACGTCGAACTTTTCACTTAATGCAAATTAAGATAATCTGGTTTGCATTGAGTTTGTTTGACGTATGAAAAGTTCGACGTTTGACTCAAATCTAACTGTGAAGAATAATTCAGTAGCAACTTGGAGAATTATTGTACACTCTTCACCTTGAATTTCGTAAGTAACGTATGTGTCCTCGAGTCTCGATAATATCTGTAAAATCAATCAGGTCCAGTCTTGACACATATGTTATACACTGACACAGCCTTGAGGCTTGAGCCGCATTTACCATTTTGTAGCCTGACTAACCGCATTTACCATTTTAATGCCCTGACTAACCCAATGATGTAGTGCAACTCTCAAAATGTTATGTTTTGAGCATGTTAATAATAAACAATACATTCATGTTTTCATGACAAATACACTGTACTCATGTAGTCTATAATTATTATGCAAAATTTGATACTAATATTTGACACTTTTAGATGTGTGAACTGTGAAGTTGATTGTCCACGTTGTAGTCTTGAGAAAGACTGTTGTTGGTGACTGACGTTTGGACGGCCTCAGCGGTGGTCATCTTCAGAGTCAAGTAAAGCGTGTTTGTCAGGGTTTGCCTATATATACGTCTGATTCATTACGTCATCATTTGTTTGTGTCATAATTAAGCGTGGGCCAATATTGTTTGTCATGCGTAAAGCATGGGTATATTGTTTGTCGGTAGATCTATAGTTCGTAATTGGTGCGTACGAGGTTGCGTGCGAAGAAGTCTTTTGTATGGTGTCTGTAATTATTTATTGTTGTGATCTGTTAAGTGGTTTATGTTCCAATTTGGTATACCAAGTTGATATACTAAGGACTAGTGTTTACAGAAAACCAACACACACTGATAGTACACAAAGCAACAACCATCAAGACTTTGACAAGACGAGCACAACTTATTTGCGATTCACCCGAAACTCTGCGCAACGAAAACAACTATCTTCGGCACGCATTTCGCAAATTAAAACAACTACAATACTAACTTTATTGAACGGAACAACTACAATATCAACGAGACCAACAGCAGTACAACCGTAGCAAGAGCAATAATACAATACATTAAAGCTACATCAGAGACTATTTTACGACCTTACAACATACGTGTAGCCCACAAACCTATGACTACTTTGCGACATATACTGACTAACGTGAAAGACAAAGAACAGCCTCACGAAAGACAGGGTGCAGTTTATAAGATCAAATGCGCCGACTGCCAGGACGCTTATATTTGGTGAAACTGGCAGAAACCTAAAAATCAGACTAGCTGAACACAAACGAGCTACTAGAAATGGGGATAGGACTAATCACATAGCTGAACACCGTGTACAAACAAAACACGATATTGACTGGGACTCGGCTGAATGTATCGCCTTTAACACAGCTTTATAGGCTTTCTAAGGAGATCAAAATAGCGATTTACAAAGACACTTTTCGAAATGTTCGCAAACCAAAGAAACAAACATCCGGTGTGCGCATAGTGATGTTGACTGTCAACAGGGCATTCCTCTGGGTGCGCAGATTCATCTGGGCACGCGATTCATCGCGCGCCAAAAAAGTAAATTTGAAGAAAATAGAGCGCTACTGTTCGCTCTTATCATGAGTATTTCGGGCCTTATCATGAGTATTTCGGGCTCAAATTCATCGGTAGAGCGCACATTTGATTTAGTGTTGTGACAAACATTTTATCGGATAAACGCCTTTCGATGAAACACAACACCATCAATGAGGCGTTGATTGTCTACGGAAACGATAGATTGTGGAGCAGAGAAGAGAGAGAGAGGAGATTTTGAATCGTGCGGTGGAAATTTATGTGGAAAAGAAGCGGCGCCGAAAGCCAACGAATCGACCAGCAAAGAGGCGGAGAGTTGAGGAGAACGATTCAGAAGATTCAACAGAAGATTCAACAGCGTCAGACGACTCAACAGAGGGAGCGGCCGTGCTCAAGCGACTTTGAGTTTGAAATCGAATTTCCTCAGGACATTGACTCTGAAATTTCCGATTAATTAGTATTGTACCACCGTAGTTCTGTTTGCGTGTAATATAAGTTAATAACTTATATAAAATAAATTATCTTATTAACAACATTTAGAGTTTCCTTGATGTGAAATTGTTGTCCATGCGTCTTTAAAAGGCAAAATAGTAATCGCGCGCGCAGCAGTTTTCGGGCGGTATAGCCCTGTTGTCAATGAATGTGCACGTGAGCTGTGCAGAATTGCCTGTAAATGTATGAGTGTAGAACCGATCATTCGTTAATAAAGTCATTTCTGATGAAATAAAATATTGAAATGAAAGAAACGCGAGAGCCAGTGACGCGTGCAGAGGTATTCTACAACAGACGGTTTCCCTTTCTAGATTACAATATTAAAAGTTCGAAAAGCGTTCAGCAGCATTCGAACGGTTCTATTCAGCCATTTGAATTGTTCTAATCAGCTGTTTGAACGGCACTTAGGAGCCTTTAGAATCGGCCGTTAGAATGTCATTAGAATGCCGTTAGAACATAGTCCAGCCGTTAGAATGCTGTTCGAACCTAATCAGCCGTTAGAACGCCGATCAAACATGTTTGAATGCCATTGGAACTGCATTTTTAAGGCATTCGCGAAAAGGTCACATATACTGAAACATAATAAACAAATGAAAAATAATTAAAATAATTATTATAAGCATTTCAACTTGCCTTGCCATGATGCAAGTGTCCTGCCAAAGCCACATTTCTTATTAACTCAGTATTATCCATCAAATCAGCTAAATATCTAACAACAAAAAGTCACTTGTTGAACATCGTTTACAATTCAGTACAATACAGTAGAGAATAATAGAGCACAGCCACAGTAGAGCAAGCACTACAGTAACTAGACTTTCTAAATTACAGTAGAACCTGAGTTTTACGACCCCGTGTTTTACAACCACCTGCCGTTTACGACCACTTTTTCTGGCACGAACGATTTTTAGAGAAATGGGCGCTTTCTCGATATATGAACAAACCGAAATTCAAATAATCGCAAACCCTAATCCTAACCCTAAACCTAACCCAAATCCTAACCCTAAAACTGACTTGGGTTGATGTTATAATAATTTTAAATTTCGGTTGCTCATATATAGAGAAAGGCCGAGAAATGTACCTGCAATTAGCGACCACCTGCCAAACGCGACCAGCAACCACTTTTTAGCATCCCAAACACGAAATTTAACCTGTCATGAGCAACTTTTATCGAGATAAGCGTTCGTCTTTTTTTGATAGCGCATCAGCGACCACTTTTTAGCATCCCAAACGCGAAATTTGAGCGACTTTTTTAACTTAAAACTGCCACTATGTAAGCAAAATATGTTACAACCAACAAGCAAATTTTGACCACGTGCGAATACAAGGAACAAGAAGACGCAATTGTTGCTTTTTAAGCATTGTTTTTCTTAATACTTTCATAGGTAAGGGACCGAATTTCGAGAGTGCATAATAAATATCCTTATTAGCGACAAGCCCTTAAACCATTATTATTGTTGAAGGAAACGTTTCTAAATTGACGAAAAGCTCGGACTAATATTTGTTTGTCACTGCAATCTTGTCAGGGTTAAACTTTGTTGTGCAAGATCGCAAAATAATAACTTTGATATGGTAGACCATTAAACGATCTTTGACTTAATAATATCGTATGAGCTTTTACGTTTAGTACAACGCTTGAAAATGTTCGAAAACCTCGTGGGTGAGGTTCGTAAATTATATTTTCATCTTTGTTTATAACGCAAGATCGCCAATAACTTTGTGCATACGAATCAATATAATATATTGTTTCTATAATATATTGTTTCTCCTTACTCTTTTAGTCTGTTTCTTAGATCAAATTGCTGTACATAAAATATTTTCGCGATCAAAGATGTACGCATTGGGTTTTCTTTCACGGCACGCATATCGCCCAGTGAGCTCTGTTCAAACTGTGCTGTTTTCAAAAAAAATTTCTGGTTTTCTTTCTTTATTAAGAAATATTACAGTATATTGGTTTTAAATTATAAAGCCATCTTTTAGTCGACTAGCGAACACAGAATATAGTCGTAAACATAATAGCGTCTTCCAATATGACTTGCATGACGTCACTAACTGTCATTTACGACCACCTGTCATTTACGACCACCTGTCATTTACGACCACTTTTGCTTGGCAACAGGGGTTAGTTGTAAAACTCAGGTTCTACTGTACTTAAATTGTGGCAGTTAACTTGATTTTCATCAGATTGCTCTAGAGCTGAATTTGAGCTGAAGGTGATTTGAGCTGAAGGTCTATGAAAGAACACTTTCTCACCATTTGACACCCAAGAATACTCAATTAATGCTTACTCAATACTTATTCTATGCTTACTCAATCTCATAAGTTGTAACTGGTAAATCCTGTTCAGCAAGTGAAAATTTCTTATTCTTCACAGGTGCTATAATTGGTTCTGCACAAAAAAAATAAACATGTACTGTAACACTGTTTGAGAAGAATTAATTGATAAATAATCAATAAGTAGACCAAAATTATATATATTGGCCATAATTAAACAATAGCGTTGTGCACAGATGACGTATTTGTCAATGTTTGTCTGCGTCTATAATTAAATTCACATCCTAAACAATGCAAAATGGTTCATTTGGTAGTCAGATTTGGTTTGTTTGACTGAGTTTTGGTCTATAAAATAGTAACTGTGCACTTTGCTATTGCTCCTAATCACCATGAGCATAATCAATACTCAATATAATTATATAATGAGTATAATAATAATGAGTATAATATAAAATGTTTATATTAATTATTACCTGTTAATGGCTGTGTATCTTCTTCGTGTACAATTGTCTGAAAGATTGATTGCATTTAACAAGTAAATTAAAATAATACAAAAGATTATAATGCAGGCCTGGCCCTTTTTTGGTGCGCGATCGCACCTCCCAACGCGCCTCGATTCGCCGAGGTGCGCGTTTCTCCGCACGCCTTGTTTGTTGTGAGAGCACGAAATCGCACACCTCGTGGTGATCTGATGAGTAAGTCAGATTTCGATGGCAAGTTGTTCGAAAGACTCGTCGAAAGTTCAAGCAGTTGAGCAAGCATTGCAAAAGTTCTGTGGCAAAGGATCTTGACATTCAAAAGACTTGACTATCCAAACCTTTGTCTCTTCATCAAATTGATCACATGCGTTGCGTCAAAGGGAATGATAAAGCCTGGTCGGTGAACAAAAACGTAAAGAAATTCTCAACCGTGCATTTCTAATCTACATGGAAAAAAGGCACAAAGTTCAACTCGCTATATCAACACCGTGGATGAAGAAAACCCATCTAAAAAGAGACGACTTGAGAAAGACGTCATAGACAGTGACAACGAGAGTGTAGATACGTCAAGCTCATCAGATTCCGAATTTGAAGACAGCGATGTTGACATTGACATTGAATTAAGTTGAATTTGAAAAAGATTTTTGTACATACATATATAGCAACTGCTGATTTTGTTTAAATTCCGATGTTAAAATATTGTCTTTTTCCAAATAAATTTTTACTCAGTTTTGTCCATGTTAATCCAGTCTCTAGGCGTAGTTTTTGACAGTTTTATAATCGCGTGCCTGACGTTGCTGAGGCGTGCGATATCCCACGCGCCTGCAAAAATTCATATGGCCAGGTCTGCACATATTACTGTAAATTAAAATACACAGTGGTATTGCAATCTAAGCCAGCAGTTTGCCATCATGAATGTTCAGCAATGAATCCTGTTCCTGGTAGAAAACTTTTAAGACATAATATAATATTGTATTTAAATTGTTTATGACAGAAACCTTGTTTTTGAATTTGAAACTGAAGTCATTTGTATGTTTTCTAGCTGTACAGTTTGTAACACTGGTCCTAATATTATAATATTTATGAAAAATACATCAAATTATGCAGGCATACCTCCACATCCGGTCCATAAACCTCTTGTGCAGTTGGATAGTATTTCTTGTCCTGTGATCAATAAAGAGTAATAAACATAGATTGTAGGTTGGAAAGACTGAGTGGTCATATGCTTTGCAATGTGATGTGCTTCATCAGTTACTCATACTCTTCAATGCATACTTTTCCTGTCCATTAGATTACTTAATATGGACAGAAATTACAAACTGTGATATTCACTAAAATTTGGAACAGTTGTTATACACTTGTTTATTATTTTATAAAAGTTTAGTACTAATTCTAATTTTTAGGGATGAGCCGATGATCGGAAATTCATCGGTAGAAGCCGATAATCGGCAACATTCAAGCTGATCGGTTATCGGCCGATCGCGTCAACATATATCGGCGGTCCCGATAAATATTATTCTCGCTTTTCTACTTGTAATATTTCCTTTTGTTTGTCAAGAAAAACGTCAACCTTTTTATAACACGGATACTTTTCCACAATGAATTTGATATATTTCTCTTTATAGGTGAAAAATTTTTTGTTTCCGACTTCCGTCATTCGTACTTCATAACTTAAAGTACTTTGTCATGCAGTTAGTTACCGACACATCATCTTTGCCCAATAATATATACAATATCTTCTGGAATTAGAACGTTGCAAGTGGTGTTTTTCTAACTAAAATTACGCGATTGTAGTTGAACGCATTTTAAAAGCCAGAGACATATGAGCAACAGTCTCAGATAGTCAGATTGCATTGACTGAGACTCGTTCAATGCGAAGTGAAGTTTGGCCCGAAATTTAACTGTTAAGAATTTGTGGTGACCAATATCGGTAACCACCGATAAATCGGCCGATCAGCTCGTAAATCTGATCGGAATTTATCGGATCGGTAAATTGGATTTTTCTCAATCGGCTACTAATTCTAAAAATAAACAATGTTCTAAAAGTAAAATAATAATTTCTATTGGATAAAATTGAGGGAAGCCAAATTACAGCTGTTACATGTACAAATAAAACTGTTAAATTGTTGGTCTAACAACATCATCAATTTCATGACAAAAGCTCAAAATAATATTTCAGCAGTTTTATCTGTAACATCAGCAATTTGACCTCACTAGACATTATCCAACAAAAATTAATTTTATTAGCATGCTAATTATGATATTGGAATTTCATTTGTGACCCTCCATGTCAGGAAAACATACCTAATCATTTCCATGAAAGCCTTTCGATAAGCGTTCAAATGGCATTCAAATTTGAATGCTGCTAAACCCCATTCAAACGGTTCTAGTTAGCAGTTCGAACGGCGTTGACTAGACTGTTCCAATGCTGCTTTTAGCTGTTTGAATGGCTGACTAGAACTGTTAGAATGCCATTTTTTTGCCATTTGAATGCAATTTTGATAAGGTATGTTTTCTCATGGAGGGTCACATTTAACTAGGGATGAGCCGATTGATCTCGGCCGTTTCAAAATAATCGGCAATCCGCCGATTGTTAACGTATGATCGGCTATTTGCCGATTATTCGCAAGTGTTTGTTTTTTTTAAGAAAAAGTACTCTAAAATCTGCATTTTCATCTTTTTTGTTGCGCGTACCTAATCCACTGCATATGGCGTTATTATATATTATTATAATTTACACTAGGAATAAAACCACCTGAGAGTTGAGACCTCACTTTTCCCATAGACGGAAATACACTCAACATAATCACTCTAATCGCGTTAACGTGTTTGTGTCTTTTGTGACACGTGCAGCTTACAAGCGTGAACAGCAAAAGAAAAGAGTATAAAAATAGGTATGCTTAGGCGAACATGTATCTACTGCCTGATGAAAGAATGAATGATGATTGAAATGAATGATAATGAATGAACGAATTAATGATTGAATAAATGATGAATGAAGGAATGAATGAATGATAACTGTAGGATATAGTATTTTCAAAATTATATATAATTATTATATACGTCACTGTTAAATTTAATGCTGTGGAAGATATAAAGTACTGGTATGTGTATACCAATTATGCTGTCAAGTTATACAGCATAGAATGCTTACAGCATTCTAATTTCTAAGTAATATATAACATGTACTGTTATACTCAGACACTTTGCAAAACTTTATAACACAAAAACTGCTGCAGAAGTTTGTGAAATTGTTTACTGGTAATATACACTGCACATTCTGTTTGGCTGAGATCAGAGCAATTTCAAGGAAATACAATGCCGAAAAAAGGAAATAATTGGAATAGCACTGAAACGCTTTCTTTATTTGTCATATTATTCCTGAACATCACTTTCTGCAAAATGTTTTCATGTGTATATCATTAATTGGTAATAACACTGTTCATAGTGTAACAACAGGGGCCTGTGGCAACGGTTACTGACCACTGATTTGCATGATTTGTTCACCAGAAATCAGTCACGGCAAGTCAACATGACTGGTCAAATTATTTTGGTCAAATTATTTCTACCAGTGAACTAATTTTTTTTTACTAAATCAGTAAATGGCTTTAAAGAGCGAGTGTCAGGGTAGTGCTTTGCGCGCTTGTGTTTTTGTTTTCATACGAATTGATTGCAGTGCATTGCATCGTTAGAACTATAATTTGCATGTGAACTCTAGATTTATTTGGAAATGTTGAAATTCGAGTCCGATCCTGACTTCGGGGCGTTATGAAGTTAATATTCGAGACGATTTGAACAGTTGCGGTTCGCTTGTTTGTGAACCACTGCGGGCTGCGCGCAACGCCGTTTCTGACGAACAAGCTGGCCCGGCTGGCTTTAGTTCCTGAATCTTTGCAAATTCAAATGAACAAAACATCAGAAGAAACAAAATATATTTCTTTACTAGTCACTCATCAAACACTTCCATTCGCAAACTTATTCGCGCTGTTTCAACAGCATACCCGGCCTTCCACGCTTCGGAGGCAAAGCGCTCGTAGCAGCTTCTATGTATCGAAAAGATTACTATAGTAAATGATCAATTTTACGAAAAATATCACAATAATTGATCACTCAGGTATATTTACCTCTTTGAAAACTTGAAAATGGATAATTTATAAGAAGGATTGATCAAATATCGACGGATTCGTTTGTGAACTGAAATAGGCGTCCCATAAAATGGCCGCCATGAAGAAAACAAGCGCGCACAGCACTACCCTGACACTCACTCTTTAACAGATTTTTAAAAGGTTTTAAAAGGCCGCTTAGTTTTATTAGTTAAACAAAGAAATAATATATAATTTATTCAAATTTCATTTGAGGCCAAGTTGTCACACTGGGGGTTGACTTCAACTTTAAGCAAAAGCTCTGGGATGGAAGTTGCTGTCAAAAATGGTGGCAGCAGAAATGACGATTGAATGTTCATGGCCTTGTGTACTGATACAAAGTTATACAGTAGAATATTTTTGTTTTTAATACACAAATTAAAGAAAAATAGTTGACCATCCAAATGTTAGATCAGACCACCTGAACTCGCATCTGATTGGTCATACTGACCACAGACTTTGCCGACAGACTCACCCTTCGGGCTTGCACAATTTGTGCAAATTGCACTTGAAACCATGTTCACATACTTATATAAAGTAATAACGCCAACTTGTCAGAAACATTTTTCTGAGGATTTGAGCTTCACGATCGTCGATGCATTATCTGTCTATTGCAAGCTGACACGATATCACTACAACAGGTACATATTAACACACCCAAGCATTACTGATATATAGTGATTGATGCATACAGTAGGCAATACAGATACAGTACATATACCAATCGATCCAGTGCATAATTTTGTTGATTGGAGCTTGACGATCGTCCATGTACAGTTCCCACATTCTCTACAACAGTGTAGACATTAACACACGATACACAGACTATCTTCAAGTTCTAATCCTCAGAAATAGTTTCTGATATTTACAGATGAGCCCCCTAATGATTGAGCTACTGAGACTCAGATGGAGGTTACAATAATATATTGGTTGACATTCGATTGATAGAGTATACGTACTGCCGATGCACCAGTCATTATATATCAGTCTCACCCAAGCATTACTGATATAATTATAGTGACATTACTGATATATAAAGCTGTGATTGCTGCAATAAGGCAGTAAATGTCATGGAATAAAAATTAATTTCATTTGATCATAGTGAGTTTTTATCACAAGTAAAGTAGTGTACTAATCTCTACAGCATCACAGAGACGCATACAATGCACTACATACTACATACTGTATAGTCTTGATTTTAACTTGTGTCGTGAATTCTCCTTTAATACTACCTGTATACATAAGTTTGGATATGGCATTGAAACAAACATTTATTAGACCTTAGTTCATCTAAATCACCATACGATAAGCCATACAACCTGACCACAACCAATATTTAGAAATGCCCTTTCAAAAAGGTCAATTCATTTTCAAATGACTGAAAAGTCTGAAAGCAACCAGTGTTAACTTACCGACCTCGACAGAGCTGCGAATTTGCCGTGATTTGTTCGATGTACACTTCGTAATTCATTTGCGCTTTTAAAAACGTCTTGTTTCATAACTGACCAGTTTACGCTCAGGTGTTCTTGGTATTTGTGTCAAAATACTGAAGATTACATGGAATTCTCAACTGATAGTGAATAGACCGCCATTTTGAATTTATTCGGATGGCAGTCGTTCGTCTTCGTTCCAAATATTTCTGCATTTTGATTGGCTCCGAAGGCATTCTTTTGTTAACTTAACTTAACTTACATTACATTACACCACTCGCACGACAGCAAAGTATCTACTAGCGCATGCGCAGTAGATACAAAAACCATAAAAGCTCGATGCGTCTAAAACGCAAGACGATGGTGGAGTGCTTTGCTATACACTGTACGGTTCGCAAATTTCTTTCAACTCAGGATATTTCTTTTGTCTTTGACGCTTTTGTAATCGTCTGGCATTCGAAATTGTCGAAACAGATTCGAAAGCAACGCATGAATCGAGTTTTAAGAATGGGAGAGCTTTAAGCGAAACATCCACCAACGACTAAAAACACGTGTTGAAACACAGAAAGCTTCTGAAGTTCATTTTTGTGTTTTATTTCTCTTTGATATTTATTCGAAGATGACAACATGGCACTTCTTTTGACAGCTGGGTGCTATGCAAATTGCGACGCGCGGTAATTTGATACTCAAACACAAACTTTTAGAGACCTTAGGCGTTATATTTTTTTCAACAGTAACATTAAATGCAACACATTAAAGTCTACGTCTAAACTGAAATGTTGTGAACTAACATGGCGAGGAAGAGTAGCGTGTGGGAATTCTTTAAAGTTCTTGAAGATGATGTGTCGAAAGCAAGTCTCAAGAGGTGGAACGACACTTGACCTGGCAGCGTGTTGGATAATTCACTTTATCAGAAATTAGACTTAGTCAACTTTGACACCGGATTAATCGGCTTTGGCCGATTAATCGGCCGATTATGTGTCCTAATCGGCCACCGATTAATCGAATCGGCTAATCAGCACTTTTTAGCAATCGGCTCATCCCTACATTTAACCTTTTATGCCTGAGCCTCTAAGTTCTCCACATAATATCAATGATACAGTATAAACTGACATGTTCTCCCAACTTGTACTTAACTAAAGTATACTGTAAATACCTCATGTAAAACAACTTGCATCTGAGCATCGTCATCCTGCTCCATGTGATCATCCACCTGTTCATCATCCTTTAACCAGATAATTTATAAGTTAGGTAATAATCAAGCACTGAGCTGACAACTATCAACATGACATATAGATATTACCAGGGTTCAAATTAGTTGAGTAAAAATTATGTGCATTTTCCCCGAAATCATGACGTCCAGGCAGGCCCTCTCAATATAAGCATAATAATGGTGTGCAAGAAATTGAATGCCTAAAGGAATTCTAGACTAGGCGTGCGATACTTTCGGTTGCCGTTGCCTAAAATGTGTGACAGAGATTTTGCCATTTTGTGTGGGAAAGTGATTCGTCCTCAGGGCACTTTAGAGCAGACACACAGAAAATGGCATTGATGACAATTGTCAATCGATTCAACCTCATGCAATCAATTATGGCTTTTCTACACAATTTTAATAGCAATTTTTGCGTGGCTGCATGAAATACATACAATATTTCCACCTTTGGGAAATAGGACTGTTAACTTAACTTATAGTTTGTCAGAACTATTTGTTTGTGTTCAATACTGAGACTTTTTCTGCACTTCATTTTGAAAAGTGATGTGCAACTTTTACTATTTGTACCAAAACGATGTCGAAATTGCAAACCCTGCATTGACATTCTCTTGACTCTTATAAACGATCGCACGTTGAAAAATCGCACGATGGCACATTCAAATATCTTGTACAGCTTATATAATATGTCGCATTCAGTGATTCAGATAAACCTCATGATAATTGATTTGACAATACGTTTCTTGTACGTATGCTTTATTTCGCTGTCGCCTGTCAACATATTTGGAAGACCACATGTCGTCAAGCTTGTTATACTACCGAAAACTAACAACAAAAATTTACCTCCAGTTCATCACGATCTTCATCCTTGTCCCAATCTTCTTCTTCACTTTCTTCGTCGCTTGCTAAATCAGGACCAATGTAGTTTCCAAACTCATCGTACAAATCGGCGTCCATCTTGGAAAACGTGCTTTCTAAACAACAATGCGCATGGCTCACGATAATGTGCCCGCGATATTATGTGCACCACAGAATATTCAACATGGCGGACACGTGTAGTGAAAGAAGCAATGAAAGAAGCACTTTTGAGTAGTTTACGTTTAACTGTTATTTGAGCCTTGAGGTATGGGTAGACTTCGGAAGCACCACAATTGGAAAGCTCGTTTACCTGAAGCTATTGACGAAGGGAAGCATGAGATTAATGAAGGCAAAGCTCACAAAAATGAAGCCAAATGCCTGACAGCGTCCGAAAACGATTCACAGTCACAGGATAACTTGATGTATGGCAGCTCACTTACTGGAAGCAATACTCTTGTCTTACCTGCAGAGAAAACTGAAAAGAAAGCTAAAGTTCATCGTATGACGACGGAAAAAAAGAAACTTACCAAGAAACAACGAAAGCGTCTGGAAAAAATTGTGGAATCTAAAAAGAAGAAATCTAAGCGTGCTGATGTTTTGAAACTGTTGGCTACGTCATCAATAAACGAGGAGGAAATCTCACAATACAGCTCATCGAGTCGATTAGGCCAGTTGAACAGTGCTTTTTTAAAAAGAAAACTTCCTGAGGTCTACAAGAAAGAGTCTGAGTTGCTATCTCTTGTTAAAAGAGGAAGAAAGAAAGGAAAAAGAGAACGGATGAGAAAGAAAATGAGCAAAATGAGTGAGAGTATTAAAGTGAAGGATGATGAAAGTGAGGAAGAGGATGATGATGATGATGATGATGATGGTGATGGTGGTGATGATGATGGTGATGATGATGATGGTAAAGGAGGAGAAATTAAAGAGATTGGTGATGATGGCAAAGCTGATAATGATTTTAAACAAGAGGACAAATACTGCACAGAAGTAACTAACATTTCAAACCCACCAGTCTCTTGTACTACCAGTGTGACAAAGAAATGTGAAGTAAGTTCAGAACATCCCAACAGTGAAGCAATTCCACCAACAGCAAGTGTTACACACAACATGGCCAAATCAAGTAAAGAGTGCTCTAAAAGTACCACATCAACACCAACTGTGTTTGTCGAAGTGAAACGAGACCCCAGCATCCAAGCTGCTCGATTACAGCTTCCTATCCTCGGTGAAGAACAAGTAGTCATGGAAGCCATAAATGACAATGAAATTGTTCTTTTAGTTGGAGAAACTGGCAGTGGTAAAACAACCCAAGTACCTCAGTTTCTATATGAAGCTGGTTATGGTCTTCAGGGAATGATTGGTATTACAGAACCTAGAAGGGTTGCAGCAGTGAACATGTCCCAGCGTGTTGCCTTTGAAATGAACATGCCAAGAAACAAAGTATCTTATCAAATAAGATATGAAGGTAACTCAACATCTGAGACTTGTGTAAAGTTTATGACTGATGGGGTATTATTGAGAGAGGTTGAAAAGGACTTCCTTCTTTCAAGTTACTCTGTCATTGTCATAGACGAAGCTCATGAACGCAGTGTCTACACTGATATTCTTATTGGTTTGCTCTCAAGGATAGTTCTCCTCAGGAAGAAACAAGGACATATTTTGAAGTTGATCATTATGTCAGCAACACTTAGAGTGGAAGATTTTACTAGCAACCACATTCTCTTTAACCCTACTCCACCCATTGTGAAAGTCGAAGCCCGTCAGTTTCCAGTCACCGTTCATTTTAGCAAGCATACGCCAAATGATTATGTGAGCGAAGCCTTTAGAAAGGTAACCAAGATCCACCAAACACTTCCTGATGGTGGCATACTAGTGTTTCTTACTGGACAGAATGAAATTCATTCTCTTTGCAAGAAGTTGAGGAACCGTTTTCCTTACCAGAAGAAAAGTTTGCCTTACCAGAAGAAAAGTTTGCCATTGCTTAGGAAGGAGAAGTTGGTTCCTAGAAAAGCTGGTATTGATCTTGATGAC
The DNA here is from genome assembly GCA_035772405.1 of Chrysogorgia sp. JL179-B06. Lineage (NCBI taxonomy): Eukaryota > Metazoa > Cnidaria > Anthozoa > Scleralcyonacea > Chrysogorgiidae > Chrysogorgia > Chrysogorgia sp. JL179-B06. The sequence goes on from JAYKKM010000391.1 coordinate 2,310,459, forward strand.
TACTCCATGGTTCCAAAGGCAGTTGTTATTGACAGGGAAATGGAAGATGAAGATGTTGGTGAATTGGTCAAGGTAGCTGATGGTACCTCCAGTGACTCCGAGGAGGACAGTGCACTGTGTGCTACAGTCGACCAATCTACACCCATGTATGTCCTTCCTCTTTATTCATTACTCTCCAATGAGAAGCAACAGAAGGTGTTTGAAACTCCACCCAAAGGTACAAGGCTGTGTGTGGTTGCTACTAATGTGGCTGAAACCTCCCTCACCATTCCCAATGTAAAGTATGTCGTAGATACAGGAATGGTAAAGCGAAGATACTATGACAAGATAACTGGAGTCTCATCTTTCAAGGTCACCTGGACTTCCAAAGCTTCAGCCAATCAAAGAGCAGGAAGAGCTGGTCGAGTTGATCCAGGTCATTGCTACCGCCTCTATTCATCTGCTGTTTTCAACAATGATTTTGAAGATTTCACACAACCTGATATTCTGCGGCGACCAGTAGATGACCTTGTCTTGCAAATGAAAGCCATTAATATTGACAAAGTTGTCAATTTTCCTTTTCCAACACCACCTGAGTCTAACGTAGTTGAAGCTGCAGAAAAGCTTCTTGTTGATTTGGGAGCATTAGCACTGAAGAAAAACCGACAAGGTCTTGTTACATCTGTGATCACCTCTCTTGGACGAACAATGACAATGTTCCCTGTGTCTCCTCGTTTTGCCAAAATGTTGTGCCTGGGACATCAGAACCAATGCTTACAGTATGTGGTTGTCATGGTCGCTGCTTTCACTGTCAATGAAATATTTCATCAAAACAGCATTGCTCAAGATGGTGTTAAAGATAGAGATGCGATCAAAGACCAACAAAGTAGAATTACCAAGTTAAGAAGAAGATGGGCTGGTGATGGCTCGGCACAACTTCTTGGGGATTTCATGGTCATATTGCGTGCTGTCGGCGCTTGCGAGTTTTCAGGTTGCTCGCCCAAATTTTGCCATTCAAGTGGTTTACGACAAAAAGCAATGGTTGAAATAAGAAAATTAAGAGTCCAGTTAACCAACGCAGTCAATGCTGTGAATCCTGAGGCACAGTTATTTGTTGACCCGAAGATGAAACCTCCATCAGAGATACACACAAAGGTATTAAGGCAAATCATCTTAGCGTGTTTTGGTGACCATGTGGCCCGTAGGATGACTCCGCAAGAAATTGATGACCCAAAGATGAAGAATGCTTATCAATGTCACTTGACTGACGACCCAGTGTTTATTCATCCCACGTCTGCACTATTTAGTGTCTTGCCAGAGTTCATTGTGTTCCAGGAAATCATGGAAACCACGAAGCTTTATGTGAAAGGTAACTAATATCTGCATGTAGCAGTGTAGGACTGATCCCATTGTGACACGGCACAACAGCCCCTTCTACATGTCCATGGGCCCTTCCGCGAACACACACTGAACAGATCGCATTGATAAAAGACAGTGATTTTCCTCGTGTTAAACATCGTTAAAAAACTCGGGTAAAAATCGTACTGTCATAGCATCAGCTGTAAAGGTGGATTTCCATTCAGTGCTTTTGAGTCCTTGACTGGAACGGATCCGGTCGAGAGCGCACAATTCAAAAGAAAATGATCGAATAAAGTGGATCGCGCGATAAAAAGCACTGAATGGAAATCCATCTTAAACCTCTTCGAATCATCGCAAGAACTTGCTCGCAGCAAGCTACGAGTGGGTCAGTAATAGATTCCATTCTGTTAAGCTGCAAAATTCGAGAGACTCCAGAGAGAAACTTCGTTCTTAGGCCTCTCGATTTTGAAACTTATATGAATGGGATGTTATAATGCTGACCCACTCGTATCGAGGAGGTTCTTGCGATAATTAGGCTTCAAAAAAGAGGCTTTGCGTATTTCAATAAGTATACATGTTATGCAATGAAAAATTCAGTTGTAAAATAACTCTTTTGTTTGAAAGAACTCTTGAAACTATAAAGACTAACCATTTACAACTTTTTCACATCTCACTTCACTCTTGAGATATTAAGATTTGTTTAATATGTAAATGTAAATGATCATACTTATGACATCACACTGCATAATAACTTATTGAAAACGCTTATATATCCTTGCAATTATCTAATGAAATCACTTGAAATGCATGTGCGTGGATGTATCCAATGACATCAAAATTAATATGCAAATCATCAAATGATTCCATGTGATAATGGTAAAGATTGCAGATTAATATAAATTGTAATTGTTTACCATACTTTTTCAGGTGTAGCTGCCATAGAGCCTGAATGGTTTGCTACTATAGTTCCACAACATTGCTCATTTTCTAAGCCTTTGAAGCTGCCTTCTCCAAGATATGACGAAGCCGAAGGAGTTGTGAAATGTCATATGAATTTTTCGTTTGGAACCCGTGTTTGGACTCTGCCACCGCAAGAGTTGGAGTATCCAAAATGTATTGAAAGATACAAATGGTTCGCCCGCTTTTTCTTAGAGGGCACGATATGCCCCAAGTTGACCGTGTACAAAGAATATCTCCTTGGCTTGCCATCTTCCATGGTTAAATCCTGGTCAAAGTTACAACCCAGAACAGAAGCCCTTCTTAACCAGCTGGTAGACAAGGATGTTGATGATAAGAAAAAGCTTGATTCAGCGTGGAAAGAAGATAAGAACTATTTACTACACTGTTATTTACAATGGATTCCCGAGTCAAAACACGAAGATGTCGAAAAAATCTGGCCTCCTTGTTGAACTAAACTATACCTAACAAACTTTAACTATATTTCAATATAACTCACTATAACTATACTATAACTCAGTACATTGATAGTTGCATATCAAACAACTCAACGGTAATTTCAATCAACAACAGCAACTTCACATATATGATTATCGAAATCTAAACTACTGAGAGAAAATCTTTACTATAACAATAACTTTGTAATAATTAAACTTTAAAATATTACAAGTATCCTCCAGTCGTTAGAACGAATTTACCCGTACCACTTCACTGTCTTGTGACCATTCCGAAATTCGCTTTAAAGTGTCTATCTCACGTTTGGGGATTTTACATATCCATAATATTTGGGTCTTCCTGAGCAAAATCATATTTATATATTTTCGCTGTCAAAGTTATCGGATGTGATGTCACAAGAGGCATTCCAAACCAGTTTTCTTTTGTTACTTTCCACAAAAATGCCTCTTGTGACATCACATCCCATAACTTTAACAGCAAGATGAAATTTTCGGTTGACATTATTATATATTATGATTTTGCTCAGGAAGACCCAAATATTATACGAATATGTAAAATCCCCAAACGTGAGATAGGCACTTTAATATGCTCGAAGGGTTTGAAATGGAGGCTGGGGATGAAAGGAAATGGTAGAAGCGATCTCATTACTTACCTTGGAACACTCTCACCAACAAACCTGGCTTACCAGGTTGTTTTTCATGCCTCCATGTTTTCGCTATAGACTCTAGTAAACCGTATGTCTGCAAACCAACTCGAAGAAGGTGCATCAATTTGTTTTGCTAGTCCAAAGAGGGGCTACCAATCCGATCCATTCTCCCCTAGATCCGCCCCTGTACGGTGTACCATTGCTTTTGACTGTCAAAATGATATGGAAGAAAATCCAGGTCCCACCATTACAAGATTATTCAAAACAAAGCAATAAACAGACTACATCTACCTTAACAGCGGTAGACACATGCACGCATTGCGTGCCTATTTTTAACCTCGGTTTGGAGTCATTTTTTTGTCAGTAATGAAGCGAATTCAGGAAATGTCTTCGAATTCTGCGTTTTTGTTTTAGATAGGCACAAAACAACCTATAGAGTTATGGACTTTTCACAAATTCCTCCAATAAATTTAAATAAATTAAAATAAATTTAAAATAAATTTAAATAAATTTAAATAAATTCCTCCAATAATATTCCTCCAATACTATTATTATATACTGACCAAATCAATACAAGTTGTGACTTAAAAAAGTAAAGCCATTAAAAGTAAATGCATGGACATGTTTTTGATGCAAATTTGATGACGAAGTTTGATTTAAAATGGAATATATAATTAGCCAAATACGGCCATGGATTAGCGATACCAACTGCAAACACATCTTGCTGAGTTGCTGTGTTTATACTATATCATCATCAAGTTCCTATGGAAGAGGACAACTGCACATGCACATATATATTGACCAGAATGCATTGCAGAAACGTCGAACGGAGATAAGACCCTGGTGCAAATATGAGCGACGTCCTTCTTTGTCTAAACTAATAAAATTATAAACGAGCAAAAAGTAATCGTTACTTTTTATTTCCAAAATTTTGTAAATAGTTAGAATTACAACTACCTTCTCAAAAAAAGTAACAGGTTACCGTTACAGTTACTAAAAAAGTAACGATTACTTGTAACTAGTAATCTTAATTCCGATCGTGCTTTCTTTATGGTTCTGTTGTATATAAAATAAATGTGCTTGCCAATTTTTTTAAGGTTGCGTCGCCTATGGGAGATCTGCTCCATAAGCGATATAAAGACCTTGTTGTAGCGATGTAATAGTTTTACGGTATCTGCCAGGGCCTTTTTTAACTATTAAGCTGGGGGGGCAAATGCCCCCCCAGTCCCCCCTTGTGCCCCCCCACTAATCAATTTTTGCCCCCCCAGGAAAAGTCCCTTTTTCTTAAATTTAATCAACCAATAAGCAAGGAATAAAAATTAAACAAATGGAAAGTAAGTTTTAGCCTTTAATTAACAACTTATAGACTTACTGAAATTATTATGTTGACCTACGTGGCGCGCGTCCCACATTTAAAATCCCGCAAACAAGTGTTTACTGTTTTTTACCATAATATGATAAACGCAATATTATATGACCGATTATAAGCACAATGTTTTGGTAGCTTATGAAGATTCCTAAAGGCTAAAGCGTATATATTGGTTCCGTACTACTTCTGAGTTTATATATTAAAGTGTTTCATAATCTTGATGCCCTATGTAATCGTGCATTTTTAGCAATGGCGTGGTGCCTTAATTTCACAAAAATTCTTATCAGAAATCGCCGTAAAAGCACTTCTGGGCTTTGCAAAATTAAAAATGTTCCTGAGGGGGCATGCCCCCAGACCCCCCTACTAGATTACCGTTACCCCTTTCGAACAACCCTGGATCCGCCACTGATCTAGCCTGCGCCGCAGACGACTAAACCCCGGTTTAGTCGTCTGCGGCGCAGGCTATAGTACAGCGGATAACGCTTAAAAATGAACATTGGTGTGCACTTTTACCTAAAAGCATGAAACTTTACACAGTGAACAATCATAACTTAAAGTTTATTTTCAGATGTGGAGCCATCTGAGATATGACCTGTGACGTCACGGAGAGGTCAATTACGTCATCCAGTTAAAAAATGACAAGTAAATATTACTGGCATAATGAAAAATTTAAATATATCTGCTGGGAAAAGCATAAAATCATCTTTAAATCATAAATGAACTAGAAAAGAACATAACTTTATCCTTTAGAGTTTCTGTATTATGACCTTTGAACTTTGACTTTTGACCTTGAGGAACATAATCTGATTCAAAGCAATTAAATGTCTGCTGCATTCAAGAAATGCAGATCCTATAACTATTTTAAAACTGTTTAGCTTGAATTCGAACAGTGTTATTTTTTGCTCTATGTGATCTTGCCAAGCCACTATGCAAACTACTGCAATGTTAACATTCTCCAGAACACGAGCAGAGGGCAGTGCACCTCAATGTTGCTTTAACGCATTTGCATCGGGCTGTACAACCCTTCTTACACCCGCAGTGTAACAACTCGTAGCAAGAAGACGAAGCCTCGGGAAGTGTTGTCCACAGTGGTGTCCACCCATCACTGCTTTCCTTCCAGCCCCAGTTGGAAGGGCTAGGAAGCTGAGGATCTGGAACTAATGCCTGGTTCCATATGTTTGCTTGATAACACGCTCGCTTGATATGCTGTATCAGTGCTGCTTGAGTTGGTGGAATGTTCTCAAGACTTCTCGACTTCCGGGCAAACAGGTGCTTACGGGCGTCATTCACTCTCATTTGGTCACTTGTGCGCTCGTACAACAGCACCACAAACCGTTCCAATTGCGACAGAACTTCATCATTGATATCTCCGGGCAGCTGCATGATTGCTTCAAATCCGTCAGTTACATTTGGGAAACTCAACCACGTGTCCCAGGCAGTCTTCTTACCTCGACCACCAAATGAGGAAGTGGTGTCGCAACCTGTCAGGGCATGGAAAACAGGTAGAGTGCTACACATCCGGGGCTCGATCGATTCCACAAGCTGATGGACAGGGATGTACTTGAAAACTTGCGCCAGTACCAAAAGCCATCCATAGCTCGTCAGGTTTAATCTTGTCAAAATTAGCAATAGCCAAAACTACGACATCTGTGTCAACCGTTCGGATGCTTATCTTTCTACAACCTTTGTTCACGGCATCTTTAACATGCAAGAGGATACGGGTATCTGCTTCTTCATGGGAGCACGGTGTCATGTTTGCCACATCCGCCTCTGCCAGTGAACTGAGGACCTCCTTACCATTTGTTGCATAGATGGCTTTATCTGGAATTGGGTCACTTGTGACTTGCTGGGACAAGAAACTGAAAAGTTCGGTTTTGTTTTCGTTGACACGAAGGAAACCTTTCCAGTCTCTCGGAATCACCGTTGTGGGAAGTACCCGCCTGCGAACACCTTTTCCTCGCTTCACCCTTGTTGTGTTCTTCAAGCTGTTTGGAACGTAGATATCCCAGATTATGTCCACTCTGTCGGCTGACTCTAGTTGAGATCTCACATACGGCATAAATACCAGATCAGCGTAGTCTTGAAACGTCTTTGCTGTGCCAGGACTTAGCATCTGAACAATAGCAGCACATTGACGGTCAAGAAATTTAGCGTCGACAACAGGAATGCTCGTTGCTCGCATCTCTTCCACTCGTAAGCAGCTCAGGAGATCTGCCTTCTTTCCCTGCCGCAACTTTCCATCTGCTGACAACGATGGTGGAGCCGACTGATTCTCGTGGGCAAAGAACTGATCAAGATTACCATCTCTTGTTTGGCACGAGATATAAAGCCTTGAAAAGAGGTGACAATCATTTTTTAGCGATTTCACTTGAAGACTTTGTTTCGATTGCGACTTTGCTTGTGGGCGACTAAACAATGGTAGCTTGTTCTTAGGGAGTGGATCTGTAATAGGAACTGTGCAGTCAACAAGTCTTTCCTGGACATACTTGCTGAACTGCTCCTCGCCGATTACTTCCACTGTTTCCACAGTCTTATTTACAGACGACTCCATAATATCTTTGGTATCCAGGACTACAAGATCTGGGCTCTCGTCTTGAAATGGATTTCCCAGTTCGTCAATCACAGATGTCAACGACTTCACGTCCTTCTGAAAGGCTACTTGTACTCCCGGATGTTGTTCATGGTGGCGATGTTCGCTATCTCCAGTAGATGTTCGCATACTGCTCTCCTCGTACTCGGATACTATCCTTGCAACTTCGGGGCCGGCAACCATCCATCGTCTCAGTGCAGCTGGGTCATCCATCAGTCCAATTGCTCCACCACTACTTTTAACCACAGCGTTACATTGCTCATGGCACTGGTCTATTGCCATAGCCGAAAACTTGTTGTTGGTCTTGTGAACCACAAACTTTCCTGCATGGAATTCTTTAGATACCTGCGGATGCTTTTCCGACAGAGCCATCATGTCACGGATATGGACAGGTAGCCATCGGGAGTAGTGGGTATGATCGAGAGCAAACATCCAGGGCATAACCTTCGTCAGCGATTCAATGTAGAGCTGGAAGTTGCCTTCTCGAAGAGATCGCACGTACAGGAGTAACATGATTTCTAGAGACAATGTCTTCAACCAGTAGTTGAACTGGATACTATGATTTGATCGATTGGTACACCATTCTTCAAAGGCCATCGACTCGGTTTCGGTCGTCTCTCTGCTTGCCACGTAGGCTTGATTGATTAAGGCGTAGAGACTTGCGGCAGTGACTTGATGTGCGTGCCGGGTTTTGGTCACATGACTGACTTTAATGAACGAATCAGCTGTGCCAGGGGTAGCAACGTTCGCTTGGACAAGTGCACCAGTCCACCCACTGTCTTCTAACCAATCGCCAAGCACCTGAAAATATATACAGATTCATACTGCATTATTAGATTTAAAGGCTCTTTATACATAGCTGATGGAAAGTGGCCTTGATCCGAATCATGACTTCGTTATCTCTACTATATAATTTCACGTCACAGTTTCACTTACCTTAAGAATTGCCATTTCGATGTGTAGTCCACCAAACATGACCACAAACTTATCTTCCCCAAGGGTAGTCGGCGAGCTCCACTGTATCTGCTTAGCCAGAGCGTAGAGTGGTTGATCAGCTGTAATAACAGGAACTTGTCCGGGGTTGAGATGCTGAACGACAGCCTGAACAATGGTCATTGCATGCTTGATCATGGCTACTGAGTGCGCACTATCTGGGAACAGAGGTAACAACCCAGTGATCGCTGCAAGTGGATTTATTCTCTCTTGAACACTGGCATGATATGCCGCCCATGATATCCAGTCTGTCTTGTCTAGTAGTTGCTTCTCGAGGGCACCTGTCGCTGTACGCAGCCACTCATACTCTCTGTTCTTAGCTTGTTCAAAATGTTGTAGATTTGGAGGTTTTACAGGGCAGCTATACTGACCGGAACAGTGAATTGTTTGGCTTTTAGTGCTGCTGGTGGAACAATCGTGTACTTCGTTGGCAGAGGAGCAACCGACTTCGTCGATGATGTAGATTGATTAATGACAAGTACACCACGGTCATATCCTGCAAATTGATGAGTTATGAGTTGGATGCTGCATTAGTGAAATGCCGGTGCCGTGAAAGGAATCCCGTGATGTGGTAGAACTTGGATTGTAATCGATATTATCTACTGCTGCTGTTGTGAAGAGTCCTCTACGCATCTTGGATGGGCATACAACGTCATCAGCTGTAAATTGCTGACAAACTCCATTGGCTATGTCAGATGTGAGCTTAAGGAGACGATCATACGATACACACAATCCTAGGCCAAAAAACGCATCAATAAGGTTTCTACTACGTGTTACAGCATGAATCTTCATCGCAAGATATAGAGGAAGTGGAGTTTCACGGTCACGGCTGTGTCGTACATGGCTAGAGGGATCAGATCTTGTATATTTCACACTGTTGAAAATCAGGAGCTGGGATATGGACAGAGCCGCTGCATTGGATGTGACTGCTTCAGTTTGGCGCTTAATACTAGGGCCCTCCTGTATCATGTTCACTAGAGCAAACAAAGATGGTGGTACAGCTTCTTTCTGGCATCCTGGCTGGAAAGTCCCATCAAATGTGAGGTTTCTCCTGAACATGTCTCTGCGAACGACATTTGCTGCTCTTGCCAGATACAAGGCATCATTATCATAGTTGTCATGCTCGCAAGCTTTTTTAAGAGCATCTCCGATATATTTATCAAATGTGAGAAGTACGTTGCACGTCTCCTTGTATTCTCTGAGATCGGGAAAAACTGATAACAACCTAATCTTCAGCCTCGTGCTGTGTATCCGTCCTTCAACAGCAACTCCAAGCAGTTCCAGACGAGTCTTATATGTATTGACTAGATCAGATAACTTAAACACTGGGTTCATACTTTCTTCAGTACGGTACTCCTCCATGTAAGATACTAGCTCTGCGAATGCAATGCCATGAAGATGGGCATCCTGGTCAACTCGTGCATTCTCTGCCTGTTTTGCGCGGTCATACAGTTTTAAAAGGCATTTAGTGTGGTACTTCGCCTGAAGGGCTATCATATCTGCAGGCGCAAGCTTGGCTATCAGATTAGTGTCCTCAAGCTCAAGTGCACATTTCCTTACTTTCCAATCAACTTCTTTCGTTGACACTTGATGGAGACAAAACAAATCGGCTGGCTTCTCGCAAAAGAAACATACGTATTCTGAAGCTTTGGAACTGCCTTGATTTGAACGCGTATGCACACTGGACGAAGTGCTTGGTTGCTGAGTTGCTTCCTTTTTTTGTAAACGTTCAAGTTTTGTTTGGTTGAACTTTAAACGGCAGGATTTGTGCCAGCTAGCGCTATTTGCTATCATACTGGCTTCTATTCCATTTCCTTGATCGAGTCTGTTTATGTCTACATCAATTGGCATGTGCCTGAGTTCATGAAACTTAACAAGGTGTTCTGCTAAAGACTTGTAGCCATTACCAATGGGTGCCTTTGTTGAATTCACTGGACACTGTAAAGTATCCCCAGTGTCTTCCTGGCAGAGCACACATAACTCCCAATCAGTGGGTTGTGCTGACCTAGGTTGTTTCGATAACGGTGTGGATGCATTGACTAAGATGTGACGCTTTGACATGGTAATTAAAATGACCTCCCATGTGACACGATTAGTCAGTTGAAATGTTTATTTTTGCCATTCTTGTGCGTTTTTTAATATTGATATGCAAAAAAATATAGAGAAAATGTTAATCTAAAGTATTAGAGGAAATATGGAGTCATGAGTTGCATTGATTCTGCAAAATTTGATATTCTGGAAAGTTGTTTACGACGACCGGGTGACTCTACATATGTAACAAAGTTTACGCACGCGAAATCTTGAAGAACTATCCTTGGTTTTTACCGAAATACTTGAGTATATTTTCTAAAATAAATGGAAAACTTTATTCCAGTGTCTCTGTTGAGCTATTGCGTCACGTGTGAAGGTAACAAAACACTCTATCATATCTCGACTATCGCCTCGTGTTTAGTACACATTTCTTTCTTGTTCTTTCAACTTCCCGTGGCTGTGACTGTGTCTTTGTTATACTGACTTGACAGAGACACGACACATGTTTTCTAATTTCTATTATATTTGTTCCTAAAGGAATAACCGGCTAATGATTAAATAAGGAATAAATAAGGAATAACCGGCTAATGAATAAATCAAATGAACGGTCTTGAACAAGCAGAAAATTAATCTGAAAGCAACTTCACTTCGACTTTCGTTACAATTACTGAGTTTTTGTCTGAATTATTTTTTGTCTGAATTGTATCACAAATATATCTAAAATAATAATCTTTACTCAGTTAAATCAATCTTGAATGCTTATCACTCAGTTGTTTTGGAATCTTTTGCTGCAATTAACACAAACAAGTAATTCTTACCTAGCAGCCGGTTTCATCTTTGAGAAAAACAGAAAAAGACGCTGCCACTGCTGGAAGCCATTTTTTTCGCTGTATGCAAATTTGAAAACGAGGCTACTAAAATGGATACACCAGCAGCCGGGTTTACAATGTAATGTTTAAAATGGATGCAAAATGGCAAAAGTGGAAATTGGAAACAAAAAGGGTGTTAAATAGAACTGCATAAGAACATTTGTAATCCAAAAGTCAAGAAGACGTAAAACAGTAAAATATATTATTTGTTGCTAAGTCTTTTCAATCTCAATTTTTTTAATAAGCTCCATATCGTTTAATTTAGTTAAAAATAATAACAGGAAAACTCAGGATACAGAAGGAAGGAGGAAAAATTATATTATAAAAAAAAAACAACCTTGGGGCCCGCACTGAGTAACTTTATCAACATTTTTCTATTTCAAGGTCAAGGTCAAGGTCATTGACCTCTCGATGACGTCACAGGTCAAATCCCAGGTGGCTCCACATCTGAAAATAAACCTTATGGTATAATTGTTAACTGTCGAAAGTTTCATGCTTTTAGGAAATAACGCACACTACTTCGGCTTAACAGCTATACTACTACCACTGATCATGAACTGTAGAAAAAATATTTTTAAATAAAATGGCAGACAAATATATATATTATATATAAACGAAAAAGCCTACCTCAGAAACAGTAAACATATTTTGGCTACGAAGGTCCCTTTTAGGAAAATGCCCCCCCACGGGAAAATCCTTAAAAAAGGCCCTGGTATCTGCTCTTGTACTCGAGAAATAACGTTTTCATTCTCCTATTTTATGCTTCTGGACGGCGCAATTTTCGAATTTGCTCGACGGCTCAGACTCGAGGTCAGCGGAACAAAAGACTAAGACGTCAAAATGGTGGTTAACCTTTCATGTTACTCCATGAAATAACCGCTAACCCCAAAACAACTTAGATCCTAACCCTAACCCCCCACCTAATGAGTTTTCTAACCCTAACCCCCCGCCTTAAGTGTCTTCCTAACCCTGCCAGGAGTGCCGTCGAACAAATAAAAAATGGCGGCGTCCAGAAGCATAAAATACGAGATCTCGAGTACAAGAACAAACAGTGGCGTAACTATTATGGGGGCCCCCAGGCTCAGGCTGTAGAGCAAAAACAAATTGCCAGGGAGGCCTCTGATAAACGAAAAATGCATGCACACAACAACAAAATATCCATTTGATGGGTACATCTAATGATACTCCTAGGTTCAAACCATTTACTTTACAAGTAAATTTATTCATCAAATAATTGTTTTAATACTAAATGATAAAGTTATTTTTCCTTTAAGAAACACAACCACAGATTATATACTTATCTTCTGATAATATTTTTGGGGTGACACAATTTCGCATAATTCTGGTGAATAAATATTGATGTAAACATAATACACCTATTCCACTATGGTTTTCGCTTCCTTATATGGAATACGTACTATTTAGTTGTACTAGTTTCCATGTCATTTTCTGCTTACACTTGGCCCTCACAATAGAAATGGCAGTAATCTGCATATTGATACTATTTCGGTGTTTACCTCTGTTTTAAAGGGAACTGTATACCCAAAAATAAATTAGTTTGAAATAAAAGACCTTTAAGTATGTTTAGAAATGTTAATAGTTTTATGGTATCTGTTCTCAGTGGCGTAACGTTATATCAGGGGGCCCCCGTACAAGTGCCGAAGACACGAGTCCAGCGCCGAGTTTTCTAGATGGGTCCGGGGCATGCTCCCCCAGAAAATATTTAAATCTAGAGTCTCTGAAATGCCATTTCCTGGACTTTGGGGGAAGATTTTACAGAATTTTGATTGTCAGAAAACGACATTATAACATCAAAATTTACAATTTGTTTAGAAATTAGTACGAAATACACTTGCTGTCTTGCTCTGTCTTGCTGCTTGAAAAATAACCATCCGCCATATTGAAATTGGAAAAGTGACTAAGCCTTCAAAAAGCCGTCGGTATAATTGTCGTATCACAATCGCCAAATGTCGTACACGTTGTGAAGTTGATCGTCCAGGTTGTTGTAGTCTTGAGAAAGACTATTGTTGGTAACTGACGTTTCGACGGCCTCAGCGGAGGTCATCTTCAGAGTCAAGAAAAACGTGTTTGTCAGGGTTTGCCTATATATACGTCTGGTTCATTACGTCATCGTTTGTTTGTGTCGTAATTAATTAGTGTGAGTGGGTATTGCGTCATGCGTTAAGCGTGGGCCAATATTGTTCGTCGTCGGTTGTTTGTGTCATAATCAATGTGAGTGGGTGGGTGTTGCGTCAACGAAACGTCAGTCACCAACAATAGTCTTTCACAAGACTACAACAACCTGGACGATTAATTGCGATGGTTATTTTCCATGCTGCGTCAAAATTTCATGCCACGCCAATTATTGATGCAACAAAATATATGTAGCTTACGCCACGCTAAAATTGTTTCTAGCAAGGCTGGTCACACCAAGATATTTGGAATCTCTAAATGACGTCACATAGAATATCGGTAGTAAAATTCGAAATTAAAATCAGCTGTTATTTCTAAAACAGAGGCGGATCCAGCGGATTCCATGGAACCCCCTTTCTGAAGCCGAGCATGTTCTTTACGCTCATTTCAGAACTTTATATTTTGTTCTAAAGTGCCCTCGAAATTCAGGAAATACTGTTTTGGAGACCCAAAATTCAAAAATCTTCCGGGTGACATGGCCCCGGACCCCTAGAAATGTGTCGTCACTTAGAACTGAGCTTGGAACCCCCCTTTCAAAATCCTGGATCCGCCACTGTAAAATAAAGCATTATCGTAAGAGTTAGGGTTAGTATTAGGTTAAGGGTTAGGATTAGGGTGAGATAACTATGTTTTGATCAATTCGGGATGTAATATTTGAACGACAGCGAGTGTTTCACCGGGATATCCAAACACGAGAAAACAATGTATGAAAACACGAGCGCGTAGCGCGAGTGTTTTTGTTAATTGTTTTCTCGTGTTTGGATATCCCGGTGAAACACTCGCTGTCGTTGTTCAAATATTACATCCAAATGCAATCCCGTGACTATAGATGGGTCTTTATTATTGGATAATTAGCTCATGAATTATTAATGAGTTTGAGAATCTTATTTCTAAAATTCATTAATAATTCATGAGTAATTAAACCAATAGCATGTAAGCATTCGGTCACATGATGCTGTTTGGATACCCCGGTCAAACACCGCCAGACAAAAGATTTCAGCTGCATACGTAATTAAGATATTTGATCCAAACACTAGTGTTTGGATCAAATATCTTAATTACGTATGCAAAATCAAGTCAGCAAACAAATTCACACACAAAATTCCTTTATTCACTCTTTGTCGTCTACCACAAATCTAATGTTACAGCCAGTAAACACACACTTGTCCAGTTTAATACTCGCAGAAACAAAACCCTCTACCATGCATCACAATCATCTCAACTCCACTATTTAATTTATCATTATCTATTCATCGTGGAAAACCCACTTCAGTTATGCATTGTGTAATATCTCAATAGAATTCCTAATTACGATATCCTTCGTTAGAAATTCTATTCAAATCAGCAAACGAAAACATTCTCTTACCTCTCCATTATTTCAGAAGCTATATAAACAACTCGAGCTCGTGTCCCACCGGGATATCCAAACACTCGAAAACAATGGACAAAAACACTCGCGCTGCGCGCCGTGTTTTCACCATTATTTTCTCGTGTTTGGATATCCCGGTGAAACACTCGCTCTCGTTGTTCATATATTACATGAAACGTCAGCCAGTATTAGCGCGTTATTTTTAAGAAGAATACACGATTTCAAGGTTATTCAAATTAAACTTCAACTTAAGGTAAGTCTCGTTTAATTTTTAAATTCTACTACGTCATCAGCCAAGGTCGTTACAGAGCTGTATGAGGTTTCACAGCTGGTCAATGGGGTAAGTCAGATAACAAATAACAACAATAAACAAATATAGATTGTTTTGATGAAAAAAACTGTCACCAGATTGTGGCCAAAAAATGCAACCTGCTTACAAAACTACAAACGAAACAATAAAGTTATTTCTGATTATAAGTACTAAGGATAGCTGAACTTAGGTTAAACCTCACACGGTTCGTCGTCTGCAAGTTCCATACTATCAATTGCATAAGAATGAACAGTTTGACAACGTTGCCCACTTGGCCACTGAGCAACAATAACAAGAATGTTAATTCGAGGGAGAGATCTTTTAAGGATAAGAGTGAGATCTCTGGTTGGTTTCGAAGAAAATCAAAAACTGTGCTTACATTCCACACTGTAGAATACCTAGGAGATGCTGGTTTTAACTCATAAATCCCTTTCATAAAAAGCTTGACTAGTGGTACAGTAACTGACCAAAAGGGGTACTACCATTATCAAGATGGAGGATAGAAGAAAGTGCACTACGAGCTGTATTAAGCGATGTATATAAGAGAGACCTGCGTCAAATAGACTCGCTAAGAAATCAATGGCAGTTGACACAGGGGGATTAAGGAAATCATATTTAACCTGATTACAAAATATTGTCCACTTTCTTATATATGTCTGATATTGTGCCTTCTCCATGATGCCATAACTATGTCAGTTGAGCGGTTTGAGAGTCCTGACGTCAACAGTCTTTCACGGATACAAGACAGATGTGGAGTTGTAACTTCATGTGTAGTGGATGCAGTTGTTTTGGGTAAGATGTAGAAGTATTGTCGAGGGCTTGCATATCTGTGAAGGCCTGACCAAAAAGTGGCTGAAGTAAGGGGTACCAAATTCCCAAATAGAAAAGGCAAATGGAATGGCAAATATCACTATGGTTTGTGCCCATCTTGTTGATAACATATACAGCTGTTGTATTATCAATCATTAATTTCACATGTTTTCCAGTAAATTGATGGGCAAATGATTTCAGTGCGAAAAAGGAAGACTCAGTAGCTCCAGGGCATTAATGTGGTTTTTGGTTTCAGTCGGGGACCAATGGCCCCAACCTCGGGTGGAGGAAAAAAACGGAGGAAAATTTTTCTTTTAAAATTTCCTCCGTTTGCGTGGCGCGGCGAAGGCTCTGGGAACGAGATTGGGTTATTACCGCCATGTTGAAATGGGGGCAGAGAGACCGGGACCCGAGCGCGGTTTAACAGTATGATAAGTCTAAAAGACGCAAAATTGCCATATTTTCTTGCTCTTTACACTTTTTTACATTTGATTTGGATAGTTTCTGTGCCTTCTAGGTAAAAAATCTTCATACGTGAAGATTTCATCTTGTGATTGAAATAAGATATAATATCAAGCCAAACGTAAATTTAAATACAAATCAAGTGTAACATTTGTGAACAGTACAAATATATGCATGGCGATTTTGCGTCTTTTACCTCTATATATAGAGGTTATATATATAGAGGTCAGTGGTTGTTATAGCTCTGTTAAACCGCGCTCGTCCCAGTCTCTTTGCCTCCATTTCGACATGGCGGCAATAATCTTGAAACGAGCGAGCTATATAATCATCAGAATTTTGTTACTTAACCATGCAAATAACCACTAACCCCAAAACAACAAAGATCTTAACCCTAACTCCCCGCCTAACGAGTTTTCTAACCCTAACCACCAGCCGCGTTTACCACAGGCTCTTCTGAACAAGATGGCCAAAAGGAACGCAGGCTCTGGAAACGAGATTGGATGGCGGACCTAACCCTAACCGTAGCTATCCCTAACCTAACGAAAAATAAAAACCAGAGAAAAACAGAAAGGTCCTTTTGAGTCATCCCTTTTAGCCTTCCCCGGTATATATAATTGTCAGAATTTTGTCATGCAAATAACCATAGATAGCGTATGCGTTTAACAGTCAATTACTAGTCCCGGGGGTTTCTAATTAGAACAAGTATCGTGGGCGCACTCGTACCTAGGAACTGGTTTTTAATCGTGAATCTTTGTCATTTCTTGATAATCTTTGTCATTTCTTGATCAATCATTTGATATGCGATAATGAACTCACCACAAATTTACAACAGCGTTATTACTGTGAGCCAATACAATATTTCTACCCCACAACCAGGGCCGTAGCTAGCATGTGAAAGTTGGGGGGGTGTAAGTCCCAAATTTCCGAATCTCAAATTATTTTTCCGAATATGAGGAGGCACGCGCCGTAAGGCGCGTCAATCTAGGGGGGTCCCGGGGCATGCTCCCCCGGGAAATTTTTAATTCTAGGGTCTCGGAAATTGCATTTCCCGCTTGGACAGTTTACAGATGTAGGAATTTAGTTTTCAACAATAAAAAAGAGGCGAAATATAAACAATTTAATTCTACGGTATACGGTATCATAATTCGTGGTTTTGTGAAGGCTGTTTAAAATCCGGAAATGATA
This sequence comes from Chrysogorgia sp. JL179-B06, assembly GCA_035772405.1. NCBI lineage: Eukaryota > Metazoa > Cnidaria > Anthozoa > Scleralcyonacea > Chrysogorgiidae > Chrysogorgia > Chrysogorgia sp. JL179-B06. Next base: position 2,328,037 of record JAYKKM010000391.1, read on the forward strand.
AATTTTATTGCAAAGCAAAAGCCAAAAGGTGTCATCTATCTGATGTACGTATGCAGTAAATCGACAAAAATAGATTTGTTATCCTTGTGAATATTATTTTGTAAGTTCTATAAACTTAACATGAGTTTTTTGCTGTTCACTGACTGAAATCTCGCTTAACCTACGTTGCCGTAGTTTTCCGAACGAGTGATTCGATTTTCCGAATATCTCAATTTCAAAAATGTTGGGGGGTGAAACACCCCCCAATACCCCCCCTCGCTACGGCCCTGCCCCCAACCAATGGTGGGGAAAATTTGAATGTTTGTATACTAGTTAGATTTGAGCAAAGCATCAAACTAACCTTTAAGTATATTGTCGAGGGGACTGTAGCCCTGTCCTCCTCTGGCACCAGCCGAAATATAAGGAGATCATCATCTTACAAGCTATATTGTGTATTTGTTGAGTCTTGTTCAGTTTCGGACTCGACTTCGCGGATGACTTATTATGTTATTTTTTAATGCAAGTTTCAATTTTTTACTTTTTTAACTTATTTTTTACTTCTGTACTTTTCCGAAGTTCAGAATTATTAGGGCAGCAAGGGAAATGAAAACACTAAAAAATTTCTTTAGAATATTCGTTGCGATGGAAGGCTTATTCACACGATCCTATCTCGTACCCAGGCTCTTCATAACAAGATGGGGGACCGGAAATTAGCCCGGGATGAAAAACCTACCTCTCGTCCCTGTGTGTATTAAAGACTTATTAACCTCGTTTGCTTGGTCTGTACGGTAAAGTATTTGCCTGAGGTTTTCGTACAGACCGAGCGACGAAGGCGCGAGGTCTGTGCGAAAAAAACGAAGGCAAATACTTTACCGTACAGACCAAGCAAACGAGGTTAATAAGACATTTATTATATGGCTTTTGGTTCATTTTGTTCTCTGTTTTTAACGTTGTGTTTGTCTTCAGATGTTGCCGTTTACCTCTGAGCTTGTTGATTTCGCTTCATGTTTACACGCGTTACTGGTCGTTAGGCATTCATTTTCTTCACTTATAGATAAACAGCTTTCAAGAAAAGCAGCACTAATGTTCCAGGACGTGTTATTGTTCGAACTTTTTCAACGAACATACTCAAATCCTCTTTTATTTTCATCTAAATCAACTCAGAAATTTTCCCGCCAAAACTTACCGGTCCGGAAAAAGACGTATTGCCCTCTGGAGGGCAATACGCTTTTTTCCGGACCTCTCACGAACCAATCAGCGTGCGTCATCTTTCTTAGCCATATAATAATTATATCTTATTGAATGGTTTGGCATATAATACGGCCGGGTATTTTACGAGTTTCTCAAGTATTTTTCCGAGCCGGCCACCGGCGAGGAAAAATGCGAGAAACGAGTAAAATTCCCGGCCGTATTATATGCCAAACCATTCAATGAGGTTTTTATTATATGACTACTTGCAGAAATTGAATAAGTTTGTATTTATTTCATTTCCTCGTTTGTTTGTGATACGTTGTCAGACGTTGTTTCTGTTAAACTGTCCATTGCTTTGAGATATTCATCGTCAAAGTCGTCAGAGTTTAACGAAAATAATAAGGCGTCGTTCATGTCTGTACTTACATTTTCAAAATTAAAAAGACAGTTCGCATCCGCCATTTTAGGCTTTGGTTTAAAGCCGCAAAAAAATCCGTATTTTTGTTCTGTTCAGAAGAGGAGAAATACGGATTTTACCATGCAATACGGCCTGGTATTTGTTCTGTTCTCGTGCCCTTATATGGAAGAATTACGTCATTGTCATATAATAAAAATACATACTATCAGTATTCAACTAAGCGAAGCAAATGGCGCGTCAAAACGACTATTTAAAGAATGACTGCAAAAAAATTCAGTAATGCTTGTTGTTCTAACATTTTATTTTACCATTAAATACTAACGAGGATTTTCAACTTTCAGCTTGCCTTCACACAAGGCTCTCCACGACATTTAAAATTCCGTTTCAAAATCCTGTCCAATCACCTGTTGTCGGCGAATGTTTTCTACAGCAGTAGCCACCATACTTCGACATTTGATATGACTGAAGCTCATTTGATCGTACGGCTAGAATAGAAAAGTACAAACTTCAATGAGTGTAAGAAATACAAATCGAAAACTATAAAACAAGACTAATCAAACTAGAACGCAAGTTATTGAAAGTTCTAGATTGTGCTTCGTTTCACCGCCAACTCGTTGTTAGTCAACTCGTTGGCTTGCTCAGTAAACTAAATAATAAGATGCTGCTAGCAGCTTTTCTCTCCTCTGAGATGACATTTTAACAAAAATAGGTTAATTGTCCGCCATTTTTATTTGTTTATTCCATGCCTTGCGCGTAGGAAGAAGGGGTCCCGAGGGTCATGCTCCCCGAAAACCTTTTGATTTTCTAAGGCTCTGAAACGAAATTTCCTGTATTTTGAGAGAAGCCGCAGTAACCAAAAGAAGCAGTAACCATCAGATTCAATAACCCAGGCCAAACAGCCAAACTACCCTCACCAAACGGACAGATATGCTGCAGATATATGCAACAGCACTGTATAACATATGTAACATATCTGCAGAAAACTATCTGTTACATATCTGTAACATATAGGAATTTGGCCCCCTAAACATATCTGTCACAGATATGTGACAGATATCTGTAACATCTCTGCAACAGATATATCTGTCACAGATATGTGACAGATACTGTTTAAAAGCTGGTAATACAAATCTGTCATCTTTAATACACATCATAAAAAATTGATAGCTAGTAACCCAAACCAAAATCCATTTATGTATACCAATGTATTTATTGACGAATCACAACTACATTCTCCATTTAAAGATGAAATAGTAAATATATAATAGACAACTGATAGGCCAGTTCACACACTCCAATTTGTTTGATCAGATTCTTCTCCTGATGCATCTCCTGATGCATATGATCTACCGACAAGAATAACTGACTAACTTTTGTATGTTCATATACAAAGTAAATCAGATACATCAGGAGAATTAAACTTGACTAATTGGACCATGTGAACAGGTCTTTCAATATAGGCACTTACATATATTTATAAATAAACTGAAATTCTTAATGTTTTTAAAAATATCACATGTAACACATATTGACATTAGTGTTACTTAAGGTTTTCCCAATAAATTTACAACAAAATATACAAAAATGACCACTAAAATCAGAATAAAGAACTACTGTATCTTTTTTTAATTGTAACACTGTCAAGCAAAGACACAGGTATTTAAGAAAAGGGCTTTATTTACATACAAGACATTCAATTTTTACAGTTGATTCCATATTACCTTACTTACAGTAAGCAACTAAGCATATTGTTAAGTTAATCAAACTATTTATTCAGAAACTAGCAATGATAGCCAATTAAACAAATTATAAACTCTACACCAAAGCACAACATATTGTATCAATAAAGTAAATAGAAGTAATTTCTGTGAAGTTGATTGTCCAGGTTGTTGTAGTCTTGAGAAAGACTATTGTTTATAAATTTAAACACTAACATGCACAGTTTGTTATTTAGAGTACATCTTACTTCTATGTTTTGCCATAAATGTTATTATTTCTGGATCATCTTGTAGATGGCTTTTGATTACTATTTGAAGAATGGTTTCAACAATGTTTGCCATCTGTTCAATATTGGATCTATCTTAAAAAAATTGAAATTCAAAAATTATTCTCCAGCAATATAGTTAATACCACACTTTTTCCAAGTACCGACACAGATATTTAAGATTAATTTTAGACCAATGTTATTAATATCCAGTATTATAAGTTATAACAACTAAAATATTATATTACAGAACATGTATATAAATTCTGAAATATTTATATAATACATGCAACTACCTCTCTACACAGCATTACATTCTCCCAATTTATATATTTAATACGACTGCACTTTTTTTCACATAAATTATGATAATACATACAACCATTTATGTACAGTATATAAATTCTGAATCACGGTTAGTGATCAAACATGTATAATATACAATTATTGGATTTGGCTCACACATGATAACAAGAATTATCCAGACCTCTTTCAACCTTCATCTTTGGCAGATAACATTGACCTTGGTCTGGTGAATTCTTGATATCATGCTCAACCTTGTCCAATAATTGTTTATTATAATACATTCAAAGTTCATTCTCGTCTCTTATTGGTCAACATTACATACTCCAGTGAATTCTCAATGTCCATCGAATACTATACAATTATTGGATGAAGTTGAGCATGATAAATAATTATCCAGGCAGGCGCGACGTCATTTCCATATAATACTGTGAATTATTGGATGGGGGTGTCCAAAATTAAAATTATTGGACGCTGATGACATCACTAGGAAAAGCACGCGAAAATTACAATGTAAAAAATGGCTTGTAGTAGATTACTACCAGACTGTCACTTTGTATATTTTTAGTAAGACTAATCATATCAAAAATTATCGGTCTATGTTATCTGCCTCAGCCTTCGGCAGATAACATCGACCTCAGTCTGGACTCTGGATAATTATTTATCATGCTCATCTTCATCCAATAATTGTATAGTATTCAACAGACATTGAGAATTCACTGGAGTATGTAATGTTGACCAATAAGAAACCAGAATGAACTTTGAATGTATTATAATAAACAATTATTGGACAAGGTTGAGCATGATATCAAGAATTCACCAGACCAAGGTCAATATTATCTGCCAAAGGCTGAGTGAGGCAAATAACATTGAAAGAGGTCTGGATAATTCTTGTTATCGTGTATAAACCAAATCCAATAATTGTTTTATTATACAATAATAAATGTAAAGCCTTTAGCAAGTTTGGGAAGCCATGCAAAGACATTTACATCAGGCAAGACATCAAGCATTGTCTGTTGGTTTTTCAGCCAATCACAATCGAGATTGTATGAGTATTGTATAATAATTCTGATTGTTAGTGAGATACTCTAACCATGCATTGAGCTACTGAGACTAGGACGGAGAGGGTTTTAGCCAGCCATCTTTTGGATGGCCATCATTGATTTTGGACTGCCACTTCAGAAACACAGCTTTTGGGTGGATGTTTATTATGTGGATGGCTTTTAGACAGCTCGTTAATTTTAGGACAGCTAAAGCGTACCTTTCGTGTTCTAATATTTATGGTAGTTGGTAGCCTCAATTTAGTCAATTGGTGAAACAACATGAATACTAGCAGTATTATAAATACTCGATAAATAATGCTTGTGAGTGTACACACTTTTACAAACTTAAACATTAACAGGTACCGGGTGTACCATATACATCCACTGAACACCCAGTTTTTGTTGGTCAGGTGAAAAAAATTTTAAATTATTTAAAAATCAATATCATACAGATTTTTGACGGTATGCTATGCTCTTTAACAAGCATAATAAAAAATATTAGTAGATAAGATAAACTTAAACTTTGAGTCAAACTTACCAAAATCTCTTAGCTGTAGTTTTGTTTAAGCAGGAATGACAAAATTGCAACTTCATCTATAATATTTTGAAAAGCAAGAAACAACCTAATTAAAATACAGATAATAATTAATAATAAATTAAAGACTATAACCAAAGTAAGTAATTTATTAGCCTGCTCACAGCCAGAAATTTCTAAACCCGGCCTTAAATTTTGGGCTGCGAGCAGGCTAGTAATTTATTAAACTATCTTGTTATTCAAAATATATACCGTAGTGATTATTATTACAATACATGATGATCGTCAAGCTCAAATCCTCAGACAATGAATCCCACACAGTTTCCTAAGCATTACTGGTATATGGTGAATGTTGTATATACAGTGAATATAGTAATCAAACCAGTACATCATTGTGACCTTCACCCTTCATAAGAGTCTTGATATTAGAGCATGTCACAGGCAATCATCAGGTTACAGGTTTGAGCCCTGTGAGGATTTGAGCTTGACAATGTATTGTCTGAGCTCATTCACTTGGCACTTTGTTTGCTATACATGCATTTTAATTCCATGAAAAATAAAAAAAATCTATAACTGACAACCGGTATGCAATATGACATGAAGAAATCTTTTGAATAATACTAAATGTTTGCAAGTTAAATTTATACATAAAAATGATGATAACAACACTTCTAAAACGAAACCAATGAATATCACATATGCCATTAACTCTCTGAATTTGTGCTTTTCAGCAAGGATTTAAATCCTTAGAAGTTCCCTTTTGTGATTGTTATTCATATACTTAATCATATCGTAAACAAATGAAAGGTTACGGCTATTCCTGATAAATAGCATACCACTTTGTTTCCTGAGATCAAATACCAGTAAAGGATGGGCTTTTCTCCATCACGCAAATTATTTTGATTAGACACATATTATATCCGCATTTCAATTGAAAAAATAACTACAATGAAATGGAATCCTCTAAGACAAAGTTTTTGATAGAGAAGCGAAGTTCAGGCAACTATTTGATTTGCTTCAAACTTTCAGATGCGTTTAGGATAAGGATTAATATATTAGACTAGTAGATCAGAGTCAGACTTACCTTCGTTCTTCGAACTTTGCTGAAATCGCATCACTGCCGTATTTACTCCTGCAGCCAGTATTTTAAAAGACCAACGAATGATTGATGATCAGCCACTTCTTTAGAATTGGTAACACAAACTCACAAAGCAATTTGCCAAACAAAGAATCCAAGACACAAAGCAGCATGCCATAAATGTTTCAACTTTCAGCGACAACAAGAGAATTCAAATATGGCGCAGCATTAACGTTAACTCGCTAGGACCTCTGGGAATGCCCATATACGGAATAATTTTCCTTTACCCCAGGCTCTTCTCTCCCGCTACACCTTGCGGGAGGAGAGCCTGGGTACGAGATCGATGATTTTGCAGGCCTCTACCTGATAATTCCTAAGCCTGTTACTGTTAATAATAGCCTGAAGCGAGTTAGTGTATCTTGCTGGTTTATAAAGCTGCCGTACCGCGCTTGATCCCGCAACGTTTTATTCAATAATGCCATGAAGTTATGCATGCAGAAAGCTACTATTCACTCAAAACGTTATAGCAATTAGTAAGACTTTGTTAACTCTACAGCAAATAAATCCTCGTTCAGGTATAACCTACCTATAGTATATTCTATTGGCTGTTGCAATAAAAACCTAAATATGACAAATGCTAAACTTGGAAAATGATTTGAAGCCCAATGGTATAACATGCAAATGAATAAAAACTCGAATAGAATATTCTATAGAATATTTAGAATATTCTATAGAATATTCTATTGGCACCCATAAGTGTCATATAGAAAATCTAAGATAATAATCTGTCGGAAGAAAAACCAATATGCTATAGAAAATTCAATAGAATATTCTATTGACACTTTAGTGTCATACATATTCCAACAGAATATTCTATTGGATTCTACAGAACATTTTCGTAAGGGAGGAACCTGAAAAATGTACCATTATTTAAGAACTTTAATTTCAAATTGACCAGGTGTCTTATTCAGAAGGTGACCTTTGTTTTGTATTGCAATTGACAACAAATCCATAACAACTATTTGTAATCTAAAATTATATGAAGAAAAAATAGTCTGGGCTCTAACATATCTGTCAAGTAACTGTAAACAATATACAGACAGGATACAGATATGTTGACAGACAATCCACGTATCTGTAAAATGTCTGCATATTTCCTACAGATATTTTGCAGATATACCAAAACACCAGACAGATATCATGCAGTACTGTGACAGATATGTGACAGATACTTACAGATATTTGACATATATGTTAGTTTGGTGAGGGTAAAACATCTGTAAGGAACGGTATGCTGTTGTTGTTGCCCTGGAACCTTATCTCTGTCTTAAAACCGTTGAACAAATGGCGCTTGTGCAAACACCCAAAGTCAAAAAACCCAGAAGTTGAAAAATAAATTATAAATTTAGTTTTAATTTTCGATTTTTTTCTTCTATTAATGCATGGATCAATTCTTCCTGTAACCACCGGCCCCCCGGGCAATACCCCAGAGATTTGTATTTTTTATCAAAGCTCATTGCAAATTCCCCACCCCCGGGGCAAGCCTGAAACAATACAAAAACACACGAGTTTTAATATCAAACAAATGTATAATTAGACAAATTTTAATATCAAATGTAAATTTAACTTAACCAGTGGCTCATTTATGTTGCTGCTTCCTTTGAGTTCTAGTTCGTTTCGCTTTTTCAGCCCCCCTAGTACGTCGATTTTCAGCAACTTTTTTTGTCACCATTTTGAATACGAATACTTTATTTTAGTTACCAGACTTCCAAGGGTGGGCCCTTTCCCCGCCCTATACCCCGGGCAAAAAATAATAAAACAATTCCCGGATTTGATTTTCTGCATTGTCCCCCGCGGTTGCCCGGGGGGATGGTTACAGAAAAAATTGACCATGCATAAATCGTTAGTTTAACCATGGATAGTAGAATTATTATCCATGGTGGAAACACTGACGATTAATACTAATGATATCTTTAACATTTAAAAAAATTTGCGAGCTTATTTTTCATCGGATAACTACTTAAGGTGGCTCAATACGGTTCCGCATCGGTTCCGCATAATCTTTTTTGTAGCTGGTGTTGAGTTTCTCTCGTCAAATTGTAGCTTTCGTTTAACTTTTCGTGCCAGACCAATGTTCATTTGTCTCAATTTTTCGGTTTGCTTTCTTACATTCGTTTTATTTGCAAATTTTCTGTTGCTCCTGACTTCTTTCCTCGTGTGTGCACTTTCTTCTATGTTATTAACTGATTTAAGATTTTCTATTGGCAGGAGTACTGTTCGACCAGGTAAAAGTCATGAATGCATTATTTGGGAAACCAAAATTGCGATTTAAATAAGTTTTATAATTGAAAATAGTGTGAAGACTGGGGAAAAAAGGTCGAAAAACACAAGATCACCACAGCCATTTTTGTTTATTCCCGCGCAGGGATTTCTTCAAGTATTTAAATTTTTACGCGCGTGTGATTTTCGCGGATTTGTACCCAGTCCCTTTATCTCAGAAGGGCCAAGCGAAAAGAAAAAATGTTTTTTTTAAATAAGATAAGACGATGAGTGGCAGGAAAAACTCTACCAACAAAAGCAACTCCACCGTTCCCGGTAACTCTTGAACGTGAATATTTTCACCTTAAACACAGCATGAATATAAAATTCTTATGTATTGAAAATATAAAATATTTTAAAGATTTCACTTGTCTCATAAAATAAAGATATGTTGGTAGTTTTTAGAGGTGTAACGATACAGACAGTCCACGATACGATACGTATCTCGATACAATACTAACAATAGCCATGATACGATTTGTATTTTTGTCTTTTTATTATCCATGGTTTAACAGATCTCACGCGAACAGAATGTACCTGGCAGTCATTACTACCCATTAGACAGCTAAAATCATACACGATTTCATATCATACTTTAGTATAAATTGACAAGTTTATATCACAAATCCTCAATTTTGATTGGCTATCGCAGGAGTTACTATCCGCTGATATAAACCTCTGGGGAAAAAGTCACCTGATTTCGAAAGAATATTTACTTTTTTTCCATGAAAAATGCAAAATAAAAGTTATTTCTTGGGTTAGAAAGTTGTAAATTTATACTAAAACAATTAGACAACTCGCCCTTGTTTTCTATGAGCGATAGTCAACTCGGCTCCGCCTCGTTGACTATCTGCTCATAGAAAACGCGGGCTCGTTGTCTAATTGTTAAATACCGCTCTAGGAGAAGTTAGGTGCTGATAACTCATGGGACATAAAGAATTAAAAGGGCTAGGGGCTGACGTCGCATGCAGAGAAAAAAACAACACTCAGTTGACTTACAGAAAGCAATGTTTGAACTTTATGTACTAAAAGTACTGCCACTGCTACACCAAGAAAACGAAGATCTTTAACAGAAGAACCTGTTTTATAATAAAAATGAGTTAATAAATGAGATAAAAATAAATCCTATGAAATAGCATATACTGAGTTATAAACTCATAACCGAAAAGCATAAATACAACAATATCTCGCTATTTCCACTCATGCAGGAATACAATCGAACAGTGAACATGAAGACAACACAGGACAGTGCACTCACAGAATTTTAAAGGAATACTCCAGCCAAAATACAAATGTAGTTCATATGAAAGATATTACTCAGTTAGATCTATCATATGAGAACTACATTTGTATTTTGGCTGGAGTATCCTTTAAAGCAAACATGAAAAGATTTAGATAATTAAAATAATACAGTAGTCAAATTAAGGTTTCTCAATTGCCTTAAAGTTCCTATATAACCCCATTTATTATTATTTATAAAAATTAGATTGAAAAATCTCGTTGGGAAATTATTTCTAAACTAAGGTATTTTTGTTTACTTTATTTTCCTTATCTTATCCAAATAATGCAGTTTTACCAAACTAAATAACTCAAGTATTAATAAAAAAATTAATTTGTTATTTACCGTTTTGGTCGGTCCGTATAGAAAAATATTTGTCCTCGGTCTCATAAACGACACTTGGCCTACGGCCTCGGGCAGTTTCTGAAACCTTGGGCAAATCTTTTACTATACAAACCTCCCATCTGGTAAATAACATATGTTATATTTATTTTTTCCAGGTCCGGTATCCATCTGAATCGCACACTCTGATTGGCTAGAGAGCGGTCCTGAATCCCTGTACGGACCCCCCAACAGGACCGCTCACAGGTTGCAAAGATACGCTCATTAAACAAAAAGGTTTTTGCAATTTTTACTATTTATAGACACATAGATAGTGATAATGAGAGCTACCGGTATCTGAGCAAAAGCGAATTTTATTATCCAGAAGAGTATGAAAAAGAAAAATAACAAGCGAATTGGCAACACAATATTACAAAACAAACACCACCACCAAAACATACCAAAAAATTTCTAGGACTGGAAATTACCAGAAATATTTACTGGCCTAAGGTCTTGAAAACGACTTGAGGCTGTGGGTCGTTTTCAAGCCTGAGGGCACAGTTTTTCCTCTTCTGCGCCCTTGCGGCTGGTAAATAACATATTACTTTTATTTCAGTCATGCTTTCCCAGGCCAGATTTTCCCAAATTTAATAATACAGTCCAATTTTGTCCAAATTATGTGGATTTTAAAAATTTGGGGGTGTCACACCCCCTATGTTTGGGTTGATTTTTCTTACCTGTAATATGTCTCCAAAGCAATTTGAGTTGAGAAAAAAAATAGTTTTGCCAAGAAGACCATGTGCCATTGAGAATACTTGAACAACAGCAGGATAAGATATGTAATGCAGTGGATACTGAAAAATAAATACAATATGATAACAGTCATATTTATTTTCATAAGATATCATTCCATGCATGCTGTGATTCAGCACTCAAAATAATTTTGGCAAAGTCAATATATATATTATATATATGAGCGCTCTTAAAGTTTGTGAAAGCAGACTCTGTCCTCGCCGCTAGCTCGCCCCCCCCCCCCCCCCCGCCAGGGGATATCTTAAACCTTACACCGACTTAGTTATTTTATTGTCACATATGATTTTTGGTATATATATATATTCGAACATTCGAAATCTTCTTTCACCATAAATCCTTCGAACATATATATATATATATATATATATAATATATTATACTGATGTAGTGAATGTGTTATGATTATATACTAGCTGTGCAGTGGGTGAACTTGACAATCCATGTATTATCCGTGTTAACTCCCAGCTCCCACATTCACTACATTTAATTATAACATATTCAGATTAGTATTGGAACTAAAAAATATTCATTGTCTTTTTTTGGATGATAATTATATAGCTATGTTTGAAGTTAATGTTGTGTTTATGGATTCTAATACACTAACAATGTGATCTTACATTTTTGCACAAATATTCCAGGTGTAGAACGTATAAGATGACGTATCCCATACTGTACTGATAGTAAAAATTTCCTCACAGATGAGGGTTCATGTTTTTCAATAAGTCCAGCCATAATACCTGCCAATCTAATAGTAAAAATTAAAAAAATTATATACCTTCCAAAAGATTTTTTACAATATCACATTCTGAGGCTATTATAATTATGGGGCACGAACCATAAATTAATTTTTTACTAATTAAGTTCATTTCCTCTTTTTATCACAATTTGGTTATGATATCAAATAATTTGATTTATGAAATAAATAAATTTAAAATGGTGTAAGTGGCAGTGCGTTTGGGTCTGGGCCTCAGGGGTTGGTTTCCCAACAGCCAATCATTAGCCAGCTTAAATGTATGACACAATAGGGTGCTGCTCCTACCTAGCTAACCTCGAGGGTTTTGACCCAGTGTAACTCATCGCCTTGTTTGCTCAAGTTCTGCCTCCCAGTCCCCCTGCCAAATATGTTACTTTGGGGGTTACTGGGGTCACAGCCGTCGGGCTACTGTATCAGGGTAGGACGTCTGTTGGGGTTCTAGGTATACCTCGGTGAGTTGTTACAGTTCCTAGCTTCTGCCATTATTTACGTGATGGCAGATTACCACAGAGTGACTCCTTGTTATTGCGTGTATCCTGTTACCAGTTTTTATGTTTTCCAGGGACGAGGTTCCCTCGGTAGGTTGTGTCCAGCTTTTAAACAGCTGTAACCTGGTTGCACATTATTGAATTTACCAAGGGAGGGGCACTTTCTCGGTAGATTTTTACCGGCTATTGCTTCGGCGAGGGACACGGTACCCTGGTCGATGATAGCAGTCTATTGCATCTGCACGGAATGAGTTTCCCTGGGCAGCCAATAGCGCAATGGAGCTGCAGGGCAACAAGGTTCCCCTCGCACACTGCTAGCTGGTTATTGCATCTGCTGGGGGACACAAGGTTTCCCTCAGTAGATTGAATGCTGGCTATCGCATCGGCGAGGGACGCGGTTCCCTGGGCGCTGGATAGCAGTCTGTTGCGTCTGCATGGGATGAGTTTCCCTGGGCAGCCAATGGCCATATGGAGCTGCAGGGCGGCTAGGTCACCCTCGCATGGTGATGGCAGATTAATGCATCTGCTAGGGAAGAGGTTCCCTATCGCAGTTGATAGCAGGGCTCGGAACTCTGCCAGGGATGGAGGTTCCCTGGTGGAGTATGTGCAGGGTTGGCCACAGCAGGGATGCGATTCCCCTGGCGTGTGTTGAACAGTGAGTGGCGATTGCGGTGGGAGAAGAGGTTCTCCCACTCACTGGCAGTTTATATACCGTGGATGGGCCCTTCGGCAGTGCTACCAAAGGGCTACAAGCACAGATGTTACATGTCTTTCTTTCCCTGGCTTGCCAGGTGATACTTGTTTTATAACTAGTGCATGTATGTGTTGTTAGTCCACGGGGGGGGGGGGGTTCTCAGCCGTGCAAGAAACACCACAAAGGACCTAACCTGGCAGTACCGGTTGGCCACTAGGGCCACATGGAAAGGCCAGGCCTTGGCAAATTACAGGGCCAGGCCTTGGCGTCTCACAGAGGGGTGGTGTAATTAGGTATGCACCCTCAAGAGATTCCCTGGGGACTATGATCCTCCAAATTTGTAGTGTGCTTTGCTGGCTTATGAAGTACGGTGCCTTGTACCCCGGATTGTTATTAACCAACGATAATTTCTTTACACTAATTGGTAAACTTTTTATCAAATAACCACTAGATTTTTTATCCACAAGGGATTTTCCCCATCCATGGTCCACAGACCTTGCTCACTGTGTATATCACTAATTGCAAAAGACCATTTCTCCATAGGTTTTGAATGTTTTATTGGTCAATATTTAACCAATTTGAATTCTAAAAACAGATTGGGAATTAACAAGTCTAAATACATAATATTATCTGTCTATTAATTATGAGAACATGCATATCCTTTGTAATTAAAAACCTGTCTATGCACTTTTTTGTTGTAAGAAATAGAATGTTTAATTGTTTAATGCTAGTAAAGTTATCAAATTGTATGTGAAAGACAATACAACTTCTTCAACTATATGAAAAGTAAATGTCTTTCCTTTTTAAACATAATGTGATTAACAAAAACTAACAATTAGTCAATTCATTCAATTGAGTGTGTTTTCGAAGCACATCATGCATTCAGTTACTTTTTTATTAATTGGTCTACGTACAGTATATATATGTAACACATTCTCAGGGCCGGAATAACCTTATGGCAGAAGCAGCATATGCCGGGGGCCCTGGCTTAATTCCTGCCCCCCCCCCCGCGCCTACTCGTTGTTCAATTTTAATTTTATGCGTTCTTTCTATTTTTCGTTCTTTCGTGCTTACCGGGACCCAAGTAAGTGCGGGTTAGGGTTAGCACAGGGCCCCAATGAGTGTGGGAACCCGAACATGTGTACGATGTCAAAATTCAACAACTTTTAAAACCGTTATGTGTAAAATGTCACCTGTGTAGTCCCCTGTCTAGTCTTGAACCTTGTTAAAATGTGCAGTTTAGTTTATTTTTTAAACTTAGGGACCACATAATGATGGAGTGATAGCTCTGTTGGGTTTCCCTGCTACCGTATTCAATGTGGCAAAGCTTGTAAATAAATAAATAAATTCTAAGTAAAGTAATTTCACTGGACATATACAAATGTTTTCTAACTACAGTATATGGTTTTAATAATTGCTTTAGTTGCTACCATGAATAGGACCCACTAGTAAATAAACCTTTTACCAATTTTTCAAAATATACAATTTTACAAAACACTTTTTCAACCCCATACAGTACACTACAGTATAGAAATACTTGTGAAAGTTTGGGAGAACTCAAAATCATAGTGGAAACACTCACCCAGCCTTTGGGCTTGTGTTCCCACAACAATTTCTCATTCTCCCAAACTTCACTTGTGTTTCTAGAACTGTATATAAACAGAAATTTCCCCACCATTTTTGAATTCAAATGATCTTTTAAGAAAACACTTATACGTATATATATTAACTTGTTGCCAAATTGCATTTGCTTTCAATATTCAGTCACACACTAAGTTGACAGCTGAGAGTAATTATGGCATGATTATGGCATGATTATTTTCATGATTTAAATAAATGAAACTTTATTTGTCCAGTGTTCCCAGTTATTATTAAGAAACACTCTGGGAGAACTCAAAATCACCCTTTGGTCTTGTGTTCCCACAGTGCTTTCTCATTCTCCCATATTTCACTTGTGTTTCTATAACCGTACAGGGGTGGCGCCAGGAATTCCCAATGCAGTGGCTAATTGACAGGGGGCTAACTGGTATTGGTAACTCCTCTAGGGGGCATGGTCGGGGGCATGGTCCCCAGGAATATTTGATTTTCTAAGCCTCTGAAATGCTATTTCCTGCATTTTGGGGGCAGTTTTAACAAAAAAATTAAAATAAAAAACAGTGAAAATCATTATTTTATAGTCAGTATTTCCTTACTGTATACAAAAGTAACTCTAACAATAATATTCATGCAAAAACTAGATGACAGTAGCCCCGCTTCCCCCCTCTGGCACCACCCCTGTAACTGTATGGAAACACGGAAAAGGTTTTCTATTTCTTCATCCCAATATAAAAAATACAAATTATAGTCAATTGATTTTGACAACATTACCTTCCTGCAAAGTCCACAGCCAGTCGTTGATCATGACTGTTGTTAAAACCTTGGACAAGCAGACGAGCAAACACACGACCTTGGCTAGAAAAGGAGGAAAATAATAGGTTAAAAATCATGTGTAGGATTTTATAAGTTCATGTTAATCATTGTACATTAGTCCCCCGATATTAATTTACTTGAATTTAAAATAAACAACTAACACTTATACAAAGCATTTAGGAAGCATTACTTATCAGAAAGCTTGTACCAAAAGTAGGGAATAAAACTAAATTTAACCTGAGTGCACCACTGATATCACAGGACATTAATGTACATACATGTATATAAATCTGAACATATTGTACATGTATTTCAATAATGGATATGATAAAAATATAATATGATCGATAACACGGCATCCTTTGCTCAAAGTAAGACATTACAAAACATAAGATTAAGACATACCGCACAATGAAACATTGAACTATAGCTCAATATCCAAAACAACTTGTGGCATATTATTACCATAGTCAGTGTTTTATATATTATACTGCTATAAATAACGGTAAGTTAAAAGCTCATATAAATAATATCATAATTATTCTATATGAAATAATATCTGACTGACATACATGAAGATATAATGTATGTGTCGCGCTTGTTTGGAGGTTTTTAGAGGTAATTCTGTTCCCCCAGACGGTCGTGTAACAGGATCCCAACGAAATGCTCGAAAGTTTCCACCAGCTTGTGGAGAGATTTTCGTTTCATCAAAATACTGTTCTAACGGTGAGGCTTGTGGATCGTCCAATCTATCGGTCCAGTAATTATCGAAGTAACCCACTACAGCTGAACCGTTCTCAAACAGTTTGTAAATGGTATCAATTCGACTAACGTAGCGATCTCCCTCGCCGTAGTCAGCCGTGCTTTGCCAAACTGCACGTCCACACTGAACACCACCAAATCGTTTGAAGTTGTCGTCCTTCGAAGCACAGTGTTTCTCGCATTCAGCCTTTGATTTTGTCCATCGTCGACTGCGTAACTGAAGGCCTTGTCCCAAGGGAAAGTACTTTGGTGAAAGGAAAATATCAGCCAGCGATGGCGATGCAACATCCACGAAAATTATCAACGCCGACATACTTAAAGCCACGGCCAAAGACACGCAGACGATCACCAACTGAATGCTTGGAACAGGAAGAAAATTGCTCTTTATCGGTGCAACAATGGTGCTCTTCTTTGCATTCATGTTTGTTGAGCTCTGAAGATACCACTCAGACCAGTTTTACTTTTAACTTTGCTCGAAGAAAGAAATGTGTTCTTCTCAGAAAATACTGTGCCGTATATTCAATCAGACTCCACAACAACGAAAATAGCACGATTATAGCACGAATTGAACACAACCGCTTCTTATTTATTTTGTTGAAAATAATGTGGCCAACAGGCAGCCTGTTCAATCTTTTGAAGCTTTTTAATGTTTTAATCAGACATATATTAACGCCATAATCTTAAGCGTTCTTGCATAAATAATGTCTGATATATTGTCTATTGTTTTGTAAGTGAAATTAGCGATCCTATTGGTTGATATCATCGGAAGTGATTAATGCAAAGTACAATATAGCAAACTAATACGAACACAGCTGCTTGCTTTTATTAAGAATATTTAGCAGAGGCAGATGGCAGCTAAGCCACTAGATACATACATATAAAGTAAAAGCCGCAACTCTTAGAATTAAAACTTTTATAAGGTTAACTACTTGATTGAAATGTCGACAAAGCAGTTACCCACCAGTAGAGGCATTAGAATATGAACGACTAGCTTACTAGTCGATTGCAAATAAGAGTGGGGCCTATTTCACCTGACACCCTCTGCCGACAGGTGTATATATATGTGTGTGCATAAGTGCCAAGTCTCGCCTGCAGTCGTTAACTATTTGTCATCCATCCGTAAAACAACTAAAATATTTTGGGAAATGTTATGGCTATACTGTCAATCAGTGGCATTACTATTTACTAGTTGCATGAAAACAATAATAGACAATAGTTGAACAATAATCAGTATGAAATCGACCGGACAGTTAGAATTTCACGGAGAAAATATACTAGCTACATTAATATTAATTTAAAATAAATTTATTAAAACAAATTGTAAATACTCAGTTGAGCTCGCGCACTGCCGATTAATCGGGCAAGGGATTACTATGGGAATCTGCACGGTCTTAATTAATACTGCTGGGTATGTTTAATTAATCGGCCCGATTTATGGTTTAGATGCATGGTAAGTAGAAATAGAATGCAGACCTGCCAACCTCTGAAGTACAGAAATCGTAATATTTAAAAATATTTTGACTAAAAAATATGGAGATTTTTGCGAGACATGAAAGGTAAACAAATGTGTTCAGTTCGTTTATTGATCAGTGACTGCGTGCCGCTGTCTGCTGATAAACTAAACTAAAACATTATTTTGATTTCTTTAGTTTGATATTTCTTTCTTTCGTGCTGTTTGAATGGCCGAGAAAAATAATTTTTACAGATGAATTTAAAAAAAAACGTGTGAAATGGAGTGAGTTGTGAGTTGGCACGTGTGAGTTGGCAGATCTGAGAATGAGTTGTGGGCTCATAATCCTACTCTACTTTTTATTACTCCTTTAATACTTGCCATGCATCTAAATCATAAATCGGGCCGATTAATAAATCGTATAGTGTGCACGTTTTTCAGAATAGCGTAGGAGCGCGGTGTCGTGCAACGTTGTAGTTTGTACTGTCGCCATTTTGAATGTTTAATTTCTTTGTCACGACGTCTGGTGTATTACATTTAATACGGCGGACGTTTTATATAAGTATCCCAAACCTGTCCCAACCCCAAACCTGACTTTAATCCTAACCCTACACCTAACCCTAACCCTACATCTAATACTAACCCTAGGCTCTTACGAATGATAATGCTTATTTTAGCATAATTTTAAAAATAACAGCTGATTTTAATTTCGAATTTTACTACCGATAGCGCAACGTCAGTATATGAAACTTCACCCATATTTACAGTATAAAGGCGAAATTTTATCGCGCGATCGAGCTTTATTCGATCACTTTCTTTTGAATTGTGAGCTCTCGACTGGAACATCCGGTCGAGAGCCCTTTTTTGGCCCCTTTAGGGCCAACCAAACATACATACATACATACATACATATTTATTGAGCGATTCCCAACTGGGCTTTTCAATGCCCATTACAATTAAAGTTAATGATATAAAATATGAATAATAAAAACCTAGTCTATAGTATAAGTATTTACAGATTAATTGTTAATGAAATTGTCCAACAGATTGTTTTTCATTAATGTTTTAAAATGGTGAAGAGATCTTGCTTTTTTAATACCATCATCCAGGCTGTTCCAAAGATTAACAGCCCTGTAATGGAATGATCGTTGCCCAGTGGTGGTACGACAAAATGGGATTTGTAGAGTATCATGGTTTCGTGTAAGACGGCTGTGTACTGAAGATCGTTTACAAAATTTGTCACATAAATATGGTGGGGCAAGCGAGTTCATACATTTGTACATCATGGTTGAGTCTCTGAGCAGAAGTTGTTCTCTGACAGGTATCCAACCAATCTGGCGTAGCGCAGGAGTGATGTGGTCAAACTTTCTAGTGTTTGTAATTATTCGGCACGCAAAGTTCTGTACAGCTTGGAGTTTGCTAATGTTTGCGGCCGATGTATTTGACCATGTCGAAGAACAGTAGAAAAGTTTACTAATGACAAGAGATGATATGATGAGCTTGAGTGTTTCTTTGTCAAAACTGTCTTTCACTCTATTAATCTGACAAAGTTTTGCAGTACAAGATGAAACAAGTATTTTGATGTGATCATTATACGTTAAATTCGAATCTAGGATAACTCCCAGATCTTTAGCACTGAACACCGGAATAACTTCTTTCCCTGCAGGAAGTTTTTTCAACAGTTGAGGTGTGCCAATTACAAGAAACTTGGTTTTCTCTGGGTTGATTAGTAAATGATTAGTGGAACACCATTTAGCAACAACACAAAGATCTTTTTCCAGCTTTGCTTTGGTGGAGATAGCATCTTTAATGGGAAATGATAGGAAAACCTTGGAGTCATCCACGTAAGATTCAAGGGAGCTGCTGAGTGGCGACAGTGGGAGATCGTTCATGTATATGCAGAAGAGTAAGGGTGAAAGTATAGCTCCTTGTGGTACGCCGTGGGTGAGATTAAGGGGAGAAGATAAGGTTGAACCAATACGGACTACTTGTGATCTTCCGGTCAGGTAGCTATTAAACCATCTCAATGTCGATTGAGATGCTCCTATGTGTTCTAGTTTTTTAAGCAGAATATTGTGGTTGATACTATCAAATGCTTTGGATAAATCTAAAAGCACAAGTGCAGTTAGCATTTTATTATCCATCGCTTTTAAAATGGTGTCATTCACAAAAATATTTAATGTTTCAGTGGAGAAGAGTTTCTTGTTGCCACTTTGGTGGGAGGATAATCGATTGTTTCTCAGTAGGTATGAGTTAAATTGGATGAGTACAACTTTCTCACAGACTTTGGAGGCAACAGGTAGAAGTGAAAGAGGGCGATTGTTCGAGGCTTGTTCGTGGTCGCCATCTTTTAGCAAAGGTATTACTACAGCTTTTTTCCATGCATCGGGATATGTAGATGAATTAAGAGAAGAATTTATTATATCAGTAAGGGGGCCTAATATTACTGGTAAGCAATCTTTGATGACACGCATGTTGATCTTATCGAGGCCAGGAGATTTGTTGGAGGGCATGGACATAATAATGTTTTGCACTTCGTTGCAGGTAACAGGACGGAAATAAAACAGTTCGTCAGGGGAATTTCCAGGTGGTGTGGATGAAAGGCTGGTGGAGGAAATGTTAATATTATTTTCCAAAGCTAACCGGGTAGCTTCTTCAGCTGTTTTTCTTCCTACTGACGAAAAGAACTGGTTAAAATCGTCTGCTACTGATTTATGGTCTTTACTATATGTTAGAGAAGGTCTCTCCTTGGATGGAATAACATTGTTAATTATTTTCCACAGACAGCCCGGTTTATCTTTGTGGGTTTGAACCTCTTTACGGATGTAGTCTGTTTCTGCGCTTCTTAGAGTGGTTTTTACCGCTTGCCGAGCCTCCTTGTATACGTGCCAGTCATTGCTGTCTCTAGTTGTTTTGAAACGGCAAAGTAATCGATCTCTGGCATTCATGATTGAACCTAATGCAAATTAGCAAATTAGCAAAATCCTTTGACACGTAGCACCAAGTCTAGGTTTCGGCAGCCATAGACCTCTTTCATAATAGCATCCAAATGAAATATTCTTTTATACGCATTTAAATTAGCCTTTCTGACCTCGTCCGCGTGTTTGTAATTCCAAAGAATTTTTGCTTTGTAAAATTTGGGAGCTGGTTAAGAAACGTGCTCTCCCAACCATGCTTGTAACCTGAAGACATCATGGCTCCGTATTTTGTCCAAACTCGGATGTTTTTTTAAAAACAGGGACTTGGTAGCGGAAAACAGCATTTACCTCGCCTTGGCATCTTTTCCATTCTCAGTCTCCCCACCCGGGTTATGCAATTGCTTCATCTATAAACGCTACTCCTTTCTATAATATACCATGTTAGCGACTCATTTCAATGCCCAACACTCGCTGCCCTTTTGGCGGCGCGCGGCGGACCTCGGGGATCTTTTACGCACAATACCCAAAATTTCCCGTACATCAATTCAAGATTTAAATAGAAATTCAGTTTCAAAATACAATATTCATATTTCCGCAAAACTACTGAATTGTGGAGCAATTTGCCTTCGGTCACACGTACGTAAAGCAGGTTCAATTGACTCCTTCAAAAACAATGTTTTCCTATATTTATTTTATCATACTCGTATCCCCACTTCGCCTAAGAACGGAACATTATGTCTCAAGTAGCTATTTTTAGGTGAATACTCCCTATTTTAATTTCTTTCAACATATCATTTTGTTATTAAACCTAATAACAACAATATTAAATACAATCCAACATGCATGCTCACATGGAAGCCAACAGATAGGGAAACGAGTTTCAAACCCCAACAAATTTACTTTAAATCAACTTCAAATAGATTTAAATTATTTTAAATCAGATCAATCCCCCTTTCCCCCTAAATTTCATGCCCGTTACCCTACTTCTAATCATAACCTAGTCTCAACCTTATCCTAACCATAACCATAATAACCATAATCATAACCATTTTCATAACCACAGTGCTATTCGTAACCGTAATCCTAAACATAACCCCGATCCCAAACATAATCTCAATCCTATAACCACAATCCTATTCCTAACCATAATCCAAATCCAAAACATAATCCTAACCATAACCCTCATCCTAAACATATTTTCATTCCTAACCATAATCCTAAGAGTAATTCCAATACAACCATAACTCTAACCTCAACCTTATCCCCCACCCAACCCTAATCCTCACCCAACCCTAATCCCAACCCTATACCTCAACCTTATCCCAACCCTAATCCCCGGCCAACCAACCTAATCCCAACCCAATCACATTCCTGAACATAATCCAATCTATCTTCAACACTAATCCTAATCCTAAATTCAGTAGATTAAAAATACAGCAATATCATTTTAAAATAACAAAGAATACAATATAATTTCCATTCTCAATCATACACCATCATTTTGGGATGACAATTATTCACTCCCAGGATCTGAATACCTGACCTTTAAACGTTTATTTTTTATTATTGTTTCACTTTACAAAACACATGAATCACAGGAATCACATGAATCACACTAATCATATGAATCATATGAATCATACGAATCATACCAATCATATGAATCATATGAATCATATGAATCACATGAATCATATGAATCACATGAATCATACGAATCATACGAATCACATGAATCATACGAATCATACGAATCATACGAATCACATGAATCACATGAATCACATGAATCATACGAATCATACGAATCATACAAATCATATGAATCATATGAATCATACAAATCATACAAATCACATGAATAATATGAATCACATGAATCATATGAATCATATATGAATCATATATGAATCATATGAATCATATGAATCATACGAATCATACGAATCATACGAATCACATGAATCATACGAATCATATGAATCATACAAATCATATGAATCATACAAATCATATATATGAATCATATGAATCACATGAATCACATGAATCGTATATGAATCAATCATATGAATCACATGAATCATATGAATCATATATGAATCACATGAATCATATGAATCACATGAATCATATAAATCACAGGAATCACATGAATCATGTATCTTAAGAATCATACGAATCACATGAATCATATGAATCACATGAATCATACGAATAATACGAATCACATGAATCATATGATCATACAAATCATATGAATCATATGAATCATACAAATCATACAAATCATGTGAATCATATGAATCGCATGAATCATATGAATCATACGAATCATACGAATCACATGAATCATACGAATCACATGAATCATATGAATCATACAAATCATATGAATCACACAAATCATATGAATCATATGAATCATATGGATCATACGAATCATACGAATCATATGAATCATATGAATCATATGAATCACATGAATTATGAATCATATGAATCACATGAATCACACGAATCATATGAATCACATGATCAATCATATGAATCATATGAATCATTTGAATCATATGAATCACATGAATCACATGAATCATATGAATCATATGAATCATACGAATCATATGAATCATATGAATCATACGAATCATACGAATCACATGCATCATATGAATACATGAATCACATGAATCACACAAATCATACAAATCATATGAATCATATGAATCATATGAATCATATGAATCATATGAATCATATGAATCACATGAATCACATGAATCATATGAATCATATGAATCACATGAATCACACGAATCATATGAATCACATGATCAATCATATGAATCATATGAATCATGTGAATCATCTGAATCACATGAATCACATGAATCATATGAATCATATGAATCATACGAATCATATGAATCATGAATCATATGAATCACATGAATCGTACGAATCATACGAATCACACGAATCATAGAATCATACGAATCATACGAATCACACGAATCATATGAATCATATAAATCATATGAATCATATGAGTCATGAATCACATGAATCATACAAATCATATGAATCATATGAATCTTACAAATCATACGAATCACATGAATCACATGAATCATATGAATCACATGAATCCCATGAATCATATGAATCATAATATGAATCATATGAATCATATGAATCATATGAATCATACGAATCATACGAAT
This sequence comes from Chrysogorgia sp. JL179-B06, assembly GCA_035772405.1. Classification (NCBI taxonomy): domain Eukaryota; kingdom Metazoa; phylum Cnidaria; class Anthozoa; order Scleralcyonacea; family Chrysogorgiidae; genus Chrysogorgia; species Chrysogorgia sp. JL179-B06. The sequence goes on from JAYKKM010000391.1 coordinate 2,352,002, forward strand.
CATACGAATCACATGCATCATATGAATCACATGAATCACACGAATCATATGATTCATATGAATCATACAAATCATACAAATCATATGAATCACATGAATCACATGAATCACATGAATCATATGAATCATACAAATCACAGGAATCACATGAATCATATGAATCATTCGAATCATACGAATCACATGAATTATATGAATCATATGAATCATACGAATCACATGAATCACGTGAATCATATGAATCACATGAATCATACGAATCATACGAATCACATGAATCATGTGAATCATACAAATCATATGAATCATATGAATCATACAAATCATATAAATCATATGAATCATATGAATCACATGAATCATATGAATCGTATGAATGGCATGAATCATATGAGTCGTATGAATCATACGAATCATACGAATCATATGAATCATACAAATCATACAAATCTTATGAAACACATGAATGATATGAATCACATGAATCACATGAATCACATGAATCATATGAATCACATGAATCATATGAATCATACAAATTACAGGAATCACATGAATCATACGAATCATACGAATCACAAGAATCATATGAATCATATGAATCATGAATCATACGAATCATATGAATCATATGAATCATACAAATCATATGAATCTGATGAATCATACAAATCATACAAATCATATGAATCACATGAATCACATGAATCATACAAATCATAGGATATAATCACATGAATCATATGAATTATATGAATCACATAAATCATATGTATACTATGAATCATATTAAGTATATGTATTACTATGAATCATATTCAGTATATGTATTATTATATATAGTGCGAAAAAGCTAGTGTATAGTGGAACATATTGTAGGAAGACTATATGTAATGTTACCATGAAGTATATACCTTATTTTTCTTTCTATCGCGATAAATAATGGCTGAATCAGCAGTTATACCCTACCGACAGGCTTTGCGATCGTCTGAAGGATTTTTCCTTCCAAAAGGATTTTTTGAAGAAATGAAGGAATTTTGAAGGAATTATACAATATTTACATTTTAAATAGTACTTTCCCATCCACGTCAATAAATTATATTTAATTATAGAACTAATAATTGGACATACGAATTGTCGGCTCGATTTCCATATAAATATCCCCAAATTTAAAACATAGTGGCTAACCCAAACCTTACCCTAATCCTAACCCTAACCCTCCACCTAATATATACTAACCCTAACTCTTACGATAATGTTTTATTTTAGAAATAACAGCTGATTTTAATTTCGACTTTTACTACCGATAGTCTATGTGACGTCATTTCGGGATTTTATATGGAAATTCAACCAAAATTGTCCAATTATATTGGAATATCATTTTGCACTCGTAGGGCTTAATTTAGTCTCCAGGGCAACTGCACAGTCGCGTGTCTCCTGATCATTCCTGAATTAGGGGGTGTTTATACGGAGGAGGGCTAGCCCTCGTTACCGAGATCCCGCCTCTCAGTAAAACCATATGTAAAATTTGTTTTCGTTTATATGAGAGGAGGGCCAGCCCTCCTAGGCGAGTTCTCGTTACTGACTAGGAGGGATCTCGCCTAGCTACGAGGGCATACGAAGGCTACGAAATTTTCCATGTAAACACACTCAAGAGGGCTGGTTGGCCCTCCTAGGAGGGCTGGTAATTAGTCAATTCTCCGTACACGCGACAAAGTTGGTCTTTGCCCGTATATTTTTAGACAACTCTTTATTTGATAAGTTCTGTTTGTTTGAAAACTTGTGCGGGAAAATGGGATTCAGCGGGTTACGTGGGAAAATACATAATACTCGGTAAACAAGTCAGCCCTCCAGAGGGGCTAGCCCTCCTCGAAAGACTAGAATATTCCCATGTAAACACGAGGTGAAATCCACCCTTTTACTAGTGCCAGTCCTACCAAATAGCCCTCCTTCATACGGTAAACACCCCCTGAGTCTGGTTTCAACAATATAAAACAGCGACGGATATTCGCTAAAATGTCGTGAAATATGGATAATGAGGATTCATCGTTATCAGAGGCTGAATGATATTATGATATTGCCATAATATCAAATTGTTTAAAAAATCGTTTCAAATATATGACGTCATATCATTTTTAACCGAACTGAAGTAGAAGAATACGGCTTCGCGGTCTAAATTTATAAAATCTGTGTTACTTTAACGGTAATTAAATACTTCGAACCCCGCACACTGCCGAGGCTGAAAGAACGAAAAAAGCGCCCTCAAATTGCAGGAAATACACTTCCAGAGAATCAAAATTCAAAAATTTTCTTGGGGGAAAATGCCCCGACCCCCCTAACACACATGTTTCTAATAAATGTCCATGTTTTAACGAAACACGTGCATGTATAATAATGCTTAGGCATAACGATGGCAATTCGTCTTCTTCGGGGGGTTATGCATTAAATATAGATTAATATTGACATCATCATTTATTCGGGCAAGTTATGCTCAGCTCCCCTACAAAATTTTACCCGTACGCCTATGACCGTACCATCAGAGTCAGTGTATGAAGAGTATTCGAAGCTAGCCTTTGTCATGAGTTTATTGGATCAACCCGCCTACAGAGCTGTCCTGCAGCTGCTCAAGCTTCTAGATAACCTGTTCTACGACGAGTTTATTGCTCGCATTACGACTTGCTTTGATTCAGGAAAGACAACTTCAGCACTCAGCACAGCCGATAGTTTGGAAATTCCTCTTTATCAAGAGTGAGTTTTTTAATAGACGGACGGATTCAGTGGCGTACAGTGGCGTAGCCACGTTATGGTATGCTGGAGCACGTGCCGCATGCAGCAACTTATAGGTTTGAGTCAATAACCCTGGATAAGATCAAGTGAAGCTAAGATATTTTACAGTATAAAACAAACAACTTTAAAGATTGTAACTCTTGGGAGATATAATTATATACATGAAACTGGTCATTGTTGGCCCAATGCGGTCTTCAGTCCGAATCGCCGCGTAGGGAATGAATTCCATCTTTATCCGCGGCCATCTTGAAAGTTTGTATATCGAGCATGTACGGATATTACCGTTGCCGCGCAATTTTCTCGCAAGTGCGGATATTCCCGGGGCCGCGCAATTTTTGCAAACATTACGCATGGCTGTGCAATTTTCGCAAAAATTAGGTAGATATAGATGACTCCATTTAAACAGATTGGCCCAATCAGCAACTCGGCTGGTATTCATAGGGGACTTGGACGTTAATTTTTAACTCGCGGAACACGTTCTCCCATTCTTCTCTCCATTGGAAACTGCTTCCTCTATATGTGTAAGTCGAAGTAATGGTTTAGCTTTCGTAGCGCGAAACTGGAGATAAATAGGCAATAGTATGACAATAGACCAAGAAAGCTTCGCATTTTCGAAACATTATTTGGAGTAGGCCATTCACGCACGGCTCTTGTTTTCTCCGGGCGGTCTGTATCCCCCCTTGAAACTAGATTACCAAGAAAGGAGACCTGATGCTTCAAGAAAACACACTTTTGAAGCCTGTTTCAACGTAAAACAGGTTGCGTAAGTCGCTTGAATACGGAAGGAAGGCGTGTCAAATGCTCTGCAAATCAAATCAAATCAAATGAGACATCAAATGTCTCAAGGATATATCGTCTGAACCGGTCAATGGATGGGCGTCTTTAACACCGACAGTATTAATCTTCGCGCGTCTGCCCCGCGAACTAATTTTTTATAAGCTGACAACTCACTGTTATACAGTGTACTCAGAAATTATGTTGTGCCCATGCCGTGCCCCAGCAAGCTTGAATTCCTACAATTATTGCAGCTTGCTCATGGGGCACGGCAGCGGCACCACATAATTTCTGAAAATGTTGAGTACATTGTAACACTTAGTCTAGAATAAGCAGACTGCCTCACGCACAGGTGCGCCGGCGAGAGGCAGTCTGCTACGCAGACTATGTAACACTGAGTCATATACAGTACATGCTTTAAATATTTCAAAGTTCAAATATCGGCCGCCATTTTGCGCTTATGCATGCCGTTTAAATTGTTTTTAATTAACTTATACTGTATTATATTGTAACTTATTTGTATATTGTAATTGTACATACATACAGGTTCAACCGCCGGTCGTATCTTACCCAAATTTGGGTGATAACGGAGGACAATTCATCCTTGATACGAGCCGTCCTTTCGCAGAAGCAACAAGACGGCACAGAGAAAGTTGTGGCAAATGGCAGTGGAGGAATAACTCTACCACAAGAATGGAGATGCTGGCCCTTTTACACTTTCTCGATCATTTTCGTTACTATATATTTTGGGGCGAAAATTCCTGATTTGAACAGACAAGGCCAAGTTGCGCGATGGCCACAAAGACTTCAAGAATATAAGTTTGATATCGAGCACAGAAAATGAAAGAATCACAGTAATGCACATGCCCTATCTTGAAGGCCATGATGACCCAGAACAGGCAACAGTGTAAAGAAGTAATAAATCGCACAAAAACTATTGCCATTGAATTCAAACTTTTCTTGGTCAACGAAAGAAATAGCCAAAGCACAAGCGGAAGATCCTGTCATTGGAAGGGTTATTAGAAAGTTACCGGAAAAACGATAAAAAACCAGAGGCGAGTGAGCAATAATCAATGGATCCGTCTCCTGAGCTGTTTGGGCACGGTATGAGCAACTCGAACTGAAGGAAAACGTTTCAGTGCATGCAAAACCAGAGTGCAAATAAAAACGCTTTCTACTTCGTGTAGTACTTCCCGAGTCCCTATTAAAATCATGCTTGCTTCAACGAATACATGACGGACCGGAAGGAAATCACCAAGGTGTGTTTCAAACTCTACGAAAAGTACAAGCAAGATTTTGGAGACCTTGGCCTTACTTCAATAGTCAAGGACTACTGTACTTCGTGTACAACTTGTGGTGAATGCAAACCTCCAGGACGAAAATCCAAAGCGCCTTTGCTATGTAATTCCATCAATGAGACCCTTTCAGAGAGTACACATAGATATAATCGGTCCTCTCCCTAAAACGAGGAAAAAGAATCATGAGTCTTGACAACTGGGTGTCCCGGTTTGGAGTGCCAGATGGCATTCACTCAGATCAAGGTCGCAATTAACTTCGAATCTCGAATTTTCAAGAAAATTTGTCAACTTTTTCAGAAAAAAGAAAAGAAGAGTCGTACAACACCAGAGAACGCTAATAGGATTATTAATAATTTACTGAAGACAAGATCGAGTGAATTAAAGAAGTAGCATAATGGCGTACAGAAGCAGTGTACAGTACATACTTCAACGGGTTGCACGCCAAATCGCCAATCGCACTGATGTTTGGGCGTGAAATGAGACTTCCTCTTCATATAATGATCGGAGAACCAACAGTCGAAGCCACTACATATGGTGACTTGTCAGTATAACCCAGGCGACCTAGTCTTCTTATTTGACCCACATATCAAAAAGGGAGATGCTTCAAAGTTCCACAGTTATTGGAAGGGCCCTTACAAAATAATTGATCGAGTCACAGAAGTTATATACAGAATAAACTAACCAATGTCACTCATTTTAACAACCTGAAGTTGCACCAACGGTCAGTGATAAAAAACAGAAATTTTTTTTCCAACGCAACCAGATGATCAATCAGATATAGTTTGACGCTATATACTCTGGCTTAAAAAGTTTTTTGAATATAACTTTAAAAGTTACTGTCCATGACCCGACGTTTGCTGACCTAAGGATCGTATTGCGAAGAAACAAAGGAAAGACGCTATTTATTCCATTCCGTGCAATGACTGTGATCAGGAGTACATCGGTCAGACCATAGTTGATCAGACTAAACGTCAGTTTCGTGTACGCGTTTAAAAGAACACCAAAAGGCTGTTTTCTTTTCAAAAAAGGAAAATTCTGCTTTGTCAGACCACATGTGCGTAACCAACCATGAGATTGCGTGGGTAAATTCCAAAATTATTACCACTAAGATCCGCGGCACCATAAGAGACGTTGTCTGGAGGCTTGGTATATCAATGACGGTTGTCTATTATCAGAAGCTTATTTGCATCTTGTTAATAGATAACATCATCAACGGTTATATGAGGGTATATAAATAGGGATCCTATCATACAACGATCATCCTTGATGAAGACACTATAGAGTTGGAGTGTCGAAACGTTGGGTCATGGACAGTAAGTTTTAAACTGTTAGGTTCAAAAAACCTGTTAAGCCAGAGTAGCGTCAAACTGGAAAAAAAGAAGAGCTAGATGATATCCCTCCACTCGATTATATATCCTTTACAGTCTGACGGCAAGAAAACGATGCAGCTCTTCCTACAGATGCAAATGTATTTGTTCAAACTGATACAGAAAAAACTTATTCGTTCGGCCTCGCCCGCAGTGGAGAGTCTGCGAGAGACTACTGTATTAGTATTAATTCTAAATTTCTAGACAAGACCTACTTTCCTTTTCTCATCCGCCTTTTATCCCCCATCTGCCTTTTCTTATCCGCATCCGCGTTTTACCCGGCCCGACGCAATTGGCTTTATGTTTCCCTTCGAAATCAGCTGGGTGACATGCGTTTTGCTCGAAATATTTTAAGATCACAAATGATATTGCAATCAAATTTTGTTTATGAGATTACTTCCCAGCAAAATTCCTTATGAATGTTTGAGCGAATACTCAAGCAATAGCGACCAAAGAAGATGGCGTATTGAGATAAGCCAATGAGATGAGCACAGCGCCTGGTTTAGCAAAGCCTATTGGGATGATGCAATAATTGCAATTTGTCGACCCGAAAAATACAAATACAGGAATGCCACTGAAACCTAGACTCGGCTACCACCACAGGTGGTAACCCGAGTAATGTATGATTATATGATTGATATATTGAGTAGGTTGACATGCACTCAGTGTGTTAGGGGAAAAATATGTTAGGGATTAAATCACTAGGAACAAGGAGGTGAAGGGCATATCATCCGGAATCAGGATGACCCAGTAGTTTAGACTCAGTATAGTGTAGGTTAATAATATAGATACATTTTCATGTTACCATGACGATGATTCTGAAATAGAATTGAAACACTATATACAGATGATCATAAGCGTTGGTCGTGATGTGGTCGTGAAAATATTTCGTGCACTTAAATGGATAAAATTGGCACAATATTCCCAGTTAATTTTGACGTGGTATCTCAACTGGTAGAGCAACGGCCCGGAATCTCGAAGGTGCGAGTTCAAATCCCGCTCCAGTCAACAATTTTCCGTTGAGTCAATAGTGCAGGTTAATCATGTCGATTAATTTTCATGTTACCCTGAAATTTAATCTTTATGTAATGTAAAATAAGTATAATAATAATAATGATGAAATACTTATGATGAAATACGCGCGTGCGCCATGTTTATTCTGCGTGTGCGTGCGCCATGTTTATTCTGCGTGTGCATATATGCGCAATGTTTATTTTAGTCAGGATTTTAGTTACGCGCGTGCGCATTTCTATTTTGCATGCGCGTGCGCATTTTATTTAAACATGTGCACGCGCATCTAGAAAATGATGAAAAGTTATCCAGTGGACAATAGCCAGTGAGAAATTCGAAAATGACCCAATGCGGTACCACAGGGAAACAATTTGAAAATGACTCAATGATGGACAATTACAGTTGTTATTATGATCACGCCAAGCTACTAGGTTTCAGGGGCGTACGCAGGGGGATGTCGGTGGGTGCGATCACACCCATATTTTGGATCCAATCAGGAACAAAATTATGCAAAAACAACAAAAAATTATACATTGTAAGTCAGAAAGACAGAAACTGTAACAATAAATAGTCCCGGTCCTGATTCAGCTAGAAGAGCTAAAGTATAGGAAGAGAGAAATAACTGGTTTCAATTCGTTTTATCTATCTTATATAAGATCTGTAATCGAGTGTTATATAATTATAGCTTGCATGAATATCCGTGTAACCAGCTTGAGCGTCTCATTTATCCTAATGTATATCCTGATGTTTAAAGTTTTCTGTTAAATCATCATATAATATAGATTTGTTTTGTTCTTGGAAGTTTAAACTAGAGTTATCAAACAAAATATAGCGAACAAAAGAGCCGATTAAAATATAACCAAGCGGCGCCCTTTGAACAACCGGCCCAGGCCTAATTATTAATTTGCCTCATGTTATCTTGGATTCGGATGACGTAACACGCAGTTGCCCTTAATAAAGAGACCAATGTGGTCTATTTATCGGATAAAAGCCCCGCCTCGTTATAATTATAACAAGATGCCCGCTAGGCATAAACTCAGGTTACTTAGAAAGCTACTCTGCAGGAACTTTTGGGTTTGCCGCTGATTTTGTTTTGCTGGAGCGCAGTTAATTTGTTGGCCCTGTGATTTCCAGATGCGATTCATATCCAATTTTTATTTTTGCTTGGACCGTAAGGAAGTTGAGGGGTTGGAGACCAAAAACTGTAACTATTTAATGACCACCATTTATAGGGGGAATTACCATATACAGGTATTTCATTGTTCCCCTAATAGTGGTCTTCAAATGATTCGACTTTGTCCCGTATCATGCTATAGGCCTCCACTAGTTTAAGATATAGTGGAAGAATTGATGTTTTAACTTTTAACTCAAAATCACATTTTAGGCAATAACTTAAGAATGGTATAACATATACAAGTTATTAGTCATATGGCTATATATATATTTTCCGTTATTTTTAGTGCCCTTGAAAAGATAGTCGTAATAAATTGCTCTTTAACTCTAGCTCACAATAAGCAACAGACAGCTAGTACTACTCAAGTTACAAAAATATATTATTGTCAAGAACATTTATATAGAACTATCAACTAGAACTAATGTTTGTCGTGACAGTGTGTCCAAGATGCAAACTGGGATATAAATATATTCTATAAAAAAAAATTAAAATATTTAAAAAAATTATTATAAAATATTTAAAATATCTGTGACAATCATTTGGCTGTAACTGGCAGGCGCGTGTTTGACGTGGGGCATGTGTGGCGGCAAAAAATGCCATAAAATTGTTGGGGGAGGGTATATATTTTCTACAGAATTTCAAAATCAGTCGGCAGATTTTCAGAACAGTCACAGATAAGCAGATTTAATTACATGAAGTATTTCGTTACAAAAACCGCAGTTTTCAAAGCGAATGAGAAGCCTACAACTGTTGCTGTTGCAAAGAAAAGGAGCTGTGCGATAAAACGTTAGTCTAACAAATCTGGCTGTGTTGAGCATCGAGCATCAAATGTGAACTTTGATTGCGTAATCGATAAGTTTGCTTTAGCCAAAGAGAGAGAAATGGTTCTGTTGACACCAGACATGAAAGCAGATGCTGAAGCGAGGGTCTGCAGTCCAAATATTCAATAACAATCCAAATATTCAATAACAGTTCAACACTGCTTCAGACTTAATGCACCCATTCCAGCCATTTATTCTTGTAATGCTAATCTATAATTTCGTTTTTATATGTAAATATTATTCACTAAAATCAGAACATTCTGAATAATATCCAATATGTTGGCCCCCGGAGAAAGTGTATAATTTATGGGCAACTGGGGCAATTTGCCCCGGGCCCCCAACTCAAGAGGGGCCCCCGTTTACTAAGACGGTATAGAGGCTGTAGTTGAAATTATCAAACAAATTATCAAACAGTATTTTCTGCTTCTCTACGTTAGTGATTATTTATTTTGTCCTTATTTATATCTTTTACGTCCTTACGAAAATTTGCGTTGTCATTTCACATGTAAAACTGAAACATTTTCATTTGAAATATCCTTACATCCGTAAAATGTATGCGAAAATTTTGCGAGGGGGCCCACTTTAGTCTCTGTGTGGGCCTGTATGCAATTGAAAATTTTATTTATACTTGTAACATGTAGTTGATTTTATATATGGTATAGTTTGTAAATATAATTGTCTTTGAAGTTAATTTATCTACTTTTAAAACCTTCCCGGGTGAGCATGCGCACTTACCCCTAGCCACGAGGTACCGAGCCTATTCCTTTTACAGGCGCGTGTTCGGCTTTTCCGACCCACTCGGCAGAAAATTTTTGCCTTGCCCCACGTGAGCAACAAGCCAAACACGTACTGATAACCCAGAACATTTGGAGTCGCATTTACAGGTAAAATATCAAGTGAAACAGGGTTATGAAAATTTCATAAATATCAAGTAAAACAGGGTTATTCGATGGCAATATGTTTTCTGATTTATTAGGCAAAATATGTGAATGTATATATAGCTTCCTTCGGCGAAGGAGGCTAGTGAATGTACTGCATAGTGATGATGATAGAAGATCGACGATATACAATAAACTGTTGAATAGCATCGACTTTATTTTGTATGACATCGCAATAAACAATACTGCATACAGGCAATAAAACTTATCATAAATATTAGTTACCTTAGTACATGTAACGTATTTCCATACAGCATTCATATGTTATCGTTGAGTACTTGAGTCTGTTCGGGTATATATTATCATCACAACAACAGTATGTTTACCCGTCACTTCAAAGTTCACTTCATCAATTCAATAAAACATGTAAACATCGCGTACATATCAAAATCGCTCGTCATTTTAGTATAAGTCTACCGCGATCGGCGTGTGCGATTGCCAAGCAGTGTGAGCATGTTTATGATTAAAATGCTTGCCAGCCACATTCCTTATATGAATCTTGTCACAAATTTACTATATTTCTTTGGATAGTTTGAGCATAGACAATCCAGAGGCGTGCAATAGTGACCAAAGAATATGGCGCATGCATAAAGATGAGCGCAGCGCCTGGTTTCGCAAAGCCTATCGGGATGATGTAATAATCGCAATTTGTCGACCCGAAAAATAAAAATAATAATAAAAATAAAAATACAGGAATGCCATCGAAACCTAGACTCGGCTACCACCACAGGTGGTAACCCGAGTAATAAGAACACGTAGTGAAATTTATGGTAATTTTAGTTGGTAACAATCAGGCAAAAGATATGAAATATTCTTTGTTGGTAATTGAAAGCGGTAATTGAGTTTCCTTGGATACGTATGGGGGAGGGAAGCAGCTGAGCACTTGGGGCTCTAACGACTTCCCAATTCTCCTCCCCCACATGCGTGGAAGCCTAATGGCCTCAGCTGACGGACACATGCGCGGGGAATGTAGTGTGATGGTCACTACAAGAGCCTGGTATTCTTTTGACTTACATCTGGGAGGCGAAACCCGCGACGGTTGCAAATCAATTTGACGACACTATTTTGGCGAGTCCGAGCTAGGAGATTCACCCTTGGGAAATTTTGAATTTCTGTGACCTCACTTTGGAGAGCAGATTCTACCCGAAAATGTAAAGATCTAAAATAAAATAGAGAATATTTGGTGTATATTTCTTGAAACTATGTGACCAGCACGTTTTTCTCAACCTTGTTGTTGAATATTGTGACATTACTTATAGTCATCAAGCATGTTGCGGATTATTTTAATGAAGTACTATCAATACTATGGCTCTGCACATACATAAAATTGCAAGAAATTTCTTGGTTGCAAGCTTGTCAGTTGTGCCTTGATGAAATAATACTAAGTTTTTCTGCAACTTGTTAGCTCATGATTAGCTGCAAGCCTGGTTGTGCAAAAAAATTAGTCTTGTAAGTGTAACAATGAGTGAGTATGAGTATGATTTATTTTGAGTCGATATCACGCAGGATAAGGTTACCCTATTTATAATCCAAGCCAGAGGCTCATGTTTTAAGCGCTCGACTATTCAGTTTATAACTCTTAGGTGAACGGAAAACCCAACTGATAGGGATTCCGAGGGCCTACGATTTAAGGTCGTTTTCCGAGAAGACCCGTCTTATCATTTGCTAGTGTTGTTGCAAAGGCCCTTCTCCTCAATTATTTTAAGACCCTGAGTGGTGGTCCGACCCAGGATTTAAACCCGGGTCTCCCAGCTCATAGATATGTGTGGTAACGACAATGTGTTGTAACGACAATGTGTGGTATAGACATGTGAGATTTATGGCCGCGTGTAACCATTATCAATTATTTAGCCGCATGGCTGCAAGACCATGTACAGGGTCCTAAAATTGTGATACATTTAATGAAATTCGTTTATTGGCCTAATATTTCAACAGAATTCCATATTACATGACTGGTTAATTTGGCAATGTCTGGAGATACATAGCACCTTCATCAAAGAAAGATTTCCCCTACTTATATAAGGTATAGATTTGTAAACAGTCAAAATAAAGAAAATATGAATTTCGAGCTGGAAGTATATAGTTTGAATTGTTTTCAGCAAAACAGTGAGGGGCCTAACTCCATAACCTTAAACCTATAACCGTATCGTAGCTTCTCGAGTAAACTGTATAGGTTCGTGAAGAAAAATTTCGAGTATTAGAATATATACATTTTAAGACCAAACCGGGACCAGTCGCGAAAAATACAACATCAAGACCTTCCGGCTGGAATTGAACCCGCGATCCTGCAATGCTAGTGCAGTGCTCTGACCCGCACTAAGCTACGGAGGCCATTGCCGAGAGCCTAATCTGTATATAAAGTTCTGTATCTATTGAAATATGCTTTTGTCTAATATGACTACTACATGCATGCACACCGCATGACACGCGCATATTAGCTCGAAAATCTCTACACAACTTTGAAGCTTGGGACACACAAGTCGTGGGGACCTGTCGCATGAAAGGGACAAATCTTTTGTCACCGCGACTTGTCCCCTAAATTGAAATCAATTTGAATTCATGCGACAAGTCATTGTGATAAAATATTTCTCCCTGCTTTATACCTGTCGCTTCGTGTACACCAACCTTCAAGGCCTCTTCTGAAGGGCGATTTTGAGTATTATATTCAAATATGCTCATTTCCTCTATCGTATGAGTCATGACCAATTGTCTAACGATCCCAGCGATCGAATCAATTTATCGAACCAATCACGTCTCACTGGATCACTAGTTTCTGAATCGAGATCCAATGATCGAGATCACAACAGTCTGAATCAATATTGAATCAATTTAATCACGATACTGCACTCTGCCCTGTTTCTGATTGTCTCCGAGTCACGAACACTATATTGGATTAATGGATTGTATGTAGTGTAGAATATTTTACCTGGGTGCAGGCGTATACATGGGTCAAGCCAACTTGCGCTAGGCCCGCGGACATGACACAGAAAGCCAATATCCTATCACTTTCAGATTATATACCGTCTACTATCACTTATAAATACATAGTAAACGCGTTCCTCTACATCATAAATCATTACGATTACATGGTATTGTTATACTAATTAGTCGAGTAAAACTGAGAATGTTACTGAAGGCCTGAATATCGCAGGTTGATTATATATTCATGTGGCCGCGGGAAAGCATCATGGCAATTAAACCACATTATCGAATCTCATTTTATTCTTTCATAGTCTTTAAAACCACAGTTTTTTAAAGACAATTGGATCCTGCCATGGTCATGTAAGCCAGTAAGTGTTCCTTTGATGTAAATATCCGTTTATTGTTGTGCTCAAATATTGATATTGTATAGTTTAATATGGGATCTAAATACTCCTTTTTATAGCACAGCGCTGCACCCTTGTGAACATAATTTCGGGCGATGTATTATCAGTATTATGTTCTTTGGGGCGTTATCGGATCATCTAAATCCCTATTATTGTCGGCTGTGGCCTTTTGGATGCCGGTATAATGGCTATATTCGTTTCAATCACTAACGCCGAAACGAAACATCACTTTCACTTTCAGCAAAGGAAGTACAATTTTTAATGTTCTTTCATCATGGACGTGAGTTCAACACATCCCATTGGCATTGCTACTGCTATCTTTCTACAGATTTTTATCGGAGATTTTGGAAACTACAGGAACATTAACTGGCATAGTCCCCACCTGTGATATAAGTCGTGTACTTTAATAATATGCCTGGTAAACATTGTGGCATAAATAACCGCGAACGTTGACGTCAACTCCGCAGCTCGATTTATTTAGCCTTGGCAAAGCGGAAATGAAAGTGAAATGAGAACAGCGTTGACGGCTTTCTGATCAGTTTACTCACGTGAAAAACCTTATTATAGAATACATATTATTTAATTTTTAATAAATCGAATACCTAAAAGTTGGCGTGAAGGACCTTCATCTGCAAGTCACACACTATTTTAATATTTTAGAGTATTTGATTTGTATTTCTACACTATACATACGTCAGCAACAACCGACTTCTATATATTTTTTATATATTAATATTTAAATTTCGATTTTAATTGGTCAATAGCCTTATTGGTTAATTGTAAAATTACGGATATTGCTTGCTCGCCCAAATATAAACATGGTGGTGGGAAATGAATGAAAACTTTTTGACAGGACTGTGACGAAGTAAGGTATATTGACAATTTATCTCATATTTCTCGAATGTTCAGTTTATACATGGCGATCGTATATTTATCGTATTTTCAGTTTTATTGGCTCTTACTTCGCGTATCGGACACAGAATATTACATCATTGAAATATTTAGTTTAAAAGTTGGGTTAGTATTCCTTTATTTCAGGCTTAGGACTAGAGATTTAATTTGGGTTATGCCGTTATGGTTAGGGTTTTTGTTCTTGTAAAGCCAGTCTGAATCCCAAGAACTAATAACCTTGATGTGTCTATGAATATACTCAGTCTCTGTGTCCATTGTGTTCGCGGTACACGAAGAAGATGCCGTTTTATTTTCCGACGAACTTGAAACTGTAAAGCTTTATTCTCTACGTTGTTTAGTATCCGGTTTTGTCTTTCCTATTAAACGCATATATAATAAACCATTATTGTACTCAATTTCCACATGATAGCTGGAATTATCTAGGCCTCGGTTTGTGTTGTCATTCTCAATGCATATGTAGCCTTCGGCACATAAAAGTCAACCTCGGCCTTCAGTACGTGCAATATAAATATCAGTATATCATCGTCAACCTCATTCAAAATAATTTGAGGAGAAAACATATTTATATACGTACGTAAAATAAATTTTCCCTTTTTCATGATTATATGCATGTCAGATGGAATTATAGAGTTCATGGAGTGGTTTTTACTTAGAAAATTGAAATCAGGGTACAAATCCCTAGATAATCGAGCATTATATGCCAATTAAATGCCGCGACTATAGATTGATCACGTGCTAAAACAATTACCCCAGAAGCATTATGCGTCATAAAACGCAAATATTTGGTTCATATATATATATATATATATCATACTAAGAATACATGAAAAAGAAGAAAACACCTGTTGCATTGCTGAATATTTTATTGAGTTGCATTTGATAGTTAATGTTCCCATCTTGTGATAGAAACTGAATAGTCTTGGTTACAAAATAGCAAATAATATAACCGACAACTGAATTAACATACAATTCTGAATTAGCCACATTATAGCTACTTTAAGCGGGCGACTGAAGAATTGTGAGTTAGGCGTGATACGCGTCATTTGTTCCTGAAAACATAACAAATGATCTTCATAATGTAAGCCTATAAGCTACAAACGCTAGCCACAACATTTTTTAAAAAGTAAATATTATTTAAGAATTCTTCCTGTGTTATTGCCAACAGATTATTAAGAAACGCTGCTATATGTGCGCGGCGTGGGAGTACTATAAGGGCTCTCAAAAGTCAAAATACCGGCATAAGTAAATAATATTCCGTAATAAAAACACGATAGTAACTAACTTAGCCGCAAAGAGATAGTCCTCTTTCTCAAGGATGGACATGAAGGTCAAAGAGAACAAAGTGAATTAAAACGTGTAAGCGAAGGTGTGTGTAAACGTACGCTATTTATATAATACAGTGTATCCAGATATAAGTCGTTCAATTCAGCGAATATTACAAACGTGAAGTTCGATTTGGCTGAAGTGTTGTTTGAATGGATTTTCGAGTAAATGTTGTTTGAACTAGATGCGGTATGGCGTTCAAATGGTCATATTGAATTTTGACATTATAAACGCGCGCCATATCACATATTATGATTACCGCGTATGTTATTTTAATATTACAAGTCTATATGTCGCCTTAATACGTGGTTTAGATTCTACATTCTATTTATTTGATACTCGTGGCTCGTGCTATAGTCTAGAAAATATCTCGCATTATTCTGCTGGCATGTCTGATCCGGCATAACAATACTGCGCCAACGGCAGCATTTCACTCCTATAGTTATTTTCAATATATATAATATGTATTAGTAATGTAGCATCCTTTATATTGTGATATCACTGCATGATTAAGATTTTAATCGTGTGTATCATGTACTTATCTTCATAATAACTAAACATGTTTTATTAAACGACGTCTTGGCGATAAACAGGTTTCATATACGACATGTTTTGGCATTACATTCGTAGTTGGTGAATGTTACACTGAGGATGATTCTTAAACCTGTTTTATTAAATTATATTTATTAAATATATATTTCGTTGTTTATACAAATTTTGGTACTAGTAGTGAACAAATGTCAACGCAATGTTATTTTCAACGAGTATAGTTTTAATTCTTAAGAGGATCAAAGTTAACTCCATGCGGGTGCAGAGTTATTTTAACTCTACTTTTAGGAGTACCGTATCTGAAAGTTTATCCCTTACGCCGGAGTTCACGTATAAAATTTTAGATCATCAATCAGCAATTGTAGACCGTTTGGCGTTTTAACCTTGTGTCATTACAGCTGAATATTCTAAGAAAGTTGACATGGTTAAAGGGCTATGTCACGATTTGCCTGGTTACTCAGCTTAGCGTACTTTTTGATTTTTTGTTCAAGGAGTATACTCCAGCTCCTTCTCGTTTCCCACCACGATTAGACATTAAATTGTCATTACGCTTTACTTATAACTCGTCCAAAAATAACCCACCAACATGAAAATAACAAATACTAATCGAATAAATCGTTGAGCTTTCGCTTCGTTTTGGTTTTGGATTCCGAATCAAAAATCAAAAAGTACGCTTAGCTGAGTAACCAGGCAGATCGTGACATAGCCCCTTTAACCTACACTACCACAGAAAAATCTTGACTCGAGCGGGATTTGAACTCCACACCTCCGGTACCGCTGTCCGAGTGTTTCTCTGTTTTATTCTATATTGAGGAAATTCTGATGTTTTATATTTAATGAAAGAAAGCGGCGCTTTTTATTCTATATTATGGAAATTCTGATGTTTTATATTTAATCAAAGAAAGCGGCGCTTATGAGACCGCGGCGCTTATGTGAATAGTGCACGCACGGTCACTAGGTGCCACTGAAAGCTGAGACGACACAACACCACGTGAATACGCGTGACGATCACTACACAGCGGGGCACGCGTATTTTCGTGGCACCTAGTGAGAGCTGTTTCGAGTTTCAAATTACCGCCGTACCGCGCGTTCACTATAAGCACCGCGGTCTCATAAGCGCCGCTTTCTTTCATTAAATATAAAACATCAGAATTTCCATAATATAGAATAAAAAGCGCCGCTTTCTTTCATTAAATATAAAACATCAGAATTTCCTCAATATAGAATAAAACAGAGAAACAGAGAAACACATCACAGGACCGGAATTTCAAATCCTGCATGCTCGAGTCAACAATTTTCTGTCGACTTCTAGACTAGTAATGTAGGTTAATCATGTCGATAAACAGGTTTTAAATACGACATGTTTTGGCATTACATTCGTAGTTGGCGAATGCATGCATGCTCATAATTTTAATGTTTTATTTATAACAAAAATATCTAAAATGCATTGTCATCATGGTTGGCATGTATAACAAGAGTTTAATTATGATGCAATAGTTTAATTATCGAAGGAGTAACAAAGATCAGTATCTCGACCTGATTATATATTCTTATCAAAGGGGATTGACTGCTTATACTAATTATTTTATATTTAGAAAAGGATAATTACGCGTGGCCAACTGTATCGATCAAAGCATTATAATTGGTGACACAAATTCAGAGTTATAGCAAGAATGGAAGTACCAAAGTTTATAAAGTGTCCGGAATGCAACAGTAAATATGACGATACAAAGAAACGAAGAATTATAGACTCCTGTGGCCACCCAAGGTGTTATTCTTGCCTATTTGTTAACAATCCATGCCTAGTTTGTGAAAGTAAGTTGACTTAATGATTTAAGTATATATATATATACTGAATATAAAGGTTTGAACCATAGGAACATAGTATGTTGTTGCTGACTGACGGCAAAGAGTGTTTTACTTGACTCTGAAGATGTGACCACCACTGAGGCCGACAAAATTAAGTTAGTCACAATGAACAACAGTCTTTAATTCTCAAGACGAAACAACCTGCGATCGACTTCACACTTTCAAAAACAGTGTTTAATAATCTTCACACTTCCATAGCGCAAAAATAACGGCGAAAATATTAATGAGATTCATAAGATAAAGTTATTCATCACAAACAAAATAAAACAACACTTTAGCCCCTAAAATTATTCAGCAACTTTCATCGTTTCATGAAATCTCGAAGGTTGTTAAAAGGTTGTTAATCGGGAGTTTAGTAACGTCAACGAGTACAAAATCGAGCTGTACGAGATTTTGAATTCGATCCACCGCGCAAGGGTTCTGCGCACAAATACGAATTGGACTCGTCCGCCCCTGTGCCGTACGACTACGAGTTTTGAGTGAAATCTCGTTGACAAGGAACGAGTTGTGACTTGTGAGCGAGTTTAACTAAATTTTCTTCACGTGTGTATACTTCTTACTATTACTATTACTTCTTACTATTCGATCCACCGCGCAAGGGTTCTGCGCACAAATACGAATTGGACTCGTCCGCCCCTGTGCCGTACGACGAGTTTTGAGTGAAATCTCGTTGACAAGGAACGAGTTGTGACTTGTGAGCGAGTTTAACTAAATTTTCTTCACGTGTGTATACTTCTTACTATTACTTCTATGCTTTATTGGGAGAGAATAACAATTTAGAGCGTGGTATGCAACGAATTTATCTGTAAAATACGATGAATGATGGCGTTAGAAATCCCACATGCAACCTTAAGTGATCTTAAACTCCGTATTATATATATGAGAAGAGCTTATCTCTCACCAATTCTGCATCGCCAAATTCTCACAAAAAAGTTCAATCGTAATAAATAAACAAAAAACAAACGATTTTTGTTTTAATTAATTCCGCGGTGGTACATACAACAAAGAAGCTTAGAAGCTGCAACCATGACAACCGTATGACATGGAATCATTGACCACGAGGGGTCCTAAAGTAGAACTGGTAGCAAAAATGCTAACATATATGATTGAGAGTAAAGTCAACTCTCTTTATAATAGATATAAGCACTGATCACGTATAAACCAAATCGAACAATCACACGCATAAGTAGATTACATTCATATAATATTTTGTTTTCAATATTCATGTCATAGCAACCCGCAGTAGTTTTTCCTACCAAGGAAGATAACACTTGACTCTTGAGTTAAATCACTTGCATGTAAAATTATATCACTCCCGCCAATTCCGAATAGTAAATTAGCCATAATAAGGTGATCTTAATCGTTTTGAATTAGATGAAAATGAAAAAAGTTCCCCAAAACTCCCGACTCTTTGATGTCACTGATTACTTTAATACTAGGAATAATCATAGATTATGTAAGTGCGTTCGACGCATGTGGACCAGTAAATAGTGAATGAAGATTGGTTTACAAACCTAAAATTATGCTGTAACGAATTATGAAAATAAATAAAGCTAATAATATATAACAGCGTCTTAACTGAAGGAGAACAAAATTTGACCGCCAGATACCTGTATTCAGAAATATTACAAACGTGAACTTCGATTTGGCAAAAGTGTCGCTTGAATGGAAATTCATAACTTCGCGAGGCTTGCTCGTTTCGAGTAAATGTTCTTCGAATTAGATATATTGTGTTCAAATGGTCAGATTGAATTTTGACATTATAAACGCGCCATATGATTACCGTATGTTATTTTAATATGAGAAGGCTATAATGGATTGGGCCATATGATAGCCTTGATACGTGGTTTAGATTGTTATCGAGTGGAACACGGCAACAAACGACAGCGTCTTAATTCAAGGAGACACTATATATAAACCTCAATGTTTTTGACAACGGTGACATCCCTTCATTCCCGTTCAGTTCGATTTGAAATATGACCGCTCGACCGCTAGACAAGTCAGCAAATATTACAAACTTTGAAGTCCGAGGCAAACTTCGCGAGGCTTGCTCGTTTCAAGTAAATGTTGTTCGAATTAGATGTATGGCGTTCAAATGGTCATATTGAATTTTGACATTATAAACGCGCCATATGATCGACTTTATACATGGTTTATATTCTACATTCTATTTATTTGATCCTCCATGCTTCTAGCAAACACTGCTGGCATGCCTAATCCTGAACACTTCTACAGGCAACTTCAGCATTTCACTTCCATAATATATTCGAAATTCCAAAACGGTAATTTATTCAAAAAGGGTAAAGTTTTTATCTTGATTTATTTTAGCTGTAAAGCACAGGTAACCCATAACATGCAAGATTAGAATGCGTTCTTCTTCGTCGAACGCAAAAACACAGCCAGTCGTCTCCTATCTCTGTATGGGCCAATTGCCAGTGACTCTGCATGGGGCAATTGCTATAGCGACGGTACATGATATATGCGATGGTGGGTACTTACGAGTCATCTCCCGAAGATGTTTTTGGAATTGGTCTAAATTTTGATCAAGAAACTATACTCAAATATTTAAAACCTCTACCATAATTACTAAAATGATATATGAAATGATGCGGTTCGGTAATTGAAATTTCGGTTTTTCTGACCAAATATCTTACATCATCAATTATTGCCTTCGTCTTTTCTTAACCTATTTGTTACAAATAGCCAAGTGCATCATTACAACACTAGTGTTGAGGATCTAGATCTTCAGACAATTATATGCCTGTCGAACCAACATCAAAAAATTTACCATATTATACCAACGTTACAAAATTTGGAATTGCCTTCCTACAAACGTCACAAGTTCAGATAGCCTCTCATGTTTCAAAAAAAGAATCTACGATTTTCTACTAAATTAATTTCAGCTTGAATCGCGGTCATCTTTTGCATTCGCTACAATACCGTATTCATAAATTGTCTCTCTCTTTCTATTAACTATGGTCTACGGTCTACGCGAAGACTTCTTTACTATAAGCCTTGTGGTTTCTTGAGGTCTCCTTGCCACTACCAGTATTGATACTAACTTTAATTTAGTAAACTTAATGTATTTTCTTAATTTCTTCCTCTTTTTTAAAACGTGCTATCTCTGTAGTACATTTGGCAAAATTTGAAATTGGCAGTAAAAATACATAATAACTTACATTATAGAGCTACTCCGTCGCAGATCTAAGAGTTGGGTAAGTAGTAGGGAGTCTTTGTTGAGTACAGATGAAGATCAAGACACAGGAAAGTGCACTCGATTTTTAAACAAAGGTAATGCTTAAAGGGACATTACTGTGATGAAAAAAATTGTGTTGCGATTTTTCTCCCAAAAAATCAAAGTACAACACTAAATAAGTACACTCACTTAATATTAAAGTAAAATAATAAATTGAAGGTTGCCAAACTTTGAGCTTATTTTCACAAATAGCGATTACCCATTAATAGCGGTCATGTAAAACGGCCAAATTTGAGAAATAAGCTGGAACTAATTTTGCAGCCTTATATTTATTATATCATTTCAATATTTAGTAAACATAGTTATTTCGTGTTGTACGTCGATATCAAAGAAAAATAGGAACCGATTTTTCATCGCAATATAACATTTCAGAATAAAACACAAAGTGTAAAAACCGTTAAAGTGTCTATCTCACGTTTGGGGATTTTACATATCCGTAATATTTGGGTCTTCCTGAGCAAAATCATAATATACATTGTCAGCCGAAACTTCCATCTTCATGGAGTTTTCGCTGTCAAAGTTACCGGATGTGATGTCACAAGAGGCATTCCAAACCAGTTTTCTTTTGTTAGTTGCCACAAAAATACCTCTTGTGACATCACATCCGATAACTTTAACAGCAAAAAAGTGATATATTATGATTTTTCTCAGGAAGACCCAATCTCGTACGCAAACGAGCGCGGCGAAGGCTCTGGGAACGAGATTGAGGAAACCCAAATATTAACGTACATTTTTTTAATGTTCAGATTTTCGGTGTATACTTTATGTTAACAACGTACCATATAGTCTCCCACGTATATTTGCAATACTTATACTTACTGCCTATTAGATAATTATACAATAATTATAATAATTATAAATTGTACAAGTGCCTAGAATTAACAATAGTTATAAATTGTAGGATTCTATATCCAAACCGCAAAACCATCACCAATCCTAACCTAAACCCCCCGCCTTAAGTGTCTTCCTAACCCTAACCTCCCTGCGTGAAATTTTCATCACCCATCCGTAGCCCCCACCCATCCACTCCCCTGGTTACCACACATGTCTATGAGCTGGGAGACACAGGTTCAAATCTTGGGTCGGACCTCCACTCAGGGTCTTAAAAATAATTGAGGAGAAAGTGCTGCCTTTGCAATGTCAGCAAATGGTAAGACTTTCGGGTCTTCTCGGATAACGACCTTAAATCATAGGCCCTCGGAACCCTATAATTGGGCTTCTAGCCTGTTGGGGTATTCCGTTCACCTAAAAGAGTGATAAATCAAATAAACTAAACTAAGCTGAACTAATAGCGTACATTTATAAGTGGAAGACTATATGGTTGTTAACATGAAGTATACTTAACAATACTTAACAATATTCGGCTTCAGGATTAAATACAAATCCTTTTTTTCATTCCTTAGATCACTATCTACGAACTTTATACAGTTATGATCCTGGATCACAAGGTATAGGTTAACGTCATATGAATTGCTAGTCAAATCACTTGTGAGAGAGTTAACCTGCACGATCCATCGCCACCACCTTAAAAATTGGTTTCTGGTCTTTTCTTTTACCTTTTTCAATATATTAGACATATTTTTATTTTTAGAAAACATGTATCATTCCAAAAATCTAAGCTACCGGCGTGGATCACTTGATATCACGTCCCAGACAGAAAACAGAAGGATAAATTTGGGTCAATATTCAGCTTCAGCTCTTGGTAAGACAATAAGCGGTGCGACCGCGGGCGTAGAGGGACTATTTACCCCCAAAAAGTTTGCAACAAGTGCCCTTTTTGGAATAAATGTATAAACTCGTGGGATAAACTCACGCCATATGTCATACAAAGACAAACTGGATCTCCTGGATCTTAAGTCAATTGCTCAGGATTTCGTGAATAACTTTTTATGTATTAATGTACACTGGTGCCCCTTGGTAATCTTACATATTTTAGAAATGGCTTAGAGTTAGTGCCCTATTTTTGCAAACATTTAAGTCATACGAGTAACAATTCACAAATGCCTGCAACTTGTCTCTCAATACGTTCTGTTATTTACTAGCAATGTATAGTTCTAGGCCAACTTGTCTCTCAATAACGTCCCGTTGTATAAGTTACTGGTAATGCTTTTCTACCAACTTGTCTCGCAACAACGCGTTTTTTGGGCTCGGATGAAAAATATATAACCAGCTGTGGTGGTCCAGTGGTTACCACACATGTCTTTATATGAGCTGGGGGACACAGGTTCAAATCCTGGGTCGGACCTCCACGGGTCTTAACAAATAATTGAGGAAAAAGTGCTGCCTTTGCAATAATACCAGCAAATGGTAAGAATTTCGGATAACGACCTTAAAAGGTAGGCCCTTGGAACCCCTATAATTGTGTTTCTAGCCTATTGGGGTATTCCGTTCACCTAAAAGAATGATAAATCTAATTAAATTAAATTAAAAGGCAACCTTATCCTGCATTAATATTGACTTGAACGATACTAGTGATACTGCCCTTATTTTCTCATTTATTTTATAAATTTTGTATTATGTAGCTTTAACAACAAATTCTCAGAAGTCTGGTGTTTACCCAAAGTCAACGAAGGAAAGCATTTCTGGGAATTGGTCGAGATCCTCGTCATCGCCTAAGAAATACCTTATCTCCAGGGAATTATCTGTATCCGCACAAAGTCTTAGTTCGTCTCCTGGGATGACTAAGATAATTTTTGACGACATCATGGAAGATGATAAGAAGTATACTAAGTCACATAACGATCTTAGCTCATTTTTACAGCCAGCTCTAGTAGCTTCGCCACGAAGTTCTGGATATTGGTCTGAAATGGAAAGCTACAGCGACTATGAAACAGAAAAGACTAGTTCATCAACACATCGAAGCGACTCTGGTAGTGCGAGAGAGAAATCAATGAGAGAGTTGGCAAGTATTGACGCCGTTTTATCAGGCAATTCATCTGCATGGGAGAACACCAAGGCATTATTTCAACCACATTCGTCAGATGTCTTAAGTGATACTTTAGAAATTACTTTTAAAGAGAAGTTTGAATCAGGAAAGAGAAACACTGTGCAAGAACGACGGCACTCTGCACCAGAGTGGCACTTTAAAAAAGTTCTTGATAATCATAAAAAGCAAGCTCGTATAAGGACGGTTAAGGTCACGGATCTCTGAAACTCTATAGAGTCGAAAATATTAATACACATGAAAAACATTAATACATATCAGAGGAGAGCGGCAAAGATTATAGTTGATGGAGCTGTAGAGTCGTCATAAGGTTTTATTGGTATTTAAATGCTTAAAGTATCTTGTACCAGAATATCTAGCTGATTACTTTTCAAGGCAAAGTTGTGTCCATAATTATAACACAAGACATATAAGGACTGTATAACCCTTTCTAAAGTTAGGCGTAATTTTGGCAAAAATACTTTTATTTATAGTGGAGCATCGACTTTTAATGAACTTCCTAAGGAAATAAGGACTGAAAATAATTTATCAATTTTAGTAAGTTTGCTAAAAGTTTCTGATTTTATAATAAATAATATTTTTTATTAACTGTTTCTATTAATTCCTATTGTGTGTAATTTTAGTTTTGACTATTTTAGGTCTCTTGTAATTTAGTTAGCAAAAAAATGCAGGGCCCTTAAGGATACCAGCCTTTGAGATGAATAGGCCACCCTGCTTAAATAACGTTTTTACCTGACCTGACCTGACCTGACCTTACCTTACCTTACCTTACCAGGCATAAAGTAAAAAACACCACTAGTTAAGTAATACATAACTGAGATGTTTTTATAAAAATGATATATGTATACTAAGAGGCATCCACTATTTTTATTTATATATATATATATATAGTAAAAATTCAAAGACTCAACAGTTGTGACTAGACATTTTATTACTAGTTAGTTTCGTGCCACACGCAAATGGTGCAGTACTCTTATATACTTATATATCTTATATATCAGTACTAGTAATAAAATGTCTAGTCACAACTGTTGAGTCTTTGAATTTTTACTATAATATGCTCTGGATTTCCATTGAGCACTCTTCCAACGGTTTTTACTACATCGTCTATAGTATATATATATATATCATTTTTTGTTTTGTTTCCTAAGTTTGTTTGCATAACGCTTTTTGATAACCATTAAATAGTTGTTCGGCCTTTGATGTCAATTTTCGAGCAGTGGAAAATCTTAAGGATTCAGGAGTGATGGCTGTTAAACCTGCCGAAGTTAATGTATTTATCTTTCTGCTTTAATTTGAAAGAACGTTTAAAGTGCCAATGAATCGAAAATTAAGTTTGTCTTACTTAAAAGAACTCTTAAAATAACGGAGAACATCAATTTACAGCTCATCCATATTTCACTTGAATTCTATGACGTCACACAGTTTGCACAACATTTTAATATATTTGAGATTTTTTGACAATCCACGAAATTAAACATTGAAGAAAAGTTTCAAGTGATTTCCTTCAATAATTGCAAAGATATACAACAATTTCCAATATGTTAAAATCTTGTGCAAACAGTGTGACGTCATAGATGATCTCTCATATGAATTTGGTGGTTCAATGGTTAGAGCGTCTCATGCATCGGCAATCAGAAGGTTACAGGTTCGATTCCTGTCCGGGACTCAGAATCAATATTTTTCTGAGGACATGAACTTGACGATCGTCCATGTATCGTCTGTCTACTCCAAGCTCTCCCACATTCACTACAGCAGTGTGTATATTAAGTCTAAATATCTCGAGAACCAAGTGAAATATAGAAAAGCTGTAAATTAATGTTCTCCGTTATTTTAAGAGTTCTTTCAAATAAGACAAACTTAATTTTCGATTCATTGGCACTTTAAGCACCATGATTTTAGTGGTGGCCTCCCCTTACAGAGAATGTCACGTGACGTCATAATCGTTGTGTTGGTGTACCTCAACAATAGAATTGCGAATTTTAATTCTAGCTTCTTTTATTAGGTACACCAACATGGCCACCATTCTCTTTGTCTTTGATTCTTTGTCACGTGACTGAAAATCATCTATAAATAGTTTTCAGTCACGTGATCAAGTCTCCCCAAAAATTCAAATAACAAAGTGCATGGTCGTCTGTTGGTATTCCTAACAAAAGAAGCTAATAATTCATTGTTTTGGTACACCAAATGCAATTAACCTCGTACCCTCCGCTACCCCCCACCCTGGGTATACGAGGTTACACCAAATGCGGCTATGATGTCAAGTTAAAACGACATATATTAAACTGCTAGACTAAATATCACTCTCAGACATAACGACGACGCATGGAATTCAAATAATGTATCTGCCCTAAAAACCCATGCACTTGTGCTCGTAGTACCGCCATGTTCTATATACTATTGACCTCTTATTCACTATTTAGTCAACACACCAACCTTTGTCTCCTTTTATCTGTTATTTACTTTACGTGATGCGATGAAGGTGATTGCATGATGACCATCGAGAGTTTAAAATAAAGAGAGCAATTTCAGATTTAGCCAGCTGGATAGATCGCACACTTTTGGTTTGCTAATTGCTTCTGTTATCGAATCAAGTCAATACTAATATATAAAAGTGTCCTGCTGCGTAGGTTAAAAAGGTTGGTGTACTGCCGAAATAGAGTGTGGGAGGTCCAACGTTTTGAGCGCCCTTCGTAGGAGAGTAAAACATGAAGTTTATTTTTATCTGAGTGAAGTGTTGCCTAAGTGCAATGGCGGACCTAGAAGTGGTTCCGTGTGCTCCATGGAACAATGGAACCCACTTTCTGATCTATTTTCCAATGTTCAACGTCCAGGACCGTCTTCTTCTCATGTTAGTAAATATAGTTAGACATTGCGTCCCTCCTAGGTTGTGTCAGAATACACCTCAGGAGACCACAGTAACCATAGCCCCTCAATCCTGAGAACCCTAAGTGTTGCCATGGAAAATGAACAGCATATTCTCCTACCTAAAATTAACAATAATTATAAATTGTACAAGTGCTTAGAATTAACAATAGTTATACATTTTAAGATTCTAGAACCCAAACCCAACACAACATCAATCCTAACCCTGACATTTAACATAAAAACCTGGGATACATGAACACAGCAATGCAAAGAAACAATCTCGATGATAAATCCGACATGAAATTTCGACTGACCAACATCTCGATAGTTTTTAATTTAAAGTGTTACGTTTCTGAATAATTTTCCATAGAATCGAAGTACAGCACCAAATGATATAATTATACGTTCAATATTGAAGTGGAATAATAAATTTATATTAAGGCTTCGAAATGTTCAGCTTCATATTCAGCCCATTAATGATGGATTTTCGCCATTTGTGAAAAGAACTAGCTCACGGTTCTCAGCCTTAAATTGTATTATTTTGCTTTAATATTAAGTCATGAGTGTATATGTACTTATTTGGTGTTGTACTTGTTTCTGATATTTTATTCCGACTGGAGTTTAGGACTATAAAGTGGTACTTGTAAACCACGAGAACGTACTGCATGTACTAGGATTTTATAGAGTTACCCCCTCCTTGATAATATACACTACACAGCATGAATAAATTAAAAGTAGCATTATAGTATTAGTCTAGCTCGAGTATTATGGGTATAAGGTTAGTATTAAGGTTAGTATTAGGGTTAGTATTAGTATAAGTGTTGCATATAAGAGTTAACGTCCGCTATTTATCACCATTCTCATGACTATAACCTCAGACATACTGTGCCGTGAAATATAAATTCATAATTGCGGCCCCTTTGAACACTCAAGAGGGCCTTTTGCCAAGAGTCAAATCTAAAAGATTCATGTAGTGCCAACGTATAGCCAAATTTATCGTACATGTCACAACATGCACATATACACGATTGACGAATGTTCGTAGTTGATTTTTACGTTATTTGTATAAACCAAACAACGATGATATCATGACATAGGAATGTTGAAGAATAAACATTCCAATCGATCCAATGTGTATATAGCATTTAATATCCATTATTAGACAAATAACATCAAAAATATTCTTCTTAAAGTGTTCTATTATGTGTCAATTATAAAATTGCAGAATGCGATCGAAACTCTAAAAGGAATACTGCCTATAGTGTGTAGGAGCTGTCTAACGTTTCGAGCGAAGGCCCTTGGGACCAACCTTTTAGAGTTTTAGATTTGTATTTCAAAACGCCTATTACCAGCACAACAATTTTATAAACTAGAAGTTACTATTGCAAGGGAAGTGCTGCCTCAAAATCCAAGGCAGTCGTGATATTGTGCAAAATTTCAAAAATAAGTGGTGGGCTTTCCTGTATTGTTGTCAGGTGTGGGGTCTCGTAGGGGAGCAAAACTTGTGATTCAAGAGGTGTGTAACTATATTACTTCTAGCACTCGTATTATCATTATTGAACTAATATATATAATCTATAGTTTAATTATATACGGTATATAGGATAGAATATCTCGAGACTAGATATACTTTAGACCGGAGCATCACTTATTTGGAAGTTTGGAGAATATGAGCTGTCGGAAAAGGCACTAAAACAAATTGTTAGTTCAAAGCTTGGTATGGTAGTTCTTGTTATAAGTACATATAATTAAATTTGGTTACACCATGGTGTAAAAATGTAAAATATGTAAAAAGATTTAATTTACTGGGACGAAAGCTCAGTAAATTAAATCTTTTTACATATCATGATGTAAACGAAATTAATTATACGTACTTATAAATTGTTAGTAGTTTTCTAATTATTGTTAAATATGTATTAATGTGCAGTTTTGCACAGGAGGTTTTTCTATATCGATCTTGAGTGGTTTTGAGCCGTTTTATCATTTGGCACTAAATGTCCATTTATCTTCTTTACATTATAAACTTATCTTGACTAAACAACAACTCAATCTCTTTTAATTCATTCTAGGATTCGCAATTGAGAAAAGCATAACAAAAGAGACGTAGGCGAACTATTTTTTCGAAGTACTAGTTTTGAGACGTATTCTTATAATAATTCACTTTATTTACTCTTGCCATGGTGGCATGATGTGCAGTTTTTGACAAGAGGTTTTTCTATCGACTTTGAATGGTTTTGAGCCTGCACTAAATGGCCATTTATCTTCTTTACATTATAAACTTATCTTGACGAAACAATTGAGACTCGTAATCTCGTATCATCTACATGACATGAACAAGTGAGATCTATAATGTTTCAAGCGCAAAGGCCCTTCATCATAGACTGCTTTATAGTATAGTATAGTATATTATATTATATATAGTATAGTTTGGAATATGCCTCAACTATTTTGTTTTCCACAGAATGACAAATTACTCTTATCTTGTTTTTGACAATTAATGCTGCAACTGTTTTGATCGAAACAAATAATCCTAACCGAAAAGATAAACGAGCAATGAAAGCGTGAGAATTTATAATCTCCACAAACAAATGTCAAATATATATATGTTGTCCCTGCGTACTATAAAACAAATTTGTCAGTAAAGTTGGCACAGTGTGGGAACCTCTCAGATAATAGATTTCAAAACAAATGGAGTATTCTAAAAGGTTGACGTACTGTCGAAATAGTGTGTAAGGGGTCTAACTTTCGAACGCGAAGGCCTTTCATCAAGGAGTAAAATATTATACCTCCTATACTCATTATACTTCGGCAGCAAAGTTATACCAGCTGTTGTGTGTTCTAGTGGTTACCACAAATATCTATGAGCTGAGAGAATACAGGTTCAAATCCTAGGTCGGACCACCTCCACTCAGGGTCTTAAAACATAATTGAGAAGAAAGTGCTGCCTTTGCAGCAACACCAGCAAATGGTAAGATTTCGAGTCTTCTCGGAAAACGACCTTAAATTGTAGGCCCTCGGAATCCTTATCAGTTGGGTTTTCCGTTCACCTAAGAGTGATAATCTTGAATAGTCGAGCGCTTAATACATGAGCCTCTGGCTCGGATAAATAGGGCAACCTTATCCTGCGTGATAGACTCTAAATAAATGAGATTATCCTGGACTCTGCAGTTACACAATTAGAATAAGATGTTTAGTTTTACGTATATTTGTGCCTATTTTTCCACAGAATTCACGATGATAATCGTCAGTACTACTTTTTTGTATTACTCACTTTCCGTTGTTATTAACTGAAGGATGTTTTTTTACGAGGAGAAGAGGCGAGGTCGGAAACTGGCAAACCCATTGTTTCATATTGGGTTTGATTTTTCACATTGTTATAGAACTCATCAGGTCAAACACCACGCACGGTGCATGATAATCTGTTTTCAAATGCTAAAAATGTACAATAGTTCATTCAGTCAACACGCAATTAAAAGTTAGTATTATGAAGACATATATATGTGGGAGTAGTTTATTGAGAACAAATAGAGTCTTACTTCCGGATTTTTTACCTGCACAGAAGATCTTTTGAATGTATAAAGAATTATAAATACATGAAGAATTGTTTAATCTGGTGATCTCACCGTCAGTGATTATATTTGTAACAAGCAAATAGATCTAAACATTTTATCTCAGTTTCGCAATGTATTAAAAATTATAACGTACAGTAAAAACCCGCTAACAAGAACCTACATTTTACCCAATTAGCCTGGGATAGTTTCTTATATTCTTATATGTTCTTATATAAACAAATTCTTAATTTCAGCCTGCGGTTCTTAATAATGGTAGGTTCTTGTTAGCGGGTTTTTACTGTATGAAGATTTTGTGGTACTGTATATATTAACGTTTAGGTAATATATTTCTATTAACGAAGTTTTGTCGTCCGATGTTATCGTCCGAAACGTCGCGTCTAAAGTATTTTTCAACATATCGAAGTTATCTTATTCAGTTCTCGTTTTTATACTCTTTCTTTTGCAGAAGCATTCTTATTTATTCTTATTAACATTTAATGTAACTCCAACTCAGACAAATAGCATTCTTAGCAAATACGATAACAACTACATCAAACTTCAATGATCATCTTTTCACATGCAAGTGATATTATCAGCAATACAAGTTTATCTCCACTAAACATTTTTGTTTACAACATTCTACTTTAAAAGAAAAACCAAATAATTATTGCAAATACATGTACTTGGAAAGTAAGCAGAATTGATTAATATGTTGGTAGAAGAAGTAAACTGTTTTGCATATATGAAAAACAAGTTAATCCCAAACACTTCAAGTGTATGTCCAACACGTAATTTCATCATGGCGGAGGTCAACACTGACAAGAAACATTCAGTTCTGGCGCAGTTTTATAAATTACACACGATGTTTTTGCGAACTTACTATGAATAAAAATTGAAAAATAATTATTTGGCCTGGATGTTCCTTTATTATATTTTCCTATATCTCCTTAGTGATATAGTTTATACATGCAAGATATCATTAATTTGCCTGCTTATTCAATGTGGCTTATCTGACGTCACGCGAGCCATCAAGACTCATGAGTTCTTTGATCTCTTAAGAGCTGTACATAAGAGGCATGACTGTACACTCTTATTCGTATTGCCACGAACACCTTCAAGATGAAGACACCACAAGCGACCCATGCAAAGCTTCTCGTATAAAAGAAACGTATAAAGCAGGAGCGTCGAAAATATTATTGCTCATGGAGTCGCCAAAGTTTATCATTTGTCCAGAATGTAACGAGCGATACAACGACTCGAATAAAAGACGGTTGATTGATACTTGTGGCCATCCAAGATGTTATTCATGTTTGTTTAAAGACAATCCTTGTCCGGTATGTTCAAGTAAGTGGAAGAATTCAAATTGAACCGAACTTATTTTATCTAGACCTCATCGATGGACTTTGGTCGCATCTTCTATATAATCATGATTCGTTGGTCTCTCATGTCGCGTATATATTGTTCAGAGATTACAATAATGATTCATGTCACCTCGTGCGTGGTTATCGTAATAGCATAGTTTTGTAACTTTCCAGTAAGAAAGAAAATTAAGTAATTCTGTACTGCAGCCACTGGGTTTTGTTTTACTATATGTAATTCATATTCTCATTTGCTATTCTGTAGCCGGGCACGTCATTTATAAATCATAATATAAATAAGAAATTCTTGAAGCGTCGTTTCAAGGAAACGATTTGTGATCAATGATCTTGATCGAGTCGCATTACAAGAAAATCAGCTAGCTCCCATGAAAATAATACTAACACCAACAACAATAAAGCATGACTCAACGGCCTAAGTCACGGGCATTTTTCCAAACGCAAGTTTGGCTGTTATTCATAAATGATATACAGGAGATTAAATTGGAATACCAATTTGCTAAAACAATGCACTTTAGCGTTTTTAGGCTAAGCTTACCTTCGTATAATTAACAATGTAGTGTAAAATCTGACTTAAACTTTCGTTACTTTTTAACTGGCTTTATAACAAAGGCTTTATATTGCCTTTTAGTCGCATTCAACTGTTGGTTACATTGATTGAAGCAATATACGCGTTGCTTACGGTCACGGATTCATTTGGTCTGTTTTTTGAATGCTAAAAATCATATGCACAGCACTATAGAGCGTTTCCTATGGCAACATCATGTCAAATATATTTCAAATAAAATACGAAAGATATCTGTGGTTATCTGCAAGAAAGAACCACTAAAAAGATATGCAGACTTGTCGATGTCTCATCGATATGCAGACTTGTCGATGTCTCATCGATGGCGGAAAATGAACACACCGGTTTCGCAATTAGCAGTTGTCTTGTATATATTATGTTTCGTATGAAACTGAAAGAAAACTCCTTCATCGTGTATATACTTTACGATGGAGAAAACTACAACCTCTATATTCAATAATGAGAGCCGCGTAGGATCATCTAACAGATTTTGTGGGGTCCATTTTAGGATAGATTAGTTTCATACGGCCTTAGCAAGGTAAACAACAATCATGCAGACAATATCAAAGATTTGAAAAGGATTAAGTCCGGTGTGGCCTCGAGAAACGGAAATTATACCGAAACATCCATAGCATTCTTTCACGGGATCTCTTATCAGATTCCGCCAGCAAATATCCAAAATTAAAAGCAAGAGTGAAATTTCACTGCCAGACTTTGCTGTATTCTTCATAAAACACTTTCATTAACAGATATATGTAGGTTACACAAGATAAATTATTCATATGAATTATTCCGCCTGATACATTCAGCTGCTCTTATTTCCCCTGACAATCCAAAGGCATTCACTATAGCAATATCGACTAATACTTAGCTCATGCATGAGATAATTAATAATCTTGTGTGTAATAAATCAAAGTGATTTTGAGGTGTCGGTGACCAAGCAAACAACCTAATGTGCACTTGTAATGCAACGAATTAAATCTTCCAAAACTAAACTGAAAAATACTTAAATATATATACCTAAGACACTAATATGAATTCCTGCATTTAATTTTGGGGGAGATTTTACAGAATTTGGAAGCGCGTAAAACGTTATATAAAATACTCAGGACTTTGCATGATTACACTTATTTTATATTTCATAGTATTTTTCATATTAATTATAAGATACTGTAAAAAATAGAGAGCTTTCTGATTTCTTAACAGCGTTAGCTGAAGGTCTCATGGTTCGAAATAACGTTCAGAAAATATGCCTAATTATTTTGTCGGCTGTTTCCCATTTCCACGGTACTGTGGTCTGCGGTCTCATGCTCGCGCTCCATGCGCTGTAATGAAGCCGCTGTATAAAGCGAAACGTGGGCACCACTACAACATTAAAAACAAAGATGGCGACAATAACAAAGATGGAAGGATCAGGAAAACTGGACAGAGATTCGGATAGTTACTTTGCGGAACTGAACTGCAGCTTGATCACTGCACTTATGGAAAAAAATCACAGGACAAAGTTATGATGACATATACAGAGAAATCAAAACAAACTACCATATTACTATTCAGAAACGGAATAATTTTGATCTTGGCAAAAGCAATTTCGCCAATAACCCAAAGTTGAGTTATATTTTGAAATTAGAAATCGCCGGCAAGGTCCTAAAACTGACGGCTATCGCCGGCAGCTATTTCGAAGCCTGGGTCTACTCTGGTAGTAAAGATGATTAAATAAAATAAAATATAGGTATCCTTAGAGGTTATAGCTGGTATCCTGTAAATACACGGCGAGCAATGACCAGCAGAGAACATCGCACATAAAATTATAATCACCATCTTAAAAGTTCGCGATTTTGTTTAATTTAGACCAGGAACAATATAGCAACGGCATGGACACCCTCCACACGGATTTAGACAAATCAATAAATCGGTCTGAATTCTGTGGATGAAAACTGGGGTTGGTAACCCCAGTCAACCCCATGGCACCGCCACAGACTCACTGCATTGATTCATTGAACGCCAAGTGAAAATTGACTGGTTGACTAGTGAAAGAAGAGTGAAAGAAAGTCTGTCTAAGAAGAGTGATTTATTTTTTAACTTTATTTTTAGAACTACCACACCGACGAGAAAGAGCAAGGACATTGAGTAACGAGAAATTACTAGAAGAGAAAACAAACGACGAAGGAAAATTAAAAGCACGTCATCGACGATACCCATCTGATACAGCAGCAACATTCATTGGCATGTTTAGAAAAGGTATATGCAATACTAGCAGTGTAGAGAACTAAAGAAATATAAAATGGTTTCCATGTATGTTTATATACTGACTATGATATATAAATACTTAGGATGTTGTCAGACTTAAGAAAAGCATAACAAAAACACGAAACGTAGGCGAGTTAGGTTTTCGAAGTACTAGTTTTGTGACGTATTCTTATAATTCACTTTATTTCCTCTTGTATCTTACAGATAGCTATCTACGAACATTATACAGCTATGATCCTGGCTCGAAAGGTAATTATTTTAAACTATAACAAGCTTCCTATTACCAATGATTTTTTTATTTTCTCTTTCTTTCATTGACTTTCTTATTCTTTCATTGATTTTTTATTTTCTCATTAAATCACAATTGTAAATCATAACTTGCAAATCATAATTTAGAAATAGTACAGTTGACCCTGTATTGAGCGACCCTGTATTGCATCGAGATTGTATTTTGTAACTATATATGGAAATATGCATTAAACAGTGAAGCGCGAACTGAACAATAACAGCTGTGTAGCATATTGTTAATTTAATAACTTTATTGTGAAAACTAAATAATAAACTTCATACAAATATATAACCCAAACGGGAAAGGTGCGAACGGGCCTTAATAGTGCGAGGCACCGCCCTTTATATACAAACATACATAAAAAAAACACCATAAGAACTAATTAATATCTGTGACAAGGGTACATGACATGTCTGTTGATGGTGCTGTAGTGCTGATGGATCCTTTTAAAGGGAAATGGCAATAAAAAATTTCTTTGTCTCATTTGAAAGAACATTTAAAATAATATATGAAGACCTTTTAAAATTTCCCCGTAACTTCCTTAATTTTTGAAATATCTGTGAACAAAAATATCTGCAATCCGCCATCTTGTTTTATAATTAGATCTAATTAAGTGACGTCAAAACCAGGGTAAACATTCTAAAAGTTGTAAATAATTGCCCAAATATCAGTGGAATGCGTTCAAATAGATTGCTAGTTCACTTAAAAGTATACAACACCCAAAACAACTACGATTTAGCATCTATAATGACTCGATAATTGCTGATATAAAAAAACATTTCTACCCTGGTTGTGACGTCACGCATATCCAAGGATGGTTATGCATATCCAAGATAGCGGAATGTTCAATGTTCTTTGTTAAAAAGAAGTGAAATATTTACAGAACCAAGAACGATATGGAAAATCTGTAAAAGGTCTTGATATATCATTTTAAAAGTTCTTTCAAATAAGATAAACTTAATTTTTATTGCCATTTCCCTTTAAAGCGAAATAAAACGTAAAATTATTTGTGGTTTTAGGTTTTTATTCAAGGGTGACCGCTTTAAGCATCTATTCAGTCCTCTCAAGAAAGTACATGCTCGGCGCAACTCGTTGCGAGTGGGTCAACATTAGAGACCTTTAGATTTGAGGACGAAGACGAGTACAAAGACGAGTACGAAGACGAGTTTACCATTGCTCATGGTTCTTTTCCATTGTTGTTTCTCCACTGCGTAGAAAAGTTCGTCTTCGTACTCGTACTCAATCTAAAGGTCGCTATTAGATCTAGTCTGCTTTCGCAGACTACATTAGATCCCATCCACCTAAGCTCCAAGATCGAGAGGCCTGAGAACGAAGCCTACAGAAGCTTATCTCAAGCCTCTGTTGATCCTGGAAATGAGACGGATGGTATCTAATGTTGACCTACTTGCAGTGAGCTACGAGCAAGTTCTTGCGACTTCGAGCAAGTTCTTGCTACTACGAGCAAGTTCTGGCGATGACTCATATAGATAAGGCTTAATATATAGGTGACCGTTTAATACGGATAGCAAATACAAAGTTTCTACGGGCAAAAATTCGGGACTATGAAAACTGGCCGCAGTTCAGGACTATATTATACTCTCTGTGGCAAAAACTAGCATATACTATATTCTTTGAAAATATAATATTTTTTATTTGGCTGCACCTTACCGGAAATCGAATCCAAGGTGTGTATGAACTGAAAAATCCCTATCTCGTATTTTCGAATAAAATCAAAGCTTATAATCTAAATAACAATTTTCTATAATAAAGTAAATATAATAAATAAACGCGGTCCATACCTCTTTCCTCCGCAGAGCCTTCTTGGGCTTTTCAATATATAGGGATTATGCAGGGGGGTTTATAGAGCTTTTTTATAGAGCTTTTTTTCCAGCGGTTTCAACAACCCCTATATATATATGTTGAAAAGCCTATCTCCTGCAATATTCTCTACCTCAGAAGCTCTCTGCGGAAGAATCCGTACTAGTCGAGATATCAAAGTTGGCCCCTTGGCGCAGTTTCACGAGTTATGCATAGTTGTACATCTGGATACGGCATTAGGAACATTCAGATTTTCACTCATTAAAATATTAGTTCCATCTTCAAGTTTGTTCCACAAATTTACTTGAAAATGTGCGTAACCCAGCACCTGACGTCAGAGACCATCTCATTTATATATCAAACAAACTGAAATATTTCAAAAACGAAGTAAAATACGGAAAAGTTGTAAAAGGTGTTACTCTATCATTTTACGAGTTCTTTCATATTAGACAAACTTAATTTTTGTTGCCAATGTCGATCTTTAAAGCTAAAAATTATATATTTTTAGTTCAAACATACTTTAAAATGATCATCTTAAAATGGTTTAAATTCATTACAAATAATTAATCATGGTTGTTGTTCTCTCTCAGACTACAATATGGAGGAGAAAATCAGAAGATACAAATCACTTGAAATATTAAACGATAAGACGCGTCATGGTAGCGTATCTTCAGGTATGACAAACAAACCGAAAACTAGAATTCAGTCTGATAACACTTTTCAATTATTTTTCATCATTTGACGATTATTTAACCTAGTTATCACTACCCAATGGTTTGAAAACGATTTGGTTTTCTTCAACCTAGAGTTCTCTTCAGATGTGTTTGTTTCATCTCAAGACACCACAGCGCAGAATTCATTAAGCAGCTCTATGGACGAACTTGACGAAGGTAGTCGAAAATCACCAACTACCCCTGAACCACAAGAGAAACTAAACCAAACTAAAGGATGTCCCAAGGCATGGCCTTCGTGTCCAGATCTTTCTATTCAAGAAAATATTTGGCAAATGAGACCAGCCATTGAGCGTCGCAAGAGACCAAGTTCATTGCACCAAAGCAAGTACTCGACAAATTCTCCACGAACTTCAATATATTCACCTCGTAGTTCTGGGTATTGGTCAGAGCTGGAACAACTTAGTGAATCTGAGTCCAACGCGATGCCTAAACAACACACAGAGGTATTGAGCCCATTGTCTCAAGATACTACAATTAATACAGCAGAGGATAACACAACTGATACAACGTCATCTCCGGATTCTCAGTGTAGTGACCAAGCTCCCATCAGCGACACTAAGTCTTCAGGGAGAGCTAAGGATACAGGGAGAGTTAAGGATACATGGAGAGCTAAGGATACATGGAGAGCTAAGGATACAAGGAGATCTAAGGATACAGGGATACCTAAGGATACAGGGAGAGTTAATGATACAGGGAGAGTTAAGGATACAGGGAGAGCTAAGGATACAGGGTTAGCTAACAATAGCGTTGGTGCCTGGCATATGACACGGGGTGTTTTCCAACAATGGCGACCAAAACCAAATCGCACCCAGTCAACCGAATGCCTAGGACAGGCAAACGACGGCGACACTGTGCGTCCGAAGATTTTCCAACGTGCTCAATCCGTTGAATGTCATACTAAGAAGATTTCGGAAAACAACGTGCAGAGGAAGGCTTTTATAACAGATGTATAAAACAAGCAAGGCAGGCCCTTACTGACCAAGATCAAAGTTTAGTTTCGAGACAGGTTACTCATGGAAATACATAGCTTTATTCCATTTATCGTAATATGTTGTGTAAAACCTGGTTATCAAAATCTTAACATGTTAAAATACGATACACCAAATCAAAATCGCATACAAACTCTTCATTAGATAGCGAGAAGCGTATAGCAGTAATATAGTCATGCGTTTATCAACTAACAATTATTGTATGAGATGAAGCATGTTAGTGATAATTATCAAGGTCGAGGTTATATTTTATACGATTGCATTGTATTTCAAATATTATTTCGAGTGAGCGACTTTATCAATAAATCTCACGGCCCTCTAAGGCTGCCCCATTGGACTCTATATAGAACTAGTACGCTGATTGTAAACAAAAAGTAAAGCCTATAAATGGCGAACATTGAACGTCAGTATTAGGCCCTTACACGGTAAAGAAAATTGAAACTGACTGAAAACGAACGGAAACCGTCCTAATCTCGTTCCCAGACCCTTCGTGGGAGGAAGTTGAACTTGGATGGTTTCAATTTCGTTACCCAGGGCATTTTGCCTCCTCGGTGGAAGGTCGGCGATAATGCCCCTGTGATCGGTCGGGCGATTCTATAATCTTATTGGCCAGTTTTACAATTAAATTAATTCAGCTATAGCTATAATTTATGCATCTAAATCCAGGTGTTAAGAAATTTCCTCACCTTTAAATTTTACCGCGAATTAGAAATATAAGGACTTTGGTTAATTATCAAGAACTGCATTTGATATTTATACGAGATAATCATGGATGTATTATGAATTAGTTGCTTTTAAGATGAATGCTTTACATGACCAAGTCTGCAGAGCGTTGCAGATTTCTTATCATTATCACGTGACCGGCCTATCCCAGGACCATTTTCACCGATCTTTCACCGCAGAGGCAAAATGCCCTGGGTACGAGATTGGTCCAAGTTGACCGCGTACAGAAAATTTGGGATCACTTTCCATGGGAAGCCATCTGATTGGCTAACCCGAAATAACTTTGATCCCAACCCTAACCGTAAACAAAGCGAGGGGTTTCTTTTTCCCAACCAAAGCCGCTTCACACGTACACCCCCACTCTCAGTTTATAGGCTAACGTGAGAGGGAATTCTTGTGGGCTGTACATGCGCAGTCAAGGTCCCAAAAAAGTTATCCCAAAAAATAATTTTGCTGACTGCGTAGGGCCTGAAACTGACGTCCAAAATGTCTCCATGAAGGCTATCTTTGGTTTCACTTTTCGAGCAACACATTTCACGAGTCAGATTTATAGATTATTATAGAGTTCAGTCGACTGGTCATGCTCCCAAACGTAGCCTCCCCTCCCCGATCGAGAACAACAACTGAAATCCATGCCAAAATTACGGTTATGTGTTGCTCTCGTGATTTTATTCTTGTCTACCTGTACATTTGGCCTGTCAAACATGTACTTTCGGCTTTCAAAAAAGCCTAGGAATACGAAACGACCAAACGTTCATGATTTTATATACTATATATATATTTTAAATACTAACCCTAATTCTAAACCAACATCTCATACAACGATGTAATATTATGTGTCCAGTACATAAAGAGCCTAAACTACTTATAACTACACAGCTAAAAATCGCCCAAATTGTCACAGCATGTTATCATGGCTGAACAATATTGTCTTACGAACAATGTTGTTCAGCATTGTTTCAACAATGTTGTTCAGCATTGTTTCAACAATGTTGTTCAGCATTGTTTCAACAATGTTGTTCAGCATTGTTTCAACAATGTTGTTCAGCATTGTTTCAACAATGTTGTTCGGTGTTGTTTCAACAATGTTGTTCGTTGTTGTTTCAACAATGTTGTTCAGCATTGTTTCAACAATGTTGTTCAGCATTGTTTCAACAATGTTGTTCAGCATTGTTTCAACAATGTTGTTCAGCATTGTTTCAACAATGTTGTTCGGTGTTGTTTCAACAATGTTGTTCGGTGTTGTTTCAACAATGTTGTTCGGTGTTGTTTCAACAATGCTGTTCAGCATTGTTTCAACAATGTTGTTCGTTGTTGTTTCAACAATGTTGTTCAGCATTGTTTCAACAATGTTGTTCGTTGTTGTTTCAACAATGTTGTTCGTTGTTGTTTCAACAATGTTGTTCAGCATTGTTTCAACAATGTTGTTCAGCATTGTTTCAACAATGTTGTTCAGCATTGTTTCAACAATGTTGTTCAGCATTGTTTCAACAATGTTGTTCAGCATTGTTTCAACAATGTTGTTCAGCATTGTTTCAACAATGTTGTTCGGTGTTGTTTCAACAATGTTGTTCGGTGTTGTTTCAACAATGTTGTTCGGTGTTGTTTCAACAATGCTGTTCGGTGTTGTTTCAACAATGTTGTTCAACAATGTTGTTCAGCATTGTTTCAACAATGTTGTTCAGCATTGTTTCAACAATGTTGTTCAGCATTGTTTCAACAATGTTGTTCAGCATTGTTTCAACAATGTTGTTCAGTGTTGTTTCAACAATGTTGTTCGGTGTTGTTTCAACAATGCTGTTCGGTGTTGTTTCAACAATGTTGTTCAACAATGTTGTTCAGCATTGTTTCAACAATGTTGTTCAGCATTGTTTCAACAATGTTTTTCAGCATTGTTTCAACAATGTTGTTCAGCATTGTTTCAACAATGTTGTTCAGTATTGTTTCAACAATGTTGTTCAGCATTGTTTCAACAATGTTGTTCAACAATGTTGTTCAGCATTGTTTCAACAATTTTGTTCAGCATTGTTTCAACAATGTTGTTCAGCATTGTTTCAACAATGCTGTTCAGTGTTGTTTCAACAATGCTGTTCAGTGTTGTTTCAACAATGCTGTTCAGCATTGTTTCAACAATGTTGTTCGGTGTTGTTTCAACAATGTTGTTCGGTGTTGTTTCAACAATGTTGTTCGGTGTTGTTTCAACAATGCTGTTCAGTGTTGTTTCAACAATGCTGTTCAGCATTGTTTCAACAATGCTGTTCAGCATTGTTTCAACAATGTTGTTCAGCATTGTTTCAACAATGTTGTTCAATGTTGTTTCAACAATGTTGTCCAGCATTTTTTCAACAATGATGTTCGGTGTTGTTTCAACAATGTTGTTCAGCATTGTTTCAACGGTTGTTGGAACATGAAAAGACAATATTGAAAGAACAAGCATGTTTGCTATTGTTATCATTGTTGCCCAACTTGTTAACAAGTTTTATTATACAATACTCAAACAATCTCGATTGTGATTGGCTAAAAAACCTACAGACAATTATTGATGTCATGTCACCTAAATTGTCTGTAGGTGACGTTATTGTCTTTGCGTGGCTTACTTCCGAAACTCCCTAAAGGCCTTTACATTTATAATTGTATAATAAAACAATTATTGGATTCGGCTTACACATGCTATCAAGAATTATCCAGACCTCAATGTTATCCGCCTCAACCTTCGGCAGACAACATTAACCTCGGTCTGGATAATTCGTGATATAATGCTCAGCCTCTAGTATAACAGTATTGATGACTATAAACAATGCTGTAATCACCTTGTTATCATGGCTGAATAACCTTGTTCACAACATTGTGCACAGTTGGCAGCACAACATATTTCACGCCGTTCGACAACTTGCAATTAGTTGTGCGTTTCATGTAGTATAACTATAGGTAAACATACAAACACTTTACTGCATTAGTTTATATTAGTTTTATTATTCATAGTTCGTGATAAGTGTTTTTACACTATTTTTAATAATAACACCTTGAAATAACACATCTTGAAACTTTTAAATACTGTATCCGTCCTACCATATTTCTTAGAATAATATACACGAAAAAATTCGCAATTCTGATTTCTTTTGAGCCTCGTTTGGTCATTGAGTGTATTATAATTTGTTGATTGAATACATTTTTTTGTCATATGACTCTTGAATGTCACTTTCTGCAAAATGTTTCTCGAGCAATTTGGGATAAATACACACTTGTATGTTTTCAAAAGAACACAATCGTGCGTTGTTATATTGCTATACGAATATAGCTCGAGGTGATTGGTTTGTTTTCGTCCAAAGCCAGGCGCCATTATTGTAATCATCACGGACAGTGTCCGATCACAGTAACCCAGGTAAAGTACTTGTGTTATTATTAATTAAATAACTAATTAAATTCGCAATAACGTCAAAAAATTTTATTGTTTTATTTGGAAGAACTTTTAAAATGATAAAGTAACTTCTTTTGAAAATTTTCGTTTCTTCACTTTGTTTTTTATATATTTCAGTTTGTTTGATATGCAAATATCTGGAATTTCGTCACACATGCTAAAAGAATGTTATATATCTTTGCCTTTATGAAATGAAAACACTAAAGTGTGAATAACATGTGCGCGTGTTTCTCCCACAACACCAAACTTCTTGATTTTAAAGGATTTCGTTTGAGAATGAAAGCGATACACAAACTTCTCCGCTAGTCATTATGCATGTTGACGAAATTCCACACATTTGCATATCAAACAAACTAAAATATTTCAAAAACAAAGCGAAAAAGCAACAATATTCAAAAGAAGTTACTTTGTCATTTTAAAAGTTCTTCCAAATAAGACAATAAAATATTTTGACGTTATAGACCTCTTTCACAATGGCGGTCAATTTAAATATTCCTTTATGGCTTTATGTGCATCTAAATTAGCCTTTATGGTCTCGTTTGTGTGTCAGCAATTCAAAAGAATCTTTGCTTCCTAACGAGGTTGTAAAGGCTAATTTACATACGCATAAAATAATATTTAAAATGGCAGCCATTATGAAAGAGGTCTATAGGCACTTTAAGTAACCTTATTTGTTTACTATTTGGTCGAAAAAGTTTAAAAAGAAAAATCTAAAATATCTGTTATGCAGGTGTTGTTCCTTGTTGTGTGTAGTATCATTCTGGGTGGTTTTTAGTAGCATTACCGGTGGCTTTCCATGTGTAGACTATTTATGTTTTTTTCTCGACTGCATCTAAATAACCATGTTTACCAACTATTTCAGTGATTAAAGCCATTTTCGCCGAGAAAATCG
Organism: Chrysogorgia sp. JL179-B06; assembly: GCA_035772405.1. Lineage (NCBI taxonomy): Eukaryota > Metazoa > Cnidaria > Anthozoa > Scleralcyonacea > Chrysogorgiidae > Chrysogorgia > Chrysogorgia sp. JL179-B06. Next base: position 2,395,824 of record JAYKKM010000391.1, read on the forward strand.
AAGAAAAAGTTTATGTAAATCAGGACGAATCTTTATCACCGTATAAAGACACGGTAAGGTCATGATTTTCGTTTGTGTTTTCCTCATGAATTATTGCATTAATAATTATTGCATTGAATGAATATTACATGCATATTGGTTGATTACGTCAACATTTCTTTGTGAATACATAGTTTTGGTTGAAAAAAACCAACAAAATATCACCGTTTTTCACTGTTTTATTTTCTCCTACACATTGTATGTGTCATGCTTACCTTCGATGTATTTTGCTTGTGTAAATTTACTGTGCTTTTCGCGTAGACATTACACATTGCTTGTGTAAAGAGTTATTTTACACATAATCGTGTGTTCGTGTGGATGCATTTTGCTTGTGTAAATTTACCGTGGTTTTTGCGTAGAATTGACACATGGTAGTGTGTTTGTGCGGATGTTCTTCTGACTCAAGATTTTGTGCAATAGATATTACACAACATTTTTTGCAGTGATACATATGCAGAGCCATCATATAGAGTCTATGATATCATATGATACTATGCACAACAATATGCACAACAATATGCACAACAAGGAACACCACCACACAAGCTATTTTAGATTTTATTATAATATTTAAACGTTTTCGACCAAATAGTAAAAAAATAAGGTTACATGCCTTAATTAATAATAGCACAAATAGTTTGCTTGGGCTACCTGTGGTACAATAAATATTGTTATGCAAGTTCTATCATTGTTGAAACATGCATAAATCTGAACTAAGCAATCTGAAAGTTCATATCACTTTTAAGACCATAAACATGAACTTGTATATAGTAAAATGTTCTTCCAGTTCTTATATCTACCCAAGGAAAAGGGAGGAAAAGAGATTGTTTCTGGCAAGCTATATTACTAGAAGAAATATGGTAAAAACAGTGCTTCATTGGTGCATTGATCAAGACTCATTCAACTGCCCGGTTAACGTCTAGGATCATGCTGTGATATTTTTACATTAAAATAACTTGAAATGTTAGTGCTTCATTGGTGCATTGATCACGACTTATTCAACTGCCCGGTTAACGTCTAGGATCATGCTGTGATTTTTTACATTAAAATAACTTGAAATGACCTTTTAGCCTTGTGTCCATAACATTACAGTGCTTCGTTGATTAATATATAGTGCATTTTCATTTGACGTCATATGACCGTCATGAATATCATGGTGTACCTCTACAATATATTTTAAGTAGCTTTTTTGTTATGACAGCCATGCCCTTTGTTATTTGAATCTATGGGATTTGAAAAACGCTCTATTGGTGGACTTACCTTGTTCGTTAGATGTGTGAAGTTGATCGTCCAGGTTGTTACAGTTACATTATAGAATGTTGGTATACCAGCTGGAACATAAACCACTTAACAGATCACAACAATTACCAACACTATGCAAAAGACTTCTTCGCACACACCAACGAACAATAGACCTATCGACAAACAATACACCGACGCTTAACGCATGACGCAACACCCACTCACATTGATTATGACACAAACAACCGATGAGGAACAATATTGGCCCACGCTTAACGCATGACGCAACACCCACTCACACTAATTATGACACAAACAAACTATGACGTAATGAACCAGACGTATATATAGGCAAACCTGACAAACACGCTTTACTTGACTCTGAACATGACCGCCGCTGAGGCCGTCGAAACGTCAGTCACCAACAATAGTCTTTCTCAAGACTACAACAACCTGGACGATCAACTTCACACATATAATGATACTCCTAGGTTCAAACCATTTACTTTATTACCTTGTTCAATTACAATTTTGACAGTACAAAATATAAAGTTGCCTGATTACCTATAATACTTACAGTAGACTAAAGTGCGTTTTAGTTCATCCAATTCTATTTTTGACAATAGAATATCTTGAGAGCTATATACATGTAGCGCAGCGCGCAGGTTCATTGGTGACTAATATACCTTGAGATGACACTTTTAAGTGTGGTGTTTGCGAGAAGATTGGAGTGCTTCATTGGTGTATTGGTCATAGGACTAACTAACTTGCCAGATAAAATCCAAGACGAGATGGCATCACGTTCATAAGAATGACCATCTATAAAACGAAATAAAGATGGCGACTTTTATTATTGGATTAATCCACAGTTTCTGCAAAACCCTCATTATTCTACTCAACTATACTAGAACTATATAACTGTTATATTATTATTATTATTAATAATAATTAAGGTAATATTTGGCATTTCACTCGATCAAACTATATGTTGAAAGGATTTATGGTGAAGGAAAATTTCGAGTGTTGGAATACATACATTTTAAGACCAAACCGGGACCAGTTGCGAAAAATGCAACTTCAAGGCCTTCCGGCTGGAATTGAACCCGAGACCCTGCGATTGCTAGTGCAGTGCTCTGACCACTGAGCTACGGAAGCCGTTGCCGAGAGCCTAGTCACGAGTTCTGTATATATGGTGGTGGTAATGCCGGGATAAGATTCTGGGTATACACTGTAAAAACAGACTGGTTGAAACAACCGATTTTATAGGTTATCTCAGATTCATACCAATCTTAATGGTTAAAATAACCAAATATTTTGGTTAAAATGACCGTAGTTTGTTTGTTTCAACCAATAAAATTGGGCTGTTTCAACCCGTAAAAAAGGTCAATTGGTGAATCTGAGACAACCATATTTAAGCGGTTGTTTTAACCAGTCTGTTTTTACAGTGTATTATAGGTAATATTTGGCATTTCACTCGATCAAACTATATGTTGAAAGGAATTATGGTGAAGGAAAATTTCGAGTGTTGGAATACATACATTTTAAGACCAAACCGGGACCAGTTGCGAAAAATGCAACTTCAAGGCCTTCCTATATATATATATATATATATATATATATATATATATATATATATATATATATATATATATATATATATATATATATATATATATATATATATATATATATATATATATATATATATATATATATATATATATATATATATATATATATATATATATATATATATATATATAATTAATATATCCCACATGCAGCTGTCCCACATGCAGTTGTCACCGACAATTGCAGTTGTATAAGTGCGGGTCACTCCTACATTCAGATTGTTCCATTTATATATATTATGTATATATTCCAACACTTCACCACAACTCCTTAGAACATGCAGCAATTTATTCGAGTTAAATGCCAAATATTACTTCTAATATACGCAATTCTTCTCCCGGCATTACCGCCATTATATATATACAGAACTCGTGACTAGGCTCTCGGCAACGGCCTCTGTAGCTCAATGGTCAGAGCACTGTACTAGCATCAATTCCAGCCGGAAGGCCTTGAAGTTGTATTTTTCGCAACTGGTCCCGGTTTGGTCTTAAAATGTACATATTCCAACACTCGAAATTTTCCTTTACCACAAATCCTTAGAACAATAGAAAAATAGCCAAGTGGAAAACCAGCTTTAGGGAGGGGGAGTGGGGCTTTGGACGATAAGCAATTACGCATACCTGTACTACTTTTAAAGGCTACTTTATTCCGCAGCTCAACGTCCCCAATTTCAGAATCATTCTCAATGCGCGGCGCGGCAGCAGTGCAGGTACAATAGAAATACAAACCTGCTGCAATAACCGGATCTACCATAACTTCTCGAGTAATTGGACATAAAAATTCATCAGGGATGCTGTCTTCCATTTCCTTTTTTTTAACATCTTTAACATTTCGAAGAATTTTATTTCGATGTCCCACGGGGCCTAGAAATATCGCAACATTGCATCATTATAAGTAAATCGTAACTTCACGTAGAGCTGAGACTCCCACTTCGAACGACTTCTATCTGTAGACGAAACTAGCAGCAACAGCAAACAATCTTTAGTTTTTATCTATATCGCTCTATCTCTCAAGATATCACTCTTGATGTAATTACAACATTATAACATTATTCTACTATATATATATATATATATATATATATATATATATATATATATATATATATATATATATATATATATATATATATATATATATATATATATATATATATATATATATATATATATATATATATATATATATATATATATATATATATGATCATAAAGGTTGCGTGTTCGATTACCATCTGGGGCTCAGAAACATTTTTCTGAGTTTACGTTAAAACTTGAGTTACTCAATTCACTATATTGAAATAACCAAGCTGCAAGTCACATTTAATACAAGAGGTTTATTTTAATATATACATTTATTTTAGGATTAGGATTAAGGTTGGGGTTGGGATTAAGGTTAGGGTTGGGATTAAGGTTGGGATTATGGTTGGGATTAAGGTTGGGATTATGGTTAGGGTTGTGACTAGGGTTAGTATTATGATTAGGATTATGATTATGATTAGTGTTGATGACAAGTCTTAATATTCGATGGTAAAAACACCAGTGCACTGTGCACTAGCTGGTACTGCACCCAAACATTAAACAGTTTGGGATATTTAATTACTTTTTAATAATTTGTATCTGATAAAACAATGAAATTCAGCCAACACAAGCTTTATAGTTTAAAGGCTCTGAGATTTAGTGTTCACTGAATATCTAATCAGACTGGCAAATGAATGGGTTATTATATCTACACTGTAAAAGCTTACCCAGGGTCTTATCGTCGCTCTTCAAATAGTAAGGGCGGAGGCTATTTCAGATACGGTAGAGCACCTAGTCACCAGGACTTTGGGGATTGTTTATATAACATATATGCTTCGTTCTTTAAAAACCCCGCTTTAAATTTCTGTTTTGATTCAGTAATAACCCTGCTTTTAACAACCCTGCTTTTCTGAATCGAAACAGAAATTTAAAGCGGGATTTTTAAAGAACGAAGCATATATGTTATATAAACAATCACCAAAGTCCTGGTGCTCTACCGTATCTGAAATAGCTTCCACCAACAGTAAGCGGGCGAGGGGTTGTTGCGTACACGTATTTATAATGAAATAAATGGTTCATAGACCTGTTTCATAATGGTACCCAAATTAAATATTATTTTATATTCATTTAAATTAGCCTTTCTGACCTCGTTCGTGTGTCCAAAGAATCGTTGCTTTGTAACGAGGCCAGAAAAGCTAATTTGCACGCATATAAAAGAATGTTTAGACAGTTCACTGGTTTAGACTGGCCGCCATTATGAAAGAGGTCTATAGCATAAAGATGATCGATTCTAGTCCATCCACGTTACATAATTAAAAGAAGTGATGCAAATAGCACTGTAGCCAAAAGAATATATAATCGTGGTCTTACCGATTCCCAAGTCATTAGCTAAAGTCTCCGCAGTGATATTGAGTAACTCAGCTCCATCAATAGCATTCTCCCTAAAGACATCACAATATTGATCAAGACTAAGATCAATAAGCCATTCACACACTTCATCCACACTCCAAGAATTCATTTTATTTTGGGGCACCTTAAAGAATAAAATGAGAGGTAGTAATAAGTAAATGCCAATTTTTTGATTTAAAAAAAATATTATATTTACGGAGGTTTGTCATCTCACAGATCTAAACACTAGAATAAACATAGGACTAAACACAGAACTACAAATCAAATATTTAAAAAGGTTGGTGTATTGCCAAAATAGCGTCATTATCAGAAATTAACGACAAAATGGCCACCGCGTGAAGGTTCATTTATACACACGGAAAAACGCATGTTCTGTTACAGCATTCAACAGCACTGATATCAGGTCTGTTCAGGATAATGTAGCGACCCCTGTAACAGCTATGATGGTCACAGTCAGTATCAGCACTGATACCATCTGTATTCATCAGTCTTGATTTATATGATACCAACAACTTCCATCAGCGCTGTTACATCATCAGCGTACATCACAATTTCGCAAAAAACATTCTGTTACATCAGACTGATACAGCCCTGACAACCCAACAGACTGTTCCAATCTGATACCGTCAGTTCTGAACAGTCTGTTGGCGACAACAGTGTGATACAGCTATGATATCATACCTGTATCAGGCCTGAAGGTGCAACAGGCTGTAACAGGTCTGTGGCGTTTTTACGTGTGTATATGGTCCTTAGAAAATGGCGTCCCATTTTACAGCGAGTTACATAAAGCGAAAATATTAAAATGAAGATTGTGCTTATCGAGTAGATCGTCCACTGTTTGCCGACCTCTTAATATATACAACAACGATTTTAAAATTATTCAGTTACCGGCTTAACCCGCTAGTAACCCCGTAAAAAGTACACAGTCCATGAAACTAGCGCCGAAGCTGTCATTTTTAATTTTTGCGTCTTTTTTGTTGTAAGCCAATGATTTTAATGCTCGTAAACGTTATCGAGCATTCTGAATGCTATGTGAAAGGCAATAAAAGCTTCTTCAAATCGTATAATAAACTTTAAAGGTGGACATCGATAAAGTGTGGAGTTTTCTTCCTTTTAATACATGCATAATGTGAACGAAAACTGACAACAGTCAATTCATTCAATAGAGTGTGTTTTCGGAGCACGTCATTCGTTGTTCTTCGAGTTTCTTAGCATTTTTAAATTTTTATTCGCTTTTTGCAACATATTTTCCCATAAATACTACGCAAAGTAATTTCGCTAGATTAAACAGTAATTGTTTTCCACCTGTCTGGTTTTACAAGTTGCTTTAAATTATGCAAAAAGACAAACGTTCACGAGAACGACACCATCTTGTTCGCAAAACAGTGAATAGTGCAGGATATGCCGAGCTAGAGACAGGGGCGGATTAACCAAGGGGCAACTGGGGCACGTGCCCCAGGGCCCCGAGCTCCTGAGGGCCCCGCTCAAATTTGAAACGCAGGGAAAAAACAGACCACAAAAGCAAAAAATCATTTAAAAAATTAAAAATCTTGAAATATTTACAGAATCATTATATAGATCATTGGGTCATCACCTACCTATACTATCAAGTTTTGTGATTGGTTGATTAAAACAATAAAACAATAGAATCAACCACAAAGAAACCAATGTCCTAACCCTATCACTTTTGTTCCATATAGCCAATCACAAAACCTGTTCATTTTAGGTACGTATTTACCCAGATCATTACATATACCTTACTTATATTAATAATCGCGCGGTATTAGAATTCGCGCAGAGCCAAGGTGCGCGAAATTAAAACTGAGGGGAAAATAATCCGCGCGAAAAGGCAAAGAAAGGGGAGAAGAACAGGAAAAGAACGCAAAATATTGCATTATACACCGTCATCGTTTAAAACCAAATATGCTGTCCTCTTCATCTACCCCTTCTGTTATTTCTAGGGTAAAGAAGATCTCCTAAACTTTGAATCACACACAAATTACACACAATTGAAGTGAGAATTCCAATTGATACTCAAAATAAAATTTGAAAAATCTCTAAATTTATCTAGGTAAATGTCCTACCAAGGACATATTTTCGATCTTTCCTAATCTGATTTTGGTATACAAACCAATTGCGTGTGGGATATAGATTTCCTTTTAATCCCTCCTTTCGTCACTGATATAACGACTGGTTGATCTTTGATGCCCATATTTTTCTGCCCATATAGTTTGGAGATCTGCATAACTTAGCGAAAATTAACCACGTTGAAGCGGAATTAGGTTCTTCCTTGGTGTCCTTTTGTCCCAACTGACAAGTTGCATAGTTACATTGTACATATTTACTTGCCTGTTTATGCCATACCAGTGGCGTGCTGGCAGGGGGGCAAGCCCCCGTGAAGATTTTTAGAGGGCGCCAAAAGCTTGAAGAGGGCGCCGCTTCGATCTAATCATGTTACATTTTTTCTCCCACCCATGACACAAACCTGGCTACGCCACTGCAAACAAAATCCTAGCAGCGCCACTGACGATGGGGCGCCAAATTTACTGTTGGCCTCTCCTGACGAACAGAGGCCAGCACGCTCACATTATATATATATATATATATATATATATATATATACATATATATATATATATATATATATATATATATATATATATATATATATATATATATATATATATATATATATATATATATATATATATATATATATATATATATATATATATATATATATATATATATATATATATATATATATATATATATATATATATATATAGTACAATATCTACAGACACTATATACATATCCACTGTGCCAACACAGGTTCCTTTGCGGACACCTCTTTATGCGGTCACGCTTTGTATATTTTCCCAAAATGGTAAACCAGGGCAACACTTGTAACGCGAATGAATTTTACTAGTATGCCTCTTTGAAAGGTGCGCGAAATTAAAACTGAGCGAATATATGACTGAGCGAAAATTAGTATTAAGCGAATTTAAATACAAGTAAGGTAATCACTATTTACAAAAACTAACATTACATTAACATTTAACAATATAGACTAACAGTTGTGCCGAGACACAAAGTAACTTTCAGACGTTTATTTTGCGGGATTTTTGAAAAGCGAAATCTTCAACTACACAGGTAAAGTCAATTTTCCGAAGGATGTCGCTTTCAATGGACATTATAGGGAAAGTACGCTCATCCTCTTTTGCTCCATTGTTGAGCGCAGCTCATTCTTAATAAGCTTTTAGGCTTGAAAACGTACGTTCGCCACTACAGTTGGAAACCATAAATAAATTCGCAGAGTGATCTCAACATTTTGGAAAGTGGGTGCGAGTCCCTGTTTGACGAGAAGGCGAAACATGTTGAGTTCTTTGCTGGTATCTATGTCGGTGTAACAAGTTTGCTTCACAACTGGAGTTCGCAGCATGGATGCTAATTGTACAAGTTCGTCAACAAGTAGCTCCTCCAGATCGTTCGATCTTGTACGTATGAACCAATTGTTCAGCAGCTTGTTGGAGTTCCTGTTCATTGAGATCTTCCAACCTCGCGAGGAAACCGAACAACCTGACCTCACTGTACGCTCCAATGCGGTCGGACATCGCGCTCGTTAATTTGTCGATGATGACAAGGAAGCTGTCGACTTTGAAGCTTCCTCTAGCACTTAACTTTGCAGTGTTGTCTGTGTCGTAAACCAAATATCCGTGAAAGGCTACAAAAAGTACCTATGTGGTAACTACCTCATCAATTTTTATCAGATATGGACGATTCTATGATCCTAACACTAAGAGTAACACATGCCTATTGTCTAATACACCAGTCAATATTTATATTAGAAACTGATAAGCGATAACTGTTCCCATGCACCACAGCCCAAGAGACCGGGGTGCTAACTTTCAGATGTTTGGGGCCCCACAATCTAAATTTGCCCCAGGGGTCCTTAATCCGCCCCTGGCTGGAGGAACCAATCAGATTACACGAAAATCACTATCCACTGTTTTGGTATATGCTAATACATTTATCTCGTTGTCTTCACTCATATTTTGAGAATTCAAAATGTTTTATCTTATATTAACTATATGCTAGTTGTGGGCAAACGTTTTTTTACCTTCAGTTCAGGTGCTTCATCTTCATTTTGGTTTGGTTTTCGTACCAGGTTTCCACCTACGATAAAACTTAATTAATATTTACATAACATTTTCATGAAGCGAGGTAAATCCCATGTTTGAGAGCAAAATATTTAGTTTGAAGCTAACGCGAAGCATGTTGTTTATAAGGACATCAAAGTATTATCTCCAATGGCAACGTATATTTTAGTGGCGAATTTTTTACGCATTATTTTCCGCACCTGACGTCAAACTCGGCCTTTTGAATTATTTTTATTTCGTTTATTCTTGTAGTCTTTTATATATTTTTAATAGAATTCAAAGGCTTAGTTTGACATTAGGTGCGCAAAATGATACACTCACTGATCTCTAAATAAAGACTGGATCGAGCAACTATTTTTGGATGCTGCGTAAAAATGAAGCCAGGAATATTTCGTGGCGGCCATCTTGAAGGGACCACGCTATGTAGTTTTACTGTTGGCGATAGAGACTATCTGTCTCTGATCTTTTAAACACGAAGTGCTCGCATAAAAGGGGAAGCCCCTCCCCCTCGAAACAATGGAGTCTTTGAAATTTTAAAAATCAATTCAAACAATGGAGTCTCGCAACAATGGAGATTTTGTTGTTTTGATTACTTCTTATTTCTCTTTGTTTCCTGACCAATCACAGTAATTGAACTAATTATGATTAGCACGGTGGGCATCTCACCGCCAATATATGCAAGCACTCCGTGTTTAAGATGTTAAAATGAATCAGTTGTCGAAGGTTTCCCCGTAATAGCGAAGCGCACAGATGACGTCAGTATGTATGTTTGTCTGAGTCTATAATTTATTCTTGTTTATCTTGCATTCCCAACAATAGAAAATGGCTATTTAGGAATCCCTTGAGATTCAAATTTGGTTTGTTTGTCTGAGTTTTGGTCTGTAAATAGTAACTGTGCGCTTCGCTATTTAGAACACAAACTACGGCTCCATTACAGTAACTATGAAGCCGGGATTATCGCGTGACGGCCATATTGGTCACTCCAATATGGCCGCCACGCCCTAATTCCGGTTATGGATACGGTTATAGTTTGTGTTCTATATTATGGGAAAAGCTTGGGCAACTGATTCATTGTAACATCTTAAAAGATCAGAGACAGATAGTCTCTGTCGCCTATAGTAAAACTATATAACGTGGTCCCAACAAGATGGCCGCCACAAGTCACTTCCGGCTTCATTTTCTGAACAATAGTTGCTCGATCCAGTCTTTATTTAGAAATCAGTGGATGCACTATACACTGTATGCAGTTATAATATAATGTTTGCGTGTATTTCTTTTGTTCTCACAGGGCCATTAACAACTAATATACCTCATTATATCCCTTTTTGCTAATCTTAGGTCAAACGTCGAACTTTTCATGAGTCGAACTCAATGTAAATTAGGAAACCCTTTTGTTTAAGTTAATTTGCATTGAGTTCGACTCATGAAAAGTTCGACGTTTGACCTGGGCCTAACCTCCGTTGACGGCAAACCAGGTTTTGTACTACAACTCATTCGCCATAACTTACTTAAGCTGTCAGCAAGATTTAGGGTCCAGACCTTCACGGTTCTATCATTTGAGCCACTCGCCAGGTATTTCCCATCGGGTGAAAATGCACAACAGGTCACAAACCTTAAATAAATGTAATACAGTAAGTGGTCGCATTAACGGGGTAGTCGCAAGGGTTCCACTGTAGTTTAGGTTCCAGGAAATAGTTGACAATCACTATTGTTTTAACATGCGGTATCAGTTTTCATCCCAAACTTCCATCAAAAGTGGTGCATCCTTTGGCCTTTTGAACTGCCGTTCTCTTAGAAATAAAGCTCTTCCTGATTAAAGACTACATGTTGTTGAAAATAATATTGACATATTTGCACTGACTGAAACTTGGTTGCATTCTGACGGTTCCGACGACCAAATAATTGGCGATTTGATACCGAATGGCTATTTATTTAATCATGTACCAAGACAAGGCCAAGGTGGTGGAGTCGGATTTTTATTCAAGCGTGGCCTTGGTGTTATGGAAAAAACGCCTGGATCCAGAATGCTTTTCAAAACATTTCAATACATCGATATGTTAATCAGGTCTTCTTCTAAATATATATGCTTGTTGTTTATAGACCACCTCCTTCTGCAGCTAACGAATCTACCATGAATTATTTTCTCGATGAGTTTGGCACTCTGCTTGAACAGTATATCACTGATCCTGCACAACTTTTGTTGGCAGGGGATTTCAACTTCCATGTTGACAATGCCTCTGATAAAGCAGCCCATGATTTTCATGATTTTTAGGAGTTATACTCGATTCGTTCAATCTTAAACAGAATGTCAGCGATGCAACTCATATAGCTGGCCATACCCTGGATCTCTTAATCACTCACAATGACAGTCATCTTGTGAAAAACATCTTAGTTCATGATCCAGTATTATCAGATCATTGTGTTGTGAAGTGTGAACTTTCATTAACCAAGTAGGAAAGGTAGGCCTTTGCTAAGGAAGAAATCATATTTTGGAAGCTAAAGTCTATTGATATTAATTGTTTTAGGAAAGACATTTCTACATCTTCTCTAATACAAAGTCCATCCAATGATCTCAATAGCCTAGTTGCTCAATATGATTCTATATTATTATCTATTCTGGATGCTCATGCACCTGTTAAGAGACACCGTGGTATACGAATAATATCAAAATTGAAAAAAGGAAGAGACGGAGCTTAGAGAGACGATGGCGTGTCACTCGTAGTTCAACTGATCGTGTACGATATGTACAACAATGTTGTGTTGTGAAGAAATTGTTATCTATATCCAAGTCTGAATTCTATTCTAAGCTGATTGCTGATAATCAAGTTGACATGAAAAGGATGTTGCTTTCTGCCATCAGTTAAACTACTTCATCGGAAGCCTGACCAACAACTGCCTCGGCATCAGTCTTCTTATTCATTGGCGCAAGATTTCATATCATTTTTTTGGCAATAAGATTAGAAGGATTCAAGATGGTTTAACCCAACTTTGTCCATCTGTGAACCAATATCCAGATGAACACATGAGTGAATGTCAGTTGGAATCTTTTCGTAGTGTCACAACTGATGAATTGTCTGATATCATTTCTTTAATTCCATTCAAGTCTTGTAACCTCGATCCTGTTCCCAGTCGGATTTTACGTGAGTGCCTTGATATTCTTCTTCCTGTCTTAACTACTATAGTTAACCTGTCCATTGATTATGCTACCACTTCATTAAAAGAAGCTCTGCTACCAACTATTCTCAAGAAATGTTTCATGGATGCTGACCAATTCAACAACTTTATCCTCCTTCATCGTCTCTGTAAACGATTTGGCATTGACGGTAAAGCACTGAAGTGGTTCCATTCATATCTCTCTGATCGTACACAATTCATCAAAATCAATGGCTCGTCATCTGTCCATTCTACACTTGACTGCGGTGTACCACAGGGATCTGTTCTAGGACCGCTATTATATTCGCTGTACACTTCTCCCCTTGGTGACATTGCGCGCAAACATGATATGAACCACCACTTCTATGCCGACGACACTCAACTTTATATTACCTATAAATCCTCTTCTGTTGAAGATATGGAAATTAACAAATGCAAGCTGCAAGCATGTGTTTCTGACATTAACAACTGGATGTTAACTAACAAATTGAAATTTGAACAAGGATAAGACTGAGTTACTTGTGATTTCATCTCCTTTTCGATCTGGACCTCCAGTCGAAGTCATATCTGTGTGTAACGAAACAGTATTTTGTTCCACACATGTACGCAAGATTGGTGTTCTCTTTGATGATCATCTTTCTATGGTACCTCATATATCTGCTACATGCAAATCAGCTTTCTTTCACTTGCGGAAATACCTAACTCCTGAAACCGCCAAAATTGTTATTCTTGCTTTCATCACTTCGAAATTGGATTATTGTAACTCGTTGCTGTATGGTCTACCCATCTACCTTATCAAAAGGCTACAACGTGTGTAAAATGCTGCTGCTCGGCTACTCTCATTGTCGTCAAAATATGACCATATTACACCAATTCTCATTGAACTACATTGGCTACCACATCGTATAAAGTTCAAGATCTTAATTATTACTTATAAAGCTCTACACAACCAAGCTCCAGATTACATTAAAAAACTAATACATCGTTACGTTCCAATGATAAATCTTAGATCCTCAAAAAGTATTTATTAGAAAAGCCTACATTTCGTCTGAAGTCATATGGTTCACGTGCATTCTGTATTTCCGTACCGGAACTCTGGAATATTTTACCAGAAAACATTAAAACTAGCCAAACTTTAGAGATTTTTAAAAAGAAAGTTAAAACTTTTTATTCACTCAAGCCTTTTTAACTTAAGCAATTTGTTGTATTAGCGCCATTGAACATTTGGAAATGGCGTTTTATAAGTTTGGTATTATATTATTATCATTATTACCTGGTATGTGCAAATACTCTGTGTAACGCCGAGGAGTTGATCTGGTAAATTAAATAAAAGAGAGAAAAATAATATGCTAGAAAATTTACGGGAATCCCGAAACATCGAGATTGGAATCGAGTTCGAGTTAAACTTCGAGTTATTGTCTCGGTAATTCCGGTCAGTTCCGATTTTCGAGTAAAACTTGGAAACAAAAAACGAAAGGTATATAAACTTTCTGCTCATCCTGGTTTTCATACTAATACACCTTTTTGCCTATTTTGCCAAACATTTTTTAATACCAAAAACAAAAGTCGCCATTATCATTATCACTCATCAGTTTGATTGCTTTAAGTTACACTAGAAATACGTATCCGCAATAACCCCCCGCCCGCCTGTTAATTCCCCCTTAAGAACTTCAGCTCGAACTCGGACTCGAATCCAAACTCGAAGGTACCTTCCTGCCATAATTTACAAGTACATTACAGACACACACTGAGACAGACTTTGCTGTATTTCACTCTGCCATTTGAGTTCAAATAAGTAGCTCAATGCCTATGCCAATGCCTCAGGTTAGATGTTCTCTCGAATTAAAATAAATAATAAATACACTTACAGGATCCCAAATTATGACAGTTTTATCACCAGAGCTACAAAATACAAAACAAAAACGTTTGCATAGTTACTTGCGTGTCTTGTTTAATGATAGCCACGCTCCACAATGTTTATCTTTCTGTATAGAGGACGCCAAAATAGTTGATAAGTTCTTTTATAGTTTTTTATTTGGTTCATTCGTTTCCGACACAGCTCTTTTTAAAAATGGCCAAAAAGCCTTATTTTGCAACATGTCTTCACCCTTTATATTTTGATGATAATCGTCAATTGTCCATTTGTGTTATTTTGATGATAATGGTCAAAACAGGTCTAAATGTTGGTCTGTTCTGTGCATATCCCACAAGCATTATGTATCACGTTGATCTATAAATTTACGTACGCCTCAAGGGGAAACGTTGGGTGGCGGGTAGGGGAAAAGCACAGGGGGTTAGGGTTAGGATTGGTGTTGTGGATCACAGGCTTCCCAAGCTTGCGGCACATTTATTATTATTGACTCTTTATTTACGTTCTATTTTAATGGACTTGCAACGGGAATTCATTCGATTTCGTTAAATCTATGTAATTTGGTGTGAAATCTGGCGCAATTGAGGCATTTACAGCGAGTTCGGTATCTGGCCATGTTGTTAACAACAAAAGAAAGCCTGTGAAGCCTGTGTGTGGATGGGTTCTATTTTACTGACATTATCATCAAAATAACACGAATTGGCAATTTACGATTATCATCAAAATAACGGTGAGAACAACCTATATTTTGAGCATCTAAAAATTTCCGCTAATTGCAAAGGGTCTGGGAACTACCTGACTGACGTCATCTCAAGAATGGAAACGTTGGTACGCCATGATCAACTCCAAGATCTCTGTCTCACAATCACAGAACTGCGTTTCTTACACGCTTTTTACAGATTTTTACACGTTTGTTCTCAAAATGTAATTATTTTCCTGGTTGTTTACAATCCGCTCGTTCTTGAGATGACGTCACAGGTGGCTCGTCCCAGGATTCTTTAATTTGCGGCTTTTTCACACAATTGGCCATGTTTTAAAGTGTCTATGAAGTGAAAAATTCGCTAGCATTTTTTTGCTTTAACGGACAAAGTACCACGGCAAGAGCGTACACTTAAATTTCAAGTGAATCTGCCTCATAGTCTTCGAGTTATCAACTCTCAAAGTTTGGCATGGCTAAATGTTTTTGGTGAAATCTGAAATGCGCGGTTCATTGTCTTGTGACGTATGCAGGTGTACTATGCATATAAGAACAATGGATTTGAACATTAATGATCCACCTGCATACGTCATATACCACATATATCAATCCCAGTCTTTCCCTATTTTGTAACGTTAAACTATGCCAATGGACACATTTTGAGAGTTGATAGCTCGAAGACTATGCAGCAGATTCACTTGAAATTTTCAGCGAACGCTCCTGCCGTGCTACTTTGTTCGTTAGAGCAAAAAAATGCTGGCGATTTTTTCACTTCATAGACACTTTAAAGAGATATATGAGAAACGAATGGACCAAATCAAAAACTATAAAAGAACTCATCAACTATTCTGGCGACCTCTACACAGAAAGTGAAATACTCTGGAGTGTTTATACGCACTTTAATTAAAGCGTAGAATTGTATTATACATTAAAATGTTCAATACTGTCATGTCTTTTTCCAAACTTCTACCGGTCAAGAGGTCAGAGGGACAACTTATTTGGAATTATAGTCTTTGATGTTATCAGCTGTAGGGGGAGCATGTCACCCTGTAAATTTTAGAACCTCAGAGATTTATTTTATAACACTTTAGGTTGCTTCATTTCTGTGGCAATGATAAAACCAGTACTTCTATATGTGGATATTAAATTCCAACCAGATTACCATAAATAAAATCAGCAGAATGGGCGTAGAAAGTGGTCCAGATCTGGACTAAGTATAAAAACGACATGTCGTAAACTTCTGAAAATAAGCGCTGGGCTTACAGTATATTTATTCAAAGGACTTTTTTGGTGGGTTTATACTTGGGGCTTAGTTTCGGGGGCCTTATTATTGGATGGAATTTTGCGTTTCCAAATGGTATATTATGTATATATTATGTACATATTATACAAAGCCATGACTTTTTTTGGGGGGGGGCTTATTAATGAAAATATTTTTGAGTCTAAGATGCGAGGGTTAATACACCGAACACGAATCTCAAAAAATGTACCCGCGCTTTGTATTGTGGGATACTAGAGGTGAGTAAAAGTCACGGTTTTGCTTAATTGTAGTTAAGCTTGAACAAGATACACACTTGAATATTGTTACTTAGCCAACCGGAATTAGAATGTTAACGGAGATTCTGTTGGTTTTTCGGCCAACACGTCAATAACATTTAGAAGTACTTAATTTTTAAGTGTTATGCGTTTTTACCATCATTCCTTTTTTGACCATCGTGGGCCTAGAATATCCCATAATGCACCAAATACGCATATTTTTTTGAGATTCGCGATCCGTGTATTTTCGAAAGGGCTTATTTTCTAGGTTCTTATTATCGGGAGTTTACGGTGTATTACGAAAAATTACCATGAAGCCAGAAGTTTTCCGTTACTTGAAAAATTACACTGCCACACTGGAGCTTCGTGTCCCACAAGAGTACATCTGCGTCCAATATAACATTTGTCGGAGAATGCTACAATAAATGTTTTAAATACGATACTATAAGTCTGGAACCTGTCCTTGCAACACCAGGCTCTCTGCGGGTTGGGTAGGTTGGGGCGGCAGAGAGCCTGCTCTCAGGCTATGCAACACAGTACCATACCAAATACCCATACCAAATCCCATTTACCAAATACCATACCATACAATACCATACACAGTGTTCGCCAGTAATGAAGTAAATTTACTTCGTTACTTTACGTAAGTAAAAAAAAATCAGTATTTACTTAAAAATCAGCGCGTGGTGTTGGTTGTTGCATATGCACGTGATTGGCAACTGTTGACTTGGCGCCAACCGGGTCGCCACCTACCTATACTATCAAGTTTTGTGATTGGTTGATTAAAACAATAAAACAATAGAAACCAATGTCACCTTTGTTCCATATAGTCAATCACACAACCTGTTCATTTTAGGTACGTATTTACTACGCCAACCAGGCCGTAATTTCCGGTTTACTTCCTCACAAAATCTCGAATATTTACTCTTAATATTTACTGATTGAAACAGTACTGATTAAAGTACTTGTCTTGTTCTGCTTGTTGTTGTCTTTTCTGAAAAAGTTTTTTTCCCACTACTTTTACTATAAGTAAAATTTTCGGGCCATACTTTTACTTAAGTATAAACTGAGGATTTACTTTTACTAAAGTACAAAATATCAGTACTTTCCTGAACACTGACCATACAATATCATACAATATCATACAATACCATACCATACCATACCATACCATACCATACCATACCATACCATACCATACCATACCATTTATAGACCGGGAGCGAGGGGAATTCGACGAAATATTACCCCAGGGATGATCCATACCATACCATACCATACCATACCACATTTATCATTTATAGACCCAAAGCTAGGGGAATTCGACGAAATATCATCCCGAGGGGTAATATTTCGTCGAATTCCCCTCGCTCCGGGTCTATAAATGGTATGGTATGCAAGCCTTGGGAGGATTTGTGAAAGTCCCGAGGGCAATCACTAATTTCCCTCATGTCATGGCATTACTTATAGTTATATATGGATGATATTTAGCGCTATTTTTAATAAGGGAATAACATGACTTTTGGATGGCATGGCATGTTGTTTATTTGTGGCCTGCACGGTAGCAAATGTTACTACAAGGACCACAAATAAACAATATGACCCGAAATAAGTCATGTTATTATCATTATCACCAATATACAAGGACAAATAATTATGAAAGGTACTATTAATCTGGTTAAAGATGCAGTTCATTATAAGATCAATGATAAGCAGGGCTGCAAACGTATTTACGGCCCGCCACTTTTGAGTATTTTCGAGAGGGCGGTTTGACGTTGGGCCTTGTATATTGGTGATAATATATATTCTTCTAATTTGGAGTGCACTTGCAGTCAGATGAAGAGCACATTTTCTGACTGCCCTTATTCAGAGCTATATGCCCGAATTCACCCAACCGAGTTTGCGGAAAATGCAAAAGGACTCGGCGGGCCTCTGATAACATGTTCAGCGTGAACGATAGCCGTGAGTAAATTTATATATATGGATGACAATTGTGCTATTTTTAATATATATTCTCCTAACTTGGATGGCACTTGCACTCATGACATAAATAAGCAATTTATGTAATAATGTCATTACATAAATGTTATATTGCATGTCTACATTTTCATTGATAAATCGGTGATCACTAGAAAGTATACTTTAAATTATAAAATAACCGGAAGTAAATGAGCGATTACACGCTATCTGATTGGTTACTGAGCTCAAAAACTGTGCATTATAACTCAATAAAGCATAAGCTGACGTGTTCCTCGAGTAGATTTTGTTGTTTTTGACGGATTTTAAGTAGTTTAAATCACAAAAGAAAGTCAAAGAATACCTGGATACAAAGCTAATCAAGGTACTAACACAACAGAATGTTTTAACTGCAACGTTGAGTGCATTTTCATCGCTAAAATCGCCACCGTGTTTTCATCAAAGGCTTCCTAGCAACGTGCGTTGCTATGTGCTAGCAACGTCTCTTATAACAGGTAAATCTACATTTTTCATGGCTTTATTGTTAATTTAATGGTGTTCTTTTATAAAAGAAATAAAAAACTTTGTCTTGTGTGATTATCGAGTTATAATGGCACTCAAGAAGCTAGTAAAACACTCGGCTATCACCTCGTGTCTCGTGCCATTATAACTCGATAATCACACGCGACACGTTTTTTATTTCTTAAATAAAACTAGTTGTTTATAAAACTAGTTGTTCCAGGGTTAACAAGGATTAATATTAACCCTCATACTAACCTTCCATCAACTTTTCAGTCTTTCCGCGGAAATCTTATTTTAAAGGGATACCGGTGTGGCAATATAAATTAACTTTGTCTCATTTGAAAGAACTCGTAAAATGGTATAAGAAGACCTTTTACAATTTTTCTGTATCTTTCTTGATTTTTGAAATATTTCGGATAATTATGACAAAAGACAGTCTACAATCCGCCATCTTGTTGTAATATTTGACCTAATTAACTAGGAAATTGGTGACGTCACAAGCAGGGTAGACCTGATTAAACTACTCCATAGGTGACCGAATTTCCGCGGAAGGCTTTTTAAAATGTTGTGGGCCAATTGAAAATGGAATAGTGCAAGTACATAATCGAGTTTCTGGCTCATAATGTCGTAAGGATAAAAATTTCACTTTACCCTACTTATGACGTCACATGCATATCGAAAATAATTCCAAGATGGCGGACAGCACGCTGTCTTTCGTCAAATTATTTCGAAAACCAAAAAAGATAAGGGAAAATTGTAAAAGGTCTTGTTATACCATTTCACGAGTTCTTTCAAATGAGACGAAGTTAATTTATATTGCCATATCCCTTTAAAGTATACTTTCTAGTGATCACCTTAATAATCCATCAACAGTCAATCAAACTGTTTGTAATAAACTATTATATATTGATTGTCACCATTTTACTCTAATTTGGTGATGACAGCAATTATTGTCATAATCATATAGAGGGCAAAATTACTCGAATATGATAGCTAAACCTGACTGCTGGAGACGCCAAAGTTATTATGTTGTTTTACTTGTAAATCCAAGCTCCCCTGTTCTCTTAAGTCGATGTTTAACTCAATAAAGTTTGTTGTAATGAACCGTTTACTTTCAGTGGATTGTATAGTTGTTTTTTATGCTTGACATTTAGTTGGCTTCCGTGTGTTGTTCAAAAAATAAATTTTGCTGGCTCTATATGATTAACAGGTAATCACATGGTTCCTCCTAAAAGTTAATTTTCCTCAGCCCCAACCCCACGTGATTACCTATACGATTACCTATATTCAAAAATAATATCAGATATTCAATGTAAAATTAAGAGCTAGTTTAATAACTTCGTCAAATTAGATGAACCATTTTGTGTTCTAATATTTTTGTATGTTCTTGTATCCACAATTTACATTGTTCATTCATCTTTAGGCAACACACACGCATGTACGCAATGTGTACCTATTTTTGTTTGGCAATTAGCCTGAAATGTCAGGCGTCCCCTCGCCCTCAACCTAAAGTTTGGCAATAGGAAAATTAAGATACCATTAGTGGAGCTATTTGTTAGAATTCTCTGGTAAAAAATACTTCACTTCAAATACATAAAAGAACTTATAAATGTACAGTCTATATCCCTGTATTCATATTTATGGGGGAACATTCTTCTACTCTGCTTCTAGTACTAGACAATGTTTCACTCTTAGGTGAACGGAATACCCCAACAGGCTAAGATCCGAAAGTCTTACCATTTGCTGGTATTAGTGCAAAGGCAGCACTTGTTCCTCGATTATTTTTAAGACCCTGAATGGTGGTCCAACCCAGGATTTGAACACCTGTCTCCCAGCTCATAGAAAAGTGTGGTAACCAGTACACCACAACAGATAACCATTCCAACTCTGCTTCCATCTCCAGCCACCAAACATTCTACTTTGCAATCAGGAGACCATTAAGGCCCTGTTTACAAGGAGGTAGGGTTACCCTAGCACCCAGGCTATACTGTAACTTTGACCCTCTTGACTTGGGTTTACAAGCAAAATTTTAAAAGTAGGGTAACTCTACTGCCTGATTCAAATAAAAAAACACCAACAGGTTCATATGTTAAATGCAGCTATGCAATACAATTCGGAACATCGCTCGCATGACACCTGTGCAGCGAAGACTGTACAGAGACAACCTTCGGGTCAGTAAGTTCATTTGTTCGGGCAACTTCGTCGCATCTCATCACTTCTCCCACGCGCATATTGTATTTGAGGCTTCTGGTCACTCACAGCTCTTCTTGAAGACATCGAAGACTGACCCATTCCATCACCGCTGTCTCTTTCCATCGTCATTTGGGATGGGAAAACGCCTTTGGCAGGGCTTGTGCCTCCAATACCTTCTCCAGCTTAGCTGCAGGAGATGGTGTTGGAGAGGGTAATTCTTGGCAACATTGTACCAAATTAATGAAGTTAGTTGGGGAGTTTAGGCTCGCCTGCAGGGGCTACTCCACCTATATGAGAACACTCCTCTCTTGGTGGATCTCTGGGTCCTGTAAACTGTTCCTCAGCTATTAGCGTAAACCTTCTCCAACAGATTACAGTAGGTGCAGATCTGTACAGTGTATAGTCAGGAATCACAGGGCTATCATATATCCCAGGATCTTGCATGAATGTTAACTGCAGTATATATTAAATATTAACCCTCTATGTCCTATTGGTGACCTGATTACCTCATTTATCCTAATAATATCAATGGATATTGTATTATAATATTGTATAATAAACATTTGCAGACCAATAAGGATAATTTGTATGTTGATACTGGAGAGGGTTAAACTATAATATACTCACCAGATGCAGTAAATAAATCCCAGAGTTTTACTAAATTATCACCTCCACCAGTTGCCAGTAGAAACTGTGGTGAACTACCACTGGTGTCACTGCTGGATGGCACTGAGAAAAAAGAAACATTGATTGTTATATATACATGGATTGTATATACAAAGTATATACATATAAATCAATAAAAATCTCTCCTACTGTTTTCGTACTACCCACGTGGGTTGTCCAAAATGAAAGCCTCTCTCCTTGAGATTTCTCCCCGCATGTTTTTCCATGCACAATCATACAATAAAGCCCAGTCACATCCACCCACAGTGTAGCAAAGCAAAAAAGAACCTGGATACTGGTTACTGTAGCACCATATATCAGTATATGCTTGCACGATTTATATATACTGTAACAGGTAATTATACTGTCTTATAAACAAACAATGTAAACAAAAACTCAAACATGCGCATAATGCATGGTTCAATTCTCGCTGTTACCATCCCCTCCCCCGGGCACCCCCAGGGCAAACGTGGGTCCTGACTGTGGTCAGCAGTTGTTGACCGTGTGGTCCCGGGGAATATAAAACCTGAACGCAAAAGATGTTGGGGTGAAAGATGGCGTCGAACAGCAACCAGTTTCTTCAATTTTTCTCTAGAAAAACTTTCGCATTTGTTGCTGACTGGTTGGAAGAGAAAAGTCTTTCTAAGCTGATTCCTGGGATCTTTACAACTTGTGAAATGTACATGTACATGTATATAAAAACTTTTTTAGTTATTGTATCTGCGCAAAGCGTAGATGTAATGCTATCGTTAAAATCAAATCATTAAAATCAAAATATCAAGACAGTCAACTCAACCTCTTCCGAGGACAATTCAACCTCTTCGGAGGACTAAACAACCTCTTCGGAGGACAATGCAACCTCTTCGGAGGGCAATTCAACCTCTTCGGAGGACCAGAAAACTCTTCGGAGGACCAGTAAACCTCTTGGGGGGACCAGACAACCTCTTGTATCTATGTTGTAATATGTTATACAACTATTTTATCTTTATGTTCAACTGCATTTTTATGCAACTGTTCAACTTACATCTGTTTAATATTATACACATGTTCATGAACTAAGGGGGCGGTTACGTGAGACATCCGCAAATGTGCCTGGTTGTACATAATGAATGTCTATCCTAGGGGTGCACCAGATTTAGTATCCAGTCGGATAGTGGATACACTATCCGGTATCTGGCCTGATATTTTCCAAGGCGTATTACCAGTAAATTTGTGTTCATTCAAATAACGTTTATAAGATCTATTACAGTTGATCAATTTCATACAAACAGTTAATAAGTTATAATTTCATATATATTTTTAATCTTTTACATGCATGTTTACAACCAAATTGGATTAATCTTTTCTTTTTCAATTTTTCATAGTTTAATACTATTTATACTTGCAAAATACAGTACTATTTGAGACTGCAGTTATAACATTGTTATTGGTATAACTGCATCCGCACTATTTTATAAATGAAATGGATCCGTGTTTCCTTCGAGTTAATATAGAAACACTCATGGAACATTGGAAGAACTCAAAATAGCAATAAAACATTCGCCCTTTGGGCCAGTGTTCCCAGCCACATTGCAACCTTTCACTTTTTCTCTATCAACTCGATGGAAACATGGAAAATGTTTTCTATTCCTTAAATATTATTACATATGAGAATACCGAAAACATGTCTTCATGTACATAATCATACCTGTACATATTAGCGCAGATACATGTACGCCTAAGCGGACCTATTTTTTAGTTTTCCCTGGGGTGGCGAATTGCATTTTTGTACTTGCCCTGGGAAAGTGCAGTTAAGTAATACTTAATATAAATACCTCCCTATGTAGCTTTCGCTAATGACGGAAGGGACGGCGGTCAGTTTACAGTCTACTAATACTTAATAATAGTAATAGAAAATTTGCAAATCCCAGGGGTGTGCCCGGGATGGAATTAATTATTGCCACTGACTAGTGTCAGACTACATCATAGATGTTGAAAGGATTTATGGTGAAGGAAAATTTCGAGTGTTGGAATACATACATTTTAAGACCAAACCGGGACCAGTGTTTTACCCAACAATTTAACATAAATCTAACTCTATATAATACTACCTGATATTAAGAAAAACAACGCGCTTTTCAGGATTATTCTACAAACCTGCAGATCCAAAAGTAGGAGAGAAACAACAAGTATTTACACCCATATCATTTGCTTCCTTATCGAACGTCTTGCACAAACCACTTTGTACATCCCATACACCAATTTCTCCATCACTTACACCAGCAATAATATAAAGATTATCTGGAGTAAAACTGCATGTCATCACGCTGCTTGCAAAACCCTCAATTCGCCGAACAAGTTTTTTTGTTCGAATGCTCCATAAACAAATAGTTTCATCAGCAGATCCAGACGCTAGTAACAAAGCGTCTGGCGAAAATACACATGCTCGGACTGAGCCACGATGTCCTTCAAGTGTTGTGATTTTTTCATTTGTTTTTGTATCCCATAACCAAACTGTACAATCGGTTGAAGCCGTGGCAAGAAGGGTACCAAACGGAGAGAAGGCACAAGCACAAACATGATAGCCATGCCCATTTAACGGAGATCCTGGCAATTCTTCACGTGTTTCGATGTCCCATAGTCTCACTGTTTTATCGCTTGAACCAGAGGCTAATGTACGACTGTTTGGGGCGAAGGCAAGGCAGTTTACGTCTTTAGTGTGAAGAGAAAAAGTGAACGCAAGATCAGCCATTGCTCGGTGCGCACTAGAACCATGTTGAGCCCGCCAACAACACTAACACAGCGGTAACATGTTAATCTATCCGTAAACATCCGCCAAATCTCCGTAACAGCTTCGTGTCACGTGACCCCCAAGAATTACGAAAAGAAGTGCTAAACAGTGTGCTACTGGATATACATCCAGTGGACACAAAAATGAGACGCTTCTCTTGCCGTTTGCGGTTATCGTTACCCCTGAGATGGGAAGGATGGCACAGACTTTCATGTCTGAAACCAAATGGTTAGAGCTGTTGAAATGGCGGGCTACAGGTTTGTTTCTCAATTGTTCCTCTCAGTGGCGTAACTACTATGGGCTCAGACCGGGCGAACCCGGGGGCCCAACCCTCAATGGGGGCCCCCTGGCAGCCAGGCTATCACCCCATGGCTGAGAAACGAAAAACGCACGAACGTAAGAACAAAATATCCATGTGGTAGTGTGATACTAACATTTTTGTAAAATTTTACATGTTATATATATGTCGTTTTCTGACCATCAGAATTCTGTAAAATCTTCCCCCAAAGGCAAAGTGCATGAAATGGCATTTCAGAGACTCTAGATTTCAAAATGTTCTGGGGGGGGGGGTAAATGCCCGCGGACCCCCCTAGAGGTCTCGCGCTTTCGGCACTCGCCCTGGGGGCCCTCACAAACTTTCGCCCAGGGGCCCCCTGGGCCAACGTTACGCCACTGGTTCCTCACGGAACGAAGATGTTCAGCAAACCTGTCTGAAAGGCGTCGCCCAGTTTCACCGATGTAGATTTTAGGGCATTTATCGCAATAAATGCAATAAATGATGTTGGTGGACGTGCATGAAAAATTATGACGGATTGTGTGGTTGAAGTTGGGGGCAGTAATAACTGTAGTGGGATTGAGAAAAGGGCATGTGTTGCAGCGGGAACGGCCGCAATAAAATGTTCCCGCTGGTGCCGAAGTATTTTGTTTAAGGGCACTATGTACTAATTAGGAGTCACGAATGTTTTTATTACGGCGAAAAGATACCAAAGGGTTATCGGTGAAAATGGCTGACGTCTCAGGATCATTTTGTAAAATGTGAAAATTCCGATTGTATGAAACTTGTTCCAAAGGTGGTTCAAGGGCATCTAAACGGGGGACGAGAAAAGCTTTCTGAACGGCGAGGCCTAGGAGGTTGGTAGGATATAACCACGTTGAACAAAAAAAGATCTCATTTCCATTGCTTTGCCGGCTTGAAAATCTTGGTCGTCGCTACATAAGCGGCGAAGACGCAAGAATTGAGAATAAGGGATGGATTGCTTATAGTGTGTTGGGTTGAGAGGATGAAAATATAGAAGATAACTATGGGAGTCAGTAGGCTTGTATGAGACCGATGTTCTCAGCGAATCACCATCAATCGAAATTAAAATATCAAGGAACGACACACAGGTCTCGCTGATTTCACGTGAACTTCAGAGCAGGATAGAAATCATCAACTTTGTTCGCTGATGAACTGCTCTAAAAGGACACAAGGACACGTGAGCATGACGCCGTTAGTAGGTAACCCCCCCCCCATATACCGACCAAAGGGATGCCGCCGCGCGCTGATTGGTCGAGAAACGCACGTCATGCTGAGCGTGACGAACGCCGTGACGAACGGATATAGCGTGACGAACGGATATAGCGTGACGAACGGAAGTAATGAAAAATAAAAATATATAGAAATACGTATCGGCAATAATCCCTCGCATTTTGTGTGTTTGTAAATGATTATTTAATAGTTGAATGATTTGCAAGTGCGGGGTATAACTAATGTCCTGAAACGTTTATACCAGGTCCTTGTTAATACTTGGTCGTGTGGTTCATTATGAGTTTGACTCAACTCGAGTATCCCATTTCGCTGCCGTTCATGTCTAGAAAGCGACTGACTGTCGAAAGAGACGAAATCGAACGAGTGATCTAGTCGAACGACACGTTCTCGATCGGGATGCCGAGCGGTGGGAAGGGAAGAAAACGCACGTGATCGCAAACCTAGACAAATAGCGCCGATTTATATTAACTAGATAAATTGGGATTAATGAGAAGCAACGTCTAAAAATACCATCACGCAATGTTGCAATCTAATGACAAACCCCCGCAATCTCTGTCTCGCTCGTCGCAAAAGCCAAAACGATGAACGCTATCCCTACATTAAAGGTTATCGAAAGCATTGGCGAACTTGCTTACGAATTGCGCGAAAAAGTCAGAGTTTCACTAAGGCAGTACCGTATCGACGTTTCAAAGCTATTTGGGCGACAAAATAAACAACGTCTCAAATGTTTCGATGGGCACTTAAACATGCTGATTAATTCCGACCCGGAGGCGTCGAAACGTATTTACCTACACGATAACCATTGCGATGTGATCTGAGGCGTGCATATTTGTAAGAAAGACTACGATAAAATCGAAGATCATCTTTGCGGAGATATATGTGACTGTAAGTGGTGTTATACACAGAAGTGCCATGGTATCGAGTGTAATCGATTCTTCAAAAGCGGGTGAAAACGGCCAATTTGCGCATCAATCGTGAAATGTCAACACTACAGCCAGGTGATGGCACATAGTAACTTTATTTGCTAGTAATCCCGATGGCCTTTCAGAAGACACGGCCAGTGGCAACTTTATGTTGCGAACAGAGTTATATAATAACTTTATTTACCAGTGACGAACGGATAAGCGTGACGAACGGATAAGCGTGTCGAACGGAAGTCACTTGCGCCCATGAAATGGGTAATATAAACTCGACATCTATTCCATCAGCATTAGTGTATTATGTCGTTGTTATTATGGATAACATCGTAGGGATTATCGATATGGATGGTTTCCAAATAAACAGGTAATTCTACTGCAAAGAGCTTGGGGTGCTTAGTGTTGGAGAAGACGAAGCTTCTTCGTTCTTTTTTGATATTGGGATAACTTGGAGTGAACTCAGCGAAAAAGACGTCAGAAATTGTCGCTACGTTCAAAAGAACGTTCATAAACTCCCTTGGGGTATACCAAGGGGTACCATCGTGAGAGATTTTTACCATCGAGTCAAAATAGATGAAGACTCCGCGATAGCGTACAAGGGCGGACATTTCGAGAGAGACATGTTAAAACGATTGAGGATTCCGTCCGTGAATCTGGAGGACTATGGCTGTCCAAAGGCTGAACACCTCTTTGACGCTTTGGTGTGGCTGGAAACATGTGGCAACCACATAGAACCTAACGCTTACCACCATTGCGCTAAAGTAGAGGTGGAAGCTAGCTTTTGGGAAGTGGCTGGCAGAACAGCGCTAGCACTAACAAACAAAACCGGTTCTTTTTAGAACCATCATTTTTCCCAAAAGAAAATAATGAAATGCTCGTTCCCCCTGAGAAGTGTCTCTTCCATTAATCTGAAATATTAAATTACCGTGCACAAGTTATTGATCACACTTTCGAAATACACTAGCGGCAATGATTAAATAGTCGTGCAAAAATTATTAATTACACTCTCAAGCCGTCACACTGGTCGCTCATTCGATTTTGTTTCCTCTTCCGTGATGTATGAAATAACTTGTTTCGTAGTTAGGTTAATGCTCATCTCGTCGTAGATGTCATGAAGGCTAGTCTCTAATTTAATACTGGTTATTTTTGCATTTATGTCTCACAATAGTGGGGGCGTGTTTGAGGGTGAAAGGGCCTCTGAGCGTGGGCGGGCATCAAGTCGTATTTGTGAAACGGGACGTTACGGGACGCCAGGGACGTAGATGGGGTGTTTTCGGGGGCGTTTGGGGTGTTTTCGGGGGTGTTGGGGGGGGGCAATGAGGGTTGTTTGGGGTATTTAGGGGCGTTTGAGGGGTAATGAGGGAGCCTCAGGGGTGTTGGGGAAGTTTATAACCATTCATGTTAGATGTCGCGTGCCCTTAATGAGTCATTAAAAACTCGTTAAGGGTTAGAGCAAAGTTGTGCTCTTGGTAAAACAAAGAAGACAATGAGTTTAATAATATTTATTTTCATTCAAACATATACATCGATAAGGTCAGCTTCTCAGGAGAGTACAAATCTATAATTGTCATTATACGAACTCGTTGACTGAAAATCGGCTAGATCGGGTTCTATATATACGCATTTTTTCCCTCGCGAAGAATAAAAGTTGTCTCCTCGTCGGAGATTTGCGAAGTGCTTTCGTCTCCCAGAATGTGTAGCTGTATTTCTTCGGTTCTCACACGAGTTTGTCCTCCTGTGCATCGTCGATAGTGTTATCCATAACGGCTGCGTATGTCAACATTCGTCGCAAAAGAAATTTCCTTTGATTTACAGCAGCATCAATACTTTCATCTTCGTCGTAGCCTTCTTCCTCTATTAAACGTTTCATAGTTTTCCAAATCTTCCGATAAGTGCTATCTCGCCGAAGACCTTTTAATAATCTAAGATGGTTTTTGTATATTTTCATAAATTCCGTCATATATTCAGGTACCAAGGAATTATAAACATGTTTTGTGGCTTCTTCATAGGTAATCCGGTTCCCCTGCATTGTTTTATCAATCGATCCGTCACGTATAGGGTCCATCTTTTGGTAAACTTCGTTTAATATAAATTCCCATGGATTGATGCCCTCTTCATCCGATTCTTCGTAATTTTCACTATCTTCCTCATCCGTCAGTGTATGGTGTTCTTCCTCCGTCTCTTCTCCAGTTTCCTCGTCTGTGTAAGATTTCACACTTTGCCCCTCCAGCTCATCGTTTGTGTACAAGTCGTCATCTGTGGCAGAGGAATTACTTTCGATGGAGCCATTGACGTTAGGGATTGATTGTACACAGTGACCTTCTCCATGGATGTTCTTCATATGACGATAAAGGTGCTCTTTTCTAGAAAGAGTCTTTCCACAAATGTCGCACTGATGAAACATCGTTACACATTCGCAATTGAACACAGAATGAATCTAATTGCTATATTATCGATAGTTTATAAGACATCTAACATACAAACTTCCCCAACACCCCTGAAGCTCCCTCGTTACCCCTCAAACGCCCCTAAATACCCCAAACAACCCTCATTGCCCCCCCCCCCCCAACACCCCTCAATACCCCCAAACGCCCCCGAACGCCCCCGAAAACACCCCAAACGCCCCCGAAAACACCCCATCTACGTCCCTGGCGTCCCGTAACGTCCCGTTTCACAAATACGACTTGATGCCCGCCCACGCTCAGAGGCCCTCAGATCACCTCCAAGACCCTTAAGGCCCCCATTACTTTCACCCTCAAACACGCCCCCACTATTGTGAGACATAAATGCAAAAATAACCAGTATTAAATTAGAGACTAGCCTTCATGACATCTACGACGAGATGAGCATTAACCTAACTACGAAACAAGTTATTTCATACATCACGGAAGAGGAAACAAAATCGAATGAGCGACCAGTGTGACGGCTTGAGAGTGTAATTAATAATTTTTGCACGACTATTTAATCATTGCCGCTAGTGTATTTCGAAAGTGTGATCAATAACTTGTGCACGGTAATTTAATATTTCAGATTAATGTTAGAGACACTTCTCAGGGGGAACGAGCATTTCATTATTTTCTTTTGGGAAAAATGATGGTTCTAAAAAGAACCGGTTTTGTTTGTTAGTGCTAGCGCTGTTCTGCCAGCCACTTCCCAAAAGCTAGCTTCCACCTCTACTTTAGCGCAATGGTGGTAAGCGTTAGGTTCTATGTGGTTGCCACATGTTTCCAGCCACACCAAAGCGTCAAAGAGGTGTTCAGCCTTTGGACAGCCATAGTCCTCCAGATTCACGGACGGAATCCTCAATCGTTTTAACATGTCTCTCTCGAAATGTCCGCCCTTGTACGCTATCGCGGAGTCTTCATCTATTTTGACTCGATGGTAAAAATCTCTCACGATGGTACCCCTTGGTATACCCCAAGGGAGTTTATGAACGTTCTTTTGAACGTAGCGACAATTTCTGACGTCTTTTTCGCTGAGTTCACTCCAAGTTATCCCAATATCAAAAAGAACGAAGAAGCTTCGTCTTCTCCAACACTAAGCACCCCAAGCTCTTTGCAGTAGAATTGCCTGTTTATTTGGAAACCATCCATATCGATAATCCCTACGATGTTATCCATAATAACAACGATATAATACACTAATGCTGATGGAATAGATGTCGAGTTTATATTACCCATTTCATGGGCGCAAGTGACTTCCGTTCGACACGCTTATCCGTTCGTCACTGGTAAATAAAGTTATTATATAACTCTGTTCGCAACATAAAGTTGCCACTGGCCGTGTCTTCTGAAAGGCCATCGGGATTACTAGCAAATAAAGTTACTATGTGCCATCACCTGGCTGTAGTGTTGACATTTCACGATTGATGCGCAAATTGGCCGTTTTCACCCGCTTTTGAAGAATCGATTACACTCGATACCATGGCACTTCTGTGTATATCTCCGCAAAGATGATCTTCGATTTTATCGTAGTCTTTCTTACAAATATGCACGCCTCAGAATCTCAGATCACATCGCAATGGTTATCGTGTAGGTAAATACGTTTCGACGCCTCCGGGTCGGAATTTATCAGCATGTTTAAGTGCCCATCGAAACATTTGAGACAATGTTTATTTTGTCGCCCAAGCAGCTTTGCACTGCCTGAGTGGAACGCTGGCTTTTTTCGTACTATTTATAAGCAAGTTCGCCAATGACCTTCGATAATCTTTAATGTATGGATAGCGTTCATCGGTTTTGGCTTTTGCGACGAAGACGAGCGAGACAGAGATTTCGGGGGTTTGTCATTAGATTGCGATATTGCGTGATGGTATTTTTAGACGTTGCTTCTCATTAATCCGAATTTATCTAGTTAATATAAATTGGCGCTATTTGTCTAGGTTTGCGATCACGTTCGTTTTCTTCCCGTCCCACCGCTCGGCATCCCGACATAATGTACTGTACTCGTGTCAATATAAGGTGAATCGTTCGATTTCGCCTCTTTCGACAAAGTCGCTTTCTAGACATGAACGGCAGCGAAAGGGATACTCAAGTTGCGTCGAATTCATAATAAACCACACGACCAAGTCAATTATTAAACACCTGATGTAAACGTTTCAGCTATATACCCGCACTTGCAAATCATTCAACTAAAATATTAAAATATTATTCACACAAAATGCGAGGGATTATTGCCGATACGTATTTCTATATTCGTACTTGCATACCGCAAATTACTTCCGTTCGTCACGCTATATCCGTTCGTCACGGCGTTCGTCACGCTCAGCATGACGTGCGTTTCTCGACCAATCAGCGCGCGGCGGCATCCCTTTGGACGGTATATGGGGGGGGGGGGGGGGGTTACCTACTGCCGTTCCTAAACAGTCATCGATAAATCTGCCGAAGAAATCAGGCAAGGGACCCGTGTATTGTTCAAAGATCTGTTTTTCAACATAACCGACAAATAAGTTAGCTAGCATAGCTTGGACCCACTTATTTGTTGATAATGTTCACCATCAAACGAAAAATTGTTAAGCACTAGTTCTGCCAAGCGGAGTAACGTGGTTGTGGAGGGTTCTAGTTATCAAAGAAAAACTTCAGAGCTTCAAGGCCATCACAATGGCCGAATGACGGTGTATAAGGACTTGACGTCTATGGTGAAAATACATATATAGCTCAGTGCTCTTTCCGGTCCGCCATCTTGTTCAGAAGAGCCTGGGTACGAGTGTACTGGCCAGACGCAAATAACACACGAAAACTGGGTTTAAATCGTGAATCTTTGACATTTCTTGATCGTTTTCAACAATGGAAACCCTCAAATTGGTTGCTTAATTGGCAGGTTCTAAAGTTTGGATTTTTTTAACAAATCTTCGGTGAAAATGTTGATAATGCAAGTTTCAATGTGCTACTCGGCTTTTGATCAACTCTTTGGACTTTACTTCTGTACTTTTCCAAAGTTCAGAATTATTTGGGCAACAAGGGGAAATGAAACCACTAAAAATTTCCTTTAGAATCGTTGCAATGTATGAATCAGACGGAAAGGCTCATTCATTCTGATGCATCTGATTTACACAATAAAGTTATAACAACTATAGTATTCGCTGGTGAATCAAGTAAATCATTATGTCATATGCATCAGGAGGAATCTTATCGATTAATAAACAATATTGCGGCTGTGGCATGCTAGCAAACCTCACTCAAGAACATAACCAAAATGTTGCTCAATGTAAACACAATGGCTCCAATAAACAGAAAAAGTAGTTCAATACCTATCGTAGACCAAAAATGCGAAGGAAGAAGGAAGACTCGAACGACGGTGGTGAAGAAGCCATATTTGAAACAAATTCTCGGAATCATTCGCTATCTTCCGCAACGTGTTCGGTTATGACGTAGTTGCAACAAACTCTCAAACAAGAATCGATAACTAAGTGTATGGTAGCCTGCGTGGCGGCGTTAGGGGAGGGGGAAAGCGGAAAGGCCAAGTGGGGAGGGGGGAGGGAACGCCTGCACGAAAGACCCATGTTTTTAGATTTCCGCCCACATGAAAAACTGTCAAAAACAACCAATCAGCGACTGGCGGGCTTTCCTCAATGATTAAAACATTTCAGCTCCGAATCGTGAAATATCTATCGAGTGAAACTCCGTAAAAAGCTTGACTGCATCTGGTGGAAACAAGATTTATTTTGAAAATTTATTCAAGCAATCGTGTAGACATGGAAGCACAGAGTTGATTCTGGCTGAGGCATGTGAATCAATCGGCTTTGCATTACTACGCAGTGAAACTTTCTCCGAGCGTGTTTGTAGGTCTTGCGGCAGAAAAAATAAGAAATGCTTTTGAACTTTATAACTTTACGAAATCAGTATTAACACATGCGAAAGGAGACAGCAATGTTCCTCCAACTGACTACCGAACAATAACGTAACTCGAGAATGGGATTTGGCCAAGAAATATCATATGCAAGACAACGTAGAAACCATCACTTATATACGTTTAGCCGTAAGTCTCTTCATTCTGAAACGTCGAAGGAATTCTCCGAAGGCCCAGGGAGCATTGTTGAAACACCTGAAGACAAGGACAAGGTAGAAATCACAATAATATAACTGCTTCCCCTGCTGACTGATAATCACGCGCTCGGGTAAATCTACCAAACCATAATCAAACTCTTGCCAAATCCCGTTGGTAATACCATCAAAACATCTTTTCCTGTTTTAATTTAAAGCTACGACCAGCAAAGAACTGAAGATCGGTTAAAGCTTTCGAAAGAAAATAATCTACAACACGGTTTTTCTAAAGTCGCCATTTTTAAATATTTATTTCCTCACAGGAAACCCTGAATACTAATGCGTTGAGTTAGCCAATCAGAATTTAGCGTCCTCTGGTGGACGTAGAAATCCAAAAACATGGGTCTTTCGTGCGGTGGAGGCTATTTCAGATACCTTGAAGCAGATCCGCCCCAGTACTTTCATTATTTTACACGGCCAATTTGCCTACTCTTAGGTGATGAGGGATATCAAAGATCTACAATTTATATAATTTGTTTCCAAATAGTCTAAGTGGATATTTTATACATATAAAAACAAATCTTAAATTTCAAGGTCTTATAATATATACCGCTTCAAGAAAAACGCGTTGCGTGGACAAAGTTGCGATATAAATCCAGACAATCACTAGTAAGGTCGATTTACCATCTTTTCAAGCGAAGGCCATTGCTCGTGGCTTTCGAGTTTCGTAATATATGTATAGCGCAAAATAAAGAAAAACTGGAATACTAAAGAAAAGCAAAGTGATGCTGATGTAAAACTGCTCCTCGATTTATATTCTGGAATTGTGCAACCATAGTTAATTTAGAATAATGAAAATCGTTTATATGAGTTAATACACAAGCTTGCGCACGAAGCACGTCGTAATCTGTTCGTAGCCGATTCGTAGCCTGGTGGTCGTGGACTCCAAATGCTTTTGTCTTCTTCTGATTGTGAATTTCGTTGTTGTTCGGAGCTCGTAATCTCTTACAAGACTGCTTCTTCTGTTGTGTCGACGTAGCCATTAAATGGATTTTTTTCATCAATAATATGGTGAATATTTACTCGAGTAGGTTCAACGTTCTCTTCCATCCATATATTAACTATGTTCGATCTTAGCGCATATTCAAATCAGGAGCCCGGCCTGATTTGAATATGACCGTGTAAAATAATGAAAGTACTGGGGCGGATCTGCTTCAACGTGCAGGCGTTCCATCCGCACTCACCCCAGTCCCCGGCCCCCTCCCCAAAACCCTAAACGCCTGCTTCGCAGGCTAAGTGTATGATAACCAAGTGTACACAAAAATGCCTCATCCTGTTACTCGTTGCCATTGGACTAGCATTCGACGAAAAAATCGGAAATCGGAATTTCATAACAAAATAAAGAACATACATCTCTTATGTTTGTGAACTCATAACAACAGACTAGTCACAGTAACAAGGTACATTGAATAGTTTTACATTCCCTACTCCCCGAGTATAGTTCATCATGAATGGATCAACAAACAATTCAAATGCGCATTGTGATCTTGATTTTGCTTCATCAGTAGCTATGGCCACGGTCAATGCAATTTTCTCCTTCATGGGAATTACTGGCAACTTCCTGGTTATCCTTGCTGTTTACAAAATAAAAGATTTACGAACACTGGGCAACGCTTATTTAGTGATCTTGGCGATTGCTGACTTCTTAACGAGTGCCATTGCACAGCCGTTGTTAATTGTTATGATAATACAAGAAGCCAGACAAGAATGCGACGAGACTTTAATAATTGTGTTTCGTGTTTTCAGTAATCTCACAAATGCTGTCTCATTGTTGGTTTTGTGCTCAATAACAACAGAAAGATTTCTGGCTGTCGTCAAGCCTATGGTTTACAAAAGCTGTCATCCAAAGCGAAGGTTTTCAATTTTAATAAGTGCCAGCGTGATTCTTCCTCTTATCTACACGATCCTTCGAGTGACACTGACAGGGAATAAAAAAGCGACCTCGTATTTTTCGGCAATCTTGTTCGTAATTGGTTACATCTTAATTGTGTCATGTTACTTCGCAATTTTTCGTAAGCTTCGACGCCACAGAAACAAAATTGCAGAGTCGACTACACCATCAGCTAGAGACACAAAAACAAGGCGTCGACATGAAAAAGAGAAAGCTATCTCAGCAACCATGGCCATTGTTATTGGTATTTTCACAGTCATGTGGGTACCGTTCTTCTATTTTCGTATCGCTAAACCTTCAAACAACAGTGGTGTTGGCTACAATTGGGTTCGCACAATAGCATTCAGCAACTCTGCTCTCAACCCCATTGTTTACGCGTTGAGAATGGAGATCTTTAGAAATGCGTTTAAATATATTGTTGATAGTGAGTTGCATCCAGTCTCAAAACCAGCTACCCATAGCACAAGCTAAAATGTTAAGCCATCATTCATATATAATTCACTATACTGAATGAAATTGAAATACGCTGACCGAGCGCCTTTTGCAAAGACGTTTTTCTTAAGGTGGCTCTCTACATTTTTGTTTTCGGTGTCAGCCATACTAGCAGCGTGGCGACAGCTTCTAATGGTTACAATATATTTGACGATAGATTACCGACGAAATGCCAAAGAAAATACTTCAGTAATATGCAGTATTTCTTACACCTAATTCATTGACTAACAACTATACCACTTCAAGAACTACAAAAATAATTATAAAATGAAAGGTTTCCAGTTAAAGACTAACTGTGTATTATCGTACATATATACTAGTGTAAATAGGACTATTACTGATTGTAAAAATACTGCATGACTATAGATTTTATAATATTGTAATTAATTCTTGCATATTTATAAAAAATATCTTTGTTCAATTATCTTTGTTATATATTTGTTAAATTATCTATCGCGGCTGGAAGGAGGGAAGTAGGGAATATCATACAACAGGCAAGCGAGGGGTTATTGCCCAACAGTTTTATCCTTACCCTCAATCTCGTTCC
This sequence comes from Chrysogorgia sp. JL179-B06, assembly GCA_035772405.1. Classification (NCBI taxonomy): domain Eukaryota; kingdom Metazoa; phylum Cnidaria; class Anthozoa; order Scleralcyonacea; family Chrysogorgiidae; genus Chrysogorgia; species Chrysogorgia sp. JL179-B06. Next base: position 2,432,606 of record JAYKKM010000391.1, read on the forward strand.
CAGAGCCTAGAGAACGAAAGCTCTGGGATAATCTATCTCCGGAAGTATTTTGATTGGCTATCCGTAATTGAATTAAATATATATTAATTGTGCCGGATATTAATGCTTGATACTTTACTATATATAAGCAAAACAATATTGACTCAAATCCAAATCGATGATGGCTGTGCAAACTCCAAAACGTTTCGTCAGATCTATTGTCAAGTGCTTGTCGTTGTTGCAACAGTCGAGCATTGTTCGTGTTTATCTCTTTAATATACAATGGTCGATATTTTTTCGCATCGATCAATTTTATATTTTCGCCTGAATTTTTCATCATCGTTATAAGTCGGCTAAACAACACACATATCAAATTTTTAACAAATTTGGTGAATTATTTCCTACATTTCTAAACACGGTGAATTTTGACCTTTTTGACCCACATGCATAGAACGTATTGTCTTTGTAGTGTATAGATAGCTTGCGTATATATTTAAAAGTATGAGCTCCCGTGCGGGTGGACCGGTGCGGGTGGGATCTCTGCAGAGACTCTGCTTCGGGTAACCCTTACATAATTCCTCTCATTGAGGGGGGTAGGGGGGAGCAGAGAAGGGGGTTCATTTTTTGTCACTGACCATTTTTTTGCTTTGTTAAACTGTATTTACTTTGATTATTTTCAATTCAACAGATAATAAACTGCTTTTCCTTTCACGCTTTTTCTTCGATTATTTTCAATTTACCTATTATTGCTTATTAACTCTTTCCTTACGGCTGAAAAACATCAAAAATTGAACGACCACGTTGTTCTATTGATATCTCTTGAAATAACCATAACTGTTGTGAAAGCTATACATTTTCTGGAAGCCCAATAAACCGGCTTTTACTTGTTCTTTTAAATTTCCCGAACAAAACACATTATGTTAATATAAATTAGCATTAATTATCATAAATCAGGTTGAAAAATTTACATTTTTCCAGAAAAGGCCATCTTGCACGCCCGCGTAGCATCTTGAAAACTCAAAATGCCACCAATCGCAGAGTTGTTTATGAAATCAAATCAAACTTGGCGTGTGCATGGATTTCATGTTCCTGGCGCTTGTCGAATTTCAATTTTTAATCTTGCGTTACCGTGTGCCGTGTTTTTCGATTGACGACTTTGCGGGTCTTCAGTGACCCATTTTAACTGCGCCCGTAGGGAAAGAGTTAATAAATCATGCTTGACCGTGCCAGTTGCAATTCAACCCTCTGTTTTTCAGCTGACTCCAAGCAAATATTCTTAAATTCTTCTAATTTTGAAGTTAAGGATGAAATTCTCCTTGCGAAGTTCGGCAAATAAACTTTGATAATGGTCTTGTTAGGCAATTCGAATTTGCGATAAGTTCATTAACGCAGCTGCAATAAGTCCTTCTTCTTTTGCTTTGTCTCCAAACAAAATTCGATAGACTTTAGTATAAGGTTAGCACTAATTCCAACAATACTTTGCATGATTTATTTACCGAATATGAGAGAAATAGTTTTGAGACCACGGTCACTCTTTCAGATTCTTCCAAAAATAAAAACAGAGAGATGTTTTGTGTTTCACGGTAAAGATTTATATAGTTCTCTGACTCTTCTGACTTTCTTGAATTCATCGATAGCACTTTCGGAAGATGTTGGCTGTGCCTAGTAGAACCGAATGTTGTTAGAAGTTCAAATCATATGCGATATCTAGTTCTTTGAGGTAGGACTGTAGATCCTTTGGTACTGAACCTAATGCACCTATATTATAATCGATACTACTTCCGTCTTTTTAATCCACATTCTAGCTACTTCCACTAGTTCGGAGTAGTTGACTAATTTCTCGAATTTCTTCACCAAATTATGTTCGAATATATATTGTCAGCCGAAAATTTCATCTTCATGGCGTTTTTCGCTGTCAAATGTAATGGTTTATGTCACAAGGGGCTTTCCAAACCACTTTTCTTGTGTTACTTGCCACAAAAATGCCTCTAGTCTTGTGGTATCACATCCAATAACTTTAACAGCAAAAATGTACATGAAGATGAAATTTTCGGCTGACAAGATATATTGTGGTTTTGCTCAGGAAGACCCAAATATTACGAATAATGAGATAGGCACTTTAATTTTTAAATAATTTAGCTAAAGTGTCGTGCAAATCAAAGCTCAAATCGAAGAGGACTTGCACACAATGCAATTTGATGTGTAAATTTCATGCTTCTAACTAAAGGAAAGTTTTTACTTTTTCTCAGGTTATACATTTTAACTACTTCTCCTAAAATTATTTTTATACATTCGGATAAAAGCTCTTGTCAAGAGGTTGATTTTAATATATAAGATCAAATTTTAGTATTGTTCACTAGCATTAAAGTGCCCCTGCGACGAAATATCACATCACGTTTCCTGGAATTTTTTGGTACAGAACATCATTTTAGGTTAATAAATGTTCGCATTTGCCAAAAAAATTGAAAAACAAACATTCTATCACAAGAAATTTAACCTCCAAAGTTGCCCAATTAGGGGTAGGATTAGGGTTAGGATTAGGGTTAGGATTTGGGTTACGGTTAGGGTTAGGGGTATAAAAAACAGATGGAAATCCGGTCTAGTGTTACCATGAAGTATATACCAATTTTGTCCGCCATTGCTCAAAACTTGTTCCAGACGAGCCCGCGATTCTACAGCAGAGTATGAGATTATGACGTCAAAGACTCAACACGTGACAAAGCTTTATGGAAATTATACGAATTATACGACAAGTTACAATAGAAAGTTTTCCCCAAGTAGCTTTATATATTGATATATAGCTAGCCACGTGTTGAGTCTTTGACGTCACTTCCTCTAATCGCAACCTAAGCGTCCGGAACATGTTCGAGTAATGGCCGTATAATATCGTATAAAAACAGTCTGAAAAGGCGCAATTACTTGAAATTTGGCAAGTTAAGTAAGAACACCATGCTCTTTACAAATATGTAAATATTCGGGATACCAAAAATTTGATCACAGGGGCACTTTAAGTGAAAGGTTTTTAACTTCTAAATTTCTGATAACTTTATGTAGCTTAATATTGTAAATATTCATCAGAAAGCCGAGCCTTTATTTTAATCCCATTTAAACTTTAGTTTAATCCCATTAATGACTTTCGCCATTGTTCTAACACACAGTTGCTTTCTGCATGGCATGTCCATATATGATATAATATATAATATATAATATGAACATGAGATTTACATTGAGATTTACCCATGAGATTTACCAATTTTGGGCCTACAGGCTATTTGAAATTTTGGGCCATTTTTAGGGGAAATTTTCTAACGATTTACATTTGATAGGTACCTAATGGTTATGGTTTCGTAATTTTTCAACACTAAAGAAGATGAAAATATGTTTAAAAAGTAGAATAAAGCGAATTTATGAGACTCAACATTTACAGGTGTAGAGTAGAGCACAATGATGTGACAATCCAACAAACAATGTCAATGACTCAATGTACTGTACAAATACAACATTTTCACGACGACACAGGCAGAACTTTATAAGGCACAACTCTTCTTGTTGCTGAAGTCTTGAACAGTGTCATTTGAAGTTGAGGCTCCGCAAAATCTCACTTTCAATACACAAGAGCCCTAGTAACGAAGTCTTTCTTGGCGCATGGTGGCTCTGCACTGGACGGGAGGCGATGTTAGGGGTAATCATAAAACATGTCATCCTGGCCATTTGTGCAATATTAAAAAAATATATTGAACACCACAATTCTAAAGCTCATGCCACAACTATATCTTAAAGGGATATGGCAATATAAATTAACTTTGTCTCATTTGAAATAACTCGTAAATGGTATAAGAAGACCTTTTACAATTTTTCTGTATCTTTCTTGGTTTTTGAAATATTTCAGATAATTATGACAAAAGACAGTCTACAATCCGCCATCTTGTTGTAATATTTGACCTAATTAACTAGGAAATTGGTGACGTCACAAGCAGGGTAAACCTGATGAAACTACTCCATAGCTGACCGAATTTCCACGGAAAGCTTTTTAAAACGTTCTGGGCCAATTGAAAATGGTGCAACATAATCGAGTTTCTGGCTCATAATGTCGTAAGGTTGGCAAGATAAAAATTTCAGTTTACCCTACTTATGACGTCACATGCATATCGAAAATAATTCCAAGATGGCGGACAGCACGCTGTCTTTCGTCAAATTATTTCGAAAACCAAAAAAGATAAGGGAAAATTGTAAAAGGTCTTGTTATACCATTTCACGAGTTCTTTCAAATGAGACAAAGTTAATTTATATTTCCATATCCCTTTAAATCATTATATTGCATTATTACGTCTGGTCTCATTTGTCTCGACTTAAATCTTACCTATATTCATTACAATTCAGCATTTTATACTTAGCACTCAGTCAACTAGTCAAGTTAGATCTTAATATATACTTATGCATATTTAAATGAAAATGACTGAATTAAGCAGCAGAAGTGACGTATAAAAAATGCCTCATCCTGTTGCTCATTGGAGCATTCTACGAAAAACAAAGAAGGAACTCGTGGTTATCGGAATTTGGCATAACAAAATAAAGAGCATACACTAGTTCTTATGTTTGTGAACTCATAACAACAGGACTAGTCACAGTAACAAGGTACATTGAATAGTTTTACATTCCCAGACTATAGTTTTATCATGAATGGATCAACGAACAATTCAAATGCGGATTGTGATCTTGATTTTGCTTCATCAGTAGCTATGGCCACGGTAAATGCAATTTTCTTCTTCATGGGAATTACTGGCAACTTCCTGGTTATCCTTGCTGTTTACAAGATAAAAGATTTACGAACACTGGGCAACGCTTATTTGGCGATCTTGGCAATTGCTGACTTCTTAACGAGTGCCATTGCACAGCCGTTGTTAATTGTTATGATCATACAAGAAGCCAGACAAGAATGTGACGAGACTTTAATAACTGCGTTTCGTGTGTTCGGTAATCTCACTGGTGCTGTCTCATTGTTGGTTTTGTGCTCAATAACAACAGAAAGATTTCTGGCTGTCGTCAAGCCTATGGTTTACAGAAGCTGTCATCCAAAGCGAAGGTTTTCTATTTTAATAAGTGCCAGTGTGATTCTTCCTCTTATCTACACGATCCTTCGAGTAACAGGGAATAAGAAAGCGACCTCGTATTTTTCGGCAATCTTGTTCGTTATTGGTTACATTTTCATTGTAACATGTTATCTCGCTATTTTTATAAAGCTTCGACGCCACAGCAACAAAATGGCAGAGTCGACTACACCATCAGGAGACAAAACAACAACAAGGCGTCGACATGAAAAAGAGAAAGCGATCTCAGCAACCATGGCCATTGTAATTGGTATTTTTACCGTCATGTTGGTACCGTTCTTCTACTTTCGTATGGCTAAACCTTCAATCAATAGTGGTGTTGGCTACAACTGGGTTCGCACAACAGCATTGAGCAACTCTGCTCTCAACCCCATTATTTACGCGTTGAGAATGAAGATGTTTAGGAAAGCGTTTAAACATATTGTTGATAGTGAGTTGCACTCCCCAAAGCGCAAGCTAAAATGTTAAGCTCTTGTCCGTGATCATTCATATATATAATTATGTACTACTTCACTATACCTCGTGCTACTTCCAGTTTACATGTAACAAATTGAAATACGCTGACATCGCGTTTTCACGTCCAACGCAAAGACGTTTTTCTTAAGGTGGCTCTCTATACACTCTCTCACATATAGAGGACAGATTACCGACGAAACGCCGGAGTAAATGCTTCAGCCATATATCTTTCTAATGCATTAACCAACAGTACTATACCACTTTAAGAACTACAAATAATTATAAGGAAAATGAAAGGTTTCTGCAGCACTAACTGTGTATTATTACACATACTTGTGTAAATAGGACTGTTACTGATTGTAAAAATACTGCATAACCGATAGATTTTATAATTAATTCTTGTAAAAATTATCTTTATTAAATTTCTTATAATATTATAATCTTTTTATTTAGGGCTAAATAAAATTTATTGTGAAAAGGCATGTATAGTTTGGAAAATATGTATTATGTTTGGACGGTAATTGTATTAAACCAGCTTGTGCCCTCAATCAAAACACGTTCTACGTCGATGTCGAGTACAATTATTGCCCTTGCAGGGTTTTGGGGCCCCAGAGGGCCAAAACCCGAGGAGGCATTATAGTAGTCCCGCGTATAATAGATTTGGTAATATGATATACAGATATATATTGGTTATACCAGAAAAAATCTCGATTTGTTCAGTCTAAACCCGCATTGCGCTTTCGGGTAATAGCCGCAAGTTCAATCGGGAATGATTTTGAGGTTACAATGAATCGTGGGATGCTCACAGCTTCACTGTTAACAGTAAGCAAGTTTCACTAATAAAATTAAAATAAGTGCGCGTCTTTTTTCGTCGAAAGGTGAGGGATTTTAAAACAATCTATAAACGATATAAACGTTAAAGGTTAAACAGTTGCACGGGATTGAAAGACTCGATTTGTCAGCCACAAATTATCACAGGACTTGAAAGACTTAGTCCACAGTTAAGACGCAGTTTAATCGAAAGTTAATAAACAAAGATCGCATCAAGACGAAGCTAAATCAATAAAGATTTGCAAGACGAGGTCTAATCCAAACTGAATAACACAGATGATATTTATTAACAACAATAACTAAACTGGATCGCTTCTCGTATGCGTGTGTTCTGTTGTGTCAATGTTACTAACGCACAACTCTATATTACGTGCTGGCTGTTTAACTTTATAGGAGTCCACGGGTATAATAGATTTGGTAATTAAGAAATAAAAAACGTGTCGCGTGTGATTATCGAGTTATAATGGCACGAGAGATGCGTGTAAAACACGAGGCGATAGCCGAGTGTTTTACTAGCTTCTCGAGTGCCATTATAACTCGATAATCACACAAGACAAAGTTTTTTATTTCTTTTATAAAATAACACCATTAAATTAACAATAAAGCCATCACAAATGTAGATTTACCTGTTATAAGAGACGTTGCTAGCACATAGCAACGCACGTTGCTAGGAAGCCTTTGATGAAAACACGTTGGCGATTTTAGCGATGAAAATGCACTCAACGTTGCAGTTAAAACATTCTGTTGTGTTAGTACATTGATTAGCTTTGTATCCAAGTGTTCTTTGACTTTTTTTGTGATTTAAACTACTTAAAATCCGTCAAAAACGACAAAATCTACGCGAGGAACACGTCAGCTTATGTTTTATTGAGTTTTGAGCTCAGTAACCAATCAGATAGCGTGTACTCGCTCATTTACTTCCGGTTATTTTATAATATGATATAATAATAAAACACGATGAGGATATTACAACGAGCGAGCCGAAATATGAAGAATGTATTACAATATCATATATAATAACCGCTTATTGTTTGAGAATCTTTAATCAAACAACAAACAAGAATATCTGATCTGCAGATCAAGAGGCGACGATAAAAACATAAATTAGAAACAGTAAATAACGGAATTCGGGAAAGTTTTCAAAGCATATAATTCAGAAGTCTTGCCTAAACTATTTCACCGTAGCTTTCAGCCCCCCACAGGTCATAACGAGACTAGAGGGGGCAGTTTTAGTGTTAACTATTCCTAGTTTATATAACGTCATTATATTTGCGTAGTTTTGCCCAGGGTTTTGTCACTATTTGCCCAGCTACTCTGCCCTTCTGTGAGTTTTGAGCACAGACCCCAATCTCACTCATATTCCAGTAACAATTTTTAAAGTATGTGTTTTTAAGGAGACTTCTTAAGTTTTCTACATAATGAATGACTATATTGGACTAAAGTGCTTAATTCTAAAGCATAGTTTTTTCCGCTTGTGCAGTCTTAGATTAATGAAATTCTCCATTAAGATTAGTGATATTTTCGCAAATAATTTTGTGTTGATATTTACCTTTTCAAAATCATTGCTGACAACAACGAGTCTAAAATATAACATTTTTTGTTATTTTTATCTTTTTTCTGCAAATTCTGGCCTGGTGAAATTTCTTCAAATTTGGGAATTGTTTCGAGAAACATTTTAGTAAAAAATAAACGTGGGGTTGTTCCGATGGTTTTGTCAATATCACCAAATTTAATGTTTTTTAACATTAAGCAAAATCTAATAGAATTTTTTGAAAAAAATAACTAAAAAGGTATAATTAGCTTCATCTCGAAGTGTCCAACTTTTCAAAACAATTCACTGAAGGAAACGCAAGATATTCGCGTTTATTTTCTGGCTTTTACGCGTGCTGACGTAATAAATAAGCTGAATAAAAAAGTAAAAAATTCATTTTCCATTTTTGGAAAAAAATTGAAGTATTGTTTTTAAAATTGTAAACATATTTCCCTTTCGCCAGGAGACTGAAATTTACACACCAAATTGCATTATTCAAGACTTTAATTCTATACATTATGCATGCAATGTTCCAGTTAAAGTATTTCAAAATATTGCAAAAAAATATCTGATGACCATTATCATAACAAATTCATAAATTAAAAACAGTTTCATTTATACAATAGACCGCTTGTTTACATTATATTAAAGTGCATACCAAGTGCTTTTTTCGATATATCTTACATCTTTTTAGGGCTCCTATTTAAAAAGTAATTTCTACCGAAACAATATCAAAACAAACAGACGCCATCTTGCATTTATGAAATTCATACATTAACAAGCTTTAACTTGCTGTACGATAATTCTGTTATATATTGAATTAAATCTAGTGCCAATAGCTTTCTTTTGATATATCGTAGATCTTTGTAGGACAACTATTTAAAACGTTGTTAGTGAATCAAATGTTGGGTTTAGACGCCATCTTGGAATTCCGACGCCATCTTGAATTTACGAACATATGGGCAAAATATAACATTTTCCGACCACGATATCTTTTGAAGTACTAACTCTAAGAATTCATTCTTCGTATCTAATGAAAGCTTGATTAATACATACCTACAATAATAATTTTGTAACCGATTGCTATCAGCTTTAATTCTTAAAAAAGCGAAAATGGGTTTTAATTCCGCCGCCATCTTGGATTCACGAACTCCGAAAAATATATGAGATATTCCGACGACGATATCTTTTGAACTATTAACTCTAACAACTCATGCTATACATCAAATGAAATCCTGAATAACATCCTCGAACATATTAAGAAAATTATCTTCGTAACTGATTATTAACAGCTTTAAATAGTTTTGATTTGTGCCTCGAGGCACATTCCCTTGGTTGCCATGGTAACAAAAACCCGTGCACCGTACACATACTCAAAATGATTTCCGTCCGTCGAGATTAGTACCTTCGCCCCAGGGCCGAACGCGCGTCCGGACGAGGGGAAAATACTTAAAGTGAAACTTAAATTGTAAATACTCAGCAATTTTAACATGGAATTCACTTCCACTAGACATTAGAAAATCTGAGTTTAGATACATTCATTTTTGACATTTTCCTTCAATGAATCTCAGTTACTATTACGTCATTTTACAAATGTGATCAACAAATGCCGAATACTAACCCTTATTATATAAAATATTAAATAATCCTAACCATAATCCTAACCAAAAAGGTAACCATAAAGCTAACCATAGCCCTCATGAGAAAACCTTAATTCCAACCCTAGCTGAAAGAAAAAAATTAAGGACAAAATGACGCACGTCAATTTCATAGATGGAAACTAGTATTCACCCTGGGAACAAGTTTGGGCATTGTACATAACACGTGACAAGTATCGCCCACCACAATCTTAAAGCCCACGCCTAAACTGTCTTCAATCATATTGCACATATATATCCCCGATTTAAATCTTACTAATCAGTCAACTAGTTAAGTTAGATTTAATATATATTTATGCATATTTAAATCAAAAGACTGAATAAAACAGCAGGAGTGACGTTTATTGATTGTAAAAACATTCGACGTAAAACAAAGAAGGAAGTGAGTCGAGTTATCGGAATTCCACAACAAAATAAAGAACATACAGTTCTTATGTTTATGAACTCATAACAACAGGACTAGTCACAGTGACAAGATATATTGAATAGTTTTACTTTCCCAGACTATAGTTTCATCATGAATGGATCAACGAGCAATTCAACTGATGCGGATTGTGATCTTGATTTTGCTTCATCAGTAGCTATGGCCACGGTCAATGCAATTTTCTCCTTCATGGGAATTACTGGTAACTTTATGGTTTTCTTTGCTGTTTACAAAATAAAGAATTTACGAACACTGAGCAACGCTTATTTGGTAATCTTGGCGATTGCTGACTTCTTAACGAGTGCTATTGCACAGCCGTTGTTAATTGTTATGATTATACAAGAAGCCAGACAAGAATGTGACGAGACTTTAATAACTGTGTTTCGTGTGTTCAGTAATCTCACAAATGCTGTCTCATTTTTGGTTTTGTGCTCAATAACAACAGAAAGATTTCTGGCTGTCGTTAAGCCAATGGTTTACAGAAACTGTCATCCAAAGCGAAGGTTTTCAATTTTAATAAGTGCCAGCGTGATACTTCCTCTTATCTACACGATCCTTCGAGTAACAGTGAATAAGAAAGTGACTTCGTATTTTTCGGCAATCTTATTCATAATGGGTTACATCTTCATTGTATCTTCTTATCTCGCGATTTTGATTAAGCTTCGACGCCACAACAACAAAATGACAGAGTCGACTACAATATCGGGAGACACAACAACAAGGTGTCGACATGAGAAAGCCGAGAAAGCAGTCTCAGCAACCATGGCCATTGTAATTGGTATTTTTACAGTCATGTGGGTACCGTTCTTCTATTTTCGTATCGCTAAACCTTCAAACAACAGTGGTGTTGGCTACAACTGGGTTCGCACAATAGCATTCACCAACTCTGCTCTCAACCCCATTGTTTATGCGTTGAGAATGAAGATGTTTAGGAAAGCGTTTAAACATATTGTTGATGGAGTGTTGCACTCAGTATTTCGGTCTAACCAGCTAACTAGCCAGGTCTAATCAAACTAACCAGCTACCCAAAGCACAAGCTAAAATGTTAAGTTATTGTCCACCATCCATATATTATGTACTACTTGACTATACCTCGTGCTACTTCCAATTTTCCTGAAACAAATTCAGAAATACGCTGACATAATGCGTTTTTCTTAAGGTGGCTCTCTACATTTTGTTCTCGCGCGGTGTTGCCACACTAGCGGCGTGGCGACAGCTTCTATAATGGTTACAATATTTGAGGATATAACATTAATAAAAACTATCTATCTTAAATTAGCTATTATAATCTGTCCTGTTGGGTACTTAATACTTTGAGAAATATATTTTTCAAACTCAATAATTCATAAGGAAAACACGTACCATGTCAAAGGAAAATCATAACCGAGACGTTGTTGAAAATCATAACCGAGACGTAAGCTAACTTTTCCCTCAAATTTCTCTTAAAACACTGGTTCGTTTGAGAAGCTATATCATATACACTTGAAAACCGTTTATTATCTGATTCGAAAACACCTCGAAGGCGGCTATCACCTCGTTTTTCAACACACTTCCCGGCAGGGGCGGATCTAGGGTACGTCAAGCACGTCAAGCGACGTACACAAAAATTATATACTAATTTATTCATGAATTAATTAGTTTAAAAACCTTTTAAACATGTTTTTAAAATTTGAAAAATAAATATTCAAACTTTTAAAAATTTTGTATAAATTTTGAAACTTTTGAAATTGTCAAAACTTTCATTTTTGCACGTATTTAGCGCGAAAGCGAAGAAAATGTAATGATTATTTGGCCCAGTCTCAGTCCTCAGCACGTCCTCAGCAGCCTCAGCAGTCTCAGCTGGAGGCAACTGGTCTACTTCATGTAGCCTGAACGAAATTGTTCATATGATAGGGGTTAAAGAGGGATCTCAATCCACTCCATTTACAAATGTGGATAATTGAGTACGTCAAAATGGCCGGTGTACGTCGGAATAGCGAGCACTGATTGGTTGTGGAAAATGGCTAATAACTTCCAAACTACGCATTGTTGAAAGACATCGTCTAGGTACGTATGTTAATAATTTCATAAGCTTTCATTTGGTGTATAGTGCAAGTTTTTCCGGTTTCTGTATTTTTATTAAATGTTCAAAATGTTCGTACCATTGCTCGTAAATGGGAAGGAAATTTCTCCCTAATGTTGTAGAATTTTGAATATTGTTCATAAAATACTTAACACAGAAGCTTGGGCTTGTTATCAAACAGAAGATACTGTAAAATTTTATCTGTGGTAGAAATCTCAAGTTTCTAGCTTTACGGCAAGTAATTCAAAAAGAGGAAACCTTTTTTTCATTTTTGTCTGGCCTGTGTGAATTGGTGAAGTTTGTTTTTCCTTTTGCAGTTACAGGGTTTGATATTTTAAATAACTTTGCTAATACTGTATGTATGAACTTCGGATATGTTTTAAACAAAAGCTAATACAAATATGAAACTTTGTTTTTTGATATAAAATAAATTTATACGATTCTTTTAAAGTTATAGATTAACAACAAACTACAAGATGAGAAATTATATCATTCCAATATTCTTAAGATGTATTAAAAAATATGTTCACTAATGTTCATCTAAAACTTTTTCTGCTTCAGTTAGAAAACTACAAACGTTTGCAGAACTTTGTCTTTTAATTAGCTTTTGTTTAAAGCATATCCGAAGTTCATACATACAGTATTTGCAAAGTTATATGAAATAGCAAACAGCACAACTGCAAAAGGAAAAACAAACTTCACCAATTCACACAGGCCAGACAAAAATGAAAAAAAGGTTTCCTCTTTTTTGAAATACTTTCCGTTAAGCTAGAAACTTGAGATTTCTACCACAGATAAAATGTTACAGTATCTTCTGTTTGATATCAAGCCCAAGCTTCTGTGTTAAGTATTTTATGAACAAAATTCAAAATTCTACAACATTAGGGAGAAATTTCCTTCCCATTTACCCAGACTGCAGAGTTGGGCACATTTCGACGAGATCTCGGGTGCGCAAAGTCATCAAAATTGAGGTGCGGGTGCGCAAATTGCACAACGAGCGCACCTGGGTGCGGGCGAAGCGGTCTATTATGCTGGTCTATTCGAAAAATGTAACTTCCTGGCCCCATTTCATGTTCATAAGGCCCTTGGTGTACTTTATTTTCTGGGGTGCAAAAATATGGAAAATTGTTACAGAAGACCACCAGGGGCGCAAAAATTTGTCCATGAAAAAAAATCGGGGGCGGCATTGACCAACTCTGCAGTCTGGCCATTTACGAGCAATGGTACAAACATTTTGAACATTTAAAAAAAATACAGATAACGGAAAAACTTGCACTATACACCAAACGAAAGCTTATGAAATTGTTAACAACATACGTACACGATATCTTTCAAAAATGCGTAGTTTTGAAGTTATAAGCCATCTTCTTCTATAAACAAATATGGTGGTGTGAAAGCCAGCTTCAGGGGGGGTATGCCTGAAACCAGAGAAGTAGCTTGCTCGCAAAATGGCGTCAATTGATTATCACTTTATAGACATTTTAACAAGTTACAGATGATGCAGAAACTCGAGCTATGCATAAACATAACAGTTATGTGCATTCTGTCGTTCCACTTTAAAGTTTCGACCACGAAAATACAGTTGTCAGTCGTTACACGACGTTTCCTCCGCTACACCGCCACCCCCCGGCCACCTAGCAAAATGGCGGCGGATGCGCGAGCTGAGATGCGCGAGGACACCAACATCAAAGGCGCAGACACGGAGTCGGACTTCTGGTTGAGTATTTATTCTGTGCCAGCAGTGAACTGACTCGACTTCAAACTTGAGACTGAGTTATGTTTCGATTATGGCGTCTACGGGTGTGGAAACGATGATTTCTTAAACACGATCTATTGCGATTTGAGAAAGAAACTCCAATCATGTGATTTTCTCGTGGGTCAAGAGTTTTCGACGCGTATTGGCAAGACATTGTACTGGGATTTTGACGCGGAGTCATATATTCCTCAGTGTGCAAAAGCTGTTTATGGAAAGAAACGTTGCAGTATTGCTTTAAGGTGAATGGAAACTATCTTAGCTTTAGTAGTTTAGTTCCTAAAACTTGTGTAACCTTGAAAAGCGTAAATTATTTAAATTAGATAAGATAGGTGACGTTATGTTCGACTATAGAGTATTTATGAATATGCATCATATAATTATTGAGATAATGAGATGTGTTTAGCCAACCGTCGCCAATTTTTACAAAAGCACCAAATCACCAATCATACTTTGACTTCAATAATCTGATCAACAGCGTTAAATATTGAATTCCAATACCTCTACTCGAACAGTCTACTGTTTATTTTTTTCTTTAATATTCGATTGGTTTGGATTGTGTTTTGACTTTGTATCTGGCTTTTAAATATAGATCTCCTAGATTCTGGCTGTTCTGGGAATCAGCTTGTTAAAAAAGAAGCTATTTTAAACTGTTGTGATAACACATGATCTAGTTTCTTATGTATTCTTGGTTTGGCTTCTGTTACAAACAGAAATATTTTTTGTTATTACCCTGACTGTGGGGAACAGAAATTTAAATCACTTTTTAATTGTAAAGTAGAACCGTGTCCACCTTTGAGAGGTATGTCAGATGTACATATCCTATTTTGTTTTCAAGGCATTGTTGAATCAGGTAACGTATTTCAACCAAATCATTTTGTCCCTCGTGTTTTATGCTGAGCCAACAGGAAGAGAAAAAAGGAAGTTTCACAAAAAATCTCCTCCAACCTGTCAAAGTCTAAAAAAAATTCCAGTGGAAATTTGGTTCAATCTGAAATTTATTTTCCTTTTATAACTACACCAGACCCCAAACCTTGCCATACTATCATAAACACACCAATTGCTTTTGTTCCGTCGTCAGAATTAAGTGGCAAAACAGCTGCTCCTTCTTCAACCAACTCACCTGCTCCTTCTGCAACCACTTCACCATCCACAAGTTCATTATCACTACCACCAAAATTAATTTTATTCATGAGTATGATATTGCTACTTATAGACAGAAAGCCAAAGGTAAGACCGATTTGGAAATTGATGTTCTAATAAAAAATGTGTTCAATTATAAAATATCCTACGTGGTCTATTTTTCTCTTCTCAAAACTCTTTCTCTTTAGGCGAGTAACTGGCACCTCAAAACCAGACAGCTTGGGGTAGATAAGGGGTAGAATAAAGAAATAGATAGTTAATTTGACCAGTATGATGTGGAGAGTGAGCTCTCTCTATGTCCATGAAATGTCCTTCATATCTCTTTCTCTTTAGGCGAGTATCTGGCGCCTCAAAACCAGACAGCTCAGGGTAGATAAGGGGTAAACTATTTGGTAGTTATATACAGTACATACATCAAGTGTCTTTCAGCTTGATAAGTTAAAGGAAAGCTAGCTTTTGCAAACTCAGAATTAATATGACCAAGATGATGTGAGGCCACAGTGAGTGTGAGCTCCTCTCAGTCTGTACCCATGAAATGTCTTATATTATGGTCTATTTACTGTATTTCTTCTAATCAGAGAAGGAATTTGGCAGCTAAGGCTAGGTGTGGAGCCTTGGCTGTCCATGTCTCATTCACTGCCCAACAGTGATTCATAGGCATGCTGATGAGCTCTGACAGAGCAAAACAGTCCAAAAACAAGCTCTCCAATAACGATTGAAAAAAGTGCAAAAGCATTTTTTTTTTAAATAAATCGCAAAATCTGGCATAAAAACGTAAATTAGCACTGTAAGATTTTTCTAAAAAAATATTGTCAGAATGCAGGAAATGCCATTTCAGAGAGCTAAATTTTAAAAAAATCCGGGGGGCATGCCCCCTAGATACCCCCTAGATTGCGCCACTTCCGTGTTTTGACGTACACTAAAAAATTCCTAGATCCGCCCCTGCTTCCCGGTGTTTTCAAATAAGATAATAAACGCCTTCTCGTGTATGATATATTACATGCACAATATATAAATTTACATTAAAGAGTGAGTGTCAACCGTGACGCATTGCACGCTCGGTCGGCCATTTTTCGAAGCACGAAATTCACTTGGTGAATTATTCATTTTGTCTTTTAATTGAAAGAAGACATACATTAGAAAGTAATTATTTCTGCATTTTTCACAGAACTCAACGTTTTCTTGACTTTCGTTTCGAATTATGTCAGCCTCGACTGACGCGAAGCGTGAAAGACCAAGTGACGAGGTTCAAACAAAAAATCGGGTTGTGAGTGGACGTATTTGGATTGTAGATGAATAAGAAAGCCTCTATTGGGTTTTTCTGAGAAGACTCGGAGAATTTCCGAAGTATTTACCATGTCACGAAAAGATAAACACAAACGCGCAATGCACGACGGAATAATTCAAGAAAATTAATATTTAATCAATATCTGTGAAATCGGTAAGAGATTTCTCCTAATATACAAAAACTTTATCTTCGTTTTTCTTTTGCTTCGTTTATAACAAACATCGGCCGCTCATGTTTTAACCACTACATACAAATGATATGCTTGGTTGAATTCTACACCTGTAGGTGAGAAGAAAGACGCCGGGAAAACTCTAAAAAACCTATTATTTGTTTTATTGATTACTCTTTCTTTTCCCATGTATGATCTGTTTATTGATCGACGTGTAAAAATATAAATGATAGACTTTTTACCTTTCTAATCTCATCACCAGATTTTGACTAAGAGTTTGATTGGCCACACACCTTCACTATAAACCATTTAGAATGTTTTATAATCACTTTCACAATATCGCCAACTAAACTCGTAAGCATAGAATAACGTCTATTTAAAATGTAACAAGACGCCTGCTCAGGCGTTCACTTGGGCTACTGATTTGGCATGCAAGCGAATATGAAGCGAGTTCGGACTTTCGTTTTATTGCCAATGAATCGCTGTTGGAAAAGTTTACCGAGACCTGTAAACCTGCAAACCATTGCAAAGATTCTCTCCAAGATGAGAGAAACACAGATGAGAGATCAATCATGAAGACGGAAAGAACAGCCAAGGACAAACATATTTATCAACACTGATCGCTATAAACGAACTTTTGTGCCATCTATGTGTATGAGCAAGGTTGATTGATTTCAGTCACCTTTTGAAGTAGACGAAACCTACAGCGTTCGATTCGCCAGATTCAAGTGATCATTTCGATATAGAATTGATTTAAATCGGACAAAAACACAATATTTCATGATTAATATTACAGAGTTTCACGGGTAAATGTCAACACAGTATTAATATAATATACTGTGTTGACATTTATCCCGTGAAACTCTGTAATCATGAAATATTGTGTTTTTGTCCGATTTAAATCAATTCTATATCGAAATGATCACTTGAATCTGGCGAATCGAACGCTGTAGGTTTCGTCTACTTAAAATGTGAAGATCAGATGTTATATGAGAAAATGCGTATTAGCGATTAAAGCGAGACTCGTCTCTAAAATCAAAGGACATGGCTTCAAGATCTATTCGTTGTTTACCCGATGATTTAATGCTTTTATGTCCATTAAACCGATGTAATTTCGTAACAGATATGTTTCGTATACCTTGCCGTTGTTTTTTATATAAATTTTGACACACGAAGACCTTCAATCGAACAGATATTAGAAAAAATAACATTGCCGCGTCGGGTAATATCACAACAGCATCAGCATGTTTTATAGTGCATCACTTCATCAATGTTCTTCATTCTTCCATTTACAGCAATTGAGCAACATATTTCAGTACAATTCAGTAGCACATTTAAACAGTTTGATCGATTCAATAAAACATGTAAACATAGATTTGATCGAGTACACATCAGCGTACGATAATAATGGAGACCGCGGAACAACGAAATCGCTCATCTTTTACTTTTAGTGTAGGTCTACCGCTATCGGTGTCTGCGACTGTAAGTAGTGTAAGCATGTTTATTATTAATATACTTGCCAGCCACATTCCTTATCAATCTTATCACAAATTTGCTAGAGTCTTGAAGTTGATCAATGGCAATGGCGACCAAAGAAGCGTGGATGAATATAAGGTCAGCGCTCGTTTCCATCACTGAAACAGTCATGACGTCATGAGAGAAACAGTCATGACGTCATGAGAATAAAGAACAACGAAATAAGATCACGTCAGTTTGATAGATGGGAATTAGTTGCATTTTGTTGACCAGAAAAATGAAAAAAATAATACAGAAGTGCAGCCCATTTTAAGACTTGGTGCTACCCCCCACAGGGGGTAGCCCAAGTAACTAGATTAACCATCGTTTCATATAGAAATTGTGAGTGAATAATTTAACTGTTTCAGAAGTCCAAATTATCGAAATGAGAGCTATAATAATTTTTTATGAAACACAAGGCCCCATCCAATCTTTGATATAAACACAACTGCTACTTGCTTGTTATCTAACGAGAATAAGATCAGTCGAGTAGATTGGCCAATGAACAGAAATTACTCTGACTGTTCACTTCGATTGACGGTCAGACAGAAAGTAATTCATTCTTAGCTTATAATTATTTGCAATGCTGTTTTGAATTTTGACAATGGCGGAGGAGACGGTGAATTCAATAGGCGATTTTAAAATCAAGGATGTGAATTTTGTCAAGGTTTAGTTAAGCCAAGCAGGAAAATTAAGAAACACTTTTGAAGTATTACTGGGAGACTGTTTATAATATACTTTTGATATTTTAAAGACGAGTAAAATTGGGATTTGAACAACGTCTTTGACGTGGGGGGATTTGATCATTGAAAATCTTAAAATTCAAATCCCCGGGTGTGTATCTGGGAGACGGCATGTTACACCTTCGAATTGATCGGTGCAGAACGCCTAAAAAATCTGCAAACTACTACAAAGATAACTGACCAATTAATCTATGATCGTGGGCGCAGAGTAAACAAAATAACATGAATATTAAAGGTTGTTCATATGATGAGGGATACAAAACAACTAAACAAATAAATTTCATGGCTCAACAAATGACAGCCAGCAAGATCGTGAGCGCGCAATGCATTACACTGACTCCGCTTTAATAATGAAGAACGTAATAAAATAGGTACGCAATGCGTACATGCGTCTACTTCGTAGTTCATCAGAAATGATCGAAACAGCTAAATGAAATATAGTATTCTATTCAGTAACGCTCGCCTCATCTGCTCAGTTGATATAAGGTATGGGGAAAATATTGATTCAACTGACCAGACTAAGTGGCAGCGGTCGGTTGTCCGAAGCGCACGAATTTTTGGGTGGATTGTCCCGAACAAAAGAATGGACGGTTTTGTTTTGTTTTGTGCAATTGTTTCAGTGTTTGTTGAATTGGTTGAACGAAGGGTGGGTCGTTTTTCTACTTTTAATTCCTCTCAAGGAGCTTGGCGCTGAAAGACCCTTAAACTTGGTATTTCACTGGTTTTATACCCAGTCTATGTTACGTCATCCCTGAACGTGCATAATAAAAGCGTTCTTGTACTTATTTATTCTTCGCATCTCATTACGAGTGTTACGAATAGCACAAACATTGCAGTATCATTAACCAATTAAGCCTCAGGAGTGATAATATCAATGGTTAACCAAGTATAAAAGTGATGAGAATAAAGGAAATGATCACCAAAAAAACCTGACATGTTTATTTTAAAACAACTTCTCCAGACTATATAAGTGGTCAGAGCACTGCACTAGCATCGCATGAGGGTCGCGGGTTCGATTCCAGCCGGAAGGCCTCTAAGTTGCATTATATATATATATACATATATATATATATATTATATATATATATATATATATATATATATATATATATATATATATATATATATATATATATATATATATACGCTCTATGACCTTTAGGCCATATTGAGCGCTCTACAGGATGAACCATTGTCGCTTACGCATTGTGCGCACGCTCACTGCTTGCAGTTGAGCGCTCTGGCATGATTCTTGATGTCCCACATTTTGTGTGCATCAAGGGTGACTGTAAATAGCAGTCATCTTCATCCTGCTCATCAGCACTACACTGATGAGGCCCAAAAGGCCGAAACGGTACCGTCTGTAGTTATATATATATATATATATATATATGTTGAATTTAAAAAAGAACAGGCAGACCAAAACGATGATGCTCCTAGCAGAAGGATCCACAAACATGGATACAAGTTATGCTCTTGGATGATATTATATATGAATTGAAGAAAATGACAAAGAGCAAGAAAACTTCTCACCAGTCCAGATAAATGTTTAATAAAATATTTCGAACATTCGTTCTTCTTCAGTTAAAATATAAGTATAATATATGGCACAAAGTGCCCTATATATACATAATATACAATAAAAATTTACATAAATTTACTTTAAAATGATCCTAGTAATAATTAACATGACATGTATTTAATGCGTTTCTTTGAACGGTATTCGCATCTTTTGTTTAACCCTAACGGCTGTAAAGTACGCAATTGTGCTGTCCAATAAGCCTCTCTGGCTAATAGAAGTTCCTCAACATTGTCTTTATTTAAAATAGCTTCAATTACTATAAACTCAAAATCCCCTAAGACATGAGGAGTTTTATTAAAATGTGTGGCAACCTCACAGGTATTTTTACCGGTAACCATTGCCGATTTATGATTGCGAAATCGAACTTTAAACTGGTTATTAGTGGATCCCACATACTGCAATTTGCATTTCTTACAAGAAACTAAATATATCACCCCAGAGGAAGTACAAGAAAGCGCCTGCTTCATCTTATAAAAGCGGCCTGTGGCATAACTAGTAAAATTTTCAGCTTCTGCCAAATAATTTTTACATAGGTCACATTTCTTTATACATTTAAAACATCCTAACTTAACCGAGTTATCTCCAGTATCGTAGGCCTTTTTCCTAAACTTAGAAGGCGCTAATATATCCTTCAAATTCTTCGTTCTCCTATAAGCAGGTATGATGGACTTAGGCGGAAATATATCTCTTAACAACGGCGACGATTCTAACAAATCGTCGCCGTCTCCAAAATGGTTATGTGGTCACTGATATTTATGCCAAACCCACCGACAGTCATTTATATTTGCCATTTTCGAGCTCGCATCCTTACCATTGCAAGAAGGCCATCCCTTATGGAGTTGCCTTGAGAATTAAGCGGAATTGTTCTACCAATGAATATTTGGAGAAAGCTTGCATTGAGTACAAATCGTATTTAAAACAGCAAAATTATGATAATGAATTGGTAGATAAACAATTTGAAAAGGCCATGCGGAAAGATAGGACTGAAATTTTGAAACCCAAGAGGAAGCGCAAGAGACGCACGTTTCCGTTAGTATTAGATTATAACCCCAGACTTCCAGACATCGGCAAAATTATTAAGAGAAACGTGAATTTGTTAGAATCGTCGCCGTTGTTAAGAGATATATTTCCGCCTAAGTCCATCATACCTGCTTATAGGAGAACGAAGAATTTGAAGGATATATTAGCGCCTTCTAAGTTTAGGAAAAAGGCCTACGATACTGGAGATAACTCGGTTAAGTTAGGATGTTTTAAATGTATAAAGAAATGTGACCTATGTAAAAATTATTTGGCAGAAGCTGAAAATTTTACTAGTTATGCCACAGGCCGCTTTTATAAGATGAAGCAGGCGCTTTCTTGTACTTCCTCTGGGGTGATATATTTAGTTTCTTGTAAGAAATGCAAATTGCAGTATGTGGGATCCACTAATAACCAGTTTAAAGTTCGATTTCGCAATCATAAATCGGCAATGGTTACCGGTAAAAATACCTGTGAGGTTGCCACACATTTTAATAAAACTCCTCATGTCTTAGGGGATTTTGAGTTTATAGTAATTGAAGCTATTTTAAATAAAGACAATGTTGAGGAACTTCTATTAGCCAGAGAGGCTTATTGGACAGCACAATTGCGTACTTTACAGCCGTTAGGGTTAAACAAAAGATGCGAATACCGTTCAAAGAAACGCATTAAATACATGTCATGTTAATTATTACTAGGATCATTTTTAAGTAAATTTATGTAAATTTTTATTGTATATTATGTATATATAGGGCACTTTGTGCCATATATTATACTTATATTTTAACTGAAGAAGAACGAATGTTCGAAATATTTTATTAAACATTTATCTGGACTGGTGAGAAGTTTTCTTGCTCTTTGTCATTTTCTTCAATTCATATATAATATATATATATATATATATATATAACTACAGACGGTACCGTTTCGGCCTTTTGGGCCTCATCAGTGTAGTGCTGATGAGCAGGATGAAGGTAACTGCTATTTACAGTCACCCTTGATGCCACACAAATGTGGGACATCAAAAACCATGCCAGAGTGCTCAAACTGCAAGCAGTGAGCTTGCGCACAATGCATAAGCGACAATGGTTTTCATCCTGTTAGAGTGTTCAATATGACCTAAAGGTCATAGAGCGATATATATATATATTGAAGCCATATGGTGATAGCCGGTAGGGCACATTTGTATACTTCCGTATATATATATATATATATATACATATATATATATATATATATATATATATATATATATATATATATATATATATATATATTATATATATATATATATATATATATATATATATATATATATATATATATATATATATATATACGGTATATATATATATATATATATATATATATATATATATATATATATATATATATATATATATATATATATATATATATATATATATATATATATATATATATATATATATATATATATTATATATATATGCATGTATGTATGTATGTATAATAATAATAAAAGACGTATTAGGAGCATTATACAATAGTCTCAATGCTCTTACAACAATATATTCTTAATTTTACTGATAAAACTTATTACAGTTTCATTATAAGATAAAGCCTACTATTACCACTATGAACAAAAAACTATTAATTTTAAAAAAGAAAAGTCTGAAGTGCTGACTGTATATGTTTTACCTATGCAGGACTCCACTGAAAATATGCACTTTTGTGAGTGGACTGAATAAATATTGTTACTACTATCGTCCACTGAACTCTTTATGTACGTTTACGTACGGGTAAAGAAATCTAAACTGCGAGTGAAAAATCTAAACTGGGAATAGATATATTCTTATTGCTACCCCGCTCCTCAGCTAGGCGGGAGTTCGCATTATTGTTATTTAGAGTTAGCCAATCAGATGTCTTAAATTAGACGTCCCATGGAAAGTGATCCCCAAACACATTTCTGCTTGCGCAATAATCCAATTTGTGACACCCAATCGTTCTTAGACGTCTCGTTTAACACTAATCGTCTAAATGAGTGCGTTATATTTGGTTAGCGAGGCGGAGAAAAGAGCCTGGAGAAAAATAGCCGGGAGAAGACAGCAAACCAAATTTAATACTCGGGCCTCCCACAAGTGGTTTTCTATTTCCCACATTTTTAAGGATAATAATGAGAAGCATTTTCGGAGCCGATTTCATAAATAAAGCTGAGCTACTCAATTTCTGGGAAGTAATGCATCTTATTTGTCCGTTTGCAGGTGGCTGCGTGTTTCAGGTTACATGACGCGCTGTACAAAGTCTTTTCGCCTGGCTGATATTTCTTCAAAAACATTCCATCACTTCGAATTAAAATGGCACAAAATTATAATACCATGCAACGTCAAAATACGTTTAATCAAGTTTTATTGTTTCACTATTTTCTAAATGAAACAAGAATACGAAAGAGGAAACGAAAAGATGAAGACAAATAATAAATAATGTCAGAGAATTATCCAGGTAACATGGATAATACAGGTTATGAAGAGAAAACTTGGTCGCATACAGTGCACTATCCACAAGGAATTGCGGCATTAATAAAAGGCCTATATTCTACAATCTCTAAATTATACTTAATTGGATTTTGGAAGAGTTATTATTGAAGGGAAATTGTCAAACACCACGTTTACATGTTGACCAATCCGCCATTTTCCCAAAATTTCAATTTTCAAGTACTTTCAGACGGGGGGAGGACCATTTTATGCGATCGTTTCATGCTCAAGAGCAATAGATATGAACCGGTTTCTCCAACGTCGATTAGCTTGTTTGTGTTAAAAAATAATCACGAATATTTTGTCCATTAAACTTAAAATTCCCTCCACAAAACGACGAGAGTGATGTGCAACAGACAACCTGGAAAAACGCCGGGTTGTATTACTTCAATTTATTGTATGGCTCATAGCTAGAAATCGAGGACATGAGCCACGAAATTCGGCCTTTATATCGGCCGGAGTATTCGTCAACTTTACACAATATAATATAGTGTGTCAAATGCGAGAAATGGCCATTAGCCACGTGAACTGGGCCGAGGTCTCAAAAACGGCCCGCAGGCCGAGGGACGTTTTTGAGACGAATGTGGGGTTCCTGGCCCGCTTCGTTCGCCCCTTGCATAGAGTTAGGACCTCCCTCAACTAGGAACTCCAGATCGATATATTGATACGACATGCATGTGACACTTTTATATCGAGTGGTTCGAATTGAAGTGTTTTTGTCAGCTGCTTCCTTGCAGGAAGTGTTTAATGTCGCGATAATGGTTGACTCAGCAGTTATACCCTATTTAACAATTAGACAACGAGCCCGCGTTTTCTATGAGCAGATAGTCAACGAGGCGGAGCCGAGTTGACTATCGCTCATAGAAAACAAGGGCGAGTTGTCTAATTGTTTTAGTATAAATTTACAAGTTTCTAACCCAAGAAATAACTTTTATTTCAAATTTTTCATGAAGAAAAGGAAATATTCTTTCGAAATCACGCGACTTTTACCGCAGAGGTTTATATCAGCGGATAGTAAATCCTGCGTTAGCCAATGAAAATTGAGGATTTGTGATAGAAACTTGTCAATTTATACTAATGCATCATAGTTCTAACTAAATAGCCCGATCATAGTTCTAGCTAAAATAGCCCGAGTTCATGACTATCGGGCTACTTGTTAGTGTTAAGATTTGCATTGTTGGCTTCCGAAGCCGACACTAAGCCGACAGTGACGTACTGGGTCCACAGAGTCATCCCAGACGTTGGGCGATACTTTCACGTGTTATGTAATGCCCAAACTTGTTCCCAGGCATTTCCCACGCAAGAGAATGAGTACAGAATACTAGTTGCCATCTATGAAATCAGGACATGACGTCATTTTGTTCTTCATTTTTTCTTTCTTTTTAGGGTTCGGATTATTTTTTGGTTATAGTATGTGTTAGTATTCGGCATTTGTTGATCAAAGCCGGACAAATTCCGAACGAATAATTAAAATGCGAAGGCGAGTATTTATTTTGCATGCATTGCTCAAGCTTGTCAGTCGCTTGACCGGTTTGATGTACTAAATCCGCTCCTGCGTTTCGTAAATGAGAAAGAAGTATGCCTTTCGATCGTACCTGTGTTCGTCTTGACACTGCAGCGGGTATATTGTGAAAATGTTGACCAAGTCCTTTGGGAAAACTACGTTGATAGAAATTATTGCATGTTTCCTTGGTTTAAAAGTTTATATTCATTACGGATTTCCCTGGGATTGGCTGGTCACATGACACCCAGAATTTCTGGGTGTTTTGATATGATAATTTATGATAATTTAGGTTATTTGTCTTTGTCTACTCTGTTATATATAAATATGCAACGCTCTGTAGTCTTGTTCATGTAAAGCATTCATCCTAAAACCAACTAATTCATAATACATCCATGATTATCTCGTATAAATATCATGGACGAACAAGTATATATCAAATGCAGTTCTTGACAATTAACCAAAGCTCTTATATTTCGTATTTGTAGTAAATGTTAAAGGCGAGGAAATTTCGTAACATGTGGATTTAGATGAATAAATTATACTCTAGCTGAATTAATCGAGTTTTAGAACTGGCCAATAAGATTATGGAATCGACCAGCCGATCCCAGGGCCATTTTCGCCGACCTTCAACCGTGGAGGCAAAATGCCCTGGGTACGAGGTTGAAAGTGCACGAAAATTATAATACTTGCCGCAGCATCATGTAAATCCCATTATGAACACACAGATCCTAATTTGTCCCCTAGATCCCATGGGAAGTGATGCTGATAGAAAATTACAGTAACCACTATACACTATACTGGTTGCTCTTGCTTTCTTTCAGTTGTTTCTCTCTGATAGTCACCTGTAAATTTCAGTTGGACTATTGTATAATGCTCCTAATACGTCTATTATTATTATTATTAATGTATTTTAACGTTTAAATTGAATTGATATATTTTTAAGATCGATAACACTGAAGATTTTAAAGGTTAGAACTCACGAGGCGACAAATCGCTGGGGCATGAGGAAAAGGAAAATAAAATAACGTTCTTTGATTAGTTTATTTTAATTTTGTCGCAGACACTAGTTGCTGTTTATACGATGGGACATGTTGCAGGGATAAAATGTTGTCCCAGTGACAAGATTTCGCATGGTGCATACGACGGGATTTGTCCCTGCAACATGTCCCCGCGACACGTCAGCGCGATTTGTCGCCTCGTGTGTCCCAATCTTAAAGGAAAAATTCATTTCTACTCGAGAAATAACGACTTAAAGCGCGGAAAATGTAACACGTCAGACAGTCAGTGCAGAAATTACGTCTCGTGTTTCATTTAGTTTCAACGTCGTAAAGTGTCCATGGATATGGCCTGACTGCAGGTTGGATTAGAATCTTGTATTTGCGACGAAATAACAATATGCTTTTCTAAATTTCTCCTTTCTCAGCGCGTATAGACAATGAGGATGAGAAAAGAGTTGCTCAATTCTGCTGCTCAATATATAGCCAACTGCACGAGAATCAATGATTGAACGTTCAGATGCAAGACTAAAATACAAGATTGGTACTCATAACTGTAAAAACACCATTAACAATGTCCAAACTAGTTGTTGAGAAAGCCTTCTCAGCGATCCATGTCGTTTTGTGTCTTCTCTTGAGGTATCATGGCAGATACTCTGACGTCGTAGCTTCATCGCAATTGTAAGATAAAATGTAACCGATTACGAAATGCACGTGCGTTGCCTATACGTTGCCTATCCGTGTTCGAGAATGAGCGAATGTAGGGACTGGAAAACAGCTAACAGGGTCAAATCCCCCTCCCACCACTGTGAGTTTTACTTACATCAAATGCCCACCTCTCGGGAACATTAACAGCTGGGAGTTTACGACAACATAAAACATAATATTCTAAACGCCATTACCATTATAGATTTATAGACCATTTCCAAGATATGTTTTTAGATACTTTTGAAGCTACAGGGTAAATCGCTTAACTAAAACTGGGTGCCGTCGTCCACAGAAAACGAAAATGCTGTGAATGACTTCTAATTCTCTTGGGATTAATAATAAAACTTAGCTTTGATGGATGAAAAATTGCATTATTAAGATACGACGTCCTCGCTGCTCGCATCGTGTTTTCGTAAACTCCCGAACGTCAAATGCCCAACGTATGCCCGCAGGGGATGTTACACCCTCAAATTGATCCGTGCATTAGAGATACATTGCTCATTTGCTGGGTTGTTTTCTCGATCGTTTCCTCTGGTTACCTGTTTTCAAACTTGTGTATTGTATATGAAACTTTCCAAACATTTGCATTTAAAAACAAATTACACTGTGGAATTTTATCAAAGGTTTATGACAATTGTCGATTGTTTTGTTGTATTCCTATATGGAATAAAAGATGGGTCACACCATGAGCTTCATTCAGGAGTTACGAGAGTTCCGATCTTCTGTATGTTATTAAAAATATAAAATGGTTTTCCATGTTTATCACTGGTATAAAAAACACGCGAGATTTTGTAAGACTTGAGAAAAGCGTAACAAAAACACAAGCCGTAATCACAAGTCTTTTTTAAACCGAGCATATAAACATAAAAAAAGTATTTTATATTTCTTTTATAAAAGAATAAGCAGACTTGATAAAAGGGCGGGAAAATTCTGTATTTATATTCTTATCTAAACACGGCTATAATGGCCAATCAGAACTCGCGTAAGAGGTAACTTATTTTATAAACGCATATTAAAAGTTATATGTTAGGTAGTTGCAGCTTAAAGTTAGTAAAATTGTAAAGGTTTTGCTGCGCAAGCTGTGTTAAGTTCTCAATGCTCAGAAAAAACTCTGAGCTCCAGACAGAACTCGAACCCGCAACCTTCTGAATGCTAGACAGACACTCTAACCAGTCTAGAACTCAAATGGCAGGGCAAGGTTAATTACGACCGTAATTAACCTTGCCCTGTCAACTGAGTTCTAGTGGCTTAATTGTTAGACCCGCAATCTTCTTAATGCTATTCAGACGCTTCGAGTCCTGTCTGGAGCTTAGCATTTTTCTGAGTATTGACAACTTAACACAGCCTGCACAGTAAAACATTTACAACTTTATATTAAAAGTCGCCATGTTGCTATGGCAACACCGATAAGACCTAAACAGCGTTAAAATAACATTTACCTATTTAAGGATTATTACTAAACCAAAAAATGGCAGTTGTTATAGTCTCGATATTTTTAAAGTAGTATTTGTTTTAAAACATTTGCAACAAGGAAAACTGTAGGGGGGCACCTTAAAGAAGTCGCGCGCTGTCAGTGCTCTGTTCTCAGCTGATCTAGATATGTTACCAATACAAAAAAGACGGAACGAGTGTTGCTTTTCAACTTGAATCATTTTTATTTTATTTAATCAATATTTCCTAACATTTGCTTTGATTCACAATGAACTTGCTTAACATAATTATCAACCTTGACAGTTGTTACATCAGAAATCTTACGCGAATAAAGCACTTTCTGATACTACGATGCATTAAAGGGACACTCCGGCCCAAATACAAATGTAGTTCATATGAAAGATCTTACTGACTTTAGATTATTTCCAAAGTTTCAGCATTCCTATCAATTTAGTTAAGAAGATGTGGCTAGTTGAAGTTGGAGAGTTTGTCCAATTTCGACGCCATTTTGTTTCTCAAATATGACGTCACTGAGTGACGTGATCTCGTATTATGCCTAAGAAGCTCCTCTACTTTCCTGCATGATGAACTAAATAGTTTATTTCGACTAATTTTCGTCCAAAGACCATTCACAATAACTATCACTATGTGATCGCCATCAAAACAACTCCACTGACGATAAAGAATCACTCAATGACGTCATATTTTCAAAACCAATATGGCGTCAGAATCCACAAATTTTCAACTTCAACTAGCAATATCTTCTCAACTAAATTGATAGGAATGCTGAAACTTTGGAAATAAACTAAAGTCAGTAAGATCTTTCATATGAACTGCATTTGTATTTGGGCCGGAGTGTCCCTTTAAGTTTTTAATCTATTCAGGATAAGTTTATTATATACTGTGTTGTGGTTTTATGAGCTTGGCATGGCTAACGTAAGTAAAACACTTCAACTTCGGATGGAGAGAAGTTGCGAGTTCCAGCCAAAAGAGCTCGGGTGTTGCTGTTGCTGTAACTGTAGCCAGAGGGAGGTTGGTATGTGTAACCAAAATGTACGGTGTAGGAGTTGGTATTTGAGTTAGCGTTGTTTGATATGTGCAAGTCATGACCTCCAAAGGTTGGACCGTAACCATTGTTGCTGTAAATGGCATTACCAGGGTTTTGATACACTGGAGCTTTAAATGGCTGTAGGTTGTCCTTATTTTTGAGGGAAAAAATAAACGAGTTATAGCTTGTTCTATAACTACTCGATCCTAGAAAAATAAAAAGGTATGAAAAAGAAATGCTTAGTATGATTGAATCAAATAAAACTTTCGTTATACCAAGCCATTAATGTCATTAACCATGAATGGTTGCTTTCTGACTTGTTAATAACGAAATAAATAAATACGCATTTAACCACTAGTGCTTTTACAGTATAGTAACCTAGAATTTGCAAGTTTAATTAGAAAACAAATATGTTGTCTCGGCATTATGATATGCGCTCATAAGTTTTTGGATACCCTGTTTTTCACGAGCTGATTGTGTAGTTTAGTTTTAGCATAAAGATAATCATAAGCACAAGAAACGCATAATTTAAATTTAAATTTAAAAAATTTAATATAATTAAAATAATTTTAAAATAATTTAAAAAAATACATAATGGTTTCCGTGTTTGGATACTGTGATCCAAACACGCGGGAAGTTGCGAGATTGGAGAAAAGCGTAAAAAACAGTGGTAAAAAACACGTGTATTGACCAATAAGAGGCTGCGTAGCATACATGCAGAGCTACAGTACATGGTGTATAGCTTGATTAATTTATTGAATTTTCTCAGTCTGTATATTCATGAACAGCACAAAAAAACACAATTATATCACAAAACTATAGTACTTGATGCGCAGTCCCAATTGGCTATATGATAGCATCGATGCGAGTGGACATTCGTTTATATTATATGTCTGATGAGTTAATCTTTGAGATTGTTTTTCCAAATGTTCTTTATCTTTTTACAATTCAACTAGAGCTAAATGAAAGGGGGATGTTGAGAAGCGTTTGATCACCAATGTTTCCAGGATATTCGAGTTCGTCAATTGGATATAGTACACCTTAATAACGCACTTGACGAACTGGTGGGCTTGTGCACGTTAAATTCCTTAACTCCTCACCCGAAAAAGTGTGAAGCAATGATAATGTATAGAGGAAATTAATATATTGGTCCTCTTTGCATTACTATACTTGGATCACTTAAAATAAAGTGGTTGACTTACTCAAGATTGTTAGGAATTATACGATTGATAATAAAGTTACGTGAACTAAACACGTACAGGGGTCAAAAAATGTTTTGCCAACAAATTAAACTTGATAAAATGTTGCAAATTTCTACCCAGACAAATGCTTCTAGATCTGTATTTTAAGATTATTTTACCTTCTGTAACATATGCAATGGTAATATGTACTTAACTCTTTCTTGTCCGGCTGAAAAACATCCAAAATTGAACTACCTCTTTGTTCTATTGATATCTCGGGAAATATCCATAACTGTTGCGAAACCTATACCTTTTCTGAAAGCCCAATAAACCGGCTATTAGCAATGCTTTTGAATTTTCCGAACAAGACACATCATGATAATATAAATTAGCATTAATTATCTGATAAATCAGGTTGAAAAACTTCTATTTTTCTAGAAAATGCCATCTTGAACGCCCGCGTAGCATCATGAAAATTCAAAATGCCACCAATCTCAGAGTTGTTTATGAAATCAAATCAAACTTGGCATGTGAGTGGATCACATGTGCCTGGCGCTTGTCGAATTTCATTTTTTAATCTTGCGTTACCGTATGCCGTGTTTTTCGATTGACGACTTCGGGGGTCTTCTATGATCCCTTTTGACTGGGCCGGACAGGAAAGAGTTAATCATAAACACACCACCCCACAAGCGACAAGCTTTAACCCTTATCGTCTTTAAATAAAAAAAATATTATTATTATTATTCTATTTATTATTGAAAATCATGGTTATTTCACTAAAGCAAATCAGTTTAGCTTAATGTGCTGATGCGTTCGTCAGGTATGAAAATATAATTGTTTCTGCCATTTTTCTGACTTTGTTTTAGACACTTCCCGAATAGCGCTTTTGCGAGATGACGTCAAGCTGTTGTTATTTTCAACTTTGAAAATCATTTTGGTGTCAAGAGAAAATATAACGCGTTATGGCGTTGTGGTGAAAACAGAAAAATTACATCATCTCTCAAATGCACAGTTTGCTTCAATGGCATAGACAATGGCTTGAAATCGAAATTGTATAAAAGATGACAGTAAAGACATTACGGTCTTATTGCCAACCTCGACTTGGAGCATTGTTTCATGGGCAGTGAAGGAAATTCGGGAAATGCCTATTGCTCTCCTCACGCGAGACCATCATGAGGCTTTTTACTGCATGCATATACAGTACATAATTATTAGCTATTCTACTAGTTGAGTTATATTTTGTAGAATGTCTAATTTTCAAGAGGATGTGAGCTTAGAAAGTGAAACGTAAAGTGAAATGAAAACTAAGTGAAAGGCCTTCACTCGAAACCTTAGACCTCCTACACACTATATTAATTCGGCAGAACACGACATTTTTGGCGAGTACTGCGACAAACGACTTTTTTGGCAAGTACTGCGACAAACGACATTTTTGGTGAGTACTGCGACAAATGAGAACGAAAATAATGGGGACTTGTTGAGTTTCCCAGCAAGAGTCTTAAAATAAATATCGCGTTCGATGGTTTGGCAGATAATACATGGGCAGGCATTTTACTCGTTTCTAGCAAAATACATTCGAAACTTACGTGCTGTGCTAATAAATAAAATAAAATGTTGTTTTGATTAATATCTCATATCTATATTTAATATCTAAATATCTCAAGAATGACATGGGATATGAAAGAGCTCTAAATTACCATTCCTAACATTTTTCGGAGTTTATTTAAATAAGATAAACTTAATTTCCATTTCATAGGCACTTTAATCAAATTGATCATTCAGTTTTCTTTTGGGAATTTTGTATTTCCATAATAAGGAAAATACCAGCATTTAGTTCATTTGGTTTTTTATTGAAATTAAGAAAATCGTTTGCTGGAGCTGTGTATAAGGGCAACCCTCTCTAAATTTCACGTTGTGCGAATAAAAACGTTTCTTTAAAGCTATGAATTTTTCCAACAATGCTGTCTGTTACGTGATATGATGCGTGATATGGTGGAAACACTTTTAAACATAACTATAAAAAGTATAAATATCGGGGTACCTCCCCATGATACATCTGTATATGCACCAAAGACGTAGTCTCCAACGCGTACAATGGTGACTGTGGGACTTTTGTAATCACATCTTGAGTGGAAGTTATACGATTGCCAGCCATCTCTAGTCGCCCTGTAACAAGTCAGCCAAGGATACTTTACTGGAAGCCACATCTGCAGCTGTGATAGATAGTTTTGTCCCTTTTTCAAGATGACTGAGAGGTGGAGCTCATCTAAAAATATGATTAAGGTCATATAAACTAACTTTTTTAACTCTATAAGAATCATTTAAAAAATGAAAAATATTTGGTGCAGGACAATAAAATGAGTTCACTTAAATTAGTTACTATCCTATGGAATAGAAACAACTTCATTCATTCTCTTGAATTATATTCAATTGTTCTCATCGTTCTGCGCTTTCGTCATTTTTCAATAGAATTCAAAAGAATGATATTGAGCCTTTGCATGCCTAATAATCATCAGTGCTAATAATGCATTGTGGTGTTTATGCAATTGGTCTATTAATGTGAGATTTCTGCGACAAGGATTTTATGCAGGATTGAAACCACAAACAATTAGTATGAACTTAATGTAATGCTCTTTTCGTAAACGAAAAAATCTCAGTGACAAGACGTGTCTATGTAAAAGAATATTTTTGAGAAAGGAATATAAAAATAACATGCCTCCTGACAGATAGTTTCCTAAAGTTTGGTTAACATTTACAAGTTGTTTTTCAAGTCGATCAATAATTGAGCTGAACGAGGATATCTTGTCCGCTAAAGTTGTATTTTGATTTCCAAGTTGTTTCTCAAGTCTTTGATGAAGATGTGCAAACTTCGTATCCAAGCTGTTCATCATCTTCAAGAGAACAAAGAAAATATTATAACGAAAAAATATTAAATAATTATATATTATATATTTAAAGGTGCCGTCCAGTATTGCGTATTTATATTTCATGTTTGAGATTTACCGCCTAATTATTAATATATTACTAATAATTATATATCAATCAATGTGGTCTGTTCTTGTGGAGGGCAACTTCTTTGTCGGTCTTCAAGTCCAGTTGTTCTATCGATTACGGCCCGCCATCCCTTGAACTTTTCATATTTTTTTGTATTTAATGATCTTTATACTGCACGGTTACCTAATTACTTTAGGGATTTGGAAATAAAATTTATTTTTCTATTGGTTTAGTGATCGACTGAGTATTGAAATTTGGTTTGCAAATACAAGTATAAGTAAGACTTTCTTTCGTCAGAAGTGATATGGCTGATAGCCGCTTTCATTTGTGAGTGATAAACAAGTTGCCGAAGCAAGGAGTAACAGCTGAGTACCTGCAGTGAATACCACAAGACATAGTTTGTGGAGTAGGAACGTATACAAGCATTGAAATAAAAAATATTTATATGGAAATCACTTAGTTCTTAGACGCATGCGCAAACAGAAATCCTTATCCCATAACTTTTGGAGCGTTAAATAGTGCTAGGAGAGTAAAGGCGGATTTCCATTCAGTGCTTTGCGTGATCGACTTTATTTCATCGCTTTCTTTTGAATTGTGAGCTCTCGACCGGATCCGTTCCAGTTGAGGGCTCACAATTTAAAAGAAAGTGATCGAATAAAGTCGATCGCGCGATCAAAAGTACTGAATGGAAATCCGCCTTTAGACCTTGTCTATAGTAGTGCCAACCTGCGAACATCGTCCCCGCTGGATTATGGATGATTAGAACAAATCGTCCCTCATCTAGTATTCATCAGGGACGATTAGTTCTGACAGAGCCGAGGGATATACAGTACGACGTTAATTGTCCCTCTCGAAACAAAAGATTTGGAGGAGGTTATACTGTGCGAATATTTAAATTAATTAAGCAATGTTTTGTCCATAATTATTGGTAACAAATTTGTTTATCTTTACTTTACCTTCTTTTCCTGAGCTATCACCTTCCAGGTTTTATTTGATCTTACATAAAGTTCTTTGCTGTCCTTTCGGTAAGTAATTAGACCAGGTACAGCAGGAACCTTTTTAGCAATATTTGCATCAGGAACAACCACGATCTGAAATATTTACAGTGGTTTAAGATTTTACGTCTGAACATATCCAGTAAAGCTAATTTTTGATGCTTTTAACGAAATTTTAATGAAAATGAAAATAAATGTTTATTATTTAAAATCTTGTAATGCAGAAAATTAAACCGACAACTAAGACTAATAATGATAATAATGATAATAGTGCAAGATAATAGTGATAATAGTGGCATAGTGCAAGATGATAGTGATAATAATAATGATAATAGTGATAATAGTGCAAGATAATAGTGATAATAGTGCAAGATAATAATGATAATAGTGGCATAGTGCAAGATGATAATAATAATGATAATAGTGATAATAGTATGTAAAAGACAATAAAACTTCTTCAAAATGTCTGAAAAAGTATATAAAGTAAATTTCTTTCTTTTTAGACACAATGTGAACGAAAACTAACAGTCAATTCTTTCAATCGAGTGTGTTTTCGAAGAGCACGTAATTCGTTGATTTCCGAGCTATTCTGCAAATCTGATTGGCTATTCGGGAATGTTTTGTTAAAGTAAATGAACAAGAAATCAGGTATTTAGTTGATAAAACAACACGATAAAATACCTAAAATTTTACCACGTATGTTTATATTATAAAACAATTATATCATTCGCTCTCGTCGTATATGAGCTCTTAATATTATACCCTCACATATAATCATCCAATTGGCGCATCACGTACGTGCCAACCCAATATTTTATGATGTAGGACAGCAACATATTGGACAGCAACCTTTTGACTGTTTACGTACGAAGAAACATCTTTGTGTTAAGATATTTTGTTCGATATAATAAAACACCTATTGGATTTATAGAAATATATCTAATGTGTCTATTATATCTTATGACTATATATATAAAGTGTGCGAATCAATTAAAAACACACCCCTTCATTCAAAAGAGCTTCATTTTGCGCACAACGACCCTACAAAGAGAAAATAATATGAATGTTTGCTGATAAAATGCGCGAAAGAAAATGAAAGCTCGATCCTATAGGTTAAAAAATAGTTATAAATCACAGGAGCGGCGTCGCTCTCAAAGAAGGGCCTGGGAAATACTGAATCGCAATTAGGGCCCATTTAAACAAAACTAATTTTGTTGAAAACTAATTTTTAGTATACAAGACTAATTCTGGTTTCATGACTTTCTATGAGTTAAGTTCAAAATATCAGTCACTGGTTTTGACCTTTAGTTTAATTTTCAGACTTCACACTCCAAGATATTTGCGTTATCTATTCTTAGCGGGGTCTTACTAGAAAGATTTCAAATTTTGAGGTACAGTATCTATAGATTGCAATACTGAGAATTCACGCGATTAAAATTCGCGTGACTGTTGCGTAGAAAAGATATTGCTAACAATATAATGACAAGTTTAGCTTTTACAGAACTTTTCTATCAGTATATATGATTTTAAGGGCCCATAATACCTTGGGGCCCCTGACAAAACACTTCGTCAATAGATTATTCACAATCTTTCAACCATTGCTGCATCAAGATATTTAAATTTATTCATGTAATCATAAACAAACACAAATATTATACTTATATAGTTACACTAGTACGACTGTCAGTAATCATGTTAAAGTTTCCCAATTAACGTGTAACTTACTTCTTGTGAGTTCACATTTCCTCCAACTAATTTATACCAAACGACATCACCATTAGCTTTCGTTACTTTATACTCCATGCATTTGTTCCAGACTCTCTTGGGCAGCGCTGACCTCACCCAAAACCAGGTGTAGACATTTTTTGTGACAGTTCCTCCATTGATAGGCTTGCAATCATAGGAACAATAATCGTCTTTGCCACCCACCGGTCCGTAACAACCACAACACTAATATAGAAATATGTGTTAGAACTGTAACGGAGATAAAACAATACGTTTTTCAAAGGAAATGGATGCAACATCCAGGTGCTTTGACTGATGCATTTTGAATTTTAAATTGGCAATATATCTCACGAAATATTAACTATAGTGGTCCTAAATTAACACAGAGTATACGCTTCGTCATGGTAAGAAATAGTACTACAAACTACAGACTGAATTAAAACCACTGACTCTATATATATATATATATATATATATCTGTACTGCGGGCTTTCCCAAAAAAGTGTCGTAAAAAGTGTCGTAAAAAGGATGGCGTCATCTGGCGTCTTATACCTTTAAATTGTAGCGGTGTTTAATACTGTATGTAACTGGAGTTTATATAATTGTATAATTGTACTCAGTCCAAGTTTTACAAGTGTTGAAGGCTTTTTGGAAAGTTTTCTGGTTTTCTGGAAAGAACAAAGGTTTTTTGTCGAGTTCGTTTTTGAAGAGGGAAAATGCCATACTTTGTTGGTTTTGGGTGAACTAACATGAGAACTAGGTCCCAAGGATAGTGCAAAGTTTTGTAGAACACTCGCTGACGCCAGCCTTTTAACACTTTTTGTGAGTCATCGGTAATGGGAGACCGCAGTCCAGTTATATATAGAGGTCAGTGGTTAAAACTAAGATATATGCATGAGAGAACTTTGCAGGGGCTTTGGAACGCTCTTTTGAAGCTCCTGGAACTTTGCTATGTCACAAAACTGAAGAAGAAAACGTCGTCAGTGGAAATACATAAGTACTTTTACTTAAGTATTTTTGGACAAATTGAAATTTTCTTATATATCTTTTTAATATTATATTCAGAACTGTAACGAATAATTGTTTAAATTGTTAGTGAATATCAGGTCAGCTTACGTGGCCGCTGTTACAGCCGACAAACGCTGTGCTGTTGCATTGTGCTCAATTCCTGAAACTTCACCAGCAACGCTATAACTGTAAAGAAAAACAATCGTGTCATGAAAGGTTATTTAATTATAAATTAGGTATATAACTTTATGAACTGATGAGGTTGTACTAAGTTATATACTACAACCTCGTAGAAATGAATTAGACAGCTATAATCTAATTGTTATGTATTTGCTAAGACTATTGTCTTTATTAGTTCAAGACTACAACAACCTGGACGATCAACTTCACACTTCTAATGATACTCCTGGGTTTAAACCATTTACTTTATAATTGTTTTTTTGTGAAAACTCGGCCTTATTGCGGTCCTCTCCGTTGGTCGCTGTCTATCAACGTTTGTATCTGATAACTGAGAACATTTGGCTAATTCTAATAATTAGGTAGTTTTAAGATTTCTTAGAAAATCATGCACCTAAGATCGTGTTTGTACACTTACCTGAAGGCTCCAGAGAAGTCCAATTGAATAAGATATTTATGATGATAAGCAAAGCCCAAAGGACATGGTTTTTGTAAACAAGAGTTCATCATAGACTGTATATAAATCGTCGAGAAAAGGAAATTAAGTTAATTGGATCGATGGAATTTCCAAAATTCATTACGGTATAGGTATTAAAGGAATTAATTAGAATAGTTATGTGTACTTTGATCTCCCCCCTTTTCCGTCACTTTTTCCCTTTTTTCCCCATCTGTGTACTTTTTCCTGTGTTTTCAGAGCCTGATACAAACACGAGGAATTGTTTGAGTGAACTCTAAAGCTGTTGTGTGAGCCTGAGACCAAAGGTCAACGGTTTACACAACTGCAGTTTGAGAGTTATACCAAACTCTCCATGCAAGTGTTTCAGTTGCATAAGGCTTTAATAAAAAATATATTATATGGCTGAGCTTGTTTTCTGGTCTGTATGCCAAATAACGCACGCTGATTGGGTACTGAGAGGTCCGGAATCTACGATATTTAATTAACACTTTTTCCGTATCGTTTGGCGGGAAAATTAGATTTGAATGAAAATAAAAGAGAGCTAGGCATCTTTATTGAAAATACCGAGCAATAAAATGTGCTGGAACATCATTATTTCTTAGCTTTTCAACTAAAAGCACGGAAAATTAATGCCTAACTGATGTAAAATTAAACGAAACATACCAGTGAAGAAGTAAGTAAACGGCAGCATCTGCAGAAGTTGAAGACGAAAACAGCGAAGAAAATTAACCAAAAGCCATATAATAAATACTTTATTAACCTAGTTTGCTCGATCTGTACTGCAAGAAAGTATTTGCGGTTTTATCGCACAAACCTCGCTTTTTCATATCGCTCGGGCTGTACGAAAACCTCAGGCAAATACTTTCCCGTACATACCTCACACTCGGTTAATAAGTCTTTAAAACTAAACTGGACAATAACAAATGGTCACATCATGCCGTATATGCAGAAAGCTAAGTGAAAAATAAGTGAAAAAGAACAATTTTATTTTTTTATCAAATTCTAAATTCTTTTTAGCATTCGCTGAGGAGAATCGAATCAATCTGAGTACGAATACGGTTGGTGACGTAATTATGCATGGTGTTTACATAACCTTATGCAAACACAGCATTTGACCAATCACAGCATGCGTAGGACACCACTTATTTTATAAATATCGTGCGGTTTCTTGGGTCCTTTGAATAAACTTATGCGGATCTCAATTGAACAATAAATTAACACAGATTGCATTTATTTTGTTGATTTTACATACCCAACCAAGCATGACTTTTTTTATGGTATCCGATGCCAAATTGCGAACAGCGAAAAGTTGTTGTCACAATCTCCTCTGTCTGAAGATCTTTAACATATGCAATATCTCCAATTCCTGGTGAGCCACGATCGCACCCTTTCTCTCCCATAATCATAAGATTCTTCAATGGACGCTTGTCGTTAAACGTGAAAGACCTATAGTTTTGAACAATTAATTCATAAGCCTGGGTTGTCATACACTAGCGATGAAAAAGTCGCAAGCAGATGACAAAAAAGTCTGCTTGACGTTATTATTAAGCTTATCATACACTGTTGGTTTTAATTGACGTATTTACTGGTTCTTCGTAAATGACAGAATCACAAGCATAGAAAAGACGAGCAAAAGGAAACAATATGCTGCCTTTCTAGCAATCCTATACTTTTCCTAATTTTCCTACTTTTTGTACTTTCCTACTTTTTATTAAAAATGACTTTTTCCCTTAAAATCCAACTTTTTGTTTCATGAAATTAGCTTCCTTTTGTCTTGGATACTCTTTCTCCTGGCTGGAGATAATAAATCATTCAATTCTATTTTTCAAGAAGCTCAATTAAGAGGCCACTTTTGTACATTTACTTTATGAAAAAATTCTTATGTGTTTTCCGACTTTATTCCTACTTTTCCTAAAATTTTATTCCTATTCTTAACATAAATTTGCCAGAAAGCCTTCAATATGATCCTTCTGACTTCGATTAAGTTCTGTCTAAATCAATGTAACAGTTTTCCTTTAAACGTTTAAATTTTTTTATGAAGAGGATATACAAAATATTACACATTTTATTTTACTATATAAGGGCGCACTTTCGTTGTAGCCACGCTCTGTTGCGCTGTCCCGCACCATGCAATTATTTGTATTTGTTCTTTTGTATTATATGGTGGAAGTTTTGTAAATACAAATAAATAAATAAAAATATAAGCAGGATGATTTTGTGAAAGTGAGAGTTATAAACCACTAGCCCAAATACAAGAATACGCCATGCGAAAAGAATTAAATAGGCAGAAAATATTTTTTTTGCCAAAACTTTTTAATTTCTCAATTTCTGATTTTGTAGAATTTAAGTATTTTAAAGTCAATGAAATACATACCAGTGTGATTGTGTCTTTGCGAAATTGCCTACTGTTAACATTTGAACTCTAAAGTCCAAAACTGGAGAATTTCCAAGCGCACTAGACCAATGAGGCAAGCCCAAAGGTTCAACTGGATAATCATTGGACGGAACAGACCACGTGATTGAATTATTTTTATGTCCAATAAGCATGAATCCTCCTCCGTCGGTTGTCATATCACACCAGACCTTGAAGGTGAGATAAACCTGATTAACACATATGGTACTGTAGATGTTGGCTTACTTTTAGTGTCGACTTTCAAATTGTACAAAGGTGTATTATAAAGAGAAGTTCCAGTAACTGCACAACCTAAAAGGTTGGTGTGCTGTCGAAATAGTGTGTAGGAGGTGTGTTTCGAGGGCCTTCTCTGGAAACATTAAACCTTCTCCACGATATTTCGGCAGCATACCAACCTTTTAGAGTGTTCGCTTTGTATTTATACACTGCCTACACGCATCACAAAACATTGATTATATATAACACACTTTATTATATATAACACCTGTAATAAAATATTTTCATCCAAAACAATTTTTTCTCATCCTAAACAATTTGTATATTCACTTTTCATAAATCACCAAGAAATATCAAATCCCTTCTAAGATCATCCTTAGCGCAACATGAAAATAAATATTATGATCTTATAGCTAATTACACCCTAACACTTTTATTCATTGATAATAACTACATACCTTTTTCGGTGTGTCACTGTCAAACTGCACCCAATAAAATCCATCTTTTGCTTCCATATCTTTGTCCAAGATGTCTGAACAATCGTAACCAGGGGTGAAAAATTCGCCAGTGAGAATAGAACCTTGAACAAGATGATTATATTCAATTTACACAAGCGCATGCAATACGTGTCTACTCTAATACAAACATGTGTCCATGGATTACCAATTACTTACAGAAACACCACGAGATGTAACAATTTAAAAGATACTTAACTTACCGTCGGTTGCTTCCCATTGATAAACACCGTCATTTTCAGAACAAATCAAAACCTTATCGTTATTTTTACGAACTTTGACCAAAATTTGTTCACCATGATTAGTTTTGTCACATTGACCAGGATCATCTCCATTAATAACTTTCAAATCGCCCTATTTACAGTAGCAAGACAAGACGGCTGGGATTATTAAATTCAAAGTTAACAAATATGTCAAATAAATAAGTTGATAACACAAACAAATAAGTTGATAACACTTTATAGATAATATAATTCAGAAAATATTTTTTTGAAGACTGACTGGTCTAACGTATCAGCGAGAAAGAAATATGTCCAAAATGCAATCATTATACTACTTCTGCTCACGCTGATTGACTCTTTCTTGGTAGACAAGATATTACTTATAAGATCACTCTCGGTATAAATAGGATCAATGTAACTTAACTGAATTATGAGTTACAGTGCATGTGTTGGGACTAATTCAACTGAAGGTGCTCACTTGATTAATTTTTGTTGAATTTCACAGCAAAAGTTACGCAGATTTTGTGTTCATAATGTTCCCCTTTTGATTATGATTATATTATTATTTTATTTTGACACGGCAGCCTAATCAACCTAGCTTAGGAAATACATTAATAAAAAATAATAACAATGTTTTATATCGGGTCGTGTATACATACAAAGTATTTGAAAGCAAAAATAAAGAAACGTGCGACACATGTTTCACTAAAAAGCTATGTTTAATGAGGTCTTTAATTTTCACATTTTTAGGTTTGCAAAGTAAAAAGTATTGCCAGTACATATTATTCAATGAAATTCTTAAAAGCACACAAGAATTTATATTTAAAAACATAAAGCTAAACAACAAAAAGAGTGTTGGTAAATAAATTATCTGAAAAGAGAGATAAGGTGCAAATTATTGTTCAAAAAACTTACGTTGGCAGTATCGATGAGAATGCTACCGAAAATCACCACAAAGATGTACAACAAACTCTTCATCTTCTTACTCGAATACCAACCAAAAGCTTGACTGTGGAAAGACTAACTGTGCTCTTATTTTTATAATCACTGTGGGAGGAGTTTCTATGATGCCAAATCACCTACTAGTTGACATTCAGCTGTTGGTCCTTGACACTCTTTCCGACAAGCTATTGAGAAAGGAAAATATTTGGATGAGTGTGGGGTTTAATTGGGAAATTCATGATTCGATATTTCGACACAAATTACACAATTGATGTTTTCAATAAGAGTTTGTCATGAGCTCTCGTTATTCGAAACTATATTAGTTTATAAAAAAAAGCATCCACGAAAGCCAAAATTGAATTTTACGATTCTGTAGTAGGTTTTATTGTATGACCATTTTCGTGAGCGGTCCGGAATACGAAATCCTGCAATTTGATTGATTCCTGAGCGGTCTGAAACTTGCCGATCCGTATTTTATTAATAAATACAAAAATAGGAAAATCAAAAGGTTTTTACAACGTTTGACAGTGGAAAATATTTATTTTATGGAAAACGAAACAAATGAATATGGAGAAGACGAATTTGTTCTACGTTTCTGGCGTTTTTCTGGCATTTTTTCGTTTTTCCCTCCTAGTATAGTGTAATACTGATTTAGGAGTATATCATTAAAGCATTAAAGCTAACTTATTTGAATCTAAGAAAAACGAACAACGAAGAGTAGACTTAGTTGACTATTTATTATAAACGTTGAAAACATTTTGGGTCATATAATATTGCTCGTTGACTTCGCTTGTTCGTTCTGTAATAGTGAAATACCTCGTACCTCGTTTTTTTTGCACGGATCTCTCTTAATTGCACGAGCAAAATCATATGATTACTTGTTTATTATATCCATGGAAAATTACAATGTTGTCAATATAATTATCAAAATGTTTTAGTTTTTCTGAATGTTTTGTAACTTTTGTATAAGCTGTACGACCACAACCAAAGCTTTATAGAATACTCTATCATAGAGACTAATTCATATTTTCATAAGAAAACTACTTGCAAGTAACTGAAAGTAACCACAAACATTGACTTTATTACCTAATCTGCGAATGTGATTCGTACGCATTGTACTCATTGACGCCTTAAAAACATCTTGTTGTTTTCTGTATTTACACAAAATGTTTAATTGATATCGTAGGACAAGTAGTTGCACTCCTCTCGACCAATCAGAATGCAGTAATTTTGTTATGCATATTACAAATTCGATAATCAAACACGTGTGAATTATTTATGTTCGATTACCATGATTCAACCAATCAGCAATAACTATACAACGCCTTGGCGGGGTAGACCATACTAGGTCAATAGGAGTATTTTTATATAATGAACAGATTTAGCTCACTCGTGGGATTTCCTGTTCAACACTCGAAATAAATTTCATATTTCCGCACATCCATGTATTATTCTCCATGTACAATTGAATTTTAGATATTTCGAAATTGATGATTTTTATAAATTTTATATGATCTATATTAACTATGTATATTTCACAAAAAGTGCATATTAAAAAGTAAAATTAAATTTCGTGGTTCGGATTTATAAAACTTATGGTGTTTAATTGAAGCCAAAATTTATTGCATTTTATTACAAAA
This sequence comes from Chrysogorgia sp. JL179-B06, assembly GCA_035772405.1. Classification (NCBI taxonomy): domain Eukaryota; kingdom Metazoa; phylum Cnidaria; class Anthozoa; order Scleralcyonacea; family Chrysogorgiidae; genus Chrysogorgia; species Chrysogorgia sp. JL179-B06. The sequence goes on from JAYKKM010000391.1 coordinate 2,476,548, forward strand.
TTTATTGCATTTTGTGTCACTGAAGAGAATCGAACCCGCCATCTTCTGATCGCTAATGAAATGGTCTGCCGACTATTTGGAGGACAATAATCATATTAAATCATGATTTTTATTGATATTTGAGATATCGAGATAGATTTTTATTGAATTGAATATTAATTGATGTATTACAATAATTATCAACTTTCTATTTTTATTCGTTTTTGATTTTGATATTCTAGCTGGGCGTTGTTAGTGTATTAATTTCAAATACGAAGAAGAAAAGGAGAAAGGAAAAGACAAAAAAACAACAACAAAGGCGACAAACAAGGAAGATGTTTAGTTTTCTCGAATGGTCAGTTTGTTTTTTTATTTTCGTAATTTGCAATTCTCAACCCTTAATCAAAAACCTTCGGCGACAGAGCCTACGCAGTACTTCACTTTCACTTAGACGCCGGCTGAATAATCTCTTTCCTTTTCTTTTGACATTTTTAATATTTACAACATATCATCTAAACCAAAATAGTTATTGCGTCAAAGCATTTACTTTACTTTCTTAACGATTTTCGCCCTTGTTCTGTTAATGGAAATTGTACAGAGCGAAGTTATTTTCAGTAAATTACTGCATGAAAACGCTTGGCCACTTTAAAAACGAGGTTACGGCTCCCTTCATAATTAAATAAACTAACTCAAAACAAAAGGCCATGATCAGACGAGCTTTTGTATTGAATGTGAAAGAAAGTACATTGCCTTGACAAACAAAGCCAGCTGCAGGTATTTTAATAGACCTATAGCCTATTGAATTTGATTTCATCTGCATGAAACGGCTTGAAATTGAGGCACGATATGTAAGGAAACAGTAAATACGTTACGATCTCATTTCCAGGTGGGACCATTGTTTTGTACTCATTGACGCCTTAAAACATCTTGTTTCATTACAGGACAATTGAACATTTTCCCTTTTCGTATTTTCTGCATTCATGTCAAAATATTTACACAAAATTTTAAAATGATAGCGTAGCACAAGTAGTTGGAAAAGCAAAAAAACAAAACAAAAATAGATCGCCATTTTGAATAATTTAATGTTATTGCACTGCAGTGTGATTGATTTAATTGCACTGCTCTCAACCAATCAGAATGCAGTAATTTTGTCATGCATATAATAAACAATATTATTAAATAAATACAAAAATATACAAAAGATAGATATGAAAGAAATCGTGCGCAGAAGTAGGAGTATATATAGCATTAGCTGTCGAGTTAACGATTCATCCTTCATAATTCAGGAATTGTCCTCAGTTTCGCAGGCTTTTGTTCGACCTTTATAAATGTGTAGTTGTTAAAGTGCCTATAACGTCTGTGGGGATTTAACATATTTGTAATCTATGGTTTCTTCTGAGATAAATCGTAATATAACTTGTCAGCTGAAAATTTCATCTTCATAGACTTTTTTGCTGTTAAAGTTGACGGAAATGACGTCAAATCGGGCATTCATACTGCCTTTTTGGCCTTACTGGCCTGACTTTAGGCCTGAGACAGATTCCCGATATGACGTCATTTCCGTCAACTTTAACAGCAAAAAAGTCTATGAAGATGACATTTTCAGCTGACAAGATATATTACAATTTATCTCAAGATAATCCATATTTTATCTAATATACGAGATACGAATTTTATCTATATATACGAGATACGAATTTTATCTATATATACGAGATACGAATTTTATCTATATATACGATACAAATTTTATCTATATATATATATGAGATACGAATTTTATCTATATATATACGAGATACAAATTTTATCTTCGAGTGTTGGTAGTGTCTCTCAAGAGTGAGCGAAGTGAACGAGTAACAATAATAATATGCATAATAATAATCCTTTATTCGTATAAAATTCGTATCTCGTATATATAGATAAAATGTGTATCTCGTATAGATAAAATTCGTATCTCGTATATTAGATAAAATATGGATTATCTTGAGATAAATCGTAATATAACTTGTCAGCTGAAAATTTCATCTTCATAGACTTTTTTGCTGTTAAGTAAAGAGGTTTTCATACTGAGACAGATTCCCGATATGACGTCATTTCCGTCAACTTTAACAGCAAAAAGGTCTATGAAGATGACATTTTCAGCTGACAAGATATACTACAATTTATCTCAAGATAATCCATATTTTATCAATATACGAAATTTTATCTATACGAGATACACATTTTATCTATATATACGAGATACGAATTTTATACGAATAAAGGATTATTATTATGCATATTATTATACTATACTATACGAGATACGAATTTTATCTATATATACGAGATACACATTTTATCTATATATACGAGATACGAATTTTATCTATATATACGAGATACGAATTTTATCTATATATACGAGATACGAATTTTATCTATATATACGAGATACGAATTTTATCTATATATACGAGATACGAATTTTATCTATATATATATATATATGAGATACGAATTTTATCTATATATACGAGATACGAATTTTATCTATATATACGAGATACGAATTTTATCTATATATATATATATACGAGATACGAATTTTATGTAATGTTTAAAACACGAGCAGCAGTGTTTTATCAGATATAAAACACGAGGCGCAGCCGAGTGTTTTATATCTGATAAAACACTGCTGCGAGTGTTTTTAAACGGCTTAAAAAACGACCAGCATTTGGTAAGTTCGTTGGCGTAGTAATTTTGAAAAATAACGTTGTCTAAGCCGAGAAAATCAAAGCTAAAGTTTATGTAAATTAGGATGAATCTTTATCACATATAAAGATACGACACGGTGGTGATTTTCCTTTGTGTTTTCCTCATGAATTATTAATGAGTTTTTTAACTATATATATGAGATACGAATTTTATCTATATATATATGAGATACGAATTTTATCTATATATACGAGATACAAATGTTATCTATATATGAGATACGAATTTTATCTATATATACGAGATACGAATTTTATCTATATATACGATACACATTTTATCTATATATACGAGATACGAATTTTATCTATACGAGATATTTTATCTATATATACGAGATACGAATTTTATCTATACGAGATACGAATTTTATCTATATATACGAGATACGAATTTTATCTATATATACGAGATACGAATTTTATCTAAACGAGATACGAATTTTATCTATATATACGAGATACGAATTTTATCTATATATACGAGATACGAATTTTATCTATACGAGATACGAATTTTATCTATATATACGAGATACGAATTTTATCTATATATACGAGATACGAATTTTATCTATATATACGAGATACGAATTTTATCTATATATATATATATATATACGAGATACGAATTTTATCTATATATATATGAGATACGAATTTTATCTATATATATATATGAGATACGAATTTTATCTATATATACGAGATACAAATGTTATCTATATATATGAGATACGAATTTTATCTATATATACGAGATACGAATTTTATCTATATATACGAGATACACATTTTATCTATATATACGAGATACGAATTTTATCTATATATACGAGATACGAATTTTATCTATACGAGATACGAATTTTATCTATATATACGAGATACGAATTTTATCTATATATACGAGATACGAATTTTATCTATACGAGATACGAATTTTATCTATATATACGAGATACGAATTTTATCTATATATACGAGATACGAATTTTATCTATACGAGATACGAATTTTATCTATATATACGAGATACGAATTTTATCTATATATACGAGATACGAATTTTATCTATACGAGATACGAATTTTATCTATATATACGAGATACGAATTTTATCTATATATACGAGATACGAATTTTATCTAAACGAGATACGAATTTTATCTATATATACGAGATACGAATTTTATCTATATATACGAGATACGAATTTTATCTATACGAGATACGAATTTTATCTATATATACGAGATACGAATTTTATCTATATATACGAGATACGAATTTTATCTATATATACGAGATACGAATTTTATCTATATATATATATATATACGAGATACGAATTTTATCTATATATATGAGATACGAATTTTATCTATATATATGAGATACGAATTTTATCTATATATACGAGATACAAATGTTATCTATATATATGAGATACGAATTTTATCTATATATACGAGATACGAATTTTATCTATATATACGAGATACACATTTTATCTATATATACGAGATACGAATTTTATCTATATATACGAGATACGAATTTTATCTATACGAGATACGAATTTTATCTATATATACGAGATACGAATTTTATCTATATATACGAGATACAAATTTTATCTATATATATATGAGATACGAATTTTATCTATATATATACGAGATACAAATTTTATCTTCGAGTGTTGGTAGTGTCTCTCAAGAGTGAGCGAAGTGAACGAGTAACAATAATAATATGCATAATAATAATCCTTTATTTGAGGAGGATGCTGGTGGGGTCCTCTTTTACAGTTATATTAATAAAGAGATCTAATAAATAAAAATATTCTGGATGAAATAACAATGATCATCTAACCAAAAAATAATAACAAATAAACACGGAATATACTTAAAAATAAAAATAATCTTCATCCTTATTATGGATGAGAAATAATCTTTATTCTTATTATGAATGAGAAATATTATTACCACGAGAAGATAAAATTCGTATCTCCAAGCGGCCATGTATTAATGTTCTATTTATTACTTGGGCTACTATGGTAAGCCCAAAGTCTTAAAAAGGGCTCATTAGTTTTGGGGTTCCAGAATTGTGCAAAATTGCGCAATAACTCGTACCCAAGGAGTCTGAAAAGCATTTACGAGACCTGTAAACCCGCAAACCATTGCAAAGATTCTCTCCAAGATGAGAGAAACACAAATGAGAGTTCAATCGTGAAGACGGAATGGACAGCCGAAGGACAGGGAAATATTATTATACTGTGTTGACATTTTAATATCCCGTGAAACTCCGTAATATCAATCATGAAATGTTGTGTTTTTGTCCGATTTAAATCAATTCTATATCGAAATGATCACTTGAATCTGGAGAATCGAACGCTGTAGGTTTCATCCATTTAAAATGTGAAGATCAGATGTTATATGAGAAAATGCGTAAGCGATTAAAGCGAGACTCGTCTTTAAAATCACAGGACATGGCTTCAAGATCTATTCGTCGTTTACCCGATGATTTACGAGACCTGTAAACCCGCAAACCATTGCAAAGATTCTCTCCAAGATGAGAGAAACACAGATGAGAGTTCAATCGTGAAGACGAAATGGACAGCCGAAGGACAGGGAAATATTATACTATGTTGACATTTTAATAGGGTTTCATCCACTTAAAATGTGAAGATCAGATGTTATATGAGAAAATGCGTAAGCGATTAAAGCGAGACTCGTCTTTAAAATTAAAGGACATGGCTTCAAGATCTATTCGTCGTTTACCCGATGATTTAACGCTTTTATGTCCATTAAACCGATGTAATTTCGTAACAGATATGTTTCGTATACCTTGCCGTTGATTTTTATATAAATTTTGACACACGAAGACCTTCAATCCAACAGATATTAGAAAAAATAGCATTGCCGTGTTTAGTGTTTACATTAAATTTCGTCTGCGTGTCAGGCGTTCTGCATAGACGCCTGATTTTTCTTCGTCTTCATTTCTAGTCAATGCTTTTATGTTCATTAAACCGATGTAATTTCATAACAGATATGTTTCGTATACCTTGCCGTTGATTTTTATATGAATTTCGAACAGATATTAGAAAAATAGCATTGCCGTGTTTTGGGGAGGCTAGCCTGCGTGTAGACGCCTGATTTTTCTTCGTATTTCCAGCGCTGCACAATGCCTTCAGTAATCAATGCATTAAATATTATCTTTGGTAATATAAGACAAGTGATCCAACTGTCTAACATGCCACCAATGCATACCCATCTCCGCAGGCAATATGCGCGCCATGTCCCTAAAATTAGTAGCCCAAGTTAACGCCAAGCGGGCGTCTTGTTATATTGAAATCGATGTGAAATAGCCACGATGATAACATCATAACATGTGAAGAGATAAAAATAATATCTTCCCATGTGAATATATCATTTTTTCTGAATAGGAGAAAACCTAGTAAAGTAAATGGTTTGAACCTAGGAGTTTCATTATATGTGTGAAGTTGATCGTCCAGGTTGTTCTATAGTCTTGAGAAATACTGTTGTTGGTGACTGACGTTTCGACGGCGGTCACAAATAAATCCTGAGAATATATATATTTATTTTTTTGCGGTCCGGTATCCATCTGATTCGCGCGCTCTGATTGGCTAGCGAGCGGTCCGGTATCCTACGATACGGACCCCGATACCGGACCGCTGTGGATTTAAAAACGAAAACAAAATAGTTTTTTTAATATTTCGTATACTCGTCGCTTTTTACTACCTTTTGAGACAATAGACTGCCAGTAAAAACAAAATAAGAAGGATATAGTGACAATGAAAGCTATCACAGCGAAAGCGAATTTTATTTTCCCGAAGTTGAAGATTTTATATACGAAAAAGAAAAAGTCCAGCGAAGTGGCAACATTGTGCAAGATAACTTGGACGAAATTCAAAATTTTATTTAAGAACAACGGCCTGAAAATACAGTTAAGTGTACCTACGAGATGAATGTGTGGAACCGCTTCTGTGCTACAGTATTAATGAACATGAGAAATGTTCTTTTGTGTCGGTTTTTCATGACCATAACAGAGAAAGACGGCAGTGTCGGAAAGGCTTGATGCTTTAATACAAAGCAGCTTCAGTTGTCCACCACCGCAATATTTCAAACGTCCCGAATTGCTTAACAGTATCGTAATAACGTCAACAACCACAGCAATTACAGACTTGTTTTCCGGAGAAAAAATTGGCAAGTTTGAAGGATATATACTTTCAATTTCAACTTCGGTTCAACTTTAGTTCTGGCGACACATCGAGTGAGAAGCCGACAAAGACAAGGCAAGATTCCGATTATATGTATCATACGAGACAAACAATGTTTTCAATTTTGCTTGATCAATGATGAATATTAGTCCTGGTTAAGTCCTGGTTTGCTCTGTGCAACTGTACCTGTCGAATTTCCAATCTTGTTTATTAAAAAGTTGACTTGAATGAGTTTGTCCTTTGTCAGGTGATTTTCTATATATGGTTCGCCTCTTTCCAAATATGGGCAGCGGAAGTGATCACTAGCGTTTTAGCTTCCTGTGGTTTTTACACGGCGGCAGATTTTCTTGTCTTACAATTATTTATAACAAAAAAATAAATATGTTATTTACCGTTTTGGTCGGTCCGTATAGAAAAATATTTGCCCTCGGTCTCAAAAATGTCCCCTCGGCCTGCGGCCTCGGCCATTTTTGAGACCTCGGGCAAATATTTTTCTATACGGACCTCCCAGCCGGTAAATAACATATATTTATATATATATATATATATTATTATTATTATTATTATTATTACGAGCAGATGAAATTCCTATCTCGAAAGTCCAAGCGGCCTTAATGTTGTATTCATTATATTGACATGTATGAAATCCTTGATGATAATCACATAAAGGATCTTTTTAAGCACCAGAAACTCATGTGCAAAGATGAATGTTAGGCAAGCAACTCTGGTTATAATCAAAAGAAGGCCCTGGGTACACAGTAAATGCATTGAGTTGGTATTTTTTCTCGTCTTAATTTAGGTTGATGTTAAAGTGTGCTCTCGACTGTGGGAAGAATCATGTGCAGGTACTTGAAACTAAAAAATATTTACTGCTTGCAATGAAAAGTTAAATATATCCTTTCCTCTATTAACTATGATATATCCTGTCATTCCAAGAATGGATATCCGTTCCACTTGAAATTAAAATTGGCATCTTCAAGTACATTATCAATGTGTACAGGAGAACCTTAATATGTCGAAAAGTAAAATTAAGTATGAGTACTATACGTATTTTCATAGACGAAGTTTCGGACGGTGAAGATGTGCCCTTCATCTGACCTGAAGAAAAGCACATCGTCCGAAACGTCGTCTTTGAAAATAAGTAAGTACTGCTACTTCATTGTATTTTTGACATATTGAAGTTCTCTTAATAATTGGGTTAATAACAACAGCCGCTCCCGAAAAGAGAAATTTAGAAAAGCGTTTAAGCATATTGTTATTTCGTCGAAAATACAAGATTCTAATCCAACCTGCAGTCAGGTCATATCCATGCATGGACACTTTACGACGTTGAAACTAAAAGAAACACGATGACATAATTTCTGCACTGACAATCTGGTGAAAGCTAAAAGGGATGATTCAAAAGGACCTTCTAATTTTCAAGAACTAGTCTAACCATAATCCCAATAATAATCCTAATCCAATCCTAACCTTGATCCTAACCTTAAACCTAATCCTAACCGTAGCTAACCCTAACCTAACCAAAAATAAAGACCAAACAAAAACAGAAAGGTCCTTTTGAGTATTCCTTTTAGCCTAAACCTGACAGTCTGACGTGTTAGATTTTCCGCGCTTTAAGTCGTTATTTTTTCGGTAGAATTTTTCCTTTAAAATCTTCAATGTTATCGATCTTGAAAAGATATCAACAATTTAATTTTTTAAATATACATTCAATACATCCGTGAATTATCCATTGACATATAATCAATAGGCATTGAATATTTATAGTACTGTAGTACTTTATTAAAGCCATTTAGCTCAACCAGCATAGTGTAGTTAGTGGTTACTGTAATTTTCTATCAGCTGGGAGATCCAAGTTCGATGCTGGACCGACCAATTCAGACTTTCGCGTCTTCTCGGATAACGACATTAAATTGGATATCCCAGTATGGCCCATCACTTCCCAGTTCTCATGGGATCTAGGGGACCAATTAGGATCTGATTGTTAATGATGGGATTTACATGATGCTGCCTCTAATTACGATCAGTCTTAAGTCGCGGCAAGTATTATAATTTTCGTGCACTTTACTCAAAACATCGGCGTTTGTTGCATTCAATATGATCTCTTATTCTCTTTGTCCGGTTTCTAAATTATTAACCAAACGAAATCCGTGATGAACGTAAACTTTTAAACCATGGAAACACATGTTTTCTATCAACTAGTAGTTTTTCCCAAGGACTTGGTCAACTTTTTCACAATATCAGGGGCGGATCCAGCCAAAAATCTGACTGTATCAAATTTGTGACGACACACAACTAGGGGGGTACGGGGGCATGCCCCCCCGGAAAATTTCGAAATCTGAAGCCCAGGAAACGCCATTTCCTGCATTCTGAGCAAGTTTTTACCTAAATTTTACAGCAAGCAAGTTGCAAATTTCTTACAGAATTCTGTCTTCCTTCAATTTTAGGAAAATATTACATGCAAAGTAGATGCTTGACAAATTTTTTTTTCTGTTCAAGACAGTAAAATTAAGTAGAATTCATCTCTGTTTCTGGTAATAAAATAGTATATAAAATTATTCATATCAAATAGTATATAAAATTAGTAGACAAACCATCTGCATTTCTGGTAGTGTGCTCCTGCTGGCTGTCATGAGTGATGGATAGTATGACTCGATAGGAAGAAAAATTATGGTTAAAAGCATTGTTATATGCTTTTGCAAGAACAGCCTTAGATGGATCCTCTTTTGTCAAAGAATTAACAACAGCATCAGATAAGCACATTGAAAAACAATTTCCCTTACAGAGCATTTAAAAATAATTCAATGCTTGTAAAGCACCGAAGATGTGCACCTAGGATCTCGCTACCAATTAAGGCAACAGAACAGGCATTGTATAGACAATTCCCATCTCCCAAAATTCTAAAGTAGTAGAAAGCAAAATGCATGACTACTGTATAGGCCTAGCCAATGTTCACACAATTAAGACATCCATATAATAGTCTGATTCATTGGCTAAGCAAAGCTATAGCAGTGTTGCACACAACTATTTATATCAAGCCAAGTTACCAGCAACACAACGTCTGGATTTCATATACCGTAAACTATGCTAATGCATGCATTATTGGTAGAATCCTTTCCTGGCTTGCCAAGCTATCAGTTCTGCCTGTTATCAGCCTTGATAAACCAATTATGTCATCTTTTGAGTGAAAACAATTAAATAATTTTAAAGGGTAATATTCAATGTTAATTGGCCATTTTAATACAGTATTACCTGTGCATATGATGAGCTTTATTATTTAAGAATTAAACTTCCAGCATTGCAATAGATAACATGCAATGAGATGTTTTACTTTATATTATGGAGGCGAGTTGCTCGGCTAAGCAAGTTATCCAGAAAAAGTGGGATCCTGGCCACTATAAGAACTTATAAGTACTGTTTTCTTTTCATTGCCCTGTCTACATTGGACAGGTGAGATGGCAATCATTCCATATAAACATATTTTGCCTACAATAAAGTCACTGATCAATTTGAGAGATTTATTAACAAAGTCAAAGATGTGGCGTAAACTGTATCAAATGGCAATATTAATTTTGGTGGGGCTAGTGCTGCTTGTCAGGGAACGGGTTCTCAGCCAACATGATTCAGATACATTGTAGACAAACCATAAAAATATATATAATACTATAAATACTATATTGCTAATAAATTCAGTAGAGCATCCACTCGCTACAGTACATGTAGATAAGAATTAAACATCACAGCAAGTCATGCAATTTAAACCAAACATAAAGAGGCAATGCAATTGCATATATTTTGGAATTAGCATATGGTACTCATGTAGTTGTTTAAATAAATATTCATGAGCTTACCTCATTCACAGTTCACACTGGATAATAAATATTCACGCAGCGCATTTGCTGGCTTTGCGGGAATTGCAGCATTGAAAAATGGCACAAAGCAATTCGAACATCTGGTTCCTCACATTTTCGTTTTAATTCTCCGTGAAGATATTGCTCGCACTCGGTTCGTTTCCTCCGAATTGCAAAATGGCTTCCATTCAGCGCACAGCGCACTACATAACATCACTCAAGACTGAGACGCATTACGCAATGTGTTTCAAACTGTTTCATACGCTTGTGTTTTGATTGGTTAGAGCCCCAGTTAATTGGCCCAACTGTTTCAAAAATGCTATATATAGCCTATTTTGCAGTCTGTATACGTCACAACTGTTTCAAAAACTTTCACTGATGCAACTTCTGGGTGATCTGATCCGGTAGCCTGTGTACAGCCTGAATATACACCTGTAAGTATATTCAGGCTGTACACAGGCCAATCAGAGGCTGCAGCCGCCTGCCACTAAGTTCGCAGGCTACGAATTTTTGCCGCTCACACCAAAGCAAGCGAACTTCTATGATTCTTGAACTCTTCCGAAGACAAAATCAATGTGTTTCGAAAATAGATGGCAGTAGAAATTTAAGAGTATTAAAAATATCTGACTGTCGCATTTGAAACACTTGCAACAGTCTGGATCCGCCCCTGAATATATCCGCTGCCAGTGTCAAGACTAACACAGGTACGATCGAAAGGCATACTTCTTTCTCATTTACGAAAATCAGGGGCGGACTTAGCAGTGGCGTTGCTGGGGGGGGGGGGGGGGCAGGGGGCGCAAGCCCCCAAAAACGACTTTGTAGGGACGTTTGTCGGAAAATCCTTGTCGTCTGTCGGAAAATTTGGGTGGTTGGGACGTTGGAAAAGTTGTTGATTGTAACAGGATTAACGTTAACCGTTGACATATATGATGATGATGCATAATGATGATAGCATTAAAATGTCGGTTGAATCTTGTAAATCAAGTTTAGAGCAACTGAGCATTTTATACCAATTTTACTCTGGCGACCTTTGGGTGCTTGAGTACAAGAACGTGCATGCTTTTCTCAATTCGTGGGAGTTTGGAGAAGCTGTTCCATGATGCTTTTATTATTTTTTTAATGAAGCACAACTTGACGGCTCAATTTGAGAACATTGTAACGCTTTTGAAACTCTGCCTCACCTATCAGCACACGATGAAAGAGACTTGAGAAGCACAATATCCGAAAAGCGACTCTCAAACCTTGCATCTCAATAAATCGAGAACTTGTTTCATCAATTTATATTAGAGAACTTCAAAATGTACCATTTTTAATTTCGAAAACCAGACGAATATTTCAATGACTTACATGGACAAATTGTATCTCTCTAGTACTTTACAGTCATACAGGGACGGCGGAACGAAATATGAAGTGGGGGGGGCTTGTCGATTGCCGAAGGTGCGAGAACCCTCTAGGGGGGTCCGGGGGCATGCGCCCCGGAATTTTTTTGATTTACCCACTCTCTGAAACGAGAGTTCCTGCATTTTGAGGTCAGTTTTACAACAAAAAATTATGATCATAAACAACATAATTTTAGTCTACCTTTACTTCCTTCGACAATACCTGACTAGTTTCTGGGAAACTAGTTGCACACGGTTGCATATGCTCTATAATTTATAATAATCTATAAGAACGCCAAGAAGCAAGTTTTATAAGCATTGGCGACGCATAACCTTTGTGATGACTGCGAGGTTCTTCGGCGCTTACGTATCCATAGCGTTAACTGTGGAGTTATTTTGGTTAACTTACCAACTTCAGTCGCTGTATTTTGTGTTGAATACTTTATGTAATTAGTTTTTAATGACCCCTGTAATAAAGCTGCGAAGCACAAACCTTACAATGCTAGTGTATTTACTTGATATATTAAAGTATTTTTAAAGTAGTTCTCCGATGGAAAAAATTGCTTGTCATTTTCTTACAAAATCTTAAAGACATTACAGTGATTTATAAATATTGTGCAAAGTTTCACTTCGAAATTTGTTGAAATAAAGGTTATACTTTACGTGTGAAGTTTGTATTTTGAACGCCGCCATTAAATTGGCCGAGTAATTTGAGAAAAAAGAGTCGAGGAGATCTTTTGACATCATAGCCTCCAAAAAGACAAAAGATTCATTGTCCTTTTGGTGGCTATGACACTAAAAGCTCTCTTCGACTCATTCTTCTCAAAATGGCGGTTCAAAATACAAACTTCACAAGTAAAGTATAACCTTTATTTCAACAAATTTCGAAGTGAAACTTTGCACGTTTATAAATCACTGTAATATCTTTAAGATTCTCTAAGAAAATGACAAGCAATTTTTCCATCAGAGAATCACTTTAAAGGGCTTTAGCCCCCCAGCCCCCCCGGCTCTGCCGTCCCTGTCATATATATACATGCACTACAGATACAATTCTACATGATTCTAGAATTTAACCACGCCCATTTTGACCACGCCTATTTTTCCCCGGAAAATTTTAATGCCTGCATGCCCCCCACTATTAACTCCTAGCTACACGCGACTGACAAGCTTGCGAAATGCATGCAAAATAAATACTTGCCTTCGCATTTTTATTATTCATTCGGAATTTGTCCGGCTTTGATCAACAAATGTCGTAACCAAAAAAATATCGGAACCCTAAAAAGAAGAAAAAATAGGTACGCATAGCGTACATGTGTCTGATGACAGTTGGAGATCAGAATTGTACTGGATTGCTTGCATGTTGGGTTACTTTTGATATGAAATTGTTTTGTTTACAGTAGTTGGTACAAAACTCTGAAGCAAAATCACTTGGGTCTGTAGGTGATACATAAAGTAATATCACAGTTATGGGGTTATTTCATTCTAATTGGTGTCATTAAAATACAACCTGGTTTGATGTCACCAGTGGGGAACAGGTGGTCAAGACAAACAACAAAAAAGACAATTTACTAAAATAGCATTTTCATTAAAAAAGCAACACAAGGTAACTCAAAATCATATCAACACAACGTTTATATTAAAAAAAATAATTCAATGTAAATGAAAACATTAACACAACAATGTCCCAACAATGTTTATATTATATAACTCTTTCCTGTCCAAATGGGTCCAGTTTAGTATTTTATTCAGGCTAATGCCAGACAACTTTATTCACCTCAGGGAATTAGCCCTCGGACAGGAATGTGTTAAAAAAAACTAATTCAATGTGACTGAAAGTATTAACACAACAATATCCTAACAATGTTCATATTAAAAAAAAAAAATTAATGTGACTCGGAAGGTATTAACTCAACAATATCCCAACAATGTTTATATTAAAAAAAAAAATTCAATGTGATTGAATGTATTACTATTTACTGTAACTCAACAAATCAACAATATCCCAACAATGTTTATTTGTTATTGTACCTCTATAGCAATTTCTTATTGGTTACAGTAGGTCAAATAAAATATTGATGGTATCAATTTCTAAGATTTGTGTGGTAATCTCAAGCTCATCACAAATATTGAGATCAATTTGCATTTTACAAGATTGCAACAACTTCTGGAGCATTGAATGGTATACAGTTTATATGGTGTATTGTTCACTGGGATTAGTGGTATTTTCAACAAACAGCTTTAAGTTCCATTGTAAAGAATATTTGGAAGCTTTTTGGACCATTTTACACTCACACTGTTAGTCGTTTACGAGCAATCTCAGGCTTTAATATAATATCGAAGGTTCATATTGTGTGTTCTTGTTGATAGTTATCAAATTAAATGCCAATGGGGTTTTAAAATAGAACGAAGCAATTGTATATGATGAACTTTCCGTAATTTGACCCTTTTACTAACTGTCAACAGATACAAATAGCGAAAGTGGAAAGATTGATAGCAGCGGCATAACAGCTTGCTTTAACAAGAATAGCAGTGGCACAGCCACACAACGGCTTGCTTTTCACAAGTACCTGACCGAGAATATGTTGGATGATGCTTCAGAGTATTTAATAAAGGTATACTTGCCGTCGCACACAATACGTTGACTGAAGTCTGAAAGTATCCCAACAGCAGCCGTCCAGAAAAAGTGAAAACAAAATGGCGACCTTTCGTCGCTTACCTTCGCAGTCTTCCGTAACGTGTTCGGGTATGACGTATGTGCCAAAGGCAAAATGGCCATTGTATGACACGTGACAAGTATCGCCCGGGATGACTATGTGGGACCTTTTCCGAAGACAGGACCGCTTTATCCTATGGGCAAAAGGGGCATTTGCCCCGGGCAGTGCCAGTTTTCTGTCGCAGTGCCAGTTTTCTGCAGCATGTGTGTTTAAACTCAACCATTGTTTGACCGATCGACTAGCTAAGGCAATTGCTTAGTTGTCTTGCAGTGTTCATCCGTTATTACGTCTTCATGCCTATTTTTGAAATATATGCAACTTATGTATAAACGTTGTGAATTAATCTATCTAT
Organism: Chrysogorgia sp. JL179-B06; assembly: GCA_035772405.1. NCBI lineage: Eukaryota > Metazoa > Cnidaria > Anthozoa > Scleralcyonacea > Chrysogorgiidae > Chrysogorgia > Chrysogorgia sp. JL179-B06. The sequence continues at coordinate 2,491,825 of JAYKKM010000391.1, forward strand.
AGACTAATACAGACGCTTTACTAACTTCAAAAAAAGCAATGGGACCTACTACCCGTTATTAGTGTTTCAAGTGAAAAATATTTATATATAGGGCCCGGGCATCATATTTCTCTGCCCAGGGCCCCATACTCTGTTACAAGAAAAACACTAACAAATAGCCCGTTAGGCGTGAACTCGGGCTAATATTTACCTTTAAACTGTAACTTTTGTCATAATTGCGGGAATGACATTGCCGGTAAAGCATCTTTGTCATCATGTGGATATGGTTAATTTGTCTGTAAAAATATTTTCTAAAGAATACTTCAGTGGTATTGTTTCAAATTTATTCCTTCTGAAGATATCTGAGTATATTGATCTTTTGGTGCCAATCAGCCAATGTTATAACCTTCATTTTTTGCCCCCCGGATCACAAGAATGAAAAAAATCAGGGGGTGATTCCGGGGGGAGTTTTTTAAATTTTTATGGAGAAGGTGTCTATTTCTACGGAGAAGGGGTCTGTTTCTACAGAGAAGGCGTCTGTTTCTACAGAGAAGGCGTCTGTTTCTACAGAGAAGGCGTCTGTTTCACCAGAGAAGGCGTCTGTTTTTACGGAGAAGGTATCTATTTCCCCAGAGAAGGCATCTGTTTCCGCGGAGAAGGTATCTATTTCCCCGGAGAAGGCATCTGTTTTTGTGGAGAAAGCGTCTGTTTCCGCGGAACACGTGCGTGTTCCCACGGAGAAGCTCGATTTCTACGGAGAAGCTACGTGTTTGTACGGAGAAGAGGTGACCCTTGTGGGCCACCGTACTTGTATGTGTGTCAATATCGCGACAAAAAAAATTAAATACAAAAGAAATCAGTACAAGGTTGAACCTGTGATTAAAGTGAAACAATCTTGTTGTAAACACTGAACTGTACTTTGGTCTAAGTCGATCTGGAATTCCTAGTTCAGGCACACAATAATGACGATTGACGAATGGCGATTTCTCGCAAAATGTGGTAATAAGTCATCCGATCCCCTTGATCCTCATACCATCATTCTCTTGGCCAATAGCCTGCGTAGCCAACTGCGTAGCTTGGCCAATGAAAGTGCTACACTTCTGCCATCGAGCTAGAGCATTTGTTGACGTTAGACAAAGAAGGAAGTAATAAAATAACATACTGCTGAGTATCGCACAGTTGTTATGTTTGTGAACTCATAACAACAGGACTATAGTCACAGTAACAAGGTACATTGAATAGTTTTACATTCCCAGACTATAGTTTCATTATGAATGGATCAACGAACAATTCAAGTGCGGATTGTGATCTTGATTTTGCTTCATCAGTAGCTATGGCCACGGTCAATGCAATTTTCTCCTTCATGGGAATTACTGGCAACTTCCTGGTTATCCTTGCTGTTTTCAAAATAAAAGATTTACGAACACTGGGCAACGCTTATTTGGTAATCTTGGCGATTGCTGACTTCTTAACGAGTGCCATTGCACAGCCGTTGTTAATTGTTATGATAATACAAGAAGCCAGACAAGAATGCGACGAGACTTTAATAATTGTATTTCGTGTGTTCGGTAATCTCGCATGCGCTGTCTCATTTTTGGTTTTGTGCTCAATAACAACAGAAAGATTTCTGGCTGTCGTCAAGCCTATGGTTTACAGAAGCTGTCATCCAAAGCGAAGGTTTTCAATTTTAATAAGTGCCAGCGTGATTCTTCCTCTTATCTACACGATCCTTCGAGTAACAGGGAATAAGAAAGCGACCTCGTATTTTTCGGCAATCTTGTTCGTAATGGGTTACATCTTCATTCTGTCATGTTATCTCGCAATTTTAATTAAGCTCCGACGCCACAGCAACAAAATGACAGAGTCGACTACACCATCAGGAGAAACAACAATAAGGCGTCGATATGAGAAAACCGAGAAAGCAGTCTCAGCAACCATGGCCATTGTAATTGGTATTTTCACAGTCATGTGGGTACCGTTCTTCTATTTTCGTATCGCTAAACCTTCAAACAACAGTGGTGTTGGCTACAATTGGGTTCGCACAATAGCATTCACCAACTCTGCTCTCAACCCCATTGTTTACGCGCTGAGAATGAAGATGTTTAGGAAAGCGTTTAAACATATTGTATCTCGGTCTATATCACACTAACCAGCTACCCAATGCACAAGCTAATTTTAGCTTGTGCTTTGGTTAAGTTCTTGTCCATTATCCATATATTATGTACTATACTTGACTATAACTCGTGCTACTTTCAGTTTTCCTGAAATAAATTGAAATAAAAAATGTAAGAAAATAAAAAAAAATGTAAAAAAAAGTCTAGGGTTGCGGCGTGGCGACAGCTTCTAATGGTTATAATATTCGAAAGTATAGGTTACCGGAGAAACGCGTGAGAAAATGCTTTAGCAATATTCAGTCAACATTCAACGTCAACAAGCGATATTCAACAATTTCAGCATCTCGCCAGTATCCTAGATATCCTTGCGTAATCAAAATACAAGTGTTGTTCACGCGTGTACGCTACGTTAACCAGTAAACAGTCTCGTAAATACAAATAAAATATCTTTTAGAGCATTCCATTTGTGCTTTTTATACCTGATTCATTAACAAACAACTACTATTTCTAATACTACAAAATTAATTACAAGGAAAATGAAAGGTTGCCATTTAAAGAACCATTTCTGCGCTAACCGTAAGTGCATGTGTTATCGCACATATATACTTCATACTTGTGTAGTGTCAATAGGACTGTTACTGATTGCAGAAATTACTGCATGACTTTATATGACTTTTTTAATGTTGTAATAAATTTTTGCATGTTTATAAGAATTTCTCCTTATTAAATTATTATAATCTGCCCATTTAGACTTGGAAGCGAAAAGGCCGGGTGTAATGAGTTTTGTAATTTATTAAACAATCTCGTTGTGCTGCATTGCTTGACGCGCATGTGACAAGAACCCATCAGTGTCAAACAATCATTTTCAAATCAATACACTCTTAACCAACAAGATTTGACACGGTGATGTATTGAGCGCTAGCCATCGCGCTACCGGCCATTTTTGAACCACGAAATGCCTTTGTTGTTTATATCCCGGCATCAATTGTTGAGAACTTCATGTAATCGCAATGTAAAGGAGTAAATGTACGCGGGCTCAGTAACTTTACTCTAACCGTAAGTGCGCGGCGTTTTTGACAACACGGACGTCAGATAACCGTGAGTGGACTGGATCGAGAGCGGCGTTATTAAGGCTAATTTGTAAGTTAAAAACACCAACGTCACTTTATCACGCCATCAGTAGTTTTGGTGTTTTTACGCCCAAGCAGCCAGTGTTTTTTGTAAAATGTCTTCGTTTAAACATACCAGGGAATTACTTTTGATTAGTTACAACAAAAAGAATATAACAGCCGACCAACTTTTACTGTTGCTGGAAGAAAATACTTCAAAGAATCCAGAGTTTAGCTACGAGACGTACAATCGATTCGATCTCTCCAACATCGAGAAACCTGAATGCAAGTCTGCTTTTAGATTTGAAAAGGATGATATACCGCTATTGGCAGAGGCACTTCAATTACCAGAAACTTTTCGGTGTAATCAGAGGACCACAGCTGGCAAAATTGAAGCATTGTGCATACTTTTAAAGCGTTTGGCTTACCCCTGCCGTTTTGTTGACATGATTCCTCTGTTTGGTCGACCAGTACCGGAACTAAGCATGATCACCAACCATCTTTGAAGCTCATGGGCACCGAATAACAGAGTGGAATCATCAAATCCTCAGTCCTCCCAACATACAGATGTATGCCAATGTAATCCATGAACAAGGTGCAGCGCTTACGAATTGTTTTGGTTTTATTGACGGGACTGTTCGACCGATATGCAGACCAGGAAAACACCAACGGATGGTATATAATGGCCATAAAAGAATCCATTCTCTGAAATTTCAGTCAGTTGTGTTGCCAAATGGATTGATTGCCAACACGTTCGGTCCAATAGGTACGTATATTATAAACTGCTTTATACACCCACCATATTTATTTGACAAGGACAGAATTATACATGTACATTACACACATAACATTAATACACCTTTTCGATAATTACGTCACGCGACATGAAAACGAGGCCCCCAGGCCAACAATGTAAACAAACATGGCGGGAAATTTAAATCCCGAAAGTGAGAACAAAAGTACCGAGGCTACTTCATTTGAAAACGCGAACGAATTTTATTCAAAGCTGACTGAAGAAGATATACCAGGAGCTTCTCTCAATGGGAAAGACCCAAAACAGATGACAGTAAAGCAATTGAAGTTCTGGTTGTCGTGTCGCGGAGCCAAAATCTCGGGAAAGAAAGACGAGCTCGTGTCGCGAGTTAATAATTACAATGCCATACCTGAGCTAAGAGATAAAATTGTTGACCCAGACCCAGATAAATCTTTTACAAAGTCTAAACTCGAACAAGTTCTTGCTAACAAAAGCACCAGCAACGAAGCTACGAACGATAACTTTGCGGCTCCATTTCCAACAAGCGACAGTGACTTTTCTGATGACTTGACAGCCCTTCCAAGTTTTAATCCCGGCGACCTTTACAATTTGGCCAAGAACTCAGGGAAAAGTTTGCAAAAATACCGCCACCTTTCTGTTGTTGATAAGCCTGTTGACAAAGGATTTTTCATGAAAAATTTGGTTCACGACTTGCAGACATGCCACAAAGAAAACACGGTATATGTTCGTGCGTTGTGCTGGGCATCAATGTCAAAGTCTGTTGAATACCAAGTTAAGCTTATGGTTAACTCCTACGGCAACGAACCAAAAGTTGAATATGCCACATGTGACAAAAAGTGTCCGGCAAGGTAAAATTATAAGAGCATTTCATCATTTCATCATTTGAATACTGATGGCAATGTTCCTGGTGCCAGAATTCGTCTACCTGTTAAACTTCGGTGATAGTCGGAGGGAAGGAAATGTTCGCTACATACATAACGAAACTTGTTTGTAAAAAACTCCTTGTCTGCTCTTCTCGCGAGTTTTTCCCATTTCGTGCGCACTTTAATTTCTTTAGGAAATTCGTGGTAGCATAGGCTTGGCTGTTTGTCTGTTCTGTTTCCACAATCCGCAATAGCACAAATTTTGTGAGATTTAAACTTGGACTGTGACACAACAGACATCTTTGTTTACATTTTTTGGCCTGGGGGCCTCGTTTTCATGTGGCGTGACGTAATTATCGAAAAGGTGTATTGGTGTACTTATTGCTTTGTTGCAGTAGCAATGAAACTTATATATGTATATATATATATATTATATATATTTAAAATTTATTTGTGTTTTAATTTTAGAGGGTAAGAGACATGATGCAGGGATGCTGGCTGATTCTCATCTTTTGGACTTGCTTGAACAGTTTGCCTTTTCACCAGTTGGAGAGCCTATGTGCCTGTATGGTGATCCTGCCTATCCTATGAGGGTTCATCTACAGGCACCATTCAGAGATGCAAGGCGTACTGCTGCTATGGATGCATACAACAAGTCCATGAGTTGTGTTCGGGTGTCAGTGGAGTGGACATTTGGCGAGATTATGAGATCCTTTAAGTTTGTTGACTTCAAGAGTAATTTAAAACTAGGTCTCAGTAATGTTGGCAAAATGTATATGGTGTGTTCTATTATGCAAAATGCTTTAACTTGTATGTATGGAAACCAGACCTCAAAATATTTTGGCTTGGATCCCCCTTCAATCCAGGAATACTTTTCTTAATTGTTATTGTTAAGAGTCATTATGTCGTACACAATTGGAAACACTTATTATAAATTAAATATTGAAATTGATATATTTACATAATGTATAATTCAGACAGATGATATTTAGAGATGCCATTCATATAGAATTTTATATAATATATGCATGGTATCTCTTAAATTACCTGTCTGAACTATAATAATTAGGGCATTTAGGGAGAGGTCATTGTTTAGAACATCTTTCCCCTACCATTTATCAACCTCCCCCTACTTCCCCATAAAAAAATGACCAATTCCTTATATGTTACAACACTCAAATTTGTAAAATTTATATTGTAATGTGTATTAAAAACTTGGTTAAATATTTGACCATGGCACATGTTATACAATATTGTACATAAATTAATTTACCCAAGAGTGGTATAAAGAAACAACAAAAGTTAAACTTGTACGAGCTGTGGATGATTATTTTAGTTAGCTTCTTATATTGTATTATTTTAATATTGTTTTAGGAGTATTTTTATGATTGTATTAGGTAAACACAGGACCCTGTTGATAACAGTACTTTTTGTACTGATTAGGTTATCCTGTTTTAAATATTCGTAAATAATAATAATAATAATAATAATATTGCTTTGATAGCTTTTCAATCATAGCAAGCATTACATTGTTTTGTTGAGCCATCATCAGTTGCATCTGTTGCATTTGCTGTTGCTGCTGCTGCTGTTGCTGAGCCATCATTTTCATCATCATGTCTTGTTTTTGCTCATCTTTCTCTTGCTGTTCCTTCTTTAGCTCCAGTTCTTTTTCCCTCAGTTGCATCTCCATCTTTCCCTGCTCTCGCAAAAACTCTATGGTGTCTGAGCTTGATCTCCTTCTGGCTTTTCGTTTCCCTCCTGTATTTTCAGTCTCATCTGCCTTTCTCTTATTTGTTTCACTTAATATTTCCATTGCTTTCTTCCTTATATCCACAGCACTTTCTTTATCCTCCTCTATTTTTCTTTTCTGTGCATCACCTAATTGACAAAAACACATTATTATTAATCGTTGCAACTAGAGAAGATATGTTGACATTGAATAAATTGTCTAAAATATGTATACGACTTCCCTCCAAGTCTTTTTGTTTGATATGCAGAACTGAAGGGATGAAAACCCTGAAATAATTTATCTTACTTTCATCTTTTCTTGTTTCTTCACTTAACTCCTCCTTCTCTATTATTTCTTCTACAAGTTGGTCGAGTTCGGTGACCTCGGGCGAAATTCCCGTAGCTCGTTTTTCATAAGTAGCTCTTTTCTTCTGTTTTTCACATAAAAGAGAACAGCGGTCCTGAATTGATCTTTTCGTTAGTGATTTTTTGTACAATGGCGCCTCCATTTTTTTCAAATTATCGGCAATTGTTTGCCACAAGTTGGCCCGTTGCGTTGTTTTCTTCTTAGCCTGAAAAGGCTCAACGACTAAAACTTCCCGACAAAGCATTATGTCGTGTCGTTTGGTCCATTCCATGGGAGTATTGCTAAAAAGGAAAAATTGAAAACAAGCTTTTCAAACACAAGTAAGGGACCAGTCATTATTAATGCCGGGTAGGGGGCCGGAAGATATTGTGAGGGGCCACGAAAAATTTTTGAGCAATGAAGGGGGGGCCATGAAAATATTTTGGGCATGGAAGGGGGGGCCACAAAAATATAAAGAGGTCTATCAAAATAATGTGCACTATATTAAAAATTGCAAAGAATATAAAATAAAAACAGTAATGAAGGAAGTATTATTGTATATATTAAAGTTATGTTTTAATAGTCACTTTCTTCATCACTAGAACTTAAATTGTCAGGAGGGTACTTGTCCTCGGCATTTAAAAATGCAGCTTGAATTGATATTTGCTGTCCAGTTTTCTGCTTTCAGTACAGCAGACAAATTATTCTACTGGGATAAGCCCTATCTGACAGATTTCATTGAGAGAAAAAAATAACTCGACTGTCCCAGGTCACAACTACTTCTCAAAGTTAGAGAGTTTTTCAAAGAATCATGTTCGGACAGGTAATAAGTACTTTGAGATTGTGAAATTTGCTTGTGAAGACAACAATGACTCATTGTGTTCAAACTGTCCTGTATCTGGGTGGGTTGATGCTGTTTGCCAACGCATACCAGAGCCGATGCCTCCTGATCCCACCTCTAATAACTGTAAGTACTTTCATGTCAAAGATACACCTAATAAGATAGATGGGGTCCCTAGATCAGTGGACGACTTCAATCCAAGGATCCAGTTAAATCAATTGTTCCAACAGGGTGCGGTGAATAATGAAGACCCTTCCACAATAACTATAGTTTTGCAGAAAGGTACATTATTGATGAAAGTACTGTGAAAGTTGCTCTTGATGACCTGATTTATAAACACATCACCAAAGAGGTGCGAAAAAGAGAAAGTAGAATCAGAAGAGAAATGGAGAAAAAGCAGAGTTTTGATGACATCAAATGGTTGGGCAAAGTTGAGGATGGAAGCATTAAGAATTTGCTTGTAGAAACCCTCAATAAATACTTTCTTAAGCACAACATGATGGGGTGTTTGAAACTAAAAAAGACAGCAAAGATCGAGGTTTTTTTTCAAGACATGTGAAGGCACAAATTAGGTTTACATGTATTAGAGCACAACATTGTGGACCATGAAGGTAAAGAGATGGATGTGGGGAATGATTCTGAGTTATCAGATGATGATATGGATGAGGTGAGTTGGTTATTGCTATAATACATATATGTGTAAGATGATAGTCTTACATGTGTACATAGATTAATAATTTAGACAATATGCATGCTTGATGTACATACTATTAAGTGTACTGTTGTAGATATTCCAGTCATCTGCAGTCCCTTCCTGACTCTAGGCATAAATGCACAAGTAATTTACATATTTTTTGTCTATTCTCTTTGTTTCTTTAATATAAGATCATTAACTGCACAAGTGATCTTGAAGATGAAAAGGATGAGGGCCATGAACCATCTGATGTTGAGAGCCAGACAGAAAGTTTATTTGTGTCAACAAGAAGTGGTAGGATTGCTGGGAATTGGAGACTTTCTTCATATATTGGTAAGAATAACTCTACCTTTTTATTTTAATATACTGTATATATATTTATAGCTGTTATCAAAAATTGTCAGACTTTTCCTTTTATTAAATATTATTATTTACAAATACACGATGAACTTTTTTAGAGAGGTACAAATTTAATATTAATATTATAAATAGTTGACTGTCACATGTGGACTACAGTTCACATATCATATAATCAATTCAGCTTTTACTTTAATAAATTAAATAGTAATTTATATTATTCATTTACAGCTGCAAGTAAAGAAATATGAGTTGAATTCAGAGACAATTATATACTAATAGCATTGAGTTTCACTATTATTAATATAAGTCTTATATTATAAATAATAAAAGAATAAGGTTTTTTTTTTTGTTTTTTTTTGGGGGGGCTATGAAATATATTGCCTAATAATCGGGGGTCATAAAAATATCTTGTTAAAAAATAAGGGGCCACGAACAATATTTTGTTTTCAGAAAAATATCTTCCGGCCCCCTACCCGGCATTAATAATGACTGGTCCCTAAAAGACTTACTACACAAATTTTACGAAGGTAAATGGTACTAAATGCACGTCCCGCGAAGCTGAACCAGCTTTTTCGGCTGTTAACATGCACCACGCAAAAATTGCAAAACGTCAGATAAAAGATAAACAGTGTTTTGTTACTGACAAGACTTTAGGGAAACTACTAAAAACTGAATATCCTCGAAAAATCTAGGTCAACTTACACTTCATTGGCTTTCACCGGACTTTGTACGTAAACAAAAGCCATATCAGTAGTTTTAATTGCAAATGTAATTTTACCTAAAATAAATATATATAGTAAGGGTATAAATATGTAGTAAGAGTATAAATATATGGTAAGAGTATAAATATGTAGTAAGAGTATACAAATTAAAAAAAAATCGTATTAATAACTGAGCTTACCTATCAACACGTACGGGAAAACCCTTGATTTGCCGTCCGTCACCTCCAATCACGGACTGCTGACGTCAACTTGAACGTGAGTATTACTTCCGGTTGCCGTAGTCACTAGGACTGTTACAGATTGTAAAAATACTGTATAAGTAGATTTTATAATATTGTAATCAATTCTTGCATGTTTATAAAAATTTCTATTTATTAAATTATTATAATCTGTCCATTTTGACTTCTTTATTAAGGCTAGCTAAATAAACATGCGTGTTTCCTTTGTAACATTGTAAATAAATCATTTGGATCAGAACTAAAGGGGCAGTAAATCGTATGTGATTAATTTTAGCTGTCTAATGGATAGTAATAACTACCACGAAAATGAAACTAAAAACATGCTCGCGTGAGATCTGTTCTGAAATAATGTATTTGAACGAAAAATCGATAGATACTTATAATACGCATTAAAGAGCAAATACATTTGTCATTACCCTAAACCAACACATACGTATGTTGCCCCGAACAGCAAATACAGGGCCGTAGTTAACATGTTATAATTGGGGGGGGGGGGGGTGCCAACCCAAAATTTCAGAATGAAATATCCCCCCTCCCCAATTCTTGGAATAATAATCACAGTACTTTGCTACTTACTGGCAAACCCGAACGACACTGAGGACAAAAACCATTTTTATTACAGTAGTACCTAGAAGTATAAGACACAATTACAATGTTCGTCACATGATATTTGCATGTTAACTATACGGCGTTCAACTGACAAGGTTTCTGTTACCAGTACATCTAATGTACATTTAAACAGTATATTTTGACATAATCTCTCAAAATAGTCTTAAAGAAAACAGGTCCCAATTTTCCGAATAGAACTATGAATTTTCCGAATATTGCAATTTTGTAAAAGTTGGGTGGGAATACCCCCCTTCGCTACGGCCCGCAGAACAATTATATTTTGGGCTCATTTTTTGAAATTTCCTGTGTACCAGTCCTTATTCAAAATGGCCGCCACAGAATTTTGCCACTTAAATAACCACTAAGCCCAAATAACAAAGATCCTAACCCTAACCCCCCGCCTAACGAGTTTTCTAACCCTAACCCCAATATTGGCTGCCATTTTGGATAAGGCCTGGTTACCCAGGACATCTCGAAAAGTGAGCCCAAAATATTATTTTGCCACCATAGGCGAACGGGGTGGGGGCTGTACGTAGCACCTCCGCACTTGTCTGAAAATTAATTATATTCGTCTTATCGTTTGGGAAAAATGGTCTTTTGCCCTTCATTTATAGACTAAATAAAACGGTCATTATAAGTATAACTAAAGGAGGTTCAATAACGTGAACATTCATGTTGATAAATGTAAATTCTTATTTATATACAAGAAGTACATCATTCAAAAGTATCATGTCTTCATGGGTCATCTTCAGACTTCAATGGCTGGACATTGGCATTGTATATAAAGGGTCCTGAAGGGTAAAATAGGAACTGTGATTTGTCCATTTTTAGCACTGGCCGCGGAGGAGGCTAGAATGTTTATGTTATTGAACCTCCTCTAGTTATACTATTACCGTCAGTTATTTCTGTAAATAAAGGACAAAAGGTCGGTAGTTACGACTATGTTGCTGCCAAAAAATATTAATTATCCTCGGCTCTGCATATCGTTTTCTGGCGAGCGCATAAGGACGATGCTACTTTTCCCGATTTACGACAAGACCATTTTTGCCCGAATAGGCATGATTAATTTTCAGACAATGTTCGCCTATGCAGGTAACTGAGACAATGTATTTGCTAGTGTTCGGGGCAACGTATGTGTTGCTTTAGGGTAATGACTAATGTATTTACCCTTCCTTATATAATCTTATATGACCTTGTATGGAATGCGTGTTATAAGTATCTATCGATTTTTCGTAGCATAGCCATAGGCTGGACAAATACTAATTAAATATATTTCTTAAAGTAAATTCAACCTTGACGATACCCAACCTTTTTTATGCTGGTCAAACAAAATGCTTTTAAAACGATTGATAACATCGTCTACGTAATTATTGTGTGGGAAATTGTTTTGAGGTAGGACAAAGGAAACACGCATCTTGATCGTTTAAACTAAGTAACTTAGTTACGTATCAGGTGACGGATTTCGGGGTTCGTTGATTAGACAGAGGAATCTCACAAATGACGCAAAAGGACCTTTCTGTTTTTGTCTGATTTTTATTTTTGGTCAGGTTAGGGTTAGCTACGGTTAGGGATAGGTTAAAGGTTACGATCAAGGTTAGCGCAGAAATGATTCTGTAAATGGCAACCTTTCATTTTCCTTGTAATTATTTTTGTAGTATTATAAATAATAGTTGTTGGTTAATGAATCAAGTATAAGAAATACAAATGGAATAATCTAAAACGTTGGTGTACTATACATAAATAGTGTGGCAGTGTAGAGTTTGACGTCTCGAGCGAAAGCCCTGCTATTAACGTTTCGATTGAAGTCCTCTCTGATGAAGGGCCTTAATTCTCTCAAAATGTTAGACTTACACCAACCTTTTAGAGTATTTTATTTGTATTTCTACACCGCAGCGTACACGCGTGAACAACACTTGTATTTTGATTACGCAAGGGTATCTAGAATACTGGCGAGATGCTGAAATTGTTGAATATTGCTTGTTGATGTTGAAATTGTTGAATGTTGACTGAATATTGCTGAAGCATAATCTCAGGCGTTTCTCCGGTAACCTATACTTTCGAATATTATGCTTACTCGTTGTTGCCACGAGTTATGGTCAAGTATATAGTACATAATATATGGATGACTTGGACAAGAACTTAACATTTTAGCTTGTACTTTGGGTAGCTGGTTTTGATGTAGACCGACTGGATACTGAGTGCAACACATGACCATCAACAATATGTTTAAACGCTTTCCTAAAGGTCTCCATTCTCAGCGCGTAAACAATGGGGTTGAGAGCAGAGTTGCTCAATGCTGTTGTGCGAACCCAATTGTAGCCAACACCACTATTGTTTGAAGGTTTAGCGATACGAAAATAGAAGAACGGTACCCACATGACTGTAAAAATACCAATTACAATGGCCATGGTTGCTGAGACTGCTTTCTCGGCTTTCTCATGTCGATACCTTGTTGTTGTTGTTGCTACTGATGGTGTAGTCGACTCTGCCATTTTGTTGTTGTGGCGTCGAAGCTGAATCAAAATTGCGAGATAACATGACAGAATGAAGATGTAACCCATTACGAACAAGATTGCCGAAAAATACGAGGTCGCTTTCTTATTCCCTGTTACTCGAAGGATCGTGTAGATAAGAGGAAGAATCACGCTGGCACTTATTAAAATAGAAAACCTTCGCTTTTGATGACAGCTTCTGTAAACCATTGGCTTGACGACAGCCAGAAATCTTTCTGTTGTTATTGAGCACAAAACCAAAAATGAGACAGCACATGCGAGATTACCGAACACACGAAACACAATTATTAAAGTCTCGTCGCATTCTTGTCTGGCTTCTTGTATTATCATAACAATTAACAACGGCTGTGCAATGGCACTCGTTAAGAAGTCAGCAATCGCCAAGATCACCAAATAAGCGTTGCCCAGTGTTCGTAAATCTTTTATTTTGTAAACAGCAAAGATAACCAGGAAGTTGCCAGTAATTCCCATGAAGGAGAAAATTGCATTGACCGTGGCCATAGCTACTGATGAAGCAAAATCAAGATCACAATCTGCATTTGAATTGTTCGTTGATCCATTCATAATGAAACTATAGTCTGGGAATGTAAAACTATTCAATGTACCTTGTTACTGTGACTAGTCCTGTTGTTATGAGTTCACAAACATAAGAAATGTAATGTTCTTTATTTTGTTATGAAATTCCGACAACCACGAGTTCTTTGTTTTTCGTTCGAATGCTCCAATGAGCAACAGGATGAGGCATTTTTGTGTCTGAGACGTAGTCATCATACTGGCAGCTAACGTCACAACCGAACACGTTGCGGAAGATAGCGAAAGATTCCGAGATTGTTTGTTTCACCGTTCGAGTACTTCCTTCGCATTTTCCTCTCGCTACGCGCGCCTTTTCTAATAAAATATATAAGCCTCTGCGGAGGAGAGAGGGCCGTCTACGATATGTATTGAACTACTTTTGTTGTTTATTGGAGCCATTGTGTTTACTCAACGACTCTAAAGAATAAAGACATTTTTAGTGTTTTCATTTCCCCTTGCTGCCCTAATAATTCTGAACTTTGGAAAAGTACAGAAGTAAAGTCCAAATTATCAACATTTTCACACAAGATTTGTTAAATGCACTAACTAAATAACGGGCTCGGCCCCTGCGGAAGTCGCGTGCTCCCCTTTGTTGGACGTTTTATGCATAGAGATCATAAATAAAACTAGAGGGGACACTTTGAGGAAAATCGGGTAGCCATTAATTGGCCGCCGCTATTAGCTCAGTTGGAGGCAAAATAACCCACCCGGATGTACAATTACCAGCTCCCAGACCTCTGCCTAGAACATTACGTCTGACAGACAACGGTAAAATGGAATTAATTTGTTTTATCTGGGGCATGAAAAAAGATAAAAGCAGTCGGCTGACGTGATCTGGCGTGAGCTGACGTGGCCGTTTGAGCAGTCTACAAACGAGCATGAATTTACCATGGCTGGTTTGATTTCCGAAAAAAAGGTGTATTAGCACATGAGCAGTTTCAACACAACTTGCAAAAAACCTCGAAAAAACAACACGGTTTTGACCTCACGACAATCACCGGGTATTTTTACATCTGGGTGTGCTATTTTGCCGCCAAAAAATGTATCCAAGATGGCGGCGTTCAATTGGTCACCCCCCCCCCCCCCCCTCTAGTTTTATTTATGATCTCTATGGTTTTATGTACGTTCGTCTTGACTTGTTGTTATCGAAGAATATATTAAAACGAGAAAGAATCATTAGATTATAGTCATTATTATTTATGGTGCCGACTCCCGGGAACGTGTACATGTATTAATCACGTATTCAAAGTATACAAGCGAAATTCAAGGAATTTGCCTTCACGATCGCGTTGTATATGTAAAAGTCAGAAGATAACTCATCATGTCGGGATTGAAGAAGAAAGTCAATAGTACGAAAGGCTCATCGGAAGTATGTGGAAAAAACGAAGAGCAATGCGATGGAGATTATCAAAGCAGGAGATCAGTCGAACTTCAAGAAGTTATAGTGTTATACCCTCTCTTGGCAATGTTGAAAACCAAATCTGAGGAGCTCAAATCCTTGGATTATGAAATTGTAGGATTAATTCAAAATGAAAAGGACATCGATGCTGAGGTGGTAGAAAGTTGCGAATTTAGCAGCACTATTCAAGAAACGATCATTGAAATCCTATCAGTTTTGGACCCATGCAGCAACTCAAGCCCAGAAAAAGGAACTTTTCACGCGAAATTACCGAAGCTGCATCTACAGAAGTTTTCAGGTGACCCATTTGAATGGTCTTCGTTTTGGGACTCCTTCGAGTCTGCTGTACACAACAATTCAAGTTTGTCTAGCGTAGACAAGTTCAATTATTTAAAGTCGCTTGTGGGGGGAACTGCAGCTAATCATGCTATATCTGGATTAACATTGTCAAATTCAAACTACGAACACGCTGTAGAGTTGTTGAAGATTAGATTTGGTAATCGACAAGTTATTATCACAAGTCATATGGAAGCTCTTACGAAATTGCAGAGAGTTTTATTTATTATTATTATTTATTTTTTATTTTACCAGCTTTGCCAAAAAGGTGGCATGCAGGGATGTCCCACAGAGCTTGTTTCTCCATTACGGGGCCCCTATGATATAAAATTAAATCAAACAGATAACATGGTTAACTTCTAAACTAAGATATAAACTAACAGCACATTTTAACAAGCAAACTAGATAGGGGACGACATGAGTGACATTTTACACAGACTGTTTTAAACGTTTGCGGAATTTCTACATCGTATATACGTGTTCGGTTGCATGTTGACAGTACTTTAACAATTCAGATTTGAATTGGCCTATAGAGATCGAGATTAGGATATCGTAAATATGATGGCAATGAATTGAAAATTCTTGGTGCCCTACAATAGAAGCTACAGTATTCTGGAAAATGTTTACTTTAGGAATATTTAAATTAATTGTATTTGTTTTATCTGTTCGCCTGGTTACACGACTGGAAGACTTGACGGAGATGTAAGGATCATTTGAAGCAAATATTGACTTGAAAACGTATACCAAGTCCAGGTACTCATGCCAGTACGATAGGGGTAACAGTTCTGTTTTCAGAAGTCTACACTTATAGCTAACGTCAGATCTAAATGGTAATGACAGAATAAACTTAGTAGCACGGCGTTGGACTCTTTCGACGTTGAGAATTAGTGACACAGTTTGCGGGGACCAAACTTGTGAACAGTATGCAAAGTGACTTCTTACTAAAACTGTGTATAATGCAGTACGAACACGCTGGTCGTGGATATCAAGGGAGGATCTTCTTATAAAACCCATCATTTTGTTAGCTTTAGCTACTACTCCCTATACATGTGAGTTCCACTTAAGGTCAGGGAGTGATCAGAACTCCAAGATCTTTCTGAACATCCTTGGTGTTAACTGTGGTGTCTCTCAGATGATAACATTTCTGTATGGGTTTGGTGTTCCTCGTCAATCTAAGTAGACCGCATTTGGACTGGTTTAAATCCATTCGCCATTCTTCGCACCACCGGCATATTTTATCAAGGTCGTGCTGGAGGCATTCCCCGTCTCTTGTGTCTTTAATCGCACGATAACATTTGGTGAAGTCGGCAAACAAAGCAATGGATGATGTGTTGGTTACCTCGGGAAGATCGTTCACATATATGAGGAATAGTAGAGGACTTAAAATTGAACCTTGGAGCACTCCAGATAGCACTTTGAGTGGTTGTGATGTTTGGCCAAGGACGGTGACCCTCTGGTAGCGATCCAATAGATAGTTCTTAAACCACTCTAATAAATTACCGCAGATGCCAAAATTGCGTAGCTTTTTAAGTAATAGTTGGTGGTCTACCCTGTCGAAGGCTTTGGCAAAATCTAGGTAAATGGCATCAGTTTGCACTCTCTTATCTAGCGACTCTCCAATTTTATGTAAGACTCGCAGGAGCTGGGACGTAGTGGACTTTCCCTTTAGAAATCCAAACTGAAGTTCGTGGAGATGCGAAGATACGTGTTTAATTATTCTGTTGTAAACGCAACGTTCAAGAACCTTCGATACGAGTGACAATAATGAAATAGGCCTGTAGTTAGACACTTCTTTTACAGACCCGCCCTTCGGAATTGGTGTGATATTCGAAATTTTCCATGCGAATGGTATTTTTCCCAGACTCAGACTTGTACAGATCACACAGGGATGAACATATGTAAGGCGCACAGTTCTTTAGTAATTTGGCAGGGATTTTGTCTGGACCCGTTGCTTTATTAACGTTCAATGAAAGAAGAACATCACGTACTTCATTTGGTGAGGAAACTGAATTAATTGGAAGATGCGCTCCGTATTGCTCTCTGCTGCATGGTGGCTTGAACATGGAAAAGAAATAATTGTTAAGGAGGTTTGCGACATCGCTGGGATTCTCAGCCGTAGCAATGGCATCGTCACGAGACCAGACCATTTTGTTCGGTACGCTGGACAACTTAGACATTGATCTAAAAACTGACCAGAATTTCTTAGTACTGTTTTTCATCAAGTTAGGCAGGGTTTGATAGAATTCCTTACGTTTGGTAGCTATGAGGCTCTTAGACATGCGTCGGAGTTTGCGGAACTTTTTCGCTTTATTCCTTCTGGCAGTTTCTTTTTTCTTTAAAAGGTGTTTAATTTCATTGTCGAACCATGGTGGAGTGTTGCGCCTTCTGAATGATTTAGATGGAATGTGTTGGGATGCAGCTCCTAAAAATAGATTGCGCCAGCGTTGCCAATCGTCATCAATGTCGCTATCTAAGTCAATGCATGGGTGAAAGGTTGGTGAATATAAGAGTTTCAAACAAACCCTCCCAGTCAGCCAGACGGTAATTGAAAACAGTACGCGAGTCGTAAGTAGAGGACTTTAGACACAGATTGAAATCAAAGAACAATAGATTATGGTCACTGGAGATGCCCATTGCTGTTGGTAATGAGTTTGTAAAAATAAGGTCTAGAATGTTGTTTAATCTCGTTGGATGCATATTAATTTGTTCTAGAAAATAGTCGGAAATGAGTTCACGGAATTTTGTAGAATCAGCAGAGATAGTACTAGGACTGGGAATGAGATTTGAGTTCCAGGTTAGATGGGGAAAGTTGAAGTATCCAGTGATAAGGATTTTCTCGTAGTTATCAGCGATTTCTAAAAAAGACGTATACAAATCAAGCCATTCAGTGAGATCACAGTTCGATGGCAGGTAGCAAACAGAGACAAGACACTTCTTTGAATTTTACTAACAAGTTCAATCGCGATAATTTCCAAGCGATCAGACCATTTCCCAGGGGCTGAGGTTATTCTATTATATTCAAATCCCTTGCGCAATGCCAACAAAACACCACCTCCACGCTTGTCATGCAGACAAGTCATGCAGTCTTTCCTAATAATGTCATATCCAGTGGGGAGTATTTCATTATTAGAAACACTGTCGTTGAGCCACGTTTCAGTAATTGCCACAAAGTCAAGGTTTTCTGCGTAAACTAAGACTTGAAAAGATTTTAAGTTGCTTAATTGTTCGCGTACCATCGGGAAGTTTGTTAAAACTCTGCAAGCTTTGAGCATTGAATGATAAACAACGCTGTGTTTTCTTAATTATTTCTTCTTGAGATGCCATGGTGAAAGGACCAGGGTTACTGTGAACATCTCCAGACAATCTGATAAGTAGTAGTGCGAATGATGAGTGTACAAGAAACCGGGCGCTGTTAATCAGCAGAAGACCATTCGTTAATGGATGTTTTTTGACGTTTGGTAAACGTGTGGCATATGAATGTACGGTTGCAGCCTCTCTATATACATGAAAAATGGAGCAGTTCGACACGAGAGGCAAGGTTGTACAAACATTTCTTGTTGCTAAATCGCCAAGTATGAGATAAAGGTAAAGAATCAAACAAACACCACGGCAAGTTAAAAGACCATGACCCACTGCCATGTTGTCGAGATTTAATCCTTAAATATCGTTAAATTGTACATTTGGAAGACAGAGAAAAAAGGCAATCCGGATGTTTTGAAATTATGGTGATTAGGTGTCGTAATATTAGGGGAAAAATCGCGGACTTGTAAAAATTCGGGAATTCAAATAATAGCCAAACCAAACGACCAAATAGGAAGAAAGTTGATCAAGAAGTAGATAAAAGTCAAACAATGGAAAGGGAGACATTAAAACGTTCGTATAAATCATCCATACTAAGGATAAGCAGATAAATGATGATCACCAGACGGAAATTGGATATTCGAATAAACAGACGGTTGATAGTCCAGACAAAATTGATTAAAAAATTCAGAATCTTTATGATTACGACCAACCAAACTGATACAACCAGATGGAATAAATCTTTGTGATGAAGATGGAATCAGTAAATAAACGATGAAACCAAACTCCACGGAAAAAATTTAACTGTTGCTAGGAAACGTCAAGCGAGACAAAACTAAACCAACGGTCAAATGGGAAACGTTGAATAATTCAAAATTCACTGAATAATATGGAACAATACTTGTACAACTGAAAAGGTGCTCCAGAAACTAGCGGATAGGGAAATTTCAGCTCATCAACTGTTCAGGAAACTGAAAAACTATTGATACACAATATCATCAACTGTAGCGAAACTAAGTAAAAAAACACGGAGAATGGTAAATTACTTCAAAAATTAGTCCAAGGTTATCACCACGTTCTTAGTGATAAAATAAACCAAACAATTTATAAGGATATCCACTGGAATAACCAAGTAAGCTTTAATAAGTATGGATGGGTCGCCACCACGTTGATGCTTCTCTAGTCTCAGAATATATATAAGCGACGTGAACTCTCTTCGTGAAATATATGATACTGTCGAGTCTCATATCAGAGGCTTGGAGAGTCTCAAGATTTCTGCCGAAATGTATGGTTGTTTTTTAACCTCAATAATTATGCAAAAACTTCCTGAGGAATTTCACATGTCGCGTGGAATGTCGTCCGACACCTGGGTGTTGAAGGAAGTTATGGAGTCATTTAACAAGGAATTGAAATTAAGAGAGCAGTGTTCCTTTACTAAAGATTCAAAGTCACCGGCCTGAAGAAAGGTCTCAACATGGCTACAAGGACAAGCAACCCGCCTATTCGTCTTCTACCCTCTACTCTCAGAATCAGCAACCTCAGTCTCTATGGTGTTCTTATTTTAACCATGGACACCCAAGTGTTAAATGCAACATAATTACAAAGGTCGATGCGAGAAAGCTACATTTAAGAAAGAAAGGAAAGTGCTTCCTGTGTCTGAAGGGAGCTGTCACTTAGCAAGGAGCTGTACAGCCAGTACAAGATGTGCAAAATGTCATGGAGCTCACTGACCATACATCTATTTGTGAAAGAGGTACAACATCAGTTGGTATGGATCGTGGTAAACCAAACAATGGCCCCGGTGAGAAGAATGGAAAAGAGCTTACGACAAACATGCATGTGAATGAGTCTGTAGATCCTTAGGCCTGAAGATGGACAGATCTCTACGACCATTCGATTGGTATTTGATTTATGCAGCCAACGTTCATACATACATATCAAGCACTGTTAAGGAAAGAATGAATCTTGCAGTGATCGCTAAAGAAACTCTGTTAATCAAAACATTCGGTGAGAGTGATGCCAAACTACGCGAGTGTGAAGTTGTGCAAGTGGGAATCAAGACACTCAATGATGAAATTGTGTATGTAAGAGCATTTGTAGTTCCTGTCATGATTTGTGGCCCCTTAAGTCAACAGCCCATCCAGAAAGCAAGAGGCAACTACGGTCACTTAAGAAAGCTTAAGTTAGCGGATGATGCAACTGGAGTTGACGAGCTACTGTATCTATTCAGATGCTGATTGGAGCCGACTATTATTGGTCACTGGTTGATGGAAACCAATCAGAACCTGTGGCGCTCTCCACGAAACTTGGATTCGTGCTCTCAGGACAACAAGGCTGATATATCTAATTCATGCAATCTCACAACCACTTACGTCCTCAAGGTTGGTGCAACACTTGTGGAGAATGATCCATTGTCAGCAGAGCTGAGAAGATTTTGGGATTACGAGTCCTGTGGAATCCTAGATAAAGAAACATCACTTTATGATCGAGTTGTGGAGGACATTCAGTTTGTCAATGGTAAATATGAAGTACGTCTACCTTTCAAAGAAGACCACGAAGTGCTCCCCGATAACTACTTGGTTGCTAAGTCCAGACTCAACACCGTTATGCGAAGGCTCAAGGCCAATCCTCCAGTGCTCAACCAGTATCAAGAACTTATTCAAGATAAGTTATGTCGAGGTATTATTGAAACGGTAGAAGAATAAGAAAACGTCAAAACTTCGAGTGGTTTTCGATGCCAGTTCACGTCCTGAAAGAAACCTTCCAAGCTTGAACAACTGCTTGTATGCTGGCGCTTCTACAACACCTCTCATTTACGATGTTCTACGATTCCGTGTTCACAGAGTGGCTCTAATTGGGGACATTGAAAAGGCCTTCTTGAACATTTCCGTTAATCCTTCGGACAGAGACTACTTATACGTTTCTTATGGGTCAATGATTTGGAAGAATCCACAAATCCGCCTTTACAGATTTGCTCGTGTCGCCTTCGGTGTGTGTTCAAGTCCTTTCCTCCAGCTCAATGCAACGATTCATCACCACTTTACCAACCATGATGTCGCTAAAGAATTCGCAGAAGAAGTATTGAAATGCCTCTACGTTGATGATTACGTTGGTGGTACTGAAACCGAGAACGCAGCGATTAAGAAATATCGTCAGTTGAAATCGTGTTTCAGAGATGGGGGATTGAACATGCGCAAATGCAGGATATCCAATTCTCCGACCGTGCAAGGGAAGATTCAAGAAGAATCAAGAAGTAGCATTCAAGAAGAGGATCAGATCTATGCAAGTTCGCTGTTTGAGACAACAAGGTCAGTCTTGTCAAGTCAGAAGGTATTGGGTATTGGGTCGAACGAATAACATGATCACCTGGTTTTTGAGTTCGACTTCTTATCCAACGATGATCCAGTATCAAAAAGATCGATTCTTGGAGCTACAGCCAAGCTCTATGACCCGCTTGGAATTCTGAGTCCGCTTCAAGATCCTATTTCAATTGCTCTGTAAATCGAAAGTTGGTTGGGATGAACCTGTAGACACGCCGCTTTTTGAAGAGTGGAAGACGCTTGTCGACAACTTAAAGAATGTGGGAACTATCTCTGTGAACCGTTGCTACTTGACTGGTGTTCCTTAATTTCTCCGAAATTGCTAACGTTCAACTGCATGGATTTGCAGATGCTTCGGAGAAAGCTTACGGAGCCGTAGTATATATTCGAACAGAAACAATGTCAGGGAAGATAATTACAACACTAGTGTCTTCGAAGACCCGTGTCGCCCCAGTAACCGGAGAATCCATCCCACGTCTCGAGCTCATGGGAGCTGTAATTCTAGCCCGGCTAGTGAAAAGCGTTAAAAGTGCCCTAGAAGAGTAATTCTTGAAAATCGACCAAATGTTTTGCTGGCTAGATTCCCAAATCGTGTTATGGTGGATCCGCGGAAGAGGTAAAGAATTCAAGCAGTTTGTGCAAAATCAAGTCGTCGGAATTCGCAAAGAAGTCGAAGTTGAACAATGGGAGTACTGTCCATCCGAAGTCAACCCTGCAGACATAGCTTCTCGCGGGTCGCTAGCTACAAGGCTAGTGGATAATCCACTCTGGTGGAATGATCCTGTCTTTATGAAACAAGAACGAAAATCGTGGCCAAAAATGCAAGGATGCGGCGTGGAGCAGCCTCCATTGGAACTGCGTGAATTGAAGAGGCCCAGCTGAAGAGGTCCAGACATCTTTATTCACAAACTTGGTTACCAGTGATTACCTTGGTCACTCATCCGTTTTAAAGCAAGATGTCGAATTCCTTCGTTGATTGTCAGTGACAATGGTAAAACGTTCAAGGATTCGAAGCTAAAGGCTCACTGCATTCGCGAAGGAATTAACTGGAAGTTCAACGTAGCAGCCTCACCTTGGTGGGGAGGTTTCTTCGAGAGACTTGTCAGATCAGTTAAGCGGTGTCTGAAGAAAAGCCTACTCCAGACCATTGGGATATGTGGCTAATGAAGTGTGTGAAGCCTTATGTCCATCGCATTTGGTCATCGGACGAATAATTCTCAGTTCGACTGCCGCAACGTCTGGAAGTCAGGAGCATGCAGATACACAAGAGACTCTCACCCACAGATCCAGATAGATTCAGCAGAAATTGAGTAATTTTGGGGATCGTTGGAGAAAGGAGTACCTGACCGAGCTGCGAGAACATCATACCGTGAGCAACCGAACAAATTCTACCCGAGAATTGCAGCTGGGCGATATCGTAACTGTCGAAGAAAGAAAGATGCCCCGTCAGCTTTGGCGTTTGGGAAAGATCGAAAATATTCTACAGGGTAGGGATGGTCGAGTAAGGAGTGCAGTGGTTCGTGTAAAAAAGGGGAAAAAAGGAACAACAGAGATCAAGCGTCCTATTCAAAGATTGTTTCCTCTCGAGGTGACAGCATCGCAAGATCAAGCCTTCCCCATCCGGATGATTACTGACATTGACATTCCTACAGTCGTAGTAAACAATAGTGAACTTCATTTTAGAATCTCTCTCGGACAGTAATTATTGATGTTTCATGTTAGCTTTTTACGGTTAAATTGACGAGGTCGATTAAGGGTAAGGGGGGAGTATGTATAATCTCCTATATGTAATAATCACAAGGACAGCGTGCTCGGCCCCTGCGGAAGTCGCGTGCCCCCCCATTGTTGGACGTTTTATGTACGTTCGAATTTGACTTTTTGGTCAAATTCCCCACTAAACGGGGAAAACACAGTCAAATTCCCCACTTTTCTCACCTCTTGAAAGCGGTTCCGAAAACTAAAGCTAGTCGCAACCACTGCTTTTCTGACCTCCTTCGTCGCGTTCCACACTGTTCGAAATCTTTTCGCGGGTAACCGCTGTCCAATTTCTTGTGGGGGATGATCGCGGTTGGAATTGACTCATACATTACCAATGGCTAATACAATATTACAATGCAATGGGCTTTGTCAATAGCGATTCCTATCAGATTTTTCTTATAGAACTGAGGACAACATGTTTCTCCACTTGCTGTTTTCTAATGACTCTAGAGATGCATTCTCGGAGAATGATTCTCCTCTCTCAATTCTCAAGTTTCCATTATTTTCGTCCCTGTTGTGATATATTAAACTGCATGCCATGAATACCGTATACACTATTTGAATATGAATATACCCAATTTATAGTGCATATATATCCTAGAGTAGTTTTAGACTAGGTAGTAAGGTACAGTATACCAGCAGTCCCAAATGCCTGTGTCTTCTTGAAGACAGTAAGTTTTCGTTGTTGTACGTAACCAAAACGGATTGTTTTCATCAATAACCTGTCACACGAATCGATTCCGGCCATAATTGCCATAATTCGCTCATCACTTCCATTTGGCGGTGTAAAATTATAAAAGTACTGGGGACATTTCCCCTGTTAAGGATACACAAGAAAAGCATCAACATTTTACATTAAAAGCTCAAAACGCGAGTGGTAACCCCCCTCACCTTCAAGGTGATATATATATATATATTACCTATAATATACCCATAATCTTGTCCCGGCATTACCACCATATATACAGAACTCGTGACTAGGCTCTCGGCAACGGCTTCCGTAGCTCAGTGGTCAGAGCGCTGCACTAGCAATCGCAGGGTCGCGGGTTCAATTCCTACCGGAAGGCCGCTAAGTTGCATTTTTCGCAACTGGTCCCGGTTTGGTCTTAAAATGTATGTATTCCAACACTCGAAATTTTCCTTCACCATAAATCCTTTCAACATGTAGTTTGATCGAGTGAAATGCCAAATATTACCTATAATATACCCATAATCTTGTCCCGGCATTACCACCATATATACAGAACTCGTGACTAGGCTCTCGGCAACGGCTTCCGTAGCTCAGTGGTCAGAGCGCTGCACTAGCAATCGCAGGGTCGCGGGTTCAATTCCTACCGGAAGGCCGCTAAGTTGCATTTTTCGCAACTGGTCCCGGTTTGGTCTTAAAATGTATGTATTCCAACACTCGAAATTTTCCTTCACCATAAATCCTTTCAACATGTAGTTTGATCGAGTGAAATGCCAAATATTACCTATTATATATATATATATATATATATATATATATATATATATATATATATATATATATATATATATATATATATATATATATATTATAGGTAATATTTGGCATTTCACTCGATCAAACTACATGTTGAAAGGATTTGTGGTGAAGGAAAATTTCGAGTGTTGGAATACATAATATTTGGCATTTCACTCGATCAAACTACATGTTGAAAGGATTTATGGTGAAGGAAAATTTCGAGTGTAGGAATACATACATTTTAAGACCAAACCGGGACCGGTTGCGAAAAATGCAACTTCAAGGCCTTTAATTCTGGCTGGAATTGAATCCGCGACCCTGCGATGCTAGTGCAGTGCTCTGACCACTGAGCTACGGAACTCGGAAGCCGTTGCCGAGAGCCTAGCCACGAGTTCTGTGTATATGGTGGTGGTAATGCCGGGATAAGATTCTGGGTATATAATATATATATAGAGAGAGAGAGACCTAGCCTATTTAATTTGGAATTTGCTATCAGAAGTTCGCTGGGAGCATTGATCAACGCACGGTACATCCGTTTATAATCAAACGATTTATCCAGACCTTGTAGATATTAATTCTGCATTGAAATCAGCCGCAACCTGCACACTGAACAGTCAAACTATATTGTGTGAAAAACAAAATTGTGTTGACCAAACAAAGTGAATCTCGATGTATTGACAGGTATATTGACAGGTGAAACCCCAAATTAGTAAATTAGCTAGATGGGGAAAGTTCACAGGTGACCGCGTCATGACTCACGAACTGTAAATATATTCAAACCAGTCAATGAAACAGTTCAGAAAATTCCTGCCATGCTAGCGAAGTTGTTGTTTTTTATGGCATACTA
Organism: Chrysogorgia sp. JL179-B06; assembly: GCA_035772405.1. Taxonomy (NCBI): domain Eukaryota; kingdom Metazoa; phylum Cnidaria; class Anthozoa; order Scleralcyonacea; family Chrysogorgiidae; genus Chrysogorgia; species Chrysogorgia sp. JL179-B06. Next base: position 2,517,736 of record JAYKKM010000391.1, read on the forward strand.
CGAAACCCGGACTCGGACTCCGGACTCGCCCTCGCAAAAGCCGGACTCCGACTCAAAAACCAGGAAAACTCAATGTTTGGTAAAATAAACGAAACCGTAAATATAAGTATGTCTCCGCAGTTACAATTTGAAGTATATGACTCATAAACAACGAAACAGGATTACACGCCATGTGTTTTCGGATGCTTTTCCTTTGCTGAACAAAAGCTGAAAAGCGCGATTTTAATAGCCACAATTTAACGCAATCAGTGTCATCCTTTAAAAAACGTTGAATCTTTATATTGCTTATAAGCATTATAAGTTATAAGCTTGCGCTGAAAAGCTACCGTGTCTAGATAATTTATTAAGGGTTACAACGCGCAATGAGCTTCGGCTTCGCATGGTAACTGTAACGTGATACAAAATATTTATATTGCCACGCAAATAAGACAGGAACTGTGCGTTTGGGTATGACTAGTAAAACGGTCTCCGCGTTGTCCAGCTATATTTGTTTTTAGATTTCACTGAGGAAATAGGTCTTCACTTCCATCTGTTCTCGCGCTGCTGTTACCTGCGCTGCGAAGGGAAGGCGCAAGTGTCGCGGCTGTCATTGCTCAATTCGCAAACTAATGAAAACGAAAAACTGGAAACCGCCTCGACTTCTTGTGCTTGGGTGTTGCCCCTACATTATATACGCATTGCAGTCAAGCCGACGAGACATGTGACATGTTAAATGAATTTTGGAAGTTTTGGTCCGACTGATACTACAGCGATTTTTCTGGCATTTATTTAGTCAGCGCCTATTTGTTTAGCGCTTGCTTTGTCATAACATATCTGACAGCTTTGCCACAGTAAGAAGCATGATTTATAGTGGCAGTGATTTATCAGAAATTTGTTATGTATACTGTCTATCCAATCAAAAGCCTTGCCAATTATATTCAGATAAGTGATAGTCATTGTAATTTAAGTCTGCTGTATTTAAAATAATTAAAATAATTGATAGAAATGTGTACATAACTACAGTGGGTTCATTTTTTAAATATTATCAAAAATTAGGCTTCCCATGACTTTCGAGGCAGCACTTCCCCTTGCGATAGTAACTTCTAGTTATAATTTAGTCTGTCGAAGATTTACCCGTCAGACTGAAGGAGGAAGAACATTTACTACAACTACTGTCAAGTATGGAACAGTTTACCCCTATCTTTAAGAAAAAGTGACTCGTTGTGCTCCTTCAAGCATGCTTTATGGAATGAAATTTTTAGTCAACAGAAATTTTTAAATAATTTTTAGTTTTATATGTATTCTTATCTATTTTATGTATATAATTTCATCTTTTAACTCATTTGTAATTCTTAGCTTCATAGAGGGCCACAAGTTTATTAGCCTTGGCTATTTAGTGTTTACCCTCTGTAAATAAAGTCTTTACCTTACCTTATCTTTGTGTTTTTCGCGAAGACTGAATTTGCAGGTTTCTTTCCAACAACCAATAGTGTTATTGACATGCAAATGTACAATGATACTAAAATTACTTACTTGCTTGAAACCATATTGTTTTCAGTTATAGTTTTTACTTCATCTCTAATATACCCACAGTTACAGTATTTATTGCGAACCCCCATAAAGACATGGAAAGAACGACTGCTTTAAAACAAACTTAAACCTTAAACCCACCCAAAACCATAAATGTCACCCAATAGGGGTCGTATATACTCAAAAGGTCGAAATGTGGAGAGAGGACTGGAACCAACCCCAAAACAACAAAGATCCTAACCCTAACCTCCCGCCTAACGAGTTTTCTAAGGGTTAGGATTTGAAAACTCGTTAGGCGGGGGTTAGGATCTTTGTTGTTTTGGGGTTGCTTACAATTATCGAAATTAAGTCAAACTCTGTCCCAGTCCTCAAAAGATGGCGGTATATTGATTTTACCACAATTCATTGCGAACCTATTAGGTTTAAAATTGCTTATGATAACAGCTAAATATATTTGACAATTAAGTTAACATCAATTTAGTAAATAATAGCTTCTCTTTTAATAATTTTGGTGTCTTTGTATTTTTTAAAAGAAATTGAGTTTACTCCACGCAAAGGCTCATGGTAAAATCAACATGCCGCCAACTTTTTTTATTATGGTAAATTTTGTATCTTTATTTACGAGCAATATAAAGATTCAACGTTTTTAAAGGATGACACTGATTGCGTTAAATTGTGGCTATTAAAATCGCGCTTTTCAGCTTTGTTCAGCAAAGGAAAAGCATCCGAAAACACCTGGCAGTAGTGGCCAGCTTGTATCACCATTGACAGCGTCATGCTGTGTAATCCTGTTTCGTTGTTTATGAGTCATACTCATATATACTTCAAATTGTAACTGCGGAGACTGGCGAGTCCGGGTTTTCAGAGTCGAGTCCGGTACGAGTCCGGGTCCGAGTCCGGGTTTCGTAGCCTACGTCATAGTCTGTGAAATTTTGAAAACCACAGACTATGAACCAGCGCCGTTAATCGTGTTCTGTGACGTAGCTACTATAAGGAATTTAAATAGTAGACCATGATTGGTCGCTTAAAAAATTTAGTTAATACGCGATATTCAATTGGTTAAGAACTACTTCCGTTTTCAATGTTCGTCATGCATGTTGTTTACCACGAAGACAGTTTCTCAGCCGCCTCAACGTTTCCTTGTAAACGAGACTATTAAAGAGTTTGCTAATACTTTCAAAGGATGACTGTTTATAGTCGGCATAATTTTGGTTCAAGGATGATCAAACAGTCGAAGAGATGCGGGAATCGAATTGTTAATCATACGATATTTCCAGGTAGCCGTCGAGTGCCGATTCTCGTTTAATATGCTGTTTCGTTTTAGCTTTTCAGCTTGTCCTATTTGTCTATTAGAACTAAGTTTGCTCTTCATATGATTTCTTAAACTTTTACTGAATACTCGTTAGTTGCTATAAGCATAGACTTGCTCCAAGTCTGCCTCTTGATTGTTTCGGCTTTGTTTAAAGACGGGTTTGCTTCGAGAATACGGGTTTGTTTCGAGACAGGTTCTTTTCAAAACCTTGAAACAAACCCGTCTTTGAAACCAAACCACTCTCGAAATAAACCCGTCTTTAAATAAACCCGAAACAATCAAGAGGCAGACTTGGAGCAAGTCTATATACTATAAGGCATAAACACAATCTATTGCGAATAATCGGCATAAATTACAGAACACACAATTTGGCTCTGATCACTCTGATGCACAGACGCTACTTAGCGCCGCCTTTTTGCGCCCGCGAGCGTCTGTACGCAGGCTTAGTATGCCGTTTTTTATGTCAGTGATAATTTAGTCAATTTGTCAGACGAAGAGCACAACCAGAAGTAATCTTGTCACACGCAGTTGCATCCGGATTTAAAAGACGGATCAATTCCTGTTTTTAATCCTATTAAAAACACACCGTTAAAAGCACACCATTACCTGTTGACAGTAATGATATAGACATATAGGTGCAAACGTTGTTAACACTCCTCAGCATGTGTTAATATATATACACTGCTGTAATCATATCGTCAGAAAAATGTTTCTGCAGAGTCCTGGACAATATAACCTTCCGTCTCTATCTCGGTAGCTCATTGGTTAGAGCGTCTTACCGGCAATCAGAAAGTTACAAGTTCGATTTCTGTCCGTTCGATTTCTGAGGATACGAGCTTGACGATCGGTCCAGGCATCGACTCCTCAGCATGAGTTATTGAGCCAGCATGAGGTGATCTCCCATTATCTGCCATTGTCAATTTCGCCCAGCCTAGACACTAGGTTTTTTATTTTGATTATTCGGAGAATTCGGAGCTTATTTATACTAGCTACAGGAGCATGGGGTCTAAAAATGGACGTCAGCATCCGTGACGTCATGCACCAAAGCCAACGCGGTTGAGCACGGAAAAGCCATTCTAGGCTGAATTTCGCCCTGAAATCAGAAAAATTGTCCACAGATTCAAGGACATGCATCGGTGATCTCACTCTTTCGTTTCTTTGCGCTATACCAGAGTAAACGAACGGAAAATGAGGAGATTTTCAAACTAAGGAAGGAGTGATATATATGTTACACAAACATGATTTAATTCACACTGAATCAGGACTAAAACACGGAAGCGGAATTGGGAAGCGGGATTTGGGATAAAACGCCGAATTTTGGATAGACGCGGGATTTGGGATAAAACGCAGAATTTGGGATAAAACGCGGATTTATTTCTAACGCAGTTGTTATAATAGGAGTAATCAAAAACGGATTGTGTAAGTGCGTTCGACGCATCTGGACCAGCAAATGGTGAATGAAGATTCAGTTTATTAACATAAAATTATGCTGTAACGAATTATGAAAATAAATAAAGCTAATAAATATATTACAGCGTCTTAATTCAAGTTGATAGTTCAAAGCAATACGCCAAAATGGCAGGCAAAATTGCCAAAATCAGTCAAAACGAGCCCGCGTTACCACATGTTTACTGGATTGCGGTTGGAAATGAAAATTTGCATGTCAAGTAAAATGAGAACTTCGATTTTTGGCGGGGATACCCTTCTAATATTAAAATATATGGTGTCCCATCCCCGTTCGTTTGTTCGGTTTGAAATATGACTGCTAGCGGACCGCAGATAAGTCATTCAATTCAGAAATATTACAAACGTGAAGTTCGATTTGGCAAAAGTGTTGCTTGAATGGATAATTTATAACTTCGCGAGGCTTGCTCGTTTCGAGTAAATGTTGTTTGAATTAGATGTATGGCGTTCGAATGGTCATATTGAATGTTTACATTATATGATTACCGTATGTTATTTTAATATTAGAAGGCTATAATGGGCCATACGATCGTCTTGATACATGGTTTCTTCTTGATCAATATTTATAAAAGTGTTAATTCACCTAGATTTATTCTTGGCATGAGTTTCATTTAACGACGTGGAAAATAAAAATCACTGTTCAGAATGTTTTAGTAAACAAGACGCTCGCTAGGCGTTAACTCGGGCTATACTATTAAAATGGGGTTTCCAGCCGCAGTATTTCGCTGTGGCAATGCGCTATTTTACATTTGGCATTCAAATAGATACTTTTGACATACATAAACAACTTGACATTCATTGTAAATTCATTGAGATCAAGGACCAACCCGTTTCGAAATCGATCGTCATCTTTTAGTGTAGGTCTACCCGATTGGCGTGTGCAATTGTAAGCATTGTGAGCGTATACAAAACCACGATACTTCATGACCCGATAATAATAATTATCGGGTGGGGTCTGCACGCAGGCTAGCGACATTACTGACCTGTGAATATGTTAACTTGTCCAATAAAGAACGCTTGATCAAACGATCAGGACGGGAAGCGGAATTAATTACTGAAAGTAGTTAATCTACTCCAACACTACTCAGATCTTGTGATTAACGAGAACTTTATTCATTAGGTATATTCCATAATATGTATTTGTGAAAAACATAATTAAAATTGTGGCCTATTAAACACAATTTTACAATTGGCCAAAGTCGCGTCTATATACAAAATTGTGCATTCACTAACAATTAACAGCGAAATGTCACAAATATACTCATGCTTAAATGTCATCTTGCTTACAAATTCAATCTCTTCCTTATCATACAGCATTCAATCCACCAAATCTCAAAAAAATGCATTTGCAATATCACTTTCTTCCAAACCATGCATAAAGTCGTGAGCAGCTACTAAAAACTCTTCACGGCTTATCTGCCCGTTCCCATTGGTATCCAGTATATTAAAGCAACCGATGACCATTGCTTCGGCAATATCAGGGCCTAATACTTTGAAGAATGCTATGAACTCTGGTATGGAGATGACGCCGTCTTTATTTGTGTCGATCAGGTCGTACATAATACCGCTGGCGACAAGGGAGGCCTTTTGCTCTTCAGGGTTCATGGCGAGTAGTGAGTCACTGGCATTCTTGGCTGCTTGCTCTACAGAAATTCTCACTCCTGGTTTTAGACCAATCTCATCAGCTACCCGCAAGAACTCTTTGCGTGTCGCTTCAGCGTGCTTTTCAGTCATTTCACCGCATTCTGTCAACTTAATACCCATGAGTTCGTAGTCCTCTCGAGATAGGAAGCCATCGTGGTTAACATCTACTCTTGTCATACGTGTTCTCATTTTTCGCAAGTGGTAAGCTCTCTGTTTCTCAGTCACAATTCGACTCATGATGATCAATGTTCACAGCGAACTAGTTCTGATAGCAAATGCCAAATTAAAATGGCTAGGTCTATGTAGAGCGCGCGTCTATAAAAAGGGTGGGGGGAATCAATAAGTGTAGAAATAGCTCAATGACATGCTGAGGAGTGTTAACAACGTTTGTACCTATATGTCCATATCATTACTGTCAACAGGTAACGGTGTGGTGCTAGCCCAGCTGTTATTCATAGTCGATTTGTCAAACGAGGAAAACGTTGAACCCGCACGAATCCTGCCCCACTCTGTTGATTGTAATGATATAGACATAGGTGCAAACGTTGCTAAGATCCGGCCGACGCAGTCAACCAAGGCAACCTCGTTCCCAGGGCCTTATCTCCGCTCCCCGCCCGCTCGCTGGGGAGCGGAGATAAGGCCCTGGGAACGAGGTTGCAACCAAGGAAGCTCGACAGAATGCGATTTGTCCAGTGAATTAGAAAAATTGCATTTTTCCACATAAAAATGTTTGTAATGCAGATCTGAGCTTCATAGCTCTAGTGGTGGTCTTCTTTAGTGAAAAGTTTTATACTCTCAACGTTTACCTGAGTGGAGAAATCGTGTTTCCAATAAATCCAGAAAACTAATTTGCATAAAATCTGCCGCTTATCATAAACACAATTTCCGAGATATACAAATGCTACAAGTTTGAAACGTTTCAATAATCAAGGCCACCGCTTGCTATGCAATGAACCAAAATAAAGATCAGATCTGCATTATAAAACCTTTTATGGGGGAACAATGCAATTTCTCACGGCGACGAATTTACGTCAACAGATTTTGTCAACCTGTTTGTTAACAGGTTTTTATTCAGCATTAGACTTAACTAATTATTTCATTTATCGCCGCCAATGGCGCATATGATTTGTGCACGAGCCAAGGTATAATGGCGCACAGAGTGCGTATGAGCAGGACTAAATTAATCCCACAAGCGTTATAATCTAATATATGTGAAAACTAACCCCCATCGCAAATTTAGTCGAGATTTCGCAGTTATTCCACCAGCACGCCACAGTCGTAATTAATCGACCCGATTCTTCTCCAGCTCTTGATGCTGCACGAGATGCTGCATGTGATTTACTTGATTTACTTACGAGTGTTAAGCCATGGCCAGCAAATACTATAGTTGTTACTTTATTGTGTAAATCAGATGCATCAGAAGGAGAATCGGATCGTGTGAACGAAATTTTTCGTCTAAGATGCCCGCATGGAGTCCATCGCAACGATTCTAAAGAAATTCTTTAGTGTTTTCATTTGCCCTTGCTGCCCTTTTATTATGCTGCAGTGAAAAATTCAGTTTGAAATAACCTATTTTGCTTGGAAGTTTAAATTGAAGCTGTAAATAAGGATGGGTAAGGATGGATAAACTTCCACTTGAGAAAACAAAGCATGCATGATACATAAATTCCGACGGGTACCACTAGAGCGGTGCCAGTTAAGTTATACTTCCGTCTCCAATCGTTATCATCTTAATTCGCTCGAACGTAAGGTAGCTATATTTTCCAATCGGTGTAATTGTAGCACAGAGAAATTCAAAATAGTGTCGGAAAGGGTCAATATCTTCTCAAAATCATTTATTCATCTCAACGACTTCAGTATCATGAGGAACATAAAAAAATCGAGATCTGATTTTCCACATTCACAGGAATCTTTTATGTAAAGTCTCGTAGCCTTGAGCATTATTGATGGGGATTAAGAAAAGTGGCGTTTTCTTGAAATATTTCCGCCTCTATAATGCATTGGCTTTTATAGGTGCTTTACGTTGGCGACCGCCTCCTGATATCGATTGGTTGTTGAATTGTTTAACACCCGCTACAGCTGCTTAGGTCTACAACCCCTTGTGTTTGATTCTCATGCAGTATGATGTACAATCAATCCCCAGACATTTGTACACTCCAAAACCTAAACTCAACCCTAATCCCTAACTCTAACCCTTACCTAATGCTAACCCACAATTTTCACCGCAACCCTAACCACAACCGTAACGCTAACCGCAACCATACCTCCAAATATAACCCTAATCGTAACACTAAATCTAGCCCCAACTATAACACTAACCCCTTGATGAGGATACAAAATTTGTATTTCGGAAAATGATTAAATTTATAAAATTGCTATCTCCTATTCACTATTTCGGCAGTACACCAACCTTTTAGTATTTTTTATTCGTATTAAATAAACGCAGTTTGGACCAGACATTAATGAAATAGACTAGAAAACTGCAGAACAATTCTAGAATTGTATCATGTTCAGTTGAACAAATGTTAAACAGAACAATTCTAGAATGTAGTATGTTGTCTCACAGATATGCAGATAATATTTTTATTACCTCATCAAAGGGGTCATTGATCTATTCAATTATTTGGTGCAAAGATGTCCACAAGTTTTTAATAGTATTTATTCATATATTATTAGTATTGTGTTTATTCATATAATATACATTTTAATGATGTTTTTTTTGCTATTTTAATTGCTATTTTATTCTTTATAATTCTCTATATTTAATGGCATCGTATCGTATTTCATTGCATCGCATCGCATTACATCACATCGTATTACATCGCGATGTTTTGTATTGTATTGTATTGTATTGTATTGCATTGTATTGTATTGTATTGTAAATGTATTGTAAATGTATTGTATTGTATTGTAATTGTATTGTGTTGTGTTGTGTTGTGTTGTGTTGTGTTGTATTGTATTGTATTGTATTGTATTGTATTGCATTGTATTGTATTGTAAATGTATTGTATTGTATTGTATTGTATTGTATTGTAATTGTATTGTGTTGTATTGTATTGTGTTGTGTTGTGTTGTGTTGTGTTGCGTTGTGTTGTGTTGTATTGTGTTGTGTTGTGTTGTGTTGTGTTGTATTGTATTGTATTGTGTTGTGTTGTGTTGTGTTGTGTTGTGTTGTGTTGTGTTGTGTTGTATTCTATTCTATTCTATTCTACTCTATCAGTTATTTAAGTGTGTTTAATTAAGTGAGTTTCGCTGGCGTTTAACTAAGTGAAAATCGTCGAAATTATTCATCGAATAAGATTCAGAGGATCTTAGTGCAGGTTCATAGTTATGTGTCAACCATTAGGAGTGAGAGAACTAATCATAAGATTTTCATAATTTATTCAAATTAGAATATGACACATGAGATAGTTACAAGTTTACTAATCAGAGACGTTTCTGAGTCAAAATCATTAACATAAATATTTTACTTTGCACTGTTCAATCGGTTATTGGAGTAATTGCTATTCACTATACATGCACTCATTACAGATATTATTTACTTTCAAGTAAATTTAACTCATTCTTGGTCGTTTCTGTTTTGGAGACGAACAAATTTAAATGCCTTTCTTTCTGAGCCAATGAATTGAGGGTGCGCCATTTTGTTTTCTTGTTCAAGTTCTTGATCATCTTCTAGAAGATCAGACGGCACAGCAGACATGGATTCATGTCTTCTCTGATTCTCTAGTTCCAGTTCTCTGCCCCATAATCCATCTCGCCATGATTGCGGGCTTCGTTTTGAACGGTGTTCAGCGGTTACAGACAACACAAGAAAGACCATAATCACTGCCATCAAAATTTCCAAACTTTTCATCGTCTGCTGCTTAAAAATAGAATACTAACAATAACTTTTGAGCGAACAACGTATAGGTAACGGAAAATAAATTTTAAGTGTGAGAATGTATATCTATTAAGGCTCAGCTGGGACTTTTACGGCGAAAAGTTGAAAGTCGAAAGCCTTAACGGCAGCTGGGAATTAAACCCCGATCCAGGGAAATTAGACCAACGCATTGAAAGGACATTGGCAACAAAAATAACTACTTTTTATGTTGATGTAATATATAACTGAGCCAGTCGGAATATAGGATAGTTTGGCGCTATAGAAATGCTCGTGGCACATTCTAAAAGTTGAATAAACCAACTATAGGCTCTTGTGCCTCCATTAATTTTGAATATGATCGTGACGTCTGTGTTAGTGAGCGTTGTATTTCGTACTGTTGTTATACCTATCGCCATGTATTGCCTGCCAGTTTATTTTTGTTGTAATAGCGATAACAAAATAACGTTGAGAAGAAGCCTAATTTCTTCGCATAACGCCAACATTGGTTCTGAACCACTTTTCCTATACTCTAATTTTTTTTTCCTTTTTTATATCCCTTACTTTTACTCTTCTTTATTTGTCAACTTTAACACTTTGTCTATTGTCTTCCTTTTCTGACTTGTACTGAATTTTATTTTCAACACCTCTCTCATAATCTCATTATTCTCATTCTCTGAAAAATGATTCGTGCAGGAATCGAACCTGTAACCTTCTGATTGCCGGTGAGACGCTCTGATTGCCGGCAATGAGAAGGTTATGTATCAGTCAAATCCAACCATGTTAGATAATACAGTAATCTGAGCCTCGTTCCCTTTGGGCAGCACCAAAAGGCAGTGGGGGCAGGTGCAATTGAATTGCCACTCCCCCCATAGCATTGCATGTTGTTCGAGTGTGATTCGATCATGGAGGAGTTTAAGCCTTTAGTCTACAGCCTACAGTAGACAAATTTAGCAGAATGACATACCTAGAAGGTAACGCCAGTGCCTTGTAAATAGTATTTATATAATGATTTGATATTTGAAAGCACTGAAATTTGCTGTTATTGCTTTCATGTTTCCGCCGGGGCCGGGGAGCATGACCCACATTTCCCCTTAACGGGAACTACAACTTGCTGACAATTTGCTTAATCTTAATGTCTGCCCCCATCAAACAACCTTGGATCACCCACTAGTGCCATTATAAATTTCGGCCAGGGCATCACAACATCAGATGTTGCAGGGGAAAATCCCGTCGTATATGCACCATGCGAAATATTGTGGCGGGGAAAAAATGTTGTCCTCCCCAACATGTCCCATCGTTAAACAGCAGCTATATAGTCCCTGCGACAAAATTAAAATAAACCAATCAAAGAACGTTATTTTATTTTTAATTTCCTTCTCTGACATGTCCCCTCGTGTGAATGTCCCCGCAGCATGCCCCCGCGATTTGTCACCTCGTGTATCCTAGTAACAGTTAGAGTAGCTATTTGTTTGGATTTCTACACTACCTGCCCCTAAATGACCCAGTGCGGTGGTGCATTTCCGGCGATTTCTGAGAATAATTTTTGCGAAAATAGGTCACCATGGTCATTTTTAAAATATATGTAAGATTACAAAAGGAAGCATCTGTACATCAGTACATAAAAAGTTAATCAGAACTGAAACCGAACTCATCCAATCGTGTATACGGAGAAAAACGGAGCTTGGGAAGCTAAGAAGATTGGATAAATTAGTATGTTTTAGCCCTGGCCTTTTTACTTGCATGTCTTCTGTTTCTTTTCTCATCCTGACTTTTAGATTGTGAACATTATTACATAACCATGCAAAGACAAACTTCTAAACAGCTTTAACATATATAAAATTGAAGAAATAATTATACACCATAATTTCATTTAAAAAATTGAAGCTTGTCGGAAACCTGGTAATTGATTCAGATATAGTAGTTGCTTTTAACTTCAACAACCGGCAGAGCAGCGGAAAGGAAAGCCAGGCCACAACATCAAATTAAAATTGGATAAGTTTATATTTTTATCTTCTATATACCAGATAAATTTTGGGCAACGCCCATGTTTATAGCTGGCCTAGGTCTGGCTATGCCAGTAAACACTTTATTAATTCAACTAAACTGACTGACAAAAACTTTGCACACAAGTTAAAAGTAAGTTAAAAAGAAAGATTTTATCTAATAAATTAAATTTGAATTGTGTGTTTGTTTCCGCACAAGTGTAGAAAAGTAGAAATTATGAGAGAATCATGTTAAGAACAATTGATGGTTTAATCTTATGAAGTGTTGAAATGAGAAACGTTGCGATTTGTCTGCACTGCTATTCTAATAATTGTGAAATATTACACGCTCAAACTATGCAAAATCCTTGTACTTTCAGATTAATGGCAACGTAAACGACTTACTTTGTTGGAAACTTTTTCTTGTTTGTTTAGTGACATCAAATGTACAGCAGCCTCAATAAGATTTTCTAATGTATATTCGAAAGCGCGGCGAACTTTTATAAAGACGTCTAGCATGGCTCGTGCTGTGTTGTAGGCAGTAGAAATATTTCGCATTATCGCTCCTTCAACGGGGGTCATCATTCGTTATAATTTACACCTGTTTTAGGTATTGTTAGCAAGAATTTGTCAACAGATAACGAAATAAAAGACATGCAAGTATATATAACAGAAATCGAACCTTTAAACTAGAGATCATATAAAAATATCAGAACACGCGTTATTTTTTTAATTTATTTATAACATTTACTCTTCTTGTTTATATATACATATATGTGTATATATATTAGCGAAGAAAAGTAAATCTGAAATACTTTCAAAAGACAAAAGCATAGTTGTATTTTGGCGGCGTCAATGAGTTTCAAAACACCGCCTGTCGGCAAAAAGACAGATCAGTTTAATATAGCAATAAATATAAAGGCAGCTGAACATTTTTCTAGAAAGCAATAACTTACATGAAAAGTAAAAAAGGATATTTTGACTCATTGACGAACTTTAGAAAAACAAATGGAATTCTGTAAAAATTGGCTGGTGTAGCTGCCTATAAATAGTGTGTATAGGAGCTGGTCTAATGTTTCTATTAAGCTCACTCTGATGAAGAGCCTTTACTCGAAACGTTAGACCTCCTATTCACACTATATTTCGGCAGTACACTGCAACCTTTCAGAGTTTTCGACTATTTGTATTTCGACACTGCCTACGGCAGCACAACACTTTTATATAACTTTAAGAAAAGTAGAGGAATCAATGACCTTATAACCTACTAAAAGCTTATTTTGAATACATTATATATATATAACATTATACATAACAAAGACAAGACTTGATCAGAAAACAGCATGTCTTACTATATAGTAATATATAAATGTAGCTCCAAGGGAAAATAAAATGTTTTTTATTGTAATGTAGTTACATGCTTTAGTTATAATTTTTGGAAATTAATAACACGATTATTTTCCATCAGAACTCTCAATTTTATCTTATACATGACAACTCAAGAAATATCCATGATGCCTGCAGTGCAATTGATAAACACCGCCTTTTTATTGTAATGACCTCCTACAAGGTGGAATGGATGTTGTTTTCACGTTATTAATTTCGAATCCCAGGACATTGTCAGATCTTGAACGCCTACAGCTCGTTGGCGGAGAGGAACGATATACCGGCCTGATAGTCATAGTTTTTTCATATCGCAATTGCAGAACTTCATAACATCGCACTTCAAAGTTCAAACCCGCGTCACACTTATATGTGTTATATGTGTTATATGTGTTATATATATATATATATATATATGGTATTGAGCACTTTCAACGTTCCGTATATATATATATATATATATATATATATATATATATATATATATATATATATATATATATATATATATATATATATATATATATATATATTTATATATATATATATATATATATATATATATATATATATATTATATATATATTATATATTATATATATATATTTATATATATATATATATATATATATATATATATATATATATATATATATATATTATATATTATATATATATATATATATATATATATATATATATATATATATATATATATATACGAAAGTATACAAAATATACAAATGTGCCCTACCGGCTATCACCATATGGCTTAATGGTAACTGTGGACTTGGGACCCACTATGTACGGCTACACATTGATATATATATATATATATATATATATATATATATATATATATATATATATATATATAATATATTAACTGAAGAAGAACGAATGTTCGAAATGTGTTAAATTTATCTGGACTGGTTAGATGTTTTCTTGCTCTTTGTCTCTATTTCGATTCAATTCAAGTGTATTAATATCACAAGAGCATAACCTGTATCCATGTTTGTGGATCCTATACGTTTTGATTTGCTTGTTCTTTTATATATATATATATATATATATATATATATATATATATATATATATATATATATATATATATATATATATATATATATATATATATTATATATATATATATATATATATATATATATATATATATATATATATATATATATATATTTATTTATCTATATATATATATAAAGAGCCCGCCCACCATGCAGTTTAAGTTAAAATATTACGTTTCGGGGCACAGCCCCTTCTTCAGAGAGTATATATATATAATATATATATATATATATATATATATATATATATATATATATATATATATATATATATATATATACATATATATATATGTGTGTGTGTGTGTGTGTGTTGGAACAATCTAAAAGTGAGAGTTACTTGTACTTATACTGTACAACTGCAATTGTCGTTGACAACTGCATGTGGGACAGTACTGGCGACTCGCGCATCCAGATATATATATATATATATATATATATAGTTACCAGAGATTTACCGGGCGGAAATCTTAATCGTAAAATGAATATTAGAGCCCAGCTCAAAATTCGAATGTGGAGAGCCATCTCATAACAAACATAACAAGAAACACATTTTAAAGAAATTTTACTGACGTTTCGTTGCCAACGCGCAACATTTTCAAAGTGAATTAATACAAGATGTCATAACTATTATTTAAATATATTTACAGTGTTAATAATAAGCCAATCAAAACAAAGTCAAAACAAAGAAAGCGGAACGGAACTGACATTTCCGTTGAGGCAGGGTTTAAATTTAGAAATAAGTAAACTTTCTCTGATAAGTAATTCAAAAGTTGAATTACTCGAAGAAAGAACAGAAAAGTCATCAATAATTTCTTTAAAATTTGTTTCTTGTTATGTTTGTTATGAGATGGCTCTCCACATTCAAATTTTGAGCTGGGCTCTAATATTCATTTTACGATTATATATATATATATATAGCAAAGTGAAAAGGTGGTAAACTGCCAAGAATTTAGTGACGAGATACTGACGTTTCGAGCGGAGCCCTTCATCAGAGTAAGACGAGTACTCTTACTCTGATGAAGGGCTCCGCGCTCGAAACGTCAGTATCTCGTCACTAAATTCTTGGCAGTTTACCACCTTTTCACTTTGCTATATATTCAAAACACTGTCTATGCAGCACTCTACTTTTATATATATATATATATATATATATATAGACATACAATTTTTATGTTAAAAGTATTAGTTTTTAGGAGGTATTTTACCATTATTCTGCTGTGATGTACCTACAAGTGCATCGAACCATGTTTTATCTGAAATTTAAAATTCGCATCTTCGAGTTCTTCCGCATTTCCTGTTTGCACAGGGAGCTTTATTTTCTTTGTAAAGTATATTATCGATCCATCTTCTAATTGTCTTCGATCTTATCAAAGGTGTCAAACATTTCGATAACTCGCCGAACAATATTAATAGACAATGCTATAAATCATCTTTACAGTCGGTATTGTAAACCTAACTGGGGTCAAAGGATTTTTGCCCGAAAAATAAAGGGAAAATGAACAAAATCAACTCTATTTTTTATGATTTTGCTTGAAATTGCACAAAAATGGTCGAAATTGCCTGCAAAGTGCCCGAATTTCCAGAAAAAATTAATGACGCCCGCTTCTTTGCCTATGCCTGTATAGATTTGTACTGCAGAATCCTTAAACCCATTTTAACAGTTCTTAATTTACTGTAAAGAAGCAGTGACAAAAAGTAGTAAATTAAAAGTTTAAGTAAAGTGTGATGAATTCAGTTCCATAATTAGAAGTCTTATAGCAGCTAAAAATCTTATAAGAGTATATTAATTGTATGGTTAATATCATAGCTTTTGCAGTTGTAGCATCATATACAGATCAGTATACAAGCAGGGGCGGACTGGACAAACAGGGGCAAAAACCCGGTGTGAACCTTCCTGTAGGGTCCCGTTCGAATGGTTTTGTACTTGCTTTTCATGATTATCTGTGGGTCTTTATACATAATTTTCAATTTTTTTTTAAGTGGATACAGGTGCAAAATTCAATCTGTGATATTTTTCTAAGACCACCTACTGTACCAGCAAACTATGCCGTCAAAACGATCTGACATTCACGGACCTTCGCCGTCATTTCTTCGCCGAGTGCACAGGACACCCGACCATCGAACGCACCGCCGAAAGCCACGAGAAAGTGTTAACGAACCTCACCAAAGGAGCCCTTATCAAATTGAAGCTGCCGCTTGACTCTGACCACATTGCCATCTTTGAATTTTCAAATTTACAACGCATGATTGATGACAGCGAACTCGAATGGATGATATATGGCAGCGCGAGGCTGATTCGTATGACGATTGTGACTACGACGCGGAAGATTGTGACTATGATGAAGACTATGCTGAAGACTATACTGAGTCTTCAGCAACATGGATCGCAAATACTTTAAAATTATATTTTCAACCTTTTTTATTTAATGCCATTTAGTACATATACAAGTCAATCGGACACATGCCTAGTCAGGAGAACCCATCTGCAGCATAACTGCCTCTTTTCATAAATTAATCAATAAGTGATATTTGCTAAGGACAAAAAGTAATTTTCTTCTGTTATCGTTAATATTAAAATTGAGTCGTTTTCTGATGCCATCAGGAAAATATTACATAGTTTTCACTTCTGACGTTTTATTACGTCCATATTGCAAGGATGTATTAGTAGTAGTAGTATACCTATTACAAGGACACGAAAATTTATTTGTTAAAATTTCATTGTACACATCCGTTTGTCTTATCTGTTAAAAAATATTAAATCTAAATGGGTGAACATGCAATTTACTTTTGATTGTTGCATTTGCATAACCTGCATCACATCTAAATATCATTCTGCATCATTGAAAATGAATTTTTCGGAAACGTTTTTGGCAGAAATAGTACAAAATGCGATTCTAGATCTTCAAAAATCATAATTGTGGGGGGTGCATGCCCCCAGAGTAAGACTCCCTATAGATGGTCGCAACTTCGCCCACGAACGGATACACCAAGTGTTGTTTGCCTAAGAATTATAGTCACAACACTGCACGAGGTAAATCGTTGGAGTGGGCTTCTTTTAGCAAAAATCGCCCGGGCCCTTCTGAGGTAGCTAGTCCGCCCCTCATGAGTAAAACATTACAGTGAAACTGTCAGCTAACTATACTTATTATAAAGTTAGTGGTATAAAAGTGTTTTGCTGTGTAGTCAGCCTGTAGAAATACAAATCAAAATCTTTAAAAGGTTGGTGTACTACCAAAATAGTGTGTAGAAGCACTACACCACCCTTTTAAAGTATTCAATTTGGACTTTAAAAAAGCTGCTTAAACAAAGTTGAGCAGACATGAATTCAAGAGTATTCACGAATTTAAACAAATATATAATATTTTATAGTTTAACTTGTAACTTATCTCAAATAGCTTTTTAATTTCCAAACCCAATGTTACTCCAAAGTTCGGACTCCCGACCATATATATATATTATATCTAATTAAGACATGATGTGAATCAGTCTCAATTATATCCGCGGTCTCAGTTGTTTCGTTTATCAAAAATATCCCACTCCAGAATGGTATCGCTTTACTAGTAGTTTTTAAGAAAGTATTTAAGAAAGTATTTAAGGTGAACGTCCTATATATCAATTCAACTTTTTTCAGTTTTCAACAAGAAAGTTAAAGAAATAAGTTAAGTTATAGTATATATTGCTTAATATCGTACAGTAATGCCGCAGTTCTATAGTATATATTGCTTAATATCGTACAGTAATGCTGCAGTTCTATAGTATATATTGCTTAATATCGTACAGTAATGCTGCAGTTCTATAGTATATATTGCTTAATATCGTACAGTAATGCTGCAGTTCTATAGTATATATTGCTTAATATCCTACAGTATAATGCCGCAGTTCTATACTTGCATAAATGTCTGTGATCTTTTCATAAGATGGGTTTTACTAACGATTTTCTTTCTTGTTTATTAGAAAAAAGGTTTTTGACCGTACTATAGATTATATATAATTAGAAGATTATATGAAATTAGATGACATAAATAAGATAAAATCTAATGAAATGATTTGATGTTATCAATTGAAGCATAAAGAAATAATTATGATGAGATGATAGAGTGTTGAATGGGTAATGTTCATCGTGTCGATTTCAAGATAACAAGCATATACGTGAGCAAATATGGTCCAATGGACTAAATACCTTTTTCCAGCATGCATCATTAATCTTCGTGCTTGATGTCAGGCAATCAACCTCGTTCCCACGCCAGAATGCGAGTAGTATAGAACATGGCGGTGCGAGCTCAGCGACGCCAACCACAAATGCGAGTGCCATAGCAACGTTAATTTTTACGCCAAATCGCGATTTAGCGCAAAAATTAGCGATGCCACGGTGCCCACACTTGTGGATAACGTCGAATAAGCTCGCACCGCCATGTTCTATACTACTACAGCAGTTGTTAATTAGGCTTGACGCACCCCTCCCCACACTCTCCACCGATTAGTGTCAAACACGCGCGAGACTCACGAAACAATACTGAATTTGTACCAAATCACATTTCAGTCACATTTAAAAAAATAGTCGTTTCAACATTTTCACAAATTCGTGTCGCTTCAAAATTTTCACGCTTTTTTTGACTGACACATTTCCAATTCACGCGCGAAAAAAAACCACTAGATTTTGATTCTAGTGGTGATGTTTATCCAAATGGATAGCGAAATGGCGCTCTTTTGATTGGTCAACCCACACCAGCGCCCACAACAAATATTTTATCCAAACAAGTACCCAAATGGGGAGCGAAATGGCGCTCTTTTGATTGGTTAACAACATTGACTAATTTGCATACTAACAGGTGGCCGGTTGTTTTGCGAATTAGCCCGTTTGTTCACTATTTTCAACGTTTGTCTCACTTTTAAAATGGTGATCGTACACATACTTCGACGTTGTGATTCCTCCCGACAGCAAGCCCAAGAAAGGCACGTACGGCGTCACAACCGAGACAATGCTTTCGACGTCTTTTTTTAATAGCGGGTCTTTTTGCAACTCATCGTTTAGTTCGTCAGGGTTCTCAATAGCGTTCAACCCATCCAGTAAGCTAGCGAATTTGCTGATTAGCAAGTCGGTGAGAAAAGCGTTTGCGATTTCCATTCTCTTCAACTCATATTGGCGCCATATCTTGTCGATAACCTTTGCGGACGCTTTTTTAATATACGCTTCAGATTGGCTCACCACACCATCACCAGACAGTCTAATAAGTTCAGCTCTCCTAACGTCAATGTCGTCTTCCACAGTCGAGGCACTAGCGGCTTGAGTATCCTCAACTAATTCCTCAATCGTGGGGTTCTCTTCACTTTTGCGTTTCACCATCACGCTATTACTTATACCCATATTTTATTGCGGAATAACAACTTCGTGACTGTACGGATAGCGCAGTGAGATTTCGAGTCTAGCGTACTTATTATTTTTTAATGCGGTCACAATCGCCAACGCTTCCTCTTTGCTAATGTTTCCAAGATAATCGTCAATAACAACCTTCATATCACTTCTGCTCGGACAGTAAAAGCAAATGAGCTTACTAATGTTTTCTCTATACGGTTTTGCGATCGACGTCAGTTGTTGTGTGATGACAATAACGCTCAACATAAAATGTCGCGCACTAAAAGCTAAGTTGACCAACTGACTAGTCCTATTCTTGACATCTTGAGAACTTGCACAGTCATCCAACACGATCAGAGTGTTAGTACCTTTAAAAACATTTGTTACACACTTGAGAACAGCGTCGACATTGTCCTGTGTGCAGTCTATCGCTAACACGTCGGGGTCGCGCACATATTTCCAATCTTGGTACGCTTTGTTCCACTCGAAAGTAGGGCAAATCAACACAATGTAGTCAAATTTACTAAAGTACTCAGATTCCAATGTTTCCAGCAAATAATGTGTCTTACCACAAGCTGTCATACCAACAATTAGCGCATTAAACGGAGTCTCCATTAAATTGCGTTTGATTTAATACTGGATTGATTGCAACCCATTGTTCATAAAGTTGACCAACCCATCACTTATCACAAACACCCTGCACATGACATTTGCGGTCGTCGCTTTCTTCGTGATTTCAAGAAGCACGCCGGATTGTGTGTTTACAATGTTCTTGCCAGTGGCGACATTGCGATTATCTTGAACACTCCTCAAGTCGATGACTAACGCAAAGCCATCTTTATAGAACTTCTGTATGGTCATGAACTGAGCGTGTTCTTCACCCAACCCAAACAGTCGCTTCGCTTCTGCGTAGAACTTCGACTTTGGAATACCCTGTGAGTACACACTATTTGGCACACCTTCAATTGTGACTCTAACACTCTCGATATTTGGATAAAGAAACTCCTCACTGTCTGTTCGCACCTTATTCGTGAATAGCAACACAATTGCCTTCATGCTTTTTCTTGGAAGATTAATGTTTTCATTCACAATGGTCGTGCCTTTGTCCCATTCGGTGGTTTTCATCAACGTGATGTGCTCATATGACAAACTACGACCACTTGCATAGCCCGACGCTATTTCGTCAGCGAGCTCCTGGTTATCAATCGTCTCATATACTCAAGCTCGAGGTTCTCCAGAGTGTACCCACCCACAGCGCTACCGGATTGCGCCACCATGATGTTTGCGGCCTTCGGAAGTGTGATCACATACTGCAAGTTGTTGTTCATGCTAAAAGGAGCGTACAACCCATGGTCATTCATGATCTTGCCAAGCTTAATCCGCTGTTTCGTTCCAATCACACCAAACATTAGCGCGTCACTAACTTTAGCAACGTTCCCACTCGTCGCACCACTGTCATCCTTAGAAACTAGCTTTCTCAAGTTCTCACCACCAATACCATAGTCAATCATTTGGTCTCGCGCAGTAGCACTTTCCCAAAGGTCGCGATAAACACCAGTGTAATTTTCCCCATTGTTGTCGTACACAGTCTCCCCAGCTAGTCTCACAACAAGTTTCTCAACCAACAACTTGCTCACATTGTTCAAGAACCAGCTTTTGGCGTTTGCATTCTTAAAGTCGAACACTAGACCCAACGATCCAGGCACCAAACAGCTGCTAACCTTAAGCTTCGGTATATCAATGTAAAGTTCCTCGCCAGGACTGACCTTATTAGGGTTCAACGTGATTACGTGTTGCGTTCTCGCCCCTTTTATGACACCCATGGTCGCTCGTCTAAAACCAGGGCTCAACTCTGCTGACGTGACGTTCATATACTTTGCATATGTTTTGTTACTACCGTTTTAGTTTATAGTAGTCATAGACAAACCACGCAAGTACCACCGCGAGTACCCACAGATTTTGAGCCAACCAAGCGAGACCCTTTACACCCAACGTCAACGCATTATAAACTAAGTTAGCCAACCCAACAGCCCATGGACCCATCTTCGTTATCGCGTTCTTAACAGCTTGTGCGAACGACCTCGTAGCCATAGCGCCTCTCATAACAGCAGACCTCCAGCGATAATAATAGTCGTTATAATTCCAGCCGCTGAAATCGCTACAGCGCTCAACCCAACCATGTTTTCTTTAGCCCATTCCTTAAATTTCTGAAACCTGTCAATGTCGACTTCCTGCTGCTCTCTAACTTCCTCAAGCTCGCGCTGTCCTAAGGTTCTGTCTCTGGCTTGCTCAAGTCCTGACTCTCTTTCAAACAAACTAGCATACTCCCGCCCTTCATCAGGTGTGAGACCACTTTGGTCAGCTTTTATATTAAGCTCTGCCAATCTCCCACTCGTTTCATCTATCGCCTTTTGAAAATAGTCTGCCTGCGCTTGCAGCGCGCCGTCATCACCTATTCTCGATTCACGCAACACGCTATCGCTTGGGTTAAGCACACCATTCAGCTCACGGTTCTCGTCTAGTGATAGCCCAGGTATGTCATCGTTATCCACTCTTGTCTCAATTACTGGGAAGTCGTCTGGGGCCACTTCTGTTGTGACAACTGTTGTTTCTACATTCTCAGGGATTTGACTAACTAACTTTTTGAACTGCTCAATCGCATTTTTACTACTCACGTCTTTACTAAAGATCAAACCTTTTTTCCCAGGTATTAGAATTCGTTTAGGTTTTCCATATTTACCATCTTTGCTTATCGGTTTGAAAAGAATAGCCCCTGAGTCCGTGACCTGCGACCTGTTGACTATTTCCCTTGACGTGTCGTCGAGACCGAGTTTTTTTTTTATACAACTTACGTATTTTCTTACCTATCGCCGTGACTCTTTTTACTTGATTTTTTACTACCTCTTTGTTGAACACATTTAGCTCATCCAATCTTTTATAAAGATCGTCCGACCTTACTTCAAGAGCTAGATTGAAGCTTGTGTCATCGACGTCACCATATGACTCCTGTTCAACAAACTCCACCGCGGGGACTTCTGTGTTAGTTCCCCTTATTGTCACCGTCTTACCATCGTCAGTGTCAATAAATGACGTCTCTTTTTGCCAATCTCGTCTCGCGTCTAGCTCACTCCTTATCTTTTTCGCTTGGTCTTGATAGTCGTTGTAATTAACACGAACGTCTTCCGGCATACCGTCTTCAGTGTGCTCATCGTCTATGTCTTCGATTAACTTTTCGAAATAGACGAGCCTCTTTTCTAGTCGCTCACCACTCATGTCTTCGTACTTACCGAGGATTTCCATCTCGACCTCGTCAAAAACCTTCTCCACCCTCGGCCATATTACATTAGCTCACATTTTGAATATCGCTTTCTGGTATCCACGAATTATGTTTGCTCTCATAACCCAACCATTTGACCAGCGCCATCTTCTTCCCTCTGACTTTCTTTCTTTTCAACACCTTTTCAACTCTGTACACATCGTCGCCATGTTTCTTATTGACCAGCGATAATTCCTGTTCATAAAATTTACCAATAATCTGTTCACCGCTCACGTCCTCAATTTCGTACACATTCGGATCACCACGAATAACCTTTACCACTTTAAACAGCTCTTCAGTGAAGTTGGCTTCATAGCCCTTTGTGAACACACTCTTGTATTTACTAATTCTCACTGACTCGCCAACTCTAAACTTTGGCAATGGGTTGTCTGCAAATTGGTGACCAAACAAAGTGGTCCAAACTTCACCCTCATTTGACTTATCGACATCCTTTGGCTTCATCATAATGCTGCGATTCACATTGCTATTGTAATTGCTTACAAACTGGTCAAGAACGTCAATCCATTTGTACGTTCCATGGGCGTAAAAGTACTTCCACATAATGCTCTTGAGACTTCTATTAAAACGCTCAACAACAGCAGCCTTTTTATCACTCTTAGTGCTGAAATATTCAACGTCGTGTTCTTTCAACAAACTTTTCACACCAACGTTGTAGAACTCAAGTCCATCGTCAAATTGTGCTAACTTAGGCGTGGTTCCAAACCGATCTTTAAAGTCAACCAACAATTTTCCAACAGCCTTAGTCATGTTCTTAGTGTCTTTTCTATAAACTGCAATGCCGAAAGCATATCTACTCAATATTTCAATACCTGTCAATATCCAATAATACCCTTTGTTCTGTTTTGAGTACTTACTCATGTCCACTAAGTCCATTTGGAGCTCCTCACCAAGAAATCCAACAAAAGTCGCACGGAACTTATGTCTTCTCACAATGGGTTTGTACCTAGTGTAAGTGTCCTGCGCTGTCAACCACTCTTTCACTGTTTTTCTAGTTACTTTCAATCCGTCTCCCAATGCACTTTGATACAACCTCTCTGCACCACTGAACCCTGTCTTAGGATTGTAATAAATGTCTCTCAACCCTTGCTCTGTCTCCACACCGAGCTCCATATAATTCACACAATATACAGTTCCAATAACACCGCACCAACGTCAGCGTCACCATTGTTTGGTTTGACGCGAAACGTCATACTTGGGTAAATACCTTTTTTAATTCTCACCTTGGAGTCAACGCGTATGCGTAGCGTTGTATCCCTCCATCAAGAGACTGCTCGGTGGGTATTGGCAACGTTGTGATCACATCGCTACGCCTCCCATCAATGCCCACGTTGCTCTCCGTCTCAACAGCGTCGCACGAGACCTCTACATACTTCAGACCTCTGTTCATGTCAATCTTGTTTGGACTGTCGTGCCACTTAGCATCTAGTAAAATTCCTGCATCCTTCGCGAAACCAAGCAAAAGCCCAATGCCACCTAGCCTAAGTTCTATTGTGTTGGTGGGGCCATACCCCATACGCCGAACTTTGACCCTACTTTTACCTGTGGCCACCAGTTTCTCCACCACGAAGTCCACATTAACCTCCCTGAGCGTGAGTCGTAGAGCTCTAACCAACGCGTCGAAGTCGTAATGACCCACACTCAATCGAGTTGTCGCGAGTCCTGGATACGGCGTTCCTAATCTAACATGTAAGAATCGAATATCATCACTACCCATCACATTATCATAGTTCCAAAACACAGTGGTCGTCTTGATTATAATGTGTGGGTTATCGTGTGTGGCTACTACACTATAGTCAAAGGTTACAACTTTCTCCACACCTTCAATAAGCGCCGTCAACTTTTGATGGTTGTTGTGTGTACGCCGCTTTTCAACGTAGCCACCAGAGTCGAACCCATAGTTTAGACTCATTACTTTAGCATGCGTTTAACGTTAGCTACTCAAGCGTCGCATACAAGTCCAACAATATGTCACCAACGTTGACACCACTACCATCTTGGTCAGTCACATTAAACACCAGCTGCGTAAAAGCGCCTTTGTTTATCGACACCTTCGACTCAATGTTGAAGAATTGTTGAACGGAGCTCTTCAGTGGTTGGGTGGTGGTCAATGGTAGCTCAACGATAACCTCGCTTTTGCTACCATTAACAATATTCTCAGGTCTGTTCACAATGCTACAACCCACTTGTACGTACTTCAACCCTTTGTTAACGTTCACAACGTTAGGGCTGACCAAACCACTACTACTCACCGTTGTGTTATCATTGAACCCTAACAGCTCTCCAAATTTAAACAGCTCTAATTGTTGGTCAGTTTTTATCGCGCACTTTGAATTGTGTTTGTTGGCTACTAGCTCGATAGCCCCTAATCCTCTCAATTCGTCGGCAATCATTTTAAAAGTGTGGTACCCAGACCCAAAAACGTGTTTGTTGCTGTTGTAACTTATTTCATCATTCACACCGGTCTCCACGTTAACGTAGTCCCAAAAGATGGTCGCTTTTTTCACTAGTAAGTGAGGATCTGAGCCAAACGTCAAAAGTGCCTCTGGTAGATTCACAGTTTCCGTTGGGCCTCTAATCAATACTACAACCCTGACCATATATAATGTAGCATGTGTTATGTATAACATACGGTATATTATATGCAGAAAGCCCTTCATGACTACTATGGAAAGTACTACAAACGTGCGATGGCTAACACATCGAAGGCTGCACACGACGCAAAGGCAGACCTCATCAAAAAGTACCCCCACGCCACTTTAAGCAAATTTGAGTTCTATCCAAATATTTTGCAAGATGGTAAGATCATGAGTGTCGACATATATTTCAGAAACAACGACATCCTCAGCACGGACATAACCAGCACAACCTTCAAAAATGATAAAAGCATGTGGAAGTGGCTACACAATAGTAAGTTCCCAATAATATGGCAAGGTGGTGGAACTATCCAACCATTGCCAAAAGGTCATAAGAACCACTGGGGGCTTTGGGATGGCTATCCAACAGAAAACGTGTTAAATTATCCAGTGAATAACTTTAAAGTCTTTGTTAACCAAAATAGCTACTTCATGTCAAAGCTACCAACCTTACAAATCACCACGTCAAAGACAAAATCAGAGTGGGATGACAGCGAATCTTACTATCGCGTTGTGTTTGCGACGTATTGTGCGAGTTTCTGTTGTGGAATCTCACTGCAACATTTATCAGTGTCACAAGAAGTTCACCCCGTGGTCACAAGTGTGATGAGATTTCATTTGTACTTCACCATCAGAAGACTTCTCAGAAGAATGGAAGGTGGCGAGACCATGAAATCAATAAGTAGAGAATTTAACGCTTCCGAATTGTATGGCAAGATTTCTAAGATCCCTAGAAAACATTATTACCAGAATAAAGTCCTGAGCGATGGCACAACAGGTGAAACCAGAGTCTTCACACTCAACGACACCCATAACGACTATAGACGATACGTCGCGCGATTGTCAGACGGCTTTACCAACATTGGGCTGCAATATCTAAACCAAAGCATAGAAGCCTTTGTGTACTCCACACTTGGTGCGCAAGCGAGAACACGTGTGTCAGTCGTTGGTGGTTCTGCAGGAAGTCTAGAGACCCAACAAGAATTCCGCAAGTTGTTTTCTGACAGTGTTGTACAGTATGACGTGTCGACATGGATTCTCAACATGAATAAATCAATTAGAGACACCAACGTTGTCCAAAATCTCGCAGTGTCGCCAAGTACATGGTTAATGCCAAGTAACCTAGTGATTCTCAAGAATAAAATCGCTGGGTACAACAACTTATTAAAGGTTGCTACAGAGTCCATGAAATTTGGGGTGAACACTCGCTTGAATGCAACAACACCAACAATTACGGCTAAAAAAGTCCACCAAGAAAATGTGGTGACTCACTCCCTAGTAGCGCCAACGACTGTGAAGAAAAAAGCTCACCAAGAAAATGTGGCGGCGTCAACTAATCTCGTGGCTAAAAAAGTTTACCAAGAAAGTGCGGCACCACTTCCCATGAGAAAAGCAGTGGCCACAAGTAAGTCAGACACGACAACGCTGGCGATAGTGTTAGGGTTCTCAGCGGTATCTGGCTATCTGCTAACCAAATACACCTTGAAGTAGTAATGAGTCTAAACTATGGGTATGAGTCTGACGACCCTCACGATAAAATACTAAAGAGAACGAAAAGACATCTGGACGAAGATCCCAAATTAAGTGCGACCGGTGGAAGGATGTCTGGAATAATAGACATGCAAGGCTCAGCGATAAAAAACGTAGCAGACCCAGTCGATGACTCAGATGCCACAAACAAAAGAACTCTAGAGCAATTGTTAGCAGGTTTCCTCAAGAGTCAGTCCTACAACATTGTGCTCGACTTCAACGTTAGCACACACGCCTTGAAAAACGTGGAATTTCACACCAATGGTTCAAACAAAGTGAAAGCCATTGGTGAAACAAGTAAATTAGTGCAAAACAACCCAACCTATGGTCCTATTGTCGGCATCAGCAGTGTAAGCCAAAGTTTTCTATCCCCTGTGTTAACACCACTCCCACTTGAGTCAGGTCTTCATTTTAATTGCCCCAGTATGCAATGGTGTGATCTCTCTATTTTTGTTGTGGTGAGGTTACCTACTCGCACCGCTGGATCAAATTGGGAGACAATTATATCAAACGACGATGGTCAGTGGGATAAGTTCATAGGGTACAAGACTGGTATGACTAATGGACTCGCATATGGTGGTAGCATCCCAGCGATGGAGAGCATATGCACTATTCCGAGTGGTGTTGACCTCACCAAAATGCATATGATATCAATACACTGGCAAATGGACAATTCACACGTCAGGGTCAACAACATCAAGTCAACCGATTCAGACTTCGTAGCGAATATGAAAAAGATAGGCACACCCTACGGAACAATTTTTGGAATACATCGACCAAGAATACCACTCGCACCTTATGCATACCCATCGTTGATAGAATTCTACGGTGTGAAAATTGTGAGTGGTTACATGACAAACCGAGACATCATAATCATGGGTGGAGAAATGATGAAGGAATATGGTGTAAAGTAAATGGGAGCATGTTTTTCGAGACCTCATGAAACATATAAGATAAATAAGACGACTGACCACATGTTCAAAGCTGGTGGATCATTTGGTCGCGGTGACGTTACTCTCGAGCTCCACGCTGAGATTGGTATGAGGTCTAAAAAGACTTACGGCAAACCTATTATGTTACCAGAATCAGACACTGTGGGAGTGGTGGGAGACGTGACCTAAGTTAAAATGGGTTGGTCTCAGCTTCGAGGATCTCAGCTTCGAAGATTTAGAAAGCTGATTCGTAACATTAGAAACTTTTTCAGACGACGTAGAAAACCGAAGACTAATAAAACACATCAGATGCGTTGGTACACAACAAACCAGATCTATAAAAATCCTAGCGCCCGCATCGAGTAGTTTTTTCTCGTGGAGGACTATATAGTGATGACTTCCACAGCACTCCAACTATTCGATTTCGATGGTCACCAAATCACGACGGTTAATCACAACGGTGAAATATGGTTCAAAGCGAAAGAAGTCGCGAGCGCTCTAGGTTATGCTCGACCAAAAGATGCAGTTCACGACCACGTCGAACCTGACTGTAGAATGAAGATGGAACAGGCCTCGTTTATCAACGAACTTGGGGTCTACTCATTGACGTTCTCGAGTAAATTGGAGCGCGCGAAACACTTTGGAAGGTGGGTGCGCACAGAAGTCTTGCCAAGCGTTAGAAAGGGTTTAGCTAACGTTGGTCTCAAACACAATCAGTTTAAAATGATCACTGAGTTCGACCTTCATACGAAAGTTGTTGGTTTTCTTAGGAAATATTATCCAGAAGCTATTTTGATAGCCGCTTGTGGTGAGAATCAAGACACTTCGAGTAAAAGAATAAATTCGTGGAAAAAAGGTTACCAACGTGCAACGCCTGACTTGATTATTGCCAACGCAAACCGACAGCATAGCGGACTCGTGATTGAGTTCAAGAACCCAGGTGGCACAGGTAAGACATCTGAAGAGCAAGACTCTCTGCTGCTCAGATACAAATCCGCCGGTTATCTAACATTGTTGTGCGACTCGTACGATGACGCTATTACTACGATAATAAAGTATTTCTTTGACGTTGGGTTTCAGTGCTCCCAGTGTTTTCGTAAATTTAAAAATAAATCAGCGTTGAGTAACCATGAGAGACGCTATTGTAAAGAGACTTTTTAGACAGCGAGTAATAAGTCGAATTAGCACTCGTTCTCGTTGTTGAGACGACGTTTGAAGCGACAACTGCTCTAGTATTTTTTAAAGACGTTTTTAACTTGGTAAAAAATATCTGCGAAACTTTCTCTCTTTATTTCACAAACCTTCTGACCACTGTGTGAAAAAATGTTTCTATGAGACATTGGACGCTTCGTGTGACCAATGTCTAAATTTAAAAAGTGGGGTATCCGAGAGCACCCTTAATTTTGTGTGGAAGGATGATGACGTCTGCACACTGCGCGATATTGCTCAGCACCACCAACAAACGATGGTCCTGGGTTGTATCTCCAACTGAATGGTGCTTCAACGGTTGTTCCGTAAGTGTCGCGACAAACGGCGCAATACGCTTTTAGAAATGTGATGTCATCCGCCATTGGGAACAACGTGTCGAGCTCACCAATTCTTTTTAAGTGCTCCGTTGCTATGAGACCACAAATAATGACGTGAATGCCAGCTTTGACGTACTCGCGAATAACTGGGAGTGGATCAGAGTACCAATGGCCCTCATCAATGCCAATGACGTCATAGTCAGCTATCTCGGAAGAACTTGGAAGGTTGGTGATTAACTTCGCAGGTAAACTGTCTGATCCAACAACAATGGTCTGACGATGTGTGGAGAACGCGTGGTCAGTTCGCCTAGTGTCACCTGTGTTGTTCATGTAGAGGACTTTGAGCCCTGATTTACTTAACGTGATTAACCTACGAAGAGTCTCTGTTGTTTTTCCTGCAAACATGGGACCAATCACGATTTCTAGTTTACCGAGTTTCTTCATGATTACTATACCTCCAGAGAAATGCTCTCTCCTGTTGCGGCAACTGTTGCTCGTTGTTAAATATCCGCTGAAGCTCCAAGTTTTTTAGATGAGACCTCGAGCTCTCGTGTCTTGAGCGATGCATTGGGTTGTTGGTAACCACACCACATGGGTAACAATTGTACGACGCGCCGCCGTGCGCAAAATCCAGGTGAGTGTGTGAGAGTATGTGACTCATAATATCGCCCGCACCCACTATTTCATTACACCCCACCCTACAAACGTTGACGTCACAGTTTGCGGCGAGCTCTAGCCACGCTTTGGCTTTGGTTGAGCATGGTTTCCATAGAAGGGTCGCCAAGAACACTTCGAGGTAGTTACCGAGTAGTGTAGCGGCGGACTCGCAAGGGTTGCTCAAGTAGTGGCTACTTGCTAGCGTAAGACGTTTGAATGGTGAGTAACACCACACAGGGATCATCTTGGCTAGTTCGTTAACCATCCTGTTGGCTCTAACTTCATCAAGCCCGACCCAAGCCTCATGAGCGAACTTTGTATAGAGAATCTGGGCACCAAATTGTCTCGACACCTCTTCGTTTTTACGATCGGGGTCGCACAACTTGAAGACTTGCGAGTACCCTTTTAAGACGTTGGGTCCAGAGGCGCCTTGTGGGGTAGACGCATCGACAAAGGACATTCTCCGCATTGCGTCGATCTCCTCTTCTTGGCGGGCTTGGTCTTGAGTCATCTCTTCTGCGATGTCTTGGACTTGAGTCATTATGTTATACTCCCAGAAAAAATCCTAATTTTTTAGTGCGTTTGGTCTGGAACTGTGAGATACCTGTGAGGTCAACTGTGAGACACCTGTGAGGTCAACTGTGAGTAAGATAACACGTGATAGTGTATTAGATGGTTGAAGACTCACAGACGACTGTTGAAGCTAAGATCACAGCTGATGTGAAGAGTGTTAAGGTGAAGGACCCAAAGCGCGTCGCTGCTGGTAAAAAGTTGGCTGAGATATCGAAAGCTGCGAAAGAAAAGAAAATGCGTGAAATGATAGTTAACGAAGAACAGGGTGGTGAGTGGAGCTATGGTTACATTGTCGGAACACTTGGTGTAATCATCGCTGGTGCTTCGCTATGGTACACAATTAGCAGTGAAAAAGAGGCGCGATTAGAGCCCGTGAGTACTGCACCAGCTAGTGTGTCAGAGAACCACAAAACTCGTCGTCCAGCGTTAGACACATTTGATTCTTGAACAAAACACACGACAATGTATGACTGCGATCGATCGAAAAGAACTTATGAACGAATTGTACGATGCGCTACTTGTTACGACTGGCGCTGTGGTAGTGAGTATGATTTCGAAAAAGGCTTTGGGAGAACCATTGGGAACACCAGAGACAGTTAAAGGCACAGTGAAACTTGCTG
Organism: Chrysogorgia sp. JL179-B06; assembly: GCA_035772405.1. Lineage (NCBI taxonomy): Eukaryota > Metazoa > Cnidaria > Anthozoa > Scleralcyonacea > Chrysogorgiidae > Chrysogorgia > Chrysogorgia sp. JL179-B06. Next base: position 2,549,135 of record JAYKKM010000391.1, read on the forward strand.
CAGCTGTTGGTGCAGGAACGCTGTTAGTAAAATGGTTGCAATCGAAAAAGTGGATACCGACAGACCCATTCAAATCAACGTAAGTTAATGGTGAGTGTTGTGGCTGTCACTTTAATGCAGTGGCTTTTGCAGGCGCTGGCTTTATGTTTTCAAAGTTTAATCACACAGGCTATGAAGCTGAGATGAAGAGACACAACCATGCGTTGGAACAGTTAGCCAGTGCGAAAGAAGTGTGGTATGAAAATGAAATCGCTAAAAAAGATCAGATTCAGCGCTTGCGACAACAGCTCTCAGACGCTAATGCTGACATCAATGACACAAACCACGCGTTGGAAGAACTTAGAAGCGTAATGACCATACGGTACAGCGGACGAGTGTTCACTGACCCCCCGAAGATTGCGGATTACTACCAACCTAGCGCGGAGATGAAGGAATACCAATTATTGTTTGTTGGCGCGTTAGGTTTGGGTAGTGGAATAGCGGTATGGGTGCTAGTTCGTTGAAAAAAAAATGTTGGAGTAGTATAAGTGATGGACAAACTTATGAGGCAGATGAGTTACGGCTACACAATTGACGAGATCGCGAGTGAGATGCAAATTAAGTGTGGAGACACCTTCAGAATTTACTACTGCTCGGATTGTGACGTTGTGAAAAACATGACTGACTGCGGTGGGTATGCGTGTCCAAAGTGTGGCGACAACTAATGGGGCTACATTCAGAGTTATGGTGACATGAGACTCACGCGACTAAAAAGCGTTCACAAACGGTCTTGGTGGATGGGGAGGAGACTACGGAATGTTGTGAAGGGTGAGCACCTTGAGTTGATAAAAGAGGACTTCTTGAAAGTTGTCAATGTGTTGCACTCATGCAATTTGATAAAGGGTAGAAACGTCAGCAGATATGGATACTACATTATTAGGTTGTGTCATAGAAGACAACTCGAGACACTCAAGAAGGTGCTTGACCTCAAAGACGGGAAGGTGAAAGATAAGTTCGACGACAATTTGTTTGGGGTGGTGTACCCAAAGCTGGGATGGTGTGAAAGTGGCGATATTTATTACAATGAGTGGCTTAGGAAAAAAAGTGTAGTGTAAGTATAAGCCAATGAGTCGGACTGTGAAAAACCCACTGACAAAAAGACGGGCGCATAAGACGAGTGTAGCCGTTGTCAATTCATTAACAGATGAAGCGACCAACGTTCACGGCTTCTTTAGAGATCAAGAGGGACAACCTGTAGTCGAAGACCTCGCACCGTCAACGCATCTGTTGGATCGAGCACTGAGAGGGTTCACAAGGTCTTATGGAGTCGAAGTGATTGACGACAGAGACATCAATCAGGTAAACGCTAGTAGAAGTGCTGTCACTAACCTTTTGAGACGCGAGCTGGGTGAGACCAACGGAATGAAAGTGGTGGAGACAGTCAAGGTCACTTTTGAGAAAGTTTTAGAACTCAATAAGACCACGTACAAAACTGCCTACTTTAACAGCGAAACGTTCGTCGTCATTAACGAGCATGACATCGAGGGTGTCGCCAATCGTGGGTCGGAGCAGATTTTGACGCGGATAGCTGGGTGGTTATCTGAGGGGTCTGGATGGACTATCGACAAAATAGATGCGCACTACGTCAACGTCGCTATTTACAGACCTTTGCATGGGAGTAGCTACATTGCGTTGCCAAAGAAGCTGTGCAACAGTATGAAGGGTCTGATAAATGTAAATAACGATGATGACAACGAGTGCTTTAGATGGTGTCACCTTGCACACAAATTTCCTGTTGGAAAAAACTCTGACAGAACGTCAAAGTACGTCAAACATGTCAGTGAGCTGAATTACGACGGAGTCGACTTCCCAGTCACACTCAAAGATTACAACAAGATCGAAAAGGCTAACGAAATTAGCATCAATGTTTTTGGGTATGAAGATAAGCAGCCATTCCCTGTGTACGTTTCTAAGGAAGCGCACCCTGACCATATGGACCTACTGTTGATAACTAATGACGTGGGCAACAAGCATTATGTGTATATTCGCGACTTCAACAAATTCATGCACCGGCAGACAAAGCACGAGGCTAGAAAGCACTTTTGTAGGTATTGTTTGCAGTGTTTTACCCGAGCGGACGTGCTTGAAAGTCATATTGAAGTGTGTTTGGTCATCAATGGGAAGCAAGCTATTAAAATGCCGCAAAAAGGTGCGAGAGTGAAATACGAGAATTTTAGCAGACAATTAAATGTACCATTTGTGGTGTACGCAGATTTCGAGGCTATCACACAGAAGGTGCACACAACAAAGCTGTCAAGCGAGTGTAGCTACACAAACGCTTATCAGAGACACGTTGACTGTGGCTATGGGTATAAATTAGTTTGTTGCTACGACAATGAGTACAGTAAGCCAGTAAAAGTGTATCGCGGTGAAAACGCAGTCAATAAGTTCATTGGGGAGATGTTAGAAATTGTCAAATATTGTAAAAAGACATCTGAGAGTCACTTTAACAAAGAAATGATACTAACTGATGCCGATAAGAAGAACTTTGACGAGGCTAAAAGTTGCCATATTTGCAGTGTTGAGTACACTGATGCTGACGTCAGAGTGAGAGACCACTGTCATGTCTCAGGTAAGTACAGAGGGTCTGCGCATCGTCAGTGTAATGTGAACTTTAAGTTGACTGATAAAATTCCTGTGATCTTTCACAACTTACGTGGTTACGATAGCCATTTCATTATGCAGGAGATTGGCAAGTTTGGTCAAGACATAAATGTGATACCGAACAACATGGAGAAGTACATGGCGTTCATGCTTGGAAAAAACTTGGTATTCTTGGACAGCTTTCAGTTCATGGGTAGTGGTCTAGACAACTTGGTGAGGAACCTACCAAGGGACGCTTTCAAATACACGTCAGAAGTGTTTCGTGATGAGGGGTTGGCACTTATGACAAGAAAGGGGGTCTATCCCTATGACTACATGGACTCCTTTGAAAAATTCGACGAAAGTGAGTTACCCTCCAAAAAGGACTTTTACAGCGTTCTGAATGACGAGCACATTACGGAAGAAATGCATGAGCGCGCTTGCAATGTGTGGGACTACTTCGACGTTAAAAACATGGGTGGGTATCACGACCTGTATTTGAAAAGTGACGTGCTCTTGCTTGCCGACGTTTTTGAGAACTTTAGAAAGACATGCCATCGCGAGTATAAATTAGACCCGTGTCATTATTTTACATCGCCCGGATTGGCTTGGGACGCCATGTTAAAGATGACTGGAGTGGAACTCGAATTATTGTCCGACATTGACATGTTCCAGTTCGTAGAATTAGGTATGCGTGGTGGTGTGAGCTACATATGCAACAGACATGGCGTGGCGAATAATAAATATATGAAGGGGTACGATAAAGCGCAAGAGTCGAAGTATTTGATGTACCTTGACGCCAACAATTTGTACGGATGGGCGATGAGTCGAAGTCTACCTACGGGTGGCTTCAAGTGGTTGACTGAGAAAGAAATAAAAAAGGTTAATCTATGCGACTATCACAACAATAGTAAAAAGGGCTTACTGCTTGAAGTCGACTTGGAGTATCCAGCCCATTTGCATGACCTACACAACGATTACCCGGTGGCTCCTGAGAAGATGGAGATAACTGTTGACATGTTGTCGGAGTACTGCACGAAAATCAAAAATAAGTTTAACGTGAGTGTTGGTGGTGTGAAAAAGTTGGTGACTAATTTGATGGACAAAAAAAAGTATGTGTGTCACTATGGAAATCTGCAGTTGTACACGAACCTTGGGTTGAAAATCAAAAAGGTTCATAGGGTCCTACAGTTTGACCAGTCCAAGTGGTTGGGCAAGTACATCGACTTTAACACAGTCAAAAGAACCGCAGCTAAGAACGCTTTTGAGAAGGATTTCTTCAAGTTGATGAATAATAGTGTGTTCGGAAAAACGATGGAAAACTTGAGGAAGCGTGTGGATGTGAGATTAGTGACCACCGAGAAAAAATTAGAAAAGCTTGTCTCAAAGCCTACGTTTGTGTCTTGCAAGATATTTAGCGAGAACTTAGTCGCCGTCCACAAAGTCAAAGAGACGCTGACATTAAATCGACCTGCATATGTGGGTATGTGCATACTAGACTTGAGCAAAACGCTGATGTACAATTTTCACTACAATTATATTATGAAAAAGTACTCTAGCGACACCTGCAGATTACACTTCACCGACACTGACAGTCTGCTGTACTCAATCAAAACCGATGACGTTTATTCCGACTTTATGTCGGAGTGCGAAAAGTTTGACAATAGCGACTACCCTGCAGACAGCCCATTCTTTTTTAGAGAGAATAAGAAAGTTATTGGGAAGATGAAGGACGAGTGCGCTGGGACGCCAATTGTCGAGTTCGTTGGGTTGCGCAGTAAAATGTACAGCTATTTGAAAGAGGGTGGGGGTGGTGGGAAAACCGCTAAAGGTATTAGAAAGAATATAATTAAAAAAGTGATCAGACACGAAGATTACAAAAGTGTGTTACTTGAGCAGAAACAATTGCGACACACAATGAAGACCATTAGAAGTGTCAAACATCAGCTCGGTAGTTATGAAATTAATAAAGTATCGCTATCCTGCTTCGATGATAAGCGGTACCTTTTAGAAAATGGTATTGACTCCTACGCATAATTATGGTCACAAAAACATTGTAGTGAGAGATACCACTGAAAATAGTGAACAAACGGGCTAATTCGCAAAACAACCGGCCACCTGTTAGTATGCAAATTAGTCAATGTTGTTAACCAATCAAAAGAGCGCCATTTCGCTCCCCATTTGGGTACTTGTTTGGATAAAATATTTGTTGTGGGCGCTGGTGTGGGTTGACCAATCAAAAGAGCGCCATTTCGCTATCCATTTGGATAAACATCACCACTAGAATCAAAATCTAGTGGGTTTTTTTCGCGCGTGAATTGGAAATGTGTCAGTCAAAAAAAGCGTGAAAATTTTGAAGCGACACGAATTTGTGAAAATGTTGAAACGACTATTTTTTAAATGTGACTGAAATGTGATTTGGTACAAATTCAGTATTGTTTCGTGAGTCTCGCGCGTGTTTGACACTAATCGGTGGAGAGTGTGGGGAGGGGTGCGTCAAGCCTAATTAACAACTGCTGTAGTAGTATAGAACATGGCGGTGCGAGCTTATTCGACGTTATCCACAAGTGTGGGCACCGTGGCATCGCTAATTTTTGCGCTAAATCGCGATTTGGCGTAAAAATTAACGTTGCTATGGCACTCGCATTTGTGGTTGGCGTCGCTGAGCTCGCACCGCCATGTTCTATACTACTAATGCGATTTGGCAGCGCCATCTTGAATATGTTAATGCGGTGTGTCGTATATCGCAGACGCCGCGTCGATCGCCGAGCGAAACCCGAGCGCTCACGAAACGCGCGAAATTTTCTCTGGTAATGAATTCCAGAGTTTTACAGCGGCAACCGTGAATGTTCTGTCTCCATGAGTAACGGTACTCAAAGGGCATTTGAATGGCCTTCGCTCGAAACATCGTCATCATCATTCCGTTTGTCCCCTCAAGGGGGTCGGGTCGTCTCGACACTGTTCTCCACTGTCTTCTATCAGCAACTCTACTCAGATCCACCACTTTACCATCATCTCGAACACAATCCATCCATCGCTTTCTCGGTCGCCCTCTCTTCCTTGTTCCCGTCTCCCTGCGCTCCGCTGATCATCTAACAAACTCGTCCTCTTCTTTTCTCTCCACGTGTCCGTACCACCTCAGTCTGCTTTCTCTTATCTTCTCTCTCACTCAGTTCCGTCACCTTCACTTTCTGCCTGATGTCTTCATTTCTTATTCACTCCCGTCATCTCCGCTACTTCCAAATACCAACAACATGTTGACTTACGTCATAAAAACGAGACAAACTGGCGCGCGCAACGTCAAGCTTGCGTAAACATACAAGTAGTGTGATGACGTAATCTTTGTTTTTAACTGACAAAGACGTAGTATATGTGGTGCAGGATAACGTGCTTAAGGCGGCTCCACTGATCTCTATTATTTAATTCACAACGTTACCTTCTTGTGAAATGGTAGGATTTTATCACTTCATTTATGATCAAGAAACTTTTTTGTGGTAATTCTACAATTATCATAGCCTGCGTGCCCAGACTACAATCATCACCGAGAAAAATAGTGGGTTTTTTTGGGGTTTTTTTATTTTTTTTTAGTCGATTTTATTAGATATTAATGTAAATACAAAAAATACCCAAACGGAAAGAGCGCGAACGGGACTCGAGGACCCATGCGAGGCGCCTTCCCGTTGAAATTAAAAATACATATATAAGTCATAGATCAACTGCTTGGAATTCACAATGCACCAACACACACGCGCAGCCCCAACCCCATTCTTCCGAACTCCACTGAAAGAACAAAATGAATAAAACTGAGTGGAATTCAGAAGAATGAGGTTGAAGCTGCACACATACAACGATGCTCCGTGGAATCGTGTTGTGTAGTTATAGAGCATGAATAAATACTTAATACGTTCTTCATGCATCGTAATTTTTAAAAATATGAATCTCTAAAAGGCGATGGATCTCCAAAAAAGCGATATGGCGCTTTTCTTTAAGAGAAAGATCAAGATATCATGTAGCTGCAGTACAATATTCAAGTGCCGCAATGAACTCTGGATGTCGCGCGTGCAAATGATTATCTACGTCATAATAGCATAGAGTGATTTTTCAGTTTCGTCAGTGCGTTCATTGTATCAAGGTTGGTAAAAAATTACGTGAATTGAAAGATTTAAAAACGATTTCCTTATAATTGTTAAAAGGTGAGTACGCTAGGTAGGATATATTGTTTTTCAACAAAAAATTGTAGACGTAATTTTACTTTATTTCTATTTGTAAAAGTATATTTTTTACGAGTTTGCCGTCCTTAACGTAGTAGCACTTTGTCGTTGTATTTTATACATAAGTTTAGTTTATTTATAACTTATCAATTGTTTATATTATTTCATGGATCACTTAATTTGTACCTTTCTTTGACGAGAAGCCGTAGAGTGTGCGGAATAGTACAATACTTTGTTAAAGTTTGTAGGAGTCGGAAAACCAAGAGTTTGTTAAAAAAATAGGTCTGCGAACCAATTTTACTCGTGCTCGCACCACCTATTTACATGGTCTAAGCACGGGTCAAATTGAAACGCGTACCATTTTTATCGACCAAAACATAGTCAATCAAGATATGGTCAGGAAATTCGGCAAACGTAAATGAATGAATGAATGAACTTTATTTAAACACGGGGGTCTCTTCATAAAATATGCTCTTCATGCAGAGAGCCGTGAACAAGTTAAAAATTACATACATATATAGCAACTGGATAAAAATTTTAAGAACTATAATTTACATTTAATATCATAAAAATTAACTATATACTATACTAAACTAATTATATACTAACTATTTATACTAAAATAATACAGCAAAGTACTATATTTAAATATTGTTAAAAGGTCAATTTACTTTTAAAAATTTACTTTTAAAAATTTCACGCACAAACCCTTTGTTTTAGGATAATTAATATTTAAACAGCACAGTTGGACTATTGAACCCAAACGTTGCTATTGGATGATTGCTTCATTATACTAAAAACAATGTGCATGCATGTTCAGTAAAGACTAGTTTTCACTAGCGACATAAACATAACGACATACGCAAGCGCAGTTCGCACTTCATGGTCAATTTAATACTTTGTTCTTCCTAAGTACAAAGGGGTTAACCTACCATGAAGTACTAACTGCGCTTGAGTATGTCGTTATGCTTATGTCGTTAGTGAAAACTCGTTAAGGAGTTTTCACTAACGACATAAGCATAACGACACATAACGTCACCGTGCATAAATTTACATAAAGACGAAAAGATAGAATAAAGACTTTGAGTTTCCGGACCATACCTCCATTGACGACGATTAAATGTAGAGCGTATTGTAAATCGGAACGTATAAAATGGTTCGTCTTTTAAGTGGATCAAAAAACTCGTAGCAAAATTGTATTAGGTCTAAAACATTCGGCTATACTAAACTAAATAATTATTTTATGGTTGATAGTCTTTAGTGCACTTACGTTTCGTGTGAATCACCTTGAGGCTTGAGCATAATCTATCATCTCAAATACAAACGCTATTTTGGCCTTTGTCTAATATTAACTAAGAACTCGTAAAATTATAGAGAAACATCTGTTACAACTTTCCCGTATTTTACTTCGTTTTTGAAATATTTCTCTGACGTCAGGTGCTGGGTAGAGAAAACTGCATCGCCGATGTATATCAGTGTCCGATGGCGAATAATTTCACGCGGATAGTGACGTAGTTGGTTCATCCTTACACAATACAATACAATATTTATTATGCTCCGTTCACTTATACCAGAAAAAGATGGCTACGTACACATTCTACCACAATTATTTGCGGACAGCAAGCATTATACCTTGCAGTAATATAAAACGATTGGGTCTCAAAACGACTAAATTTAAAAAGGAAGCTGGCTGACGTTTCATATAAGTATCCCGAATCTAACCCTAACCTTCAACCTAATACCAACCCTAACTCTTACGATAATGCTTTATTTTAGAAATAACAGCTGATTTTAATTTCGAATGTTACTACCGATAGTCTATATGACGTCATTTCGGGATTTATATGAAACTTCGCCCAGGAAGCTTTTTCTTACTTAATATTCATGTTAAAAGTATTCCAGTCAAAATACAAATGGACATATGAAAGATCTCACTAACTTAATTTAGTTTATTTCCAACGTTTCGGCATTCAAATCAATTAAGTTAACAAGATATCCGCAAATTGAATTTGTCCAATTTTGACGCCATATTTGTTTCTCAAATATGACGTCACTGAGTGCTTCTATCTTGTATTATGCCTAAGAAGTTCCTCTACTTTCCCGCACGAGGAACTATAATAGTTTATTTCGACTAATTTTCATCCAAAGAGCATTCACAATAGCTACCACTATGTGATCGCCATCAAAACAACTCTACTGCCGATAAAGAATCACTCAATGACGTTATATTTTCAAAACAAATATGGCATCAAAATCCTCAAATTTTCAACTTCAACTAGACATATCTTCTTAAATAAATTGATAGGAATGCTGAAAATTTGGGAATAAACTAAAGTCAGTAAGATCCTTGCATATGAATTTCATTTGTATTTTGGTAAGAGTACCTTTAACATACCCCACAAACGTTTAGCTGTAATTAGAGTTAAATTAGGTTCGCAAAGTATTGTGGTTAAATATACAGCCGCCATCTTTTCCTGTGCCTTATAGCGCCTTTACTCTTTCACAACAAGCGTGTACCGTAGTAACCTATACATTTTTATATTTCAGCGTTTGTTTAGGCATTTTACTTGAGTAAAAAAGAAATGGATGCCAGTGACAAGAATACATTAAGCTTGCCACAACAACACAAACAACATTCATCAAACATAATTGAATTGAATACCATTGTCATTGAATGGGAACTTCATGAGAAGAATCAAGAATGTGTTGTAACTGATAACGTCGATGCAATGCATATGTTAAACACTTCAGCAATAAGGAATACTCCTGGGGAGTATGGCCTTAATAAAAACGCTGAGCTAGAGAATTCAGCTGAGCAAGAAATACAGGCTCTGGTGCAGGGAGCTGATATTCATGTTGGCCGATTAATCTCTTTAACAGAGCAGGGAAGTGATATCATGGAAGCTTTGGGAATCAATTCAGCAGAACAAGAGACTAATACAGAGGCCAGGGTAGAGTTGATCAATTCTCAAGAGATTAGGGCAGAAAGCACTTCAGCAGAGCCGCGAGGAACAGAGGAGGGGACTGGTATGCTGTCTTTTGGAAGGCAAGGAATTGCTCATGGTATTCAGCTAGCTGGAGACATTCTAACGAAACAGGAGACTATTAAACGGACAAACTCAACAGAGCAAGAGATTGGTATGCAGGCTGTTAAGAGCCTTGTTGAAGAACAACAAACTACAGTCATTCAGCTTGCAGAGGATATTTTAGCAGAAAAGGAGACTGGTAAACAGTCTGAAGAGATCAATTCAACAGAGCAAGAGACTGGTATTCAAACTGTGCTTAGCACACTGCAGGAAATTGATATACAACATAAAGAGAACACTGTCGCAGGGCAGAAGACTGGTACATTCGTTGTAGAGAACTCTACTTCATGTAAGACTGATGTTCAGGCTTTGCAGAACGTAAACCAACAAACTGATGGTGAATTTACAGTGGATGATCCCGCAAAACGTATTTGCAATATTCCAGAAACTAATAATGAACTAACGCAGGATCTTACTCGAGAAGAATTGAAAGAAATATTCCGTTTGGAACAATATCTACACGAGTTATGCGAGAGTGATGAGGGAGAATTGGAATTACAGAATAAAACAGATCAAGAAACTAGCTTTGACGATTTTGAGGAAATCTCATTAGAGGTAATTAAGTTGCAAAATTAATATTATACTCCCATAAGGCCAAATAAAGTATTCTGAGTTTCTGGTCAGTGGGTCGATCCAGAATTGACGCGGCGACGCGGCTTTTTCTTATCAATTTTTTTTCAAGGAAACGCTTTTTGCAGAAATTGTGAGTACTTTTCTAGTTTCTATATAAAGTACAAACATTGATTTTTATTCTTTTAACAGAACAAACGTTTCAACACACATCAGTGGTCTGTTGTCTGCGACGGTGTCCGTGCCCACAAACACACAACTGATCAGCGGTTTTGACAAAAAAAAAACGTTGACGCGCACAGTCAAAGATGACGCACGCGCTGACCAGAAACAGAATACTTTTTTCGCCTAAGTGTTGCAAGTTACAATTATCGAGTCGGTCTACCGAGTATCTCATTTTTTGCTGTTTTGTAAGTTGTTCAACGCGATGTATTTCTTGGGGAAATTTCAAAATATGTTGTAGGTTGCAAAAAAACGAATGTTTTCTAAACTTGCAAAACAAAGAGCATCAGGGGAGTCAATTTCGAGTCAATTTATCCCACTGATCTCGAATGAAGACTGGATCGAGCAACTATTGTTCAGAAAATGAAGCCGGAAGTCCGGCCATTACTAATTGGGACCAACTGAGGATCCTGAGGTTTTTGGTTGGATTATGTGCTCTTACCATCGACAAAATAAAATAATTTTACTATAAAGAGGACCAGAAGACATTTTTCAAATTACTGGGTAAAACGATTCATGGCCTACCTACAGATTTACTGCGACTTTGGTCCCTTAGTAATGGCCGCCGATGGCTCTAATTATCCAGTGAGAGAAGCCCAATATGAGATGTCAAATTAGGTTCAAGATTTTATTCATTTAATGTTAACAAAGAAACTATATTGGCCAGACACTAAACCTATTTCGCGAACGTCACAGTTTGATTTGCTTGCAAACTCGGAGCTTCTAATGATCTCTCGTCAATTTATTTACATTATGCAAATATGCAAGCTCCAAAATCAGCTCATCAGATACAATAGAAAGCTCAATCCAGTTCTATTTTTGAGATCAGTGGGTATAACACAGGTACTGTAAATTGGCGTACAACTTCAGAACAAAGGACTAAAAGTTGCGAAAGAAGTTCCTTTATTTAACCGGGCTTTAACTCTTTCCTGTCCGGCTGAAAAACATCCAAAATTGAACTACCTCTTTGTTCTATTGATATCTCGGAAAATATCCATAACTGTTGCGAAACCTATACCTTTTCTGAAAGCCCAATAAACTGGCTGTTACCAATGCTTTTGAATTTTCCGAACAAGACACATTATGCTAATATAAATTAGCATTAATTATCATAAATCAGGTTGAAAAACTTCCATTTTTCTAGAAAATGCCATCTTGCACGCCCGCGTAGCATCATGAAAATTCAAAATGCCAATCGCAGAGTTTTATATGAAATCAAATCAAATTTGTCGAATTTCAATTTTTAATCTTGCGTTACTGTGTGCCGTGTTTTTCGATTGACGACCCCCTTTTGACTGTGCCGGACAGGAAAGAGTTAATAAACACTTATTGACCGAGCGGGAGGTCTTTACGCCAAAATTATCGTGCCCGCGGTCTTTCAGTACAGACGGGGCAAGGGCAGAATAATTCTCGCCGTAAAGACCGCGATCAAACGAGTAATAAGGTTTTTATTATGGCTCTTTTTCGCAATTAAAAAAAAACTTTTCAGTTGTTTTGTAATGACCGGTCTTTACGGGTTTTGTAAAGACCGCTCAGCAACCAATCAGATTACAGAAAAGCTGCGTTAAGGGACCGAGCCAAGCCATTTAATAAATAATTTCTTACGTGTTATTGCAACAATATACATTACATGATGATTCTCAATGTTTCTTTAATTAGGATAAAGACATCAGTACAGAAACAGATCAAGGTATGTAAAATTGGTAACGTAGAGTTTAGAATGTGAAAAACAATACAGCTAGATTGTTAAAAATAATATGCGATGTGCAGAAAATTTTTTATATAATTCAATGTACCACCAAATATTAACAGAACAAATATTATAGAATATTATATATATCTTATTATAGAAAATTAACAATGTACTAAATTAAAGCGAATTTCAAAATTTCGCGTTAATTTAATTAACCTTATTTTGCGACTTTTGGCAATCCGCGTTAATTAGATGTCTAATGAGGTACAGTAAAAACCCGCGTTTTAGAACCTAGATTTTAAGAACCTGTTAGGCTAAGATTTCCATTTAGACCCCCTTTACATAAGAACCTGTTTTAGGCTAAAATTTAAAAGCAGGTTCTTATTTTATCAAATAGAGTCAAAACTCAAAATTTATAAATCAAAGTACAGTAAATAAACTCTACAAAGTAATGAAAATGAGCCAGAACCAGACAAATAGTGTATATAGGTCTACAGTTGTATACGTTGCTTTGTTCCATTCAATTTACACACAGTAAGCTGTAAATTGCATACAGTGTAGCTTTATAAAGTGCATATAGGGTTTGTATTTGCTAAGATTGCAGTCATTTGGAGAAAATTTATGCATAATTTATATAAATAATAGACCACACTTACCAAAGTCGCTTTTTTCTTAAGAAAATAAGAACCTGTTTAAGAACCTAAATAGCCTAATTTTGCAGTAAACACCATTTATATAAGAACCTTTTTAGGCTAACTTGGAAACATCTAGGTTCTTATACGCGGGTTTTTACTGTATAACTTTTCATAAGGTTCAAAACCGATTAGCATGCACTGATCCCCAGGGTTAACCTGCCATTTATTTTATTTCAGTGTGATTTGTTTGACTAATTCAATTGAAACTTTCCATAGCAAAACCTTTAAAAATAACTATAAATTAAAGAAATTCCCAACTCAAAGGCATTTTCGCAATTCGCTCATGAATTTTACCATTACCAAAAATTAACGACAAAATGGCCGCTGCTTGAAGACTAATTTACATAATTATGGTCCTTAGAAAATGTCGTCCCATTTTACAGTGAGTTATACACAGAGCGAAAATATTAAAATAAAGATTCTGCTTATTGAGTTGCTCATCTACCGTTTGTCGACCTCTTAATATATGCAACAACGATTATCAAATTATTCAGTTACCGCTTTGATTAGATCAGTCAAATCATAGGCAACCCAAATGTGGATGCTTTGCGACAGGAGAGTGAAACGAAAACTCGCCCCACTATTCGCGCGACGCGGTATGTAGACGTTGTAGTATAATATGGAAAGGTTGGCAACTAAATTCAACTTCACACACTAAACACTTCGACAAACACTCAAAATACCAAAAAAATACCAGGAGAACCATCAAGAAAATAACAACACATTAAACACTGATAATTTTACTACCTTATCACAAACTAGTTGGGTTATGAATACTTTGGACTGACAAGAAATGAGCAAATGTTTACAGGTTTTTGGCCGAAATTTTCTCAATGTCGATGCGGGATCCACCTAACACCGATCTGAGATGTCGTGATGCAATCTCATTGGACATCAGAAATAAACAAACTATCACGTCTTAGAGGTAAAATACGAAGAGCAGGGGGGGAAGCTATTGACATAAAGTCAAGAACCAAGACGAAGCAACGAAGACGTTTTTGTTTTGTCTGGTTCATGGCGGGAATAAACATAAATATAAACAATAGTTTGAATTTCTTATTGATTACACTCTGTTCAAGAGTGAAGAGAAGTTACAGATATGAAAAAACAGGTTTTTATGGCAGGCTTTTGGACGCGGAGCACTGCAGCAAGACATTCGAAAATGTTTAAGCGTAAAGATATTGTTTTCCCAGCAACCGTTTTTGAAAAGGTAAGGTATAAGTTATGAATATCTATTATTGAACATTTCTTTGCCAGGTATTTTTATTATATATATTTCAATGAGATTCGACAGGTTTTCATATAAACATATAGTATTTTTTTGAGATGTTACAGGGTCACGGGGGATTTTGCCGTTCTAGTATATTATTTTTCTTGGGTGTTGTTGAATACGTAATTCTCGTTTTTAATTATAAACCACTGCAGTTGTTGTGTGAAATACCGTAAAAATATTTAAAAGAGAATAACATAATGGAGTGAAAAACCCCAAAACCTATACGCAGTCGTCGGCTTCGTCTTCACAATTTTACCATGACTTCGGTAAAAAAAATCGCCCGGCTTGAAACTTACCAATAGTCAATTCTAAACCAAATTGCAAAAACCAAATGCTAAAATTGTCTGCTGCTTGTTTTTTGCTAGGCATGACAAACACATACAGTATGATATTCTCCTTGGTCATTTTTTGGCTCTATAACTCGACCAACAAACCACTACTTCGCTTGGAGACGAAGATGTGATATATGTTTTAACTTTTAACCCAAAAACCCTTGATAAAAACATTTCGGTTTTATCGGAACAACGCGAGTAACTTGAAAACAATCAAAACCATTCAACCAGTGTATGGAATATTGAAATAGGACTAAAAAGAGAAATACAAACACATCCCAACAGCAATCTGATGCTCAGAATCAAAGCCACATTATTAAACATTTAAACGGAACTGATAAAAGTCTGAAAAGATGAAAAACCTGTCGAATCTCATTGAAATATATATTAAAGCTGCAGATCGAACGAAAATACCTGGCAAAGAAATGTTCAATAATAGATATTCATAACTTATACCTTACCTTTTCAAAAACGGTTGCTGGGAAAACAATATCTTTTACGCTTAAACATTTTCGAATGTCTTGCTGCAGTGCTCCGCGTCCAAAAGCCTGCCATAAAAACCTGTTTTTTCATATCTGTAACTTCTCTTCACTCTTGAACAGGGTGTAATCAATAAGAAATTCAAACTATTGTTTATATTTATGTTTATTCCCGCCATGAACCAGACAAAATAAAAACGTCTTCGTTGCTTCGTCTTGGTTCTTGACTTTATGTCAATAGCTTCCCCCCCTGCTCTTCGTATTTTACCTCTAAGACGTGATAGTTTGTTTATTTCTGATGTCCAATGAGATTGCATCACGACATCTCAGATCGGTGTTAGGTGGATCCCGCATCGACATTGAGAAAATTTCGGCCAAAAACCTGTAAACATTTGCTCATTTCTTGTCAGTCCAAAGTATTCATAACCCAACTAGTTTGTGATAAGGTAGTAAAATTATCAGTGTTTAATGTGTTGTTATTTTCTTGATGGTTCTCCTGGTATTTTTTTGGTATTTTGAGTGTTTGTCGAAGTGTTTAGTGTGTGAAGTTGAATTTAGTTGCCAACCTTTCCATATTATACTACAACGTCTACATACCGCGTCGCGCGAATAGTGGGGCGAGTTTTCGTTTCACTCTCCTGTCGCCAACCTCGTACCTCCTGTCGCTTGCAAAGCATCCATTGGGTTGCCTATGGTCAAATCTACGATCCTCCAAATGACAATTTCCAGAGATAACTCTGGTCAATACTTGTGGCATTATAAAATTGCCGTCATTAATAGAGGCCAATGTCTTGTTGTTATTACAAGTTTGGTGATTATGAAAATGTCAGTATAAAATTTTAGCCGAATTACCCAATGTTCAAATTTCAAGATGTAAGATATAGGTTCTTCCATCAACTTGGACATTTAAAGTGCCCATGACCCCAAATACGATATTACGGATATAGATGCTACATGAAGTGAAAAGTTGAATGCCAAAATATTTTATGATTTGAGCTTTGCGTTGATGTGCTATAAAGATTTGTTTGTCAGAAATGGTAATGAGTGTCACGTCATTTACGGCATTTGGCTTTCTTTTCTGCTTTCCGTGTGATAGACTGGTTGAGGATTTGAGTGAAAAAGTTGATAACATCTTTACTATAGTGGTCAAGTACACTCATTAGCATTTCTGACAAACAAATCTTTATAGCACATCAACGCAAAGCTCAAATAATAAAATATTTTGGCATTCAACTTTTCACTTCATGTAGCATCTATATCAGTAATATCGTATATATGGGGTCATGGGCACTTTAAACCAAACGCTTTTGAAAATACCAAACAAAATCCGACAACAACTCAATGACACGTAGCCTATTTTATTTGTTGGCTGCTTTCAACACAATTTGGCAGATCGTAGATTTGATTGAGAGGTCGGCAAACAGTGGACGATCTACTCGATAAGCACAATCTTCATTTAAATATTTACGCTCTATGTACCTCACTGCAAAATGGGACGCCATTTTCTAAGTATCATATTATGTAAATTAAAACTTCAAGCGGCGGCCATTTTGTCGTTAATTTCTGGTAATTCAGAGGTAAGTTAATCAAGGTTTTAATTTGAACAACTAGGCCGATAGGTCCATGACTCCATCTCAGTATCGGGATTATTAAATTTTGGTGTCCTTGTATTCCTGGCAAGCACGGTCGAAAAATGTACGCGTTGTGGTGTAAATGCTACACGTTGTAGTATAAATGTACACGTTTTAAATGCTACAACTTTGTGAGAAGTTTGAGAAACTCAAGTTTCATCAACCTCAAGTTTAACTTCTGGTTAATTACGTTTCTATATAGTTATCACGACAAAATAGTTACAAAGTGAGGCTGTGTTCTAGATGCCAAAATCTAACGGTTTTGATCTCTTTTGTTATGTAGAAATGAAAAACTTGCCAAAACGTCATGGTATATTATGTTGCATTAGAAAATATTTAAAAAGATTGTTTTGTTGTGTACGTCCTGATGTAGACGATTAGAAAAAATTGGAGTATAAGATATATAAAATATTCATGTTATATAAATGAGTTGATTAACGTCTTAGATCATCAATCAACAATCTCTGTTTAGTAAGTAATATTTAAGATTTATAAATAAATAAGATTTATATGATAAACTACTGTTCTAAGATAGTTCATTATTTACAGTCGGGCATTACCCCTAACCAGACCGGAGCTAGGGGGGGGGGGGGGGGGGGGGGGGGGTGCGACACCCCCCCCCCCCCAAAATCTTTATACGAGTTTCAGTCGGCAGAAGTTATATTTTAGTCGGCAGAAATTATATTTTAGACGTGTTTCGATTTAACACGGACAAGTAGAATCATTTAACACGGACAATTGTAATCAACGAGAGAACGCCAAAGACATAAATTTATTAAAATGTCATCATGTTTTCATTTCGTATTGAGAGTGCGTTATTAACGTAGGACTAATTAACCATTTCACCAGCTGACCAGGGTCATTTTAGTAGGCACCCAACGGAAAGACAAGATTTTGCAGTGGCGGATCCACGCATGCGGCGCGCGCCCCGCTTTAAAATTCCGGAAAACAAGTGTTTTCTGCTTTTTACCATCAAGACGAAGAGTCGGAGTGATAAACGCAATATTATATGACCGATTTGTTTTGGTAGCTTATCCAATTTTCATTGCAATTCACACGCAAGTTTGCATCTCATTCTATTAACTGTGGTCAAACGTCGAACATTTCATGAGTCGAACTCAATGCAAATGAACTTAAACAAAAGAGTTTCCAAATTTACATTGAGTTTGACTCATGAAAAGTTCGACGTTTGACCCGGGCCTTACCCATCACTATTACTGTAAACACTGTCGCTACTTGTGGTTGTTGGCGTTCGTTCCGAAGTGAGACGAACACACTACGAACCTTGCGTCTCGTGGAACGCAGATTCAGTCAACCGCAAGACGCACGCATACTACCCGCTAGACGCACGCAGACGCACGCAGACGAACCGCAAGACGCACGCAGACGAACCGCAAGACGCACGCAAACGAACCGCAAAACGATCGCGTCTTGGGCTCGGTTTTTGTTAGGTTATTTCTGAGCAGTACTGTAGGTGTGCGAATCCGATATAGGATAAACTTTCTCGCAGTTGAGGTGACCGTGAGGTACCCCAAAACAACTTAGATCCTAACCTCCCGCCTAATGGGTTTTCTAACCCCCCGCCTATAGGTTTTCTGATACTAACTTTAACACTAATAAAAGGATCGTCCAGAAGTCGACTCAGACCTAGCTAGTACCTCACGGTTACCTCCATCTAGCCACGACTTACGGTTAGTATTAGGATCTTTGTTGTGTTGGCCGTTGGGTTCTAACATTAGATTAACCATTATCCTTAATACAGAGCGATTTGTAAATTAAGGATAATAGTTAATTTAAGGAAGAGACCGAGCATCCCTCGGTCGGCCAGGAAATGCTGGCTCTGACCGTCCGGTACTAGGTTCGAGTCGTCTTCAGGACTATGTGTTTTAGTATCCGCGAGAGGTAGGTTTCAAGATGGTCACCTGCAATATCGGAAAGGTAGTACATATTCCATATAAGGAACAACAAATAATTCCCCTGACGAGCAAATACATTGCCCTAGTTACCAGGACGAAAGGTACAACTAAAACCCAAATCACCCTAACCCCCCGCCAAAATTTGCTCCATCCCTTGTGAAAACTGAGAGACCCTGAAAAACGACATTGCGACCGTTATTGTCGAACCTTGTGTGCACAATAATACGAGTCAAAAGAGATTTTTCGCTTCAGTGCCTCATGATAAAACAGTTTGACAGTGAACAGTGAACTTTTCATATTTAATTTCATAATCAAAGTTGTGTTTATATGTATATACTTATAGAAGTATTATAAATAAAAGTGTTGTTATAAATTTATGACATGAAATTTAAGTATTACATAAAAATTAATTAATTGTTATAATATTTATATCAACATATAGCTGCTCAATGAAATAATTTTTGTGTGAACATCACAACAAACACTGACTGGTATCAACAACAAATAAAATATTTTGTAATTGTATGAAATAGGAACCACAGCATATTTTTAGGCCTCATGACTTCGTTAAAACACTGAAACAAATTTGTATACTTTTTCATCTTTTTAAAATAATTTTTTTGTAGTTATTTGTTGTAGGAAAAGTTTATCAATCACAACCCGTATTCCGGACCGGTCGATTACGGGAAAGTAACTGCCGACGAGGCGACAATCAGCGTCTCAGCCAATCAGAGCGTGCGATTTCACTGCAAGTAACTTGTCCTGCCATATAAGGCCAAGTAAATAAATAGAGTAGTCTATCGTCCTAACTTTTTAAAAAAAAGGAGAATGCGGGTACTTTCTTTTTTTCTTTATTTTTCAAGATGACTTCTCCGAAATGGGCATCACCCCTACCAAACCTAATTTTAACACGTATTAAATCATTTAACGTTGTATTACAAGCACAAACAAAAACCATGACAGAATCGAATGGATTTCTCTGCAACTGCTTTGATACAAGATTGCGCCAAAACAAATGAAATAAAACCCGAAATGAACCGAAAAGTCACGAAAGTTGCCGAAAGATACCGAAACGCACGAAAGGTGGCGCAAAAGGCTCCCCAAAACAAGACAGATTTTCGATGCAAATAAAATTAAAAATTAAAAAATTTGATGCGGCCGGAAAAAAAGATGCGGGCGTGGACGATAAACTAATTATATATTTTTACTTGGCCTAATAATCTGTGTTAATTTAAGTGCATTATCATTAATATTTCGCGAAATGTTGTCAATTAAAAATTCTAAAATGAACCTCCATTCTGCTATCAGTTTCAGTCATTTTTCGCCACAAAACTTACATAACATACTGTATACATAAAACTCCAAAGTTTTAATAAACCATTAAGTTTAGGGGTGAAGTAATGTATACTATGTCTATACTGTATATAGCCGAGTAGTTAAAAAAATATAAATAATAATAAAATAAGCTAGAACCTAGTGGAGAAAACCTTTTGAAAAATATATAAAATAATAAAATATTTGAAAGTACAAGAGGGGGATAAATGATCTAAATTTCATGCCTACTTTGATATAACATTTATGATTACGTCAATTGATTTTTCAATACCTATTGTCTTTAGTAAACTGTAAAATTTCCTTCTCAGTCTCTGTAGAAGACCTGTACTGTCCTCTCTACTTAACACTTGAGGAATACAAGATACGAGGTCAAATGTAGGAATGGTTTGTCCTTCGTTTGTAACCACTATTTTCCAAGTAATATTAAGTCTAATAGCAGGATACTTTGGGTTACAGATTGACAAAATTGATTCATCTTGTAGCAACGAGAAGGAAACAAGTTCTGGGTACTTTTTTCTAAAGTGATCAAAAGCTTTTAAGCGCTGTCTTTTCCATTTTAAGTAAGCTTGTAATGTTAAAAAGAACTGCTGAAGTTGTTTTTCTTCTCTCACACAAACAAGGAAATTCCTCATGTCAAAATTTACCATTTCATTATTGATGTCAACAGTTAAATCGACAATTTTGGGAAGCTTCTTTGCAAGACACCCTTCTTGACCACCTTAAAACAAATTATAAACTGATGTAAATAATAACGAAAAACAATACTGCACAGGACATGTAGGGCTGTCTAGAGCCACGTGGGGATCATAAAGAACATTTAGCAGACATAAACAACCCTGAGGGTAGCAGACACAAATTCTCCTGGGGTCCCCTGAGGACCAGGTACCAGACATAAATTCCCCTGGGGAGCACATAGCAGACACAAATTCCCCTGGGGACCACATAGCAGACACAAATTCCCCTGGGAACCACATACAGTAGCAGACACAAATTCCCCTGGGGACCACATGCAGTAGCAGACACAAATTCCCCTGGGCCACATAGCAGACACAAATTCCTCTGAGGACCAGGTAGTGGACACAAATTCCTCTGGCCGGACAAGGTGCAATAGCGTAGAGTCTGGCTGCTATTAATAGCTCAAAAAGCGGACAAACAAACCAAATTTGACTCACAAATGATTGCAAATGAGCTATTTCTTTTGTTATGGCTGCAATAATTATGGGTAAAAGCGGACAAACATCGGTACTGACGTCATCTCGACGGAGCGCTATTACAAATTCC
The DNA here is from genome assembly GCA_035772405.1 of Chrysogorgia sp. JL179-B06. NCBI lineage: Eukaryota > Metazoa > Cnidaria > Anthozoa > Scleralcyonacea > Chrysogorgiidae > Chrysogorgia > Chrysogorgia sp. JL179-B06. The sequence goes on from JAYKKM010000391.1 coordinate 2,570,481, forward strand.
CATGAGTACCAGGTAGCAGACACAGGTTGCTACAAATTTACATACTGTATGTCACAAAGTTATTTTTTCAATATGTCAAATGCCCATGAGGAATGTCTGACAAGAATGTTTAACCAGGAAACAAAGTCTCGCACTCATTGGTGGCAATTCCACTAAATGCCAATAAAATTATTTGACTCTTCAAAACCTGATACCACCACCTTGTGGCTTACGGTAATAAAAATAAATGTGTGGTTTCAGTTTCCCAACCAACCCTATTTTATCCCCAACCCTAAACGTTTTTGATCATGAGACATGCAAGCCATTTCACTGAATAAAAAAACAAGAAATCACAGTGAAGTTAGATGAAAAGACAAAGCATCAACCAACACTTTGCTGTTTTCCATCATTAACTCTTGTGGCTTTAGGCGTGCTGTTTGTCACACATGTGATGTGGGTATTTATAAAATGAGAGGCATGCAATACTGTATATTTACCGTCTCATAAATATTTAACCCTATGCCCCAGGTGTGACCAGAAACTAACAGTTAACCAAGCATATATATTAGAGTTAAAGAAAAATATCACCAAAGATAAACTGACTATTTTTTAAACAACTTCTCCCAACAAGTGTACTACCGGAATAAGAAATGTTTGGAGACCAATAAGCATTTGTATGCTTGTACCTTGAGGTTGAGTTGTTGTGATTATGTGAGATGAAATAGACTGAATAAAAGCTTGATCATAATTAGCCATTACAAGAGTAGAGATGAGCCGATTAATCAGAAACTAATCGGCAAGGCCGATTAATCGGCCAATTTCAAATAATCGGTAATCGGCCAATTATTGCATAATAATCGGCAAAATAATCGGTGCATTAACTTTCTCGCGAACGACGTGCCGCGAGTCCGTAAATTCATAAGCATGAACACAATAGTCTTTATTTCACAATGAAATTCGACTGTCCAGCTCGTCGCAATAATAAAGGTGACGATTTTTAATCTGCATACATGTCAATTTTTGTCAAACTGGATGATTTTTCGTGTTACGGATATGTCCATAACAAGTGTTACGTTAAAAATCTTTTGCAAGCGTCCGCGTGTTCTCACAGGATCTTTGATTGAGGTAGTCACGATGGAGAACATCTACACCGAGAAAGAGTTGCAGCGCTGGACGGGACCTCATCAAGACCTATGGTCTTCGACAAGATCGTTGAGTCGAGCAACATCACTTGAAAGGCTTCAAAAGGCAGCTGCGATAATATTTTGTTTTTGCATAACAGTTTGCCAAAATTGAACTTTGAGTATTGATCAGTCTAATAATTTTGTAATGTGGGTGTTAGAATTGTGTTTGCTGTTTAATAAACTAATAACATATAACAATTGTTGTATTTCAACGACTTCTCTTATATTTTCTTGCCGGTCAAATAAACCGAAATTGATTCTCAAGGATTCCACATGACCATTTTGCTGTTGTTTGAAAGCAAGAATTAATGGCAAATATGGACAAACATGAATCTTGACATCATTTGTGCGCAGCGCTACTGCTTTTTCGGGATATTTCCGATCGTTTAAACAACCAAAATATCCATAATGATCACCATTAACCATTTCTGTTATATTTCAAAATCAAAAATGTTGTTTGTCCCTAGTCACACTGCGCGGAGACTGGTAACCAGGGACATATCGATAATCCGCATATACCGATTAATCGGCCGATTATTTTGATTAATCGGCCTCCAAATAATCGGCTATTTTCGTAATCGGCTCATCTCTATACAAGAGTGGGCTAAAAGGGTTAAGCGGAAAATCATTTCACTATCAACAATCTCCAGATGGATGAATTCAATTCCTCTTCCCCAACACAAAGATTTAAATCATGGTGTACCACAAAATTTTAGATTAACAAATACAACACTTGCCTTATGTATCAGTCAAATTACTGAAATCAGGACCAACTGTGTCCATCCCCTCCCCGGACACTGCCAGGCATTTGATACGTTGACCAATCCCGGGGGTGGGGAATTTGAACACAAGCCTTTGCTCGGGGTTGGGCATTTGATCATACAGCAATCTGAGCCTCATTCCCTTTGGCAACACCAAAATGCATGCTGCTGTATTTCTTCTCTTCTTACCTTTTTTCTACCCTCTCAGTCTGTGCAAAAGTCTGCCACGTCTTGTACGCACTCATGTGTAACTTTGCCTTCCCATGCTTCTTACAATCGCAGAGGAAACCTTGCATAATTATTATACCCGATTGTGGTCCAGGTTGCAGAAGTTCCAGGACAAAACAACAGGCAGGGCTAACAAAACAGTTTTTTCCTACTAGCACAAAGCCATTTCTTCTTTGTGTACCACATTGCCTGGAAGCCCCTACCTTTATTCTTCAACGAATGGCCAAGATCCGGCATTGGTCGCTGTCCAAAAAGAAGATTTTTCTCGTTGATGTTTGGGCCAGGCTGAACAAAAGAGCCTGGGAACGAGGTTGAGCTTGTGATAAGGGAAAACCCTAAATAGAATATCGCTGAACTAGAATATCTGTGTAATATGCGTGAACTATTATTTGAGCTCTTCAAAATGCACACGACTTCAAAGGAGATATTTCAAATAAAGTAAATAAAAGCAAACAAAACTATATATTTTCAGGAAATTTTTAGTATCCGCTAGGATATTTTTATGACTGCTAGCTTCGCCACTGGTTGTTTGAGTGTGATTCAGTCATGGAGGAGTTTAAGCCTTAAGTATACAGTAGATAAATTTAGCAGAGTGACATACCTAGGAGGTAAAGTTGTAATTTGTAAATGGGTCATTCCAGAAAATATCCATACTATTGTTGTTGCTTTTTTAGGGCTGGGGATTTGCCACAGATTTTTGGCCCCACCGCATTTCATCCCCACTGCGGGGAATTAGCAGCATTTTTGAAAAAATGTCAAATGCCCAGGGGTTGGCGGTTGGCCCGGGGGGATGGGCACGCTTGGATTTGACTGATACCTTGTTACACAATGACTTTTTAAAATTTACCTGATGCTTCCTGTTTGTTTTCTTGCAACCCAACAAACCCATCTTCTTCAACCAAAAATGTCGTTTGAAATTTAACATCATAACAGCTTCCATATAAATTGTGTTTTCTCAGTATAATCTCATCCTTTTGCTGTTCAACTGTCACACAGATATTATCAATACGAAATCCAGTGAACTGTTCCAGCAAGTTAACATCAATAATCCCATCTCCGTTATGCTTCCCTTTTACATCAAGACCTTCCAGTAAACCTCGTTTATCGTTGGGAAGCTGGTTCATAAGATTCTCAAGAACATCACTCGAAGCTATTTGGAAACCCTGTTTTTCCTCTTTTAATACGTTATCGGTAAGCGCAGATATTTCTCCTTTCAACTTCTTTATTTCCTCGCAATACCAAGATTTTGTGTGTCGAACGTTTGAATACATATCATCATCGTTCAGCTTGTTTTTATGGGCAGTTTCAAACGTTGAACTGGACGATACATGCTCGACCATCGTCATTGTATATTAAACATTCTATCGATCGAAGATGCAGTCAGCAGAAGGTTTCCCGCTCAAGTTCTCAACATTTTGGCCGATTAAAACGGATCACCCAAAAGGCGTACTCGGAACATACACACTAGCGGAGGTAAGACCCTGGGTACGAAATGCATTCTGTGCATTTAACAGTACACTTGCAATCTTTAGCCATGTGAGTGGAGGAGGCAACGCAGCGGAAACATATACGATGCTGTCTCAACAGGTTTTTTCTCTCAAACGGTTTGGCTCGAAAAGCACGGCACTTGTTTAGCAGGTGGGGCTTCTGGTGAATGATGCACCAACTGCTCAGATCTGGGCTTCGGTTGTTTTGGTCAGCAGATATGCCATCGGTTATCTCAGTCTTGTATAGCTAGGTTTGGGTTATTTCTCTCTCGAGAGATATCTTGAATAAATTTGGCGAATTCAACAAATGGAGGATAATCAACATGGTTGTCTCTGCCATCTGGTTTGATGTTTAGTGAGGATCGGTTTCAAGTAGATAGGTTCATCGTGAATTCTAAGACCTTGCAGACTTCCATCTTTCTTGGCACACTCTAGCTCCAACAGCAGATCTCCTAGTTCCTGTAATTTTTTATTATCTTTGTAGCCAATTTTTGGAAAGTCTGTCAGCTTGTTTAGATGTACTTTCGTAAGGACAGCATTAGAACCATATCGTTCCCCCAATTTCTTCCAAACCTCGGCCACTCCTTCGGCTGCATTTGTGATGTAGGCATTGCGCAGTCGTTGAACGAGCGTCTTTGAATTTTTGGTGGTGTATTCAATTATGAGGGAAAGTTCTTCACTGGGTGTGATGCTGACATTCCTTGTCATATTCTTAAAGGATTCTTTCCATGTGTGGTAATTCTCTGGGCTGTCATCGAATTTTTCTATTTTGTTTGCTATGAGCTCTCGCCGAGCCATAAACTCAATGTAAGACTTCATAACTGGGTTTGGGTTAGGAGGTGAGTTCATCTGGTTTGGTGGACTGAACGCATTAATCGCTGTGGGGTCTAACAGTAAGTTGTGGAGTTGGAATCTGGTGACTCTATATAGGGGAGGTCCTGTTGGGTTGTTTGGTTAGGTTGGTTGCCCACACCAAGAGGCTGGTCTTGATGGTTAGCAGATGGATCAATACACTGGTTTTGAATGTAGTGTTGTACTCTCTGGCTAGTGTTTTCTTCAGGTAAGTCTAGTCGGTGAGCCTCTTCACTGCCTCTGAAGCCTAGTTCATCGTCTAAGGCATTCGCTTTGGCAACATCAATTGCTGCTTCTTCTTCGAGACGCAAACCTTCTAGTCTTGCTTGCTCATTCATTTTTCTTCGAGTTAGGGCTAATCTTCTTGTTGTATTAGTAGCGCGGGTTGGGATTCTAGAAAGGATCGCTTTTTCTGCATTTCAGCTTTTTTCATTGCTGCAGCAGCCTCAGCTCTGGCTTGCATTCGGACGGCGGCTTCCCGTGTCCGTTCCGGTCCTGCGGAAAATTTTCCTGAGTGGAAACTACTGTATTGGGTCTACTAGCACTGATTTCCGCGTCAGATTTCGCAATCGTCAATGGTAACCAACAAGAAGACGTGCGAGGTAGCTACCATTTTAATAAGGAACCACAAAATTTGCATGACTTTTGTTTTATTTGGATTGAACAAATGCAAAACACCAGCAATAAGAATAGTAACGACCAGCGATTGCTGACAAGAGAGGCGTACTGGAGCACACAACTCTCTTGTCTAAAACCACATGGAATGAACAAAAGATGCGAATACCGATCCAAAAACAGAATTAATTATAATTAGGTTCTATTAGGTTTTATGTAAATAGTTTTTATTTGTACTTCAAACACTCATTAATAATTCATGAGGAAAAGACAAAAGAAAATCACGACCGTATCGTTGTTTTAAATGTGATAAAGATTCGTCCTGATTTACATAAACTACGCCAATGAACTTATCAAATGGGTCGTGTTTGAAGCCGTTTAATAAACTCGCAGCACGTGTTTTATCAGATCTAAAACACTCGGGCTACGCCCTCGTGTTTTAAATCTGATAAAACACTGCTGCTCGTTTATTAAACAATACATAGCCTCCGTTCTAATTTTTTACTTATCCCCCATTGGGACGTTATTTGCATGTTATTTATTTTATTTATTATTTAAACAATTTGCTCCAAGTGTTTTAGTTATTTTGCACTGAAGAAGCCTGAAAGCGAAACGTTTGTAATAAAACATTTTCCTGCTCAGTTCGCTGTCGTCTCTCTTTTTATTCATTCATTCATTCATTCATTCATTCATATATATATATATATATATATATATATATATATATATATATATATATATATATATATATATATATATATATATATATATATATATATTTTTAGATTATGGAGATATAACTTATGGTAATACTGGTAAATCCAAGTAGAGTAAGATTGACAGACTACAGAAACGCTGCAAGAATATTGTGACTTTGAATAACACTCTTAATATAATTATCAACTGGCCAGAATTGGAAACTCAAAGGAAATACCACACAATAATGGAGGTTAAACGATGTTTAATCGGATCTGTGCCAGAATTTTGTAAACATTACTTTAAACACATTGATCATAATTATTCTACCAGAAGGAGAACTACCGATATAAAGGTTCCCAAAGTTAAACTTGAAGCAGGTAAAATGACTTTCCAATACATCGGAGCGACGTTGTACAACGATCTGCCGTCGGAAATTAAATTAAGTGGTACATTTAAAACCTTCAAAACGAAGGTGTTCAAACATTTATTTCAAACTGAATAGTTTGAGATTGAAATTATAGCCAGACATTGTGTGTTTTATATGTATGTATGTATTATATGTTATGTATTGTATCACAGCGCCCTCACTGATAACAGCAACTATTTGATGCTGACGAGGTTAGGCTGTTAAAATATCATTAAATTGAATTGAATTGAATATATATATATATATCAAAACAAAATATGTAGGAAATTGGCGTTGATAAGAGTGCTCAATACCGGATGGTAGAGCGTATTACAAATATTTCCTAAAAGATATGTTTGTCACTACTCAGAGTTTCATGCACAAGGCAATCATCAGGCAACTGAAATAAGATCCGCTTCAACTCTTCTTTTATGATGTCTTCGGCGGAAAGTCAAGGTGTCATTTTGTTCAAGTTATTTTGGTCTATTTTTCCGGCATATGTTCTCTGAATAGAATCTGTTTTTGTACCGGCACTTCGAGAAAAGTTCTGCTCTACCATTGAAGCGGATTTTATTTCAGACTGAGTAGGGTATTTCTAAGGTGGAAAAACGATAGTTTTGATAGTTTAAACTATGTTTTGTGCAAAATAAAAAATAAAAATAAAATTGAGGTCGGGGACATTTCCCAGATCGGGCGGGGACGCTAAACAAGTATTTTTTTTATGTGGCCTTATTTTCTATTTTTACAGTCGATGATCAGCAAACAGACTGAGAGGGGGAGAAATGACAAATCCAATATTCAAGGGGATTATGAGATATAGTAAAGCGGCAAGAAACAAAAACTTGAAAAGGAATGAAAGTGCATGAGCTAATAAAAAAAAGTTCCACGCAAACTAAAATAACAAAAAACTTGTAGCAAATTAAATAAAAGAAAAACGTTCGTTAAGACCAACAGGATCAATGTGTGCTGCCAAGTTTAAAGATGAGACGCTTCTCTTGCCGTTTGCGGTTATCGTTACCACCTGAGATGGGAAGGATTGCACAGACTTTCATGTCTGAAACCAAATGGTTATATAGAGCTGTTGAAATGGCGGGCTACAGGTTTGTCAACATCATTGCTCCTCACGGAACGAAGATGTTCAGCAAACCTGTCTGAAAGGCGCCGCCCAGTTTTTATTATATATATATATAGTATATAAGAACTTGAGGTAAATGTCCTTGCGATATCTATGTTGCATGCACATGAATTGGGGCGTACGTTTGGCGTTTCTCAGTCCACGCTGGTTGCCCTTTTGCCATTTTGTTCACAACTATTTAAGTCTTCAACAATGTTTCATTGATTTTCTCCCGGGGGCTGAAGTCGACAAGCAAGTAATCAGTGACTGCATTTTAAGGGGGGTGCGGGGGTCCTCCCCCGGAAAATTTTGAAATCTAGAAGCTCGGAAAGACAATTTGCAGCTATTTGAGCAAACTTTTTCATCTAATTCTACAGCGAGCATAGTTCAAATGAATCCAGGTGACGCCATTTTTAGCGCCTAGTACTGACAGAAGGGTCTGGGAACCAATCTATCACTCGCGTGGCAAGGGTTTAGGGGTTGGCTAACACTTCAGGTTACAGCCAACACCCGTTTGTAAAATCTCGTGTAGATGAAGTCCGTAGGTAGATTACCTTAAGTAGCTTCTCTCCTAGCCTCGATAGTCGTACTAATACGTACAATTGTGAAAAAAAACATTAAATTTAGCAACGCTTGTCCTGATTTTTGGGGGGGCTCAGCACCCCATTTAAAATTGTCGAGATGTTTTTATGATCGAGTTTGTGAGATGTATTTGGCCTTGTTTGCCTTGCCTGGTTTGCATGATTTCCTCACTATTTGCCTCGCATTGTCAATAAGTCGAGATGTTTATGTCAACGATGTATTTGGCATTAGTTGGCGCTTTCTCGATGTATGAACAAACCGAAATTTAAATAATCGCTAACCCTAATCCTCGAGAGTAGTATAGAAAGTGGGGCTACCAGCACAGTTTTCAATTTTTCGTGCTTCGCAACTTAAATTGAAAAATTTGCTGTTACCACCACTTTCGAGACTACTAAAACGAGACAAAATAAATTAGACTTGAAAACTACCACACGCGTTTCCCAAAATAGTTTTTCGAGTATTAGTACGTAGAAGCTGCAACTCTCTGTCGTGACTGGTCATCCTTTTCCCGAGTACAGTATGTTTAAACCTCTCGTCTAGTTCCTCACGTTCTACACTACTCTTAGTGAATAGTTGTCGTTTGAGCTCTCTAATCTGGTAGATAAATAACAACTCTTTGTTGAGTCTCGCTGTCTTTTCCTCCACTGACTCCTGACGTTCTACACTCATTAAGTTAGTATATACTCATGTCTTTAGGTCGTTTTGTAAGTTAGATAACACTGTCTCCTTCGTTCGGGGGTTCCTCCTCAGGGATTTCCCCTCTAGCCATGTGGCTAAATACATGTTTACTAGTTGTCAGTCCACCTGATAACAACCCTAAACAAGGGAGGTAGGGGGATATGTGTGATATAAACTTCTCTACATCTCTTTTTAATAACTGGTCAGTAATTAACTCGTTTTCGAGCTTTTCAGGTGACTCAATAGCGTTGAACCCTCCTAACGCGTGGGCGAACTTGCTTATTAAAAGATCACAGAGGAACGCGTTCGCTTTCTCCATTCTTCTTATCTCCCATCCTTCATAGATCTTATTGATAACTTTAGATGAGGCCTTTTTAAGGTAAGCGACGGATTGATCTATCTCACCGTCCTCTGAGAGTCTTCTTAGTTCGTTTCGTTTCTTGTCTACATCAGTTTGCAGGGTGTCGTCAACTTGTGGTGTGTCGCCGTTTGTGGTTCATCAATCACTTCCTGTTCTGCTTCTTGTATGTCTTCAATGAGTTCGTCAATTGTCTCAGGATTTTTTGTCTTGCGTCTTGGCATGTCCTATAATATACGACGTGTTTTGTTTTTGCGGAATAACTGTTTCGTATGAGTATGGATGCCTTGTGAGTATCTCCAATCTTACGTATTCGTTGTCTCTCAACTGTTTTGTTTTCGCGGAACGACTATTTCGTATGAGTATGGATGCCTTAGAAGTATCTCCAATCTTACGTACTCGTTGTCTTTCAACTGTTTTATTATTTTCTGAATTTCCACTTTATCGACTCCGTTAAGATAATCGTCTGCAATAGTTTTCATATCGTTTCTGTTAGGGTTGTAGAATGTCACTAACTTTGAGATGTTCTCACGATATGGTTTACTAATTGAGGTTAGTTGTTGTGTTACGACTATTGTGGATAGGTCGTAGTGTCTAGCGCTAAAGGCTAGTTTAACTAGTTCGCTTGTTCTGTTTTTAACGTCCTGCCCACCAGCACAATCGTCTAATATTATCAACGAATTGGTGCCTTTATAAATACCAGTCACGTATTTAAGAAATACGTTGACCTTATCTTGCTTGCACACTGAATAGCGATAAAGTCTGGGTCTCTCAAGTATTTCCACTCTATGTACGTTTTGTTCCATTCAAATGTTGGACATATAAGAATGATATACTCGAAGTGATTCATGTATTCTTTCTCTATCATATCCAATATAGGTAGTGTGTTTTACCACAGGCTGTCATACCAACAATTAGCATGTTAAAAGGCGTTTTCATATACCATACTACACGTATTAGTACTGGATTGATTGTAGGTCGTTGTTGATAAGGTTTACGAGTCCGTCGGAGAGTACGAATATTCTACACATAACGTTCACTGTTGTGACTTCTTTATTGATTTCCATCAATATTCCTGACTGAGTGTTCACAATCCTTTTTCCAGTGGCGACTTTCACGTTGTCTTCGATAGATCTAAGGTCAACAACCAAAGCGAAACCGTCTTTGTAAAACTTTTGGACAGTCATGTGCTGGTCACAGTCGGCTAGTTTTTGTCCGAATAGTCTTTTCGCTTCTCCCCAGAGTCTTGATTTTGGTATTCCTTGACTGTATACCATATTTGGTACACCTTCTATGGTGAGTTTGACTGACTCTATGTTTGGGTAGACGAACTCCTCGCTGTCAGTTCTTGTCTTATTTGTGAAGAGTAGAACGATAGCTTTCATTGATTTTCTTGGTAGGTTAATATTTTCATTCACTAGTGTGATTCCTTTATCCCACTCCACAGTCTTCATTAGTGTGACGTGTTCATACGATAGAGATCTACCAGATGCATATAGAGACGATACTTCGCTAGCAATCTCTTGACTCTCGATAGTTTCGTACTCCAACTCAAGGTTCTCTAACGTATAGCCAGCCACAGCTGATCCAGATTGAGCCACCATAATATCAGACGCTTTAGGGAGTGTGATTATATACCTGAAATTGTTGTTCATGTTGTATGGTGCATATAGACCGTGATCTTCTAGAATCTTGTCGATTTGAACCTTTTGTTTGGTGTCGTGGATAGAGAACATCAGACCGTCGCTAACTTTTTGCACGTCTCCACTGGCCGCACCACTGTCGTCCTTTGAGATTAACTTTCGAAGGTTCTCGTTTGCTATACCATATTCGACCATCTGGTCTCGCTCACTGTTAGATTTCCAGAGGTCTTTGTACGTGCCGATGACGCTTTCACCACTATTGTCGTACACGCGGACTCACCAGCTAATTTTATCACCAGTCTCTCAAGTAGTAGTCTCGAAAGGTTGTTAAGAAACCATGATTTCACGTTCGAACTTTTGAAGTCGAATAGAAGATGGAGACTAGAGGGTACTAAACAAGTATTACCTTTCGTTTTCGGGATATCGATGTATAACTCCTCCCCTGGATTGGCTTTGTTGGGGTTTAACGTTACAACGTGACGGGTTCTTGTGCCTTTGATAGTAGAAATTTCACGACGTCTATATCCAGGAAGCAACTCTTTTTCATTAGTATTCATACTATATATATTATAACACATGTTTTATTTCCTCTGTTTGTACTGATCGTAGACGAACCAAGCTAGTGCTATCGCTAGGATCCACAAATTAGACGCTAACCAAGATATGCCTGCAGCTCCCCACTTTAGCACAGTCGCCACCATGTTTAGCAGTCCAGACAGTAGAGGGCCAGCCTTTGTGGCTAGATTAGCTATAGCTTTTCCTAATTTTCCAAGTGCTTGACCACCTTTGAAGACAACACTTCTAGCAGATATTATAATTGTGGTGATAAAAGAGGCTATGGTTATTCCTAAAGCCGAGGCACCCAACCAATTTTCTTTAAACCACTCCTTTATTTTTTGTAACCTAGTGATGTCCTCTTCTTGTCGCTCCCTAACAGTCTCACGTTCCAATTGATCTAAGGTTCTGTCCTTAGCTCTCTTGAGACCTATCAATCGTTTGATCAACTCGGACTCCTCTGTGGAGTTGGCCTCTACTCTGTTAAGAAGGTCTCTAGTCTCATTAATAGCGTCCTGAAAATAGTCGGCTTGCGCTCTTAGAAATTGTGGTCTAGTGCCTGGGTCGATTGTATCACTTGGGTTTAGGACACCTCTTAACTCACGATTTTCTTCTTCTGTTAGCCCAAATACGTTATCGTAGCTCACTTCTGTTCCAATTACTGGGAAGCCTGCACTTGAAACTGTGGTGTCTTCTGTTCTATCGTCAGTTGTTGGGGTGTCTACACTCTCTGTTCTAACGTCAGTTGAGGTGTTGGGGATTTGACCGACTAACTTCTTAAACTGTTCAATCGCACTTTTACTTCTTACGTCTATACTGTAGATTAAACCGTTTTTTCCAGGTTTTAGTATTAGTTTAGGTTTCAAATATTCACCGTCTTCTCCTACCGGTTTGAAAAGAATAGAACCTGAGGGTGTCACGTACGACCTGTTGACTATGTTCCTTGACACATCGTCATGACTAAGTCTTTTTTTGTACAATTTACGTATTTTTTTATCTATTAGATTGGTTCTTTTTATACCATTTTCTACAATCTCTTTGTTGAGTTCATTTAGTTTACCTAGTCTTCTTTCGATTTCGTTCCCCTCTTCGAAAGCTAAATTGAAGCTCTCATCGTGGACGTCACCATATGTCTCCGGTTCAGCAAACACTACTGCTGGGGCCTCAGCGGTGACACCACTACCCTTACTAGTGATTAACACTGTTTTCCCACCTTTTCTGCTTGTGAATAATGTCTCCGTAAATCTGTTTTGTAATCTGCGTTTTATGACTCTAGTCTCTATCTCTACTTCCACTCTGGCGATTGTGGTGAGTCTATCACTATATTCTTGATCTGTTTCACCTTTTACAGGTGTAGTATTGTTAAGTGTCTCGAGCTTTTCTTCTAACTGCTCGTCTGTATACTCCTTAAACTCTCCAAGGTCTTGCATTCCGATTTCGTCAAGTCCTTCAGCCATTATATACTACTCGATATTTTGAATATCGCTTTCTGGTATCCATGAATTGTGTTTACTGTCACTTCTCAACTTTATATACATCGTCTTTTTTATCAACAGCTGATAGCTCTTCCTCGTAGAACTTACCAATGATAGGTTCCCCTTCATGGTCCTCTATCTCGTACACGGTAGGGTCACCACGTATGACCTTTGTCACTTTGAATAGCTCCTCAGTGAAGTTAGCCTCATACCCTTTTGCAAATATGCTCTTGTACTTTGATATCCTGACAGTCTCACCTACTTTAAACTTTGGTAGTGGGTAGTCACCGAAATGGTGTCCAAACAATGTCGTCCATACTTTGTTTTCGTTTTTCTTGTTAACGTCTTTAGGTTTCATTAGAATAGTATACTATGCTTGGTATTATTATAATTTTCAACGAGTTGGTCTAAAATGTCAATCCACTTGTACGTTCCTTTACTGTAGAAGTACTTCCACATAGACGTCTTGAGTGTTCTGTTAAACCGTTCCACGACTGCTGCCTTTTTATCAGAGTTCGTGCTAAAGTATTTCACATCGTGTTTCTCCAATAGATCTTTCACACCAACGTTGTAGAATTCCTTACCGTCGTCAAACTGAACCAGCTTTGGATACTCGCCAAATCTAACCTTAGCCTTCTCCAATAACTTTGCGACAGCCTTAGTCATGTTTTTCGTGTCTTTCCTATAGACAGGTATTGCGAAAGCATACCTACTAAGGATCTCAGTGGCTGTTAGTATCCAGTAGTACCCGTTGTTCTTATGCTTGTACTTACCCATATCGACCAAGTCCATCTGTATCTGCTCACCCAGATAGTCAACAAACGTTTGTCTAAACTTATGTTTCTTAACAACTGGTTTGTACCTAGTGTATGTGTCTTGGGATTTTAGCCAGTCCTTTATCTTTGCCCTACTAACGTTTAGGCCGTCTTCTTGTGCCTTTTGGTACAGCCTCTCAGCAGATTGGTAACCAGTTGATGGATTATAGTAAATATCTCTTAGTTCTTGCTCTATGTCCATATACATTACGTGATGTGTAAATCTAACAGCACCTCGCCAACGTTAATACTGTTATCGTCCTGATCTGTTATCTTGAACTCTAGTTGGTTGATGACTCCTTTGTTTATCAGGATTTTTGACCCAACACCAAAGAAATGTTGTACAGAGCCTTTTAATGTCTGCGTGCTAGTTATTGGCAGTACTGCGATACAATCGCTTCTGTTACCGTTAACTATGTTCTTAGATCTGTCCACAACATTAGATGTTACTTGTATGTATTTCAGTCCTCTGTTAACGCTCACAACGTTAGGACTGGTTTTTGTGGTGGCTATTGTAGTGTTTTCGTCAAATCCCAAAAGTTGTCCAAATTTAAACAGTTCTATTTGTTGATCAGTTGTTATCGTGCACGTCGAGTCATACCTGTTAGCTACTAGTTTCACGTCTCCCAACTCTTTCAAGTCATCGGCAATCATTTTAAAGGTGTGGTACCCAGGACTAAAAACGTGGTTATTACTGTTATAAGTTGTCTTGTTGTTAGCTGTGGTTACGTTAACGTAGTCCCAAAAGATGGTTGCCTTCTTCACCAATACGTAAGGGTCTGAGTTTGTTACTAAAATTGACTCTCGTAGGTCTATAGTTTTCGTTGAGCCACTAATCAATACTAGCACTCTCATATAACGTACGGTATGTTATGATGGATGCATTCAAAAGAAAGTAATATTGGTGACGTTTCGGTAGACTCAAGTAGGTTTAAGAGTAACCCGGAGTATACTAAGTATCTAACGATAAACAAGCCAATGATAGCTAACCAAAAAGAGATAGCTAATGCCATACGCGTGGCTAAGCTGAATCTAGTGAAAAAGTACCCTCACGTCACTTTGAGCAAGTTTGCAGAGTTCGATCCAACTGTCTCAAAAGATGGTGAGGTTAATGGCGTTGACATATATTTTAGAAACAACGACATCATAAGCACGAACATAACTAGCGATACCTTCAAAAACGACAAGAGTATGTGGATTTGGTTACACAACAACAAGTTCCCAATAATATGGCTCTCTGGTGGAACTATCCAACCACTATCAAAAGGTCGTAAGAACCACTGGGGACTTTGGGATGGTTATCCAACGGAAAACGTGTTGAACTACCCAGTGAATAACTTTAGAGTCTTCGTTAATCAAAAGAACTACTTTCTCTCAAAGCTACCAATATTACAAATCACCACTTCAAAGACAAAGTCAGAGTGGGACGACAACGAGAGCTACTATAGGGTTGTGTTTGCAACATATTGTGCAAGTTTCTGTTGTGGAGTGTCGTTGCAACACTTATCACCCTCGCAAGAAGTCCACCCTGTTATCACAAGTGTGATGAGGTTCCATCTATACTTTACCATTAGAAGACTTCTCAGAAGGATGGAAGGTGGTGAGAGTATGAGATCGATAAGTAGAGAGTTTGGTGCTGGAGAATTGTATGGTAAGACAGACAAGATTCCTAGAAAACATTACTACCAGGGTAAAGTCCTTGCTGATGGTACAACAGGTGAGGAGAGAGTCTTCACGATTAACGACGTTAAGAACGACTACAAACGATATGTTCCTCTGGTGTCGAATGGTTTTACCAACATTGGGCGACAATACCTAAATCAATCTATAGAAGCCTTTGTTTACTCCACACTTGGTGCACAAGCGAGAACACGCGTGTCAATCGTTGGTGGTTCCGCAGGCAGTCTAGAGACTCAACAAGAGTTCCGAAAGTTGGTGGAGGATAGTGTTATAAACTACGACGTGTCAACGTGGATTATCAACATGAACAAGTCGATTAGAGACACTAACGTTGTCCAAAATCTTGCGCTATCACCGTCTACGTGGTTAATGCCAAGTAACGTGGTAATCCTCAAGAACAAAATCGCTGGGTACAACAACCTATTGAAGACTGCTACACAGAGTATGAAGTTTGGGGTAAATAGTGGGTTAAACTACACAAAAACGACGGAGGTTAAGAAAGTACACCAAGAAGGTGGAGAGCATCTGGAGACACTTGATAAACCAAAGGTGACGAATCGTCTGGTGACACTAAACGTGGCACACCAGGAAGAGCACCTGGAGACACTTGACAAACCACCAAAGGTGACACACCAAGAACGTCGTCTAGAGGTGACATCAGATGACAACACGACAGAGTTGGGGCTAGTTCTAGTGGTTTCGGCTGTGTCTGGCTACTTAGTAAGCAAATATGTGTTATAACATAATGAGTCTAAGTTATGGATTTGAGGACAGAGACTATGAGAGCGACAAAATATTAAGAAGAGCGAAGAGACATCTAGACAGTGACCCTAAATTAAGCGTTAGCGGTGGGAGGATGTCTGGAGATATAGATATGGCGTTCAGGGCACTCAAAAACATAGCAGATCCAGAAGATGATTTGGATGCTATCAGTAAAAAAGTGTTGGAGTCTGTATACTTATCGCAATACTTTAGAACGCAGTCCTATAACGTTCTATTTGATTTTAACGTCACAAAGCATGCTGTGAGTATGGTGGAGTACCACAATGGAACAAATAAAGTGAAAACCATTAGAGATAAAACAAACATGTTAGTACAATACGACCCAACGTATGGTCCTATTATTGGTGTTAACAATGGTCATAGCTTCCTATCCCCCGAACTAACTCCAATTCCATTTGAAGCTGGAGTACACTTTAACTGTCCACGTATGCAATACTGTGACATATCCGTTTTTATGGTAGTGAGGTTAGTCACGAGGGTTTCTACGAAAGATTGGGAGGCAATTATCTCGAACGATGATGGGTCGTGGGACAAATACATAGGATACAAAGGAGGTGATAAATTATCATATGGTGGTGGCGCTCCAGCAAGGGAGTACACGTGTACAATCCCAAATAACATCGACACCACCAAGAGACATATGATATCAATACATTGGCGGATGGGTAACTCCTACGTTAAGGTTAACAACATAAGATCAACAGACTCAGACTTCACAGCTAATTACGAAGAGATAGGGTCTCCTTACGTAACGATCTTTGGAGTGCATCGACCAAAAATACCACTCGCACCCTATAAGTACCCGTCTTTGATAGAGTTCTACGGTGTGAGGATTGTCTCTGGTTACATGGCGAGCCGAGACATAATATTAGTTGGTAGAGATATGATGGAGGAACATAATGTGAACTAAGATATATGAGGAAGAAGTCAGTTGTTGATTTCAATCACATATCAAAGGATATGTCAGAGGAAGAGACGCTAGAGCTCAAACGCTTGTACGCGTACTACCACAAACTAAAAGCCTGTTACAAATGGAAATACAAGAGGTTGAAGAAAATTAGACTATCGTTAAACATGACTAGCATAGGGTTGACGACAGTAGGGATTATAGCTGGATCGATAACCGCTAACCCTCTAATCATTGCTTGTATTAGTGGTCCTGGTGTGATCATCCAAGGCTACTTGGCTAAATCCAATCTGACGAGTAGAGTGGAGCATTGTAAGTTCGCACACACTAGCTACAAAAAGATACTGACACAACTAAGATCGTATCTTAGAGGTCTTCCTTACAACGAGTCAATGTTCCTCTCAGACGTTAAAGTGTTGGATGATATTGTGACTGACTTATGCCCACCAATCAATGGAATGGTGAAAAGGTATGATAAAGTATATGACGATACTTATAGTGCGATACAATAGGCTATACAATAGCCTCCCTTTAAACACACAATCACGTACTGTCTATATCAGAACCAAGGTGTTTTCCACATAAAAGACGACGAAAACTCAGGTCCCAAAATGGGACCTGCGTTTTCGAGTGTCAAAACAAACTAGTCTGACCAAGGTCCTAAAATAGGACCTTGGTCATAGTCACTTATAATAAAACATACGGTATATTATAGGTGATGAGTCTAACCAAAGTATTTAGTTTTGAGAACAAGTCAGTCACGACTATCAAGGAAGGAGACAATATATGGTTCTGCGGACAATCGGTAGCTGCAACGCTAGGTTACACTGACACTAGTCAGTCTATTAGAAAACACGTAGACGATAAATACAAGACAAGCTATTGTTTTTTAGGCCCCGTCGTTTCGACGCCCCCTTTGAACACGCAACCACACACAGTCTATATATCAGAACCAGGAGTATATGCTCTGATATTCTCATCAAAACTAGAGTCAGCAAAGAGGTTTCAAGAGTGGGTATTTACAGAAGTCCTACCGTCTATTAGAAAGACAGGTCAGTACACACAATGCAACCAGTTATCAATAATGAACGAGACAGATTTACACTACGACATTGTAAAATATATTAGAGAGTACCATCCAATAATAACCATTCCAGGACTTGGCGAGTATCAAAACACAACAACTAGGAGAAAAGATGGGTGGAACAAGGGGTATGTAGGTGGACAACCAGATTTGATAGTTCCGCAACTACACAAGAGATATAATGGGTTTGCTCTAGAGTTCAAAACACCGAAAGGTAATGGGGTTATTAGGAATAACCAGATGAAGGCATTAAAGAGACTAAGATCACAAGGATACAACACGCTACTATCCTCGAACCAACATAAGATAATACACTTCATAGAAACATACATGAGAGACTCTAGAGTTCTGTGCGAACACTGCAATAGGAGATTTAAGAGTGAAACCACACTGTCTAATCACCAAAGATACTTTCATCGAATACTATATCTGTGAAATGACTGTGAGACGACCTGTGAGATGACTGTGAGATGGTCTGTGATGAGATATCACGTATAATATAGATGACTGACAGTGAGTCCGTACCTATTATAACGTCGACAACAAGGACCAAAGACCCTAAGAGAGTAGAGGCAGGCAAACGCTTGGCTGCTATATCTAAAGCTGCAAAAGAGAGGAAGATGAGAGAGAGAGTGGTAAGTGAGATAGAGTATGATGGTTTTAGTTATGGATACATCATAGGTACTATAGGAGTGGTTGTAGCTGCCGGCTCATTGTATTATGCGATGAAGCAAGATAAACAAATGATGACTGTTAACGAGGAGTCTAAGAACGTTGTAATAAAAAAGGAACCACCACCACGTAAACTCGACAGCCTCGATTAAAACATGTCGTATAATATATGGCATCAATTGACAGAAAAGAACTGATGAACGAGCTATACGACGCAGCCCTCGTGACTGCTGGAGCTGTAGCCGTGTCGATGGCATCAAAGAAAGTACTAAAAGAACCGTTGGGTACCCCCGAATCAGTGAAGGGCACCCTCAAGTTAGCGACTGCTGTAGGCGTTTCAACGCTACTCGTTAAGTGGGCGCAGAGCAAGAAATATTTACCTATTGACCCGTTCTCAAAATAATCTAACGTAATACATAATGGCTAGTGTGATAGCAGGTGGTTTATTCAACGCTATAGCATTCGCAGGAGCTGGATTCATATTCAGCAAGCTAAACCATACTGGCTACGAGACAGAGATAAAGAGACACAACAAAGCATTGGAAAGTCTCGCAAGAGCGAAAGAAAAGTTCTACGAGAATGAGATTCGTCAGAGAGACAAAATTCAGGAATTAAGACAACAACTGTCAGATGCTAACGCAGACATAAACGACACGAACCACGCTCTGGATCAACTAAGACAAGTACTGACGATACAGTATGATGGGAAGACATTTAGTAAAGAGCCTGAGTTGTCAGACTATTACAAACCCTCAGATGAGATGAAAGAATATCAAATGGTATTCGTTGGAGTTGTTGGAATACCTTTAGGTTACCTAATATATAGAGTAGTATAATGAGCGCCAAAACGTTGAAGGAGATGGCTATGGAATTTAACAAAAAGCGCAACTTGACAGAGGAACTCTTTTATCAAACTAGTCAGATAGAAGAGTTGGAACAGTTACTGTCAAACGCTCTAAAACAGGTCACAACAATAAAGTGTGAGTGGGATACACTAACCGACAACCATAAAGTTACCACACTATAGTCTAAAGATATAGATAGTGTGGTAACTTAGATGGTTGACGAACGTACAATGAGAATGTTCTATGCTGGGTACACATTGGATGAGATTGCATCAAAAACGTGGAGTGGTACTACATTAGGGTACACATTGGACGAGATCAAGAATGGAATTAGGGACGTAAAAGCAAAAAAGTGGTACGACACCACATACTGTTATGAGTGTAGTAACCACAGAACCCAAATCGAAGATGGTGTATTTAGTTGTAACAAGTGTGGAGAGACTACCTACGGACGTGTGAGGAACTTTGTACCTAACATTTGGATGTACAAGAAATCGGCTCATAGTTACAGTAAGTGGTTAGGGAGAATGTTGACTAGCAAAAGACTAGTTAACGAGAGTGACGTACCAATAGTGGTCAGTGATTTTATAAAGATAGTGTGGTCTCTTAAAAGAAACAAACTGATTGTCAAGAATATATCGAAATATATTTTCTATGTCATAAGAATATGCTCTAGAAGAGGTATAGAGTTGAGAGGTAGTTTTAACGACCTCAAACCTGGTAAGATCAAGGCTCGATTCGATTATAACCTGTATAGTGTAGTATACAAGGATCTAGGTTGGGACGGGAGAGGAGATCCATACTACAACGAGTGGGTAAATAAAATATATAGTGTATAATGGCAAGACCAAGAATTTACAAAACAAGAGAAGAAGCTTCAAGAGCAGCTAGAGCTCAAACTAAAGAGTGGATGAGAACTCATAAATGGGTGTGTGAGACATGTGATAATAGACCATACCACGTGACCTCTAAATATAGACACTTGGAGACCAAAAAACATTTGAGAAATTTGAGCATCTAATTTTAGACTATTTTGTAATGTCCATACGCATAACTAGACACACCGTCTGGTAGTATATGTCGCTTGTCGTCAAAGCAGCTTAAGGATATCTTACTTATTTCGTAGCTTCCTAGTTGGTGGCTCTTGCTGCGAATAGTTTTAATTATGTGAGACATTTGCTCACCATTTGTTAGGACACTTTTATAGTTGTCATGTCTTATATTGTTTCTAATGGTACTCTTCTTGATACCTTTAGCAGTCTTCCCACCTTTTCCATCCTCTTTTATATAGCTATACATTTTCGACCTTAAACCAACGAACTCAACGATGGGGACTCCTAATGTCTCATCCTTCATTTTACCAATAACCTTCTTGTTAGTTAGGTCGAAGTAGGGAGATGACTTATCATATCCACTAAAGTCGAACACTTCTTTGTTAGCGTACATGTCTTTGTACACATCTTCCGTCTCGATCTCATACATTAGACTATCCGTGTCTGTGAATAGTAGTTTGGCTTTGTTGCCATACTCCTTTTTGACGTTATTGTAGTGGAAGTCGTACATCAATGTCTTCGATAGGTCTAGAATACACATACCTACATATGCTGGTCTATTTAGAGTTAGTATCTCTTTGATCTTGTGAACTGCTACCAAGTTATTGTCAAATATTTTACTGCTAACAAAGGTTGGTTTCGACGTTAGTTTCTTCAGTTTTTCCTCGTCTGTTACTAACTCCACGTTCACACGCTTTCGTAGATTCTCCATAGTCTTTCCAAACACACTATTATTCATGAGCTTGAAGAAATCCTTCTCAAAGTCGTTCTTTGCTTGGGTTCTCTTGTCCGTATTAAAGTCGATATATTGTTTGAGCCATGGTGACTGATTGAATTTAAGTACTCTATGTATCTTAATTCTTAACCTTCATTCCCAAACTCTTGTACAATTGTAGGTTTCTATAGTGAACGACGTACTTATTCTTACCGTTTAGGTTAGGCACAAGTTTTGCAACCTCTCCTACAGATATCTTAAACTTGTTTTGGATTGTCTTACAATAGTTTGACAACATATCACTATACTTACTTTCATCCTCTCAGGGGCTAGAGGATAGTCGTTGTGAAGATCGTGCAACTCCTCTGGGTACTCTAGATCAACCTCAAGTATCAACCCTTTGTCTGAGTTGTCACTATATTTATCTAGATTATTGACGCCCTCGACCCACTCAAATCCACCAGTCGGTAGATACTGACACATAGCCCAACCATAAAGGTTATTCGCATCTAGGTACACGATGTGTTTCGATGGCTTACTACTTTCGTAGTCCTTCATATATTTATTATTGGCCTTACCATACCTATGCGTGATACAAGAGACACCACCTCGCATTCCTTTCTCAATAAACTGAAACATGTCAATATCAGTCATCAACTCTAGTTTCACTCCTGTCATCTTTAGAGCAGCGTCCCATGATAGTCCTGGTGATGTGAAGTAATGACAAGGATCTAATTGGTAGTACTGTTTACACGTCTTTCTGAAGTTCTCAAACACGTCAGACAATAATAACACATCAGTCTTGAGGTACACATCATGGTACTCACCCATGTTGTTCAAATCGAACGTCTTCCACACTTCTTGTGCGTGTTCATAATCAGCGTCTGATATATGTTCGTCGTTTAGCACACTGTAGAAGCTCTCCTTTGAGGGTAGCTTTATGTCTTCGAACCTAGCGAAACTATCCATATAGTCATATGGGTACACACCCTTTCGTGACATCAACTCTAACTCCTTACCTCGAAACACTTCGGACGTGTACTTAAGACAATCTCTTGGTAGGTTGTTTACTAGGTTGACTAGACTAGAGCTCATGAATTGGAAACTATCTAGAAACACTAGATGTTTACCTAACATAAATGCCATATATTTCTCCATATTATTTGGTATGACGTTGATTTTCTGACCTAGATTACCTATCTCTTGCATTATGAAGTGACTATCGTATCCTCTTAGATTGTGAAATATGACAGGTATCTTATCAGTCAGTCTATAGTTCCTATTACATAACTGATGTGCTGAACCTCTATATTTACCAGTGATATGACAATGATCTCTAACTCTCATGTCTCCACTTTTATATTTCCCATCGCAAATGTGACATCTAGTCGATTCCTTGAAGCTAACCTTATCAGCTCTAGTCAACACCATGTCCTCATTAAAATGCTCCTTTCTAACTTTCTTGCAGTATTTAACCTCCTCTAACATCTTTTTCATGAACTTCCTAACAGCGTTCTTACCTCGAAACATCTCTACTGGTTTACTATATTTATCATCATAACAGCACACTACTTTGTACCCATACCCACAGTCCGTGTGTCTTTGGTACTCACTAGTGTACGATCCTGTGAGTGGTGTCACGTTGTCTACCTTCTCCGTGATAGCCTCGAAGTCTGCGTATATTACGAACGGCACTTCTATAGTTGTTTGTGGTAATTTTTGTACTCAAGAGTGTTGTCTCCTTCATCTGGCATCTTGATCGCTTGCTTGCCATTTATCATCATACAAACCTCCTTGTGTTTCTCTAGAATATCACTGGTAGTAAAACATTGAAGACAGTACCTACAGAAGTTCTTGCGACACTTGTGTTTAGACTGACCGCACATAAACCTATCAAAGTCTTTGATGTATACGTAATGTCGTTTATTACCACTCGTTATAAGTAGCAGGTCCATATGATCCTCGTACTTCTCCTCAGAAACGTAGATAGGGAATGGCTGTTTGTCCTCGTACCCAAACACGTTGATACTAATACCGTTCTGCCTCTCTATCTTGTTGTACTGTTTTGTATTCACTGGAAATCTCACTCCCTCATAATTGACAGAACCTACGTTCTTCTTGTGCTTCGACACTCTCTGCGGATTCTTTCCTACAGGACACTTGTGTAACACGTGACACCACATAAAACACTTGTCATCACTATTTCTTACGTTGACTAAACCTTTCGACGCGTTCCTCAACTCTTCCGGTAGCTCAATATAACTCGATCCTTTAAGAGGCTTATACACTACCACATTAATAAAGTGGTCACTAATACTGTCTACAACCCACCCAGACCCTTCTGACAACCATACAGCTATACGATTCACTATCTCCTCACTAGCTTGTCTAGTAGTCCCACTAATACCAACACTACTAACCACTGTTTTGACCACACTATTGAAGAAGGCTGTCTTAAACACAGACTCTCCATCACCAATTTGTTTCTCTAGAGTCACTTTCAATGTCTCTGAGAACTTTAAACCTTTCAGTTTCTCTAACTCTTTCTGTAAAGTCGAGTCCACTACTCCTCTAGTCTTGACTAGTTGTTTTAATGGATCCTTATTGTCGATCACCTCAACACTATACGACTTGGTGTACCCTTTGAGAGCAACTCTCCTTTGTACTACAGTAGGACGTTTCATCTTAGCAATAAGACTAGTGACTCTCTCATACTCTTTGTCTGAGGCCTCCTGACTTAATCGTGACCTCCTCACATATCGTCTAAGATCACGTCTAGCCTTTCGAATCTCTCTGACCTCCCTAACTCTGGTGACTCTATTAATGACGTTCTCTCTAGATCCCCTTCTAATAAGGTCCATCCACTTATACCCCAACGTTTTAGCATCAACTAGATAGCCAGACATCCTCTCTAGAAAACTCATCTTAATATTCGGTATAACTAAATTACCAGAACCTATAGCAGGATCACGTGCACCACCATTCGATAGTGTACCACTACGAGCGACATTACCACCCACAACAGAGTCACGTTTACGTCCAGACCTTTTCATAAGAGTCGTTTTATTATTTAATATAGTCAAGTCTTTAGACCCTTTCGAATCATGAGCCCCACTCAACTCACGAGTTGAAATAAAACCCATACCAGGATCACGCGTAATATTACTTGACATAGTCTTGTTACGAGCGACATCCCCACCCACAGCAGCCCCACGTCTAGACACCTCACTCTGTAGCCTACTAGCTGACACACGTCTCATAGGCTCCAAACCATGTGACACATCGTCTATTAGTAGTCTCGAAAGTGGGGTTAACAGCAAACTTTTTTCCATTTGAATGTCTCAACTTCTCTGGAGAACGTAGCACTTTTTCCGTTTTTAGGTTCCACATATTTGCTCGAAAATTATATGTGGAACTTAAAAACGAAAAAGTGCTGCGTTAACCAGAGAAAAAAGTTGAGACATGAAAAATGGAAAAGTGTGCTGGTAGCCCCACTTTCTATACTACTCTCGAGGTTGTTTACGTTTTGTTTTGCCCTCAAACGCCAACCGTCCAATCACAGTATGGCAGACATCAGGGTCACGTGGGGATGAAACCAGCTCATTTGCCACGAATTAGCCAGACACTATAGAGCAAGGGTTGTTGCGTAGACGTATTTCCAGCACCACTTTTCAACCGCGCCATCCTTCATCTTCAGGTACGTATTATACAGCCAGCGTAGCTTGTGGTTTATTGAGTGTTCATAAAGTAGCAATTTTGTACAATTATTATAGACGATCTCATCGTCCACAAAACTGCATTTTCTGCAACGTCATTGGAAATTAATTCTGTATATTTCAGCTTTTAGCAGTTTAGCTGCTACTCAGATTAACATCTAATCTAATAATTTCAAATTTTTGACTTTCTGATTAACAGACAGAATTAATTTCGACAACTGTCAGCACTAATTTCGATGCATTTTAGATTTGCGCGTGACGTCACAACCAGGGTAAAGCGAAATTATTATCTAGCCATCATGTCTTTATAAGTTTGAAACTCGAATTTTGAATGTCTTTCTTCTTCAATCGAACCACAACATTTTAAAAAGCATTCCTCGGAAACTCGGCCACCCACAGTAGTATCATAGTTGGATGTCACCAACTTCCCGCTAGTTAATTCGGCAAAGTATTATAACAAGATTTTCAGGGTTAGGATTTTCGTTGCTCAAAGTTAATGCTATTGTTTTACGACATGAACTGCTTTGCTGCTCCCAAAAAGATTTACAAAGAATGAGGGAAACAAATTTACTGTAAGTTATGTTTTATAAGTATCCACCGGTCTTACCGACTGCCCTTCGAGGTCGCTTTCTTCATCAGTTAAGAGAAAGTTTTATTTGGGGGTCACAAAAGGAGATCGAACTCGCTGTTCCAGTACATCTTGCAGGGCGGAAGTATCTAGCGAGCTCCAACTCTCCGGGTTTTCCAAAATGACTTTCAGGCCCAAGAGAGGACTATCCGCTGCTTTTAAAAGCTCAAAGTAGAGAAGGAGCGACTATTGCGCAGTGGGCAAAAAGATCCAAATATGTCTTTGAAGATGCCCTAAGATCCTTCCAGAGGGATCGATGATCCAACTAGAAACGAAAAAGGTTTTTCAGAATTGGTGAATAATTTGGAGTATACCAGACTGGTTCCTACAAGAAATCAACTGGTTTGTTACCAGAAATCCTTTTATCCAATAATATTTACAATGTACAATTTTAAGAAGGCACATTATGGAGGAGAGACTGCCATTGCTGATGTCCGGTAAGTTTCCAGAAAGCTTGACCAAAGTTTTGTTGACAAGTTGACAAGTGCGAGAAAAAACAACTTCGTTATTGGCAATATCTTCCGCACGAAATGAGCGAGCATAGCAGTAATGTCTACAAAAGTTGGCAACAACAGAAAAAAGTGGAAGAATATGTGACTGATCAATATGCCTCCCACCTTGTACAAGTGGAAAAATATGCCTCCCAACACTGTGCACCCAAAAACTGGCGATCGAATTTGATTAAATCAAATGGCAGCCATTCATTGTTCATACTTTCAGGCTATGTCTTTCTTCGACAGCATACAGTTGCCAAACAAGGAGTACCCTACCCACACTACTTATGGAGATGGAGAGGAAATTGGACATGATCGTATTGATGAAGTGCCAAATGGGAAAGTGCTGTTGGGTTTGAATGGAAAGAAGGGGATGTTCTGTTTTTGGATAATATGATCATACAACATTTGATAAGATTGAGCTTTGAGATTAATTATTTGTATTAAAGTTAAGGGTAATTTTGCAGGCATTACTAGAATAACTCTTTTGTGTATAATATATAATATATAATATATATAATATGAAAAAGAGAACGAAGAGAACTTCGATATGTTGTAAAATAGTAAGTATAAGAGTACTTAAGTATTTTCATAGATTACGTTTCGGATGATGTGCCACATAAACATTGTCTAGTTCTCTTATTTCTCTTTTTCATTTTTATTTCCAGTTCTTTTGAGAACTTAGCAGCTTTCATATTTATTATTGATGTGGCTATGAAGTAATGTGACAAACGTGCAAAAATAAAATCTATTTACGTTCAACATTTTCCCGCATTATTTTTGCGTCTACGATAGCTATATGTTGTCGGCCAGGATGCACATATCGGACTTTCGTCGAAGCTAGCGGGTTGAAAAAACGGGCGTTCTTGCAAATTTTTAAATAGAATACGTCAGAGGGTCCGAGGGAGGCTTACGAGATGTGAAATAATGGCAGTGAATGTCGGATTGTATTTGAGTGTTGCACAATTTCCACTTGAACCTCGTGTGAAACGCTAAATTCGCTTTCGCTTTCGAGAGTAGCAGACTGATTATGTCAGGTCCACAGAGCTATTATCTCAGCTAAATTGGACTACTCTTGAAGAAAGACGTTCTAGGCACCTTAAAATTCTAATGTTTAAAACAATTAATAATATGGTTCCTACTTATTTGTCTGCTAAATTTACACATTCAAATTCAGTGCATATACACATAATCTGCGCGGTTCCAATCATATTTTTGTGCCTAGACCTTTAACTGAAGCTCGTAAGAAAAGCTTAATTTAGTTATAGGAGAGCTGTCCTTTGGAACAGTCTCCGTAATATACTAGCAAATTTAATCTGCCTCTTCATTAAGTCAATTTAAGTCTACGTTATAGTGTCCAATGTCTCGTTGCATATATTATGTTTGTTCTATTTTTCAAACTTTATGTATATATTTATATATACTTGTGAAATTCATGAATAATTAATGAGGCTAAGCCACAATCACAGCGTGGTATTTTGGTCACATGTATAGCTTTGTAAAGCTCAATAAAGATTGAATACTGGTTAGGACGATCTTTAACAAAATTATGAATGCTTATTAGGACGATCTTTAACAAAGTTATGAATACTAATTAAGCCTATATAGCATGCATCGTCCATTGGTTCATTTCACAAGTACGAAATACTCGCGTCAGATCTGTATGGGATTTACAATATGGCTCGTGCTACGCACTTGCCATTGTAAATGACCATGCAGATCTGCCGCTCGTATTTTATCTATAATTACATAAAGTTTGAAAAATAGAACAAACATAATAATTAGGTAAATGCACGTAAGAGTGTCGGACCATAGTCGTCAGACAACTTATACTTGGTCTTAACTCTTGTTACTATATGAGTATATATTTGCTTTATTTCCAATTAGTAAACCAACACTATCTTTATGATGTTAAAAATAAGATCGTTTAAGAATGCACAATAATCACAAAATCATAAATATAGTGTAGGGTTACGAAATTAACATCATAAATAGGTAAGAGGATAAACAAATTTTAAATACTGTACAAGATAAATATGGATAGTAAAAGTGCGAAACTAATAACAAGAATTCAAGATAAAAATTATTTCCATCAAGTTGCTGAAAGAAAAAGATAGCTAAACCTAGCAGTGATAATTTAAAATGTTACCATTCAATTAACTTTTTCAATTCCAACCATCACATGCAGTTTGCTGTGAAGAACAACATTGAACTTCCTTTTCTTGTCACTGTCTATTATTAATTTATTTCAACAATTAGTGTCTGACAGTCAAACATCGACAAAAACAGACTATTTTGATTATTACCATTTCAGCTTTTATATTCCCCTACACCTGTGTTTGCAATCACATTTAAAAATCAATATGAGATTCAATGTTTCTTGTGACTCAATCGTATGCGCTTGTGACTCAAATGTACGCGCTGCGTACCTATTTTTAACATTTAGTAGCAGACGGTCGCGTTGGAGGGAGGGGGACTAGGGAGAGTACCAGCGAGAGAAACGGAAGGTGAAGATCACCACGCTGCCTAATCGCGCCAACAATCAGTCATCCACGTGTCAGCGGTACATTAAATTTCGACCCACATCATACGATCAGACATGATGCCTGTCTTATACACAGGACTTACAAGAGCTTTCGACCAATCAGATGGTAGTGTACTATTGTTATAGGACTGTTGAAATATAAAGCAGAGCCAGTGAGAGATGGATGGAGTAAGTTATTTAAGTACTCTAGCTGGAATTTCATCAGGACCACAGGCCTAGGATTAAGTTGAGAGAGTTGTTTTGCCACACCTTCGGAATTGATAAACAAGTTTGAGATTGAGTCGTATGGAGATTTACCTTTAGTTGGCACTGGTGATTTCTCTTGGGTGAATTATACTGGGTTTTAACGGAGGGATATCGGAGCTTTCTGATTTACTTTGCAATGGTTTGCGGGTTTACAGGTCTCGTAAATGCTTTTAATCAGACTACGATTCATTGACAACAAGGGTGAAGGGCCTGAAGGCAAATAACATTGAGGCAAGGGTGAAGACCCTGGGTACGAGTTATTGCGCAATTTTGCAAATTTATGGAAACGAATACGAATACTACTAATAATAATGAAGCCGAAATTAAGACTCGGTCGCCCGAGTAATAAACACTTTGTGTGATTTAACACCATTAAATTGATCCAAAAATTGAAAGCTGTTTCAAACTATTTTAGCAAAAAGGAGGCATTTCTAGCCATTTCAGAGGCCCTAAATTTCAAAATTTTCTCGGAGAGCATGCCTTCGAACCCCTCTAGGTTTCCCCCCCCCCCCAAATAGCTTTCGCGGCCGCTGTTTTAGCTAGTTTGTGAGCAAAGGTTCGTCTTACAGTCCATTTTATAGAAATGGCGGGAAAGATCCATGTTTTCCATCGAGTTATAGAAACACGGCTTTCAGGCAATCAGCTGAGCGCGTGCGTTTTTAATTTGTTATTTTATAAAATGATATACATCATATAGAAGTTAGAACTGCTAAACAACTTAGATCCTAACCCTAACCCCCCGCCTTAATCGTATTCCTAACCCTAACCCCCCGGCTGTATTTTGACGATGGTCAGACGACGTTTTAAATCTTGGTGTACCTATAAACGCAACTGCGAAACTAACAGTAAATTATATACAAGCCGAGATCCCGGTATACCGGGATACCGGACGAGGTTGCGACCGGAAATTTAAACCGCTGACAGGTGGATGACTGATTGTTGGCGCACCTGGTTTCGATTAGGCAGCGTGGTGATCTTCAGTGTCATGCTCAACACAGGGTAAGTTGCTTTATTTGTGCTATTTTAAATACTAAACTGCACTTGTTATTACTCAGTTACCATATTTATTCGTATCTTTTTCAGTTCAGCATACTGTGTGAAGGCAGTAGGACTATAAAAGTCTACGTCTTTAGAAATTTAAAGAATTAGTTTAGGAATTTTCGGCATCATTTTGTTTCAGAATTTTGTTTTTTACATACTCATCATATTAAATTATTAATCCATAGTGGAATAATAGCTTTTACTTGTTTAGCCTTATAATTCTGTATAACTAAACTTAAATATCATCTACACTGCAGAAACGTGAAACCCCTGCTTCATAATAATTCAGCGTTCACAGAGACAGAGTATTGTTTGTTATTTTTTGTTGGCATGTGGTTACTGTGTGTCTGTGTAATGCATGTGCACACACAACACATTCTCAATTCTATCTGGGTCCTAAAACAGATCTGGTAGGCAGAAAGGTGAGAAATTAAACTCACCAAGGAACTTTTGTGGGTGAGCAATATTGTTAGGGTGCACCGGATTGGATACTGGATAATCTCATCATCCAGTTTCCGACCGGATATTTGCTATTATCTGACCAGATAATTTGTTTTTGACAGTTTTCCAAGGCATATTAAATTTGTGTTAATTCAAATATAATAAAAATAGACATCAATACAACAAAACAGCATTATATTGAGCTTGTTTACTGTTGCAGTATTGTTGGTTATGGTTAACTATCTTATTAAACAGACAAAAACTTGCAAAAACTAAGTTCAGCAAGTGACAACTACTACCATTAATTGCAATCAACCGTTAGGCATGAGCATTTATGTATGTTTACGTTTCAAACGTGCGAGTTTGTAACTGACATTCTTGACAGTTCCCACTTTCATTCCAATAGACAAAGGCAGGGATCATAGACCAAGTTGATTTAGACCAAGTTGGATTAATCATTTCATTTTCAATTTTTCATAGATGTTTAATACTATTTATACTTGCAAACTACAGGCGCACTATTTGAGACTGCAGTCATAACATTATTATTGGTATAACTGCAGGCTCAAACCCTGAATTAAAGCATGGGTTAGTGATTTTCAATTTATCAAATCAAATTTCGGTCACATATGCAGGTTATAGCCAAGAAACTAATCAAAATATGGCAATTCAACTATTCTACCTGAAAAGAAGTGGAGCCTTGTAATATATGAAAATATCCGGTATCTGACCTGAATTTTTTCAATTATCCAGCAAATCAGGACGAATAGTAAAAAAACACTGTCTGGTGCACCCCTAGCAATTGTCAATATACAAATTTCCATTTAATATTGTGCCATCTTGCAGACTGTGCAGGTCCTTGGTTTATGTGTCAGTACTATTTTTTGCTCAGTGTTTCCCCTGTATAACTGTAGCATCAACCACCATCTGATGTCTGATTAGGGAATGAAGACTGGTTTGTTACGACCTGGAATCTATCCTGTAACCTGATTGCTAGAGAGATCCTCTTGCTACCAAGACTCAGATGTAGAGGTGTGCAAACTCTGGTTTTTCGGCTCTGGCCGCTTTACAGCTCTCATATCTGGCTCCGGCTTGCGCAGGGTCTTCTCCCGGTGAAAGTCGTCTGAAACTGTCAAGCGACTCAACTCAAGCAAATGCAATGCTACAACTAGGAATGCCAGAAATGAGGAAAACTTTATAGAACCGAATAAGTTATGCTACTACAAAATACAAATAACGAAATACAAGTGGAAATTGCCAAAGGGTTTTGAAACTTCTTATAATTAAATTTAATGAACGCTAAGTGACCAATGTTGCCTGGAAGTAGTGCGCAACGATTCTTTGAGACGATGTTCCCACGTCAACAAAAAGATTGCTAAGAAGTGATGGAGGACGGTGCACAAGAAAGATACGAGAGAGCTAGACGTGTGTCAAAGCAGGCCATTCGTTTTGTGGTGATACCAATACCTGTAATTCCTGAGTATTAACTTTGCGTCTCTGTTAATTTGTCTGTTTGCGGTAGCTGAAATGGTTTGACTCGCAGACAAGACTTCAGACCATATGCACATTCTGCAAGTTCAGTGTTGCCATTATTTGTGAACAAAGCTTTGTCGAAATTGTCATTTTTTGTCATTCTGATTTTCCAGCCGCAGCAGGAAGAAAACAACCCAACTCCGGCCTGTCTGCACAAAAAATGCTGGAGCTCCGGCACTCCGGCACACCAGTGGCGTAAATCTCGGGCTAGAGGCCCCCGTTAAAAGAAGATAAGAGGCCCCCCCCAACGATCCAAAGCCAACTGTTCCCTGCAAAGTCAAGACTTGAAATTGAATTTTATATCCCCCCGAAGCTCTAACTTTGTGTTTGGCGAATTCTGCAAGGATATTTATTGACACTAACAAAAAAAGAAAATCGTTGCGACAACTGCGTATGAAAGACAAGTTGGCCATTGTATGCTTGATTATAATACCGAATTCGCGAATTTAGCTTATATTTGTAAACCGCATCTTGTTGATCTAATTATAAGAACTATGGAGCAAAGCACTTGTAGTGATAGGTTGTAGACGTCAAATTTGAAGATTATGATCAATAAGTTCCACTAACAAGTATAAACAAATCACAAATCTGAACATACACATAACTACAGTACATTAAAAGATACTCCTGTGCACGCCGAAAAAGCAGCTTTATTTATTCATTAACAAAACACTTCGTTCTCATACTGCTTCATTCTTGCAAAATAGCATGAGGAAACGACCGAGCCCACACATCGTCTTGACAGCGGATTTTTGAAACTTACTGCATGTATACTTTATAATAATATAATCTATTACGCTTCCAGTCGTTTTGTAAAACTTTGATACTGTTCAAGACAAATTAAACTTGTTTCTACTTTCTAACAAAAGGCAAAAGCTACTACATTCTCAAATAGAATGCGCATGCTGTAATCCGTATATTCGTATAAATTATTTTTTGTTAAGATCTTGGCCAAGGGCCCCCTTGGAAACCTCCAACACAAGGGCCCCCGGCTCTGGCCGGGGAGAGCCCCTAGTAGTTACGCCACTGTGGCACACAGCACTACTCAGATGATAATAATTATAAGAGTGTGACAATCATTCATGTATCATTGATATATTAAATGTTACTTCCCTTCATGGCATTCCTTCACACTTTAGAACTTTATCTGATTTTTACCCATGGTTCCAGTGTAGGTGGTGGGAGTCCTGTAGTCTATAGATAATGTTTTATTTTTTAGGGGGCTACTAGCCTGCTAGGGAACCCAATAATTACAGTATGATAATATAATTGGGGTCATCCCCCAAATGCTGATTTGCTTCTGTCATCCCTTTCTTTTGGTGGATAATTTGTTTCACTAAATATACTGACCAGTGGAAATATGTGGTGAGTTGTACTTGTAGCAGTAAAGAGTTTCACATTTAGACTGTATTGTTCCATTTTCTGATAGAAAGCTTGCTGGAAAGACCATTTTCATTAGTGGAGCAAGTCGTGGAATTGGTAAAGCTATAGCATTGAAAGCAGCAAAAGATGGAGCAAATATTGTTATAGCTGCAAAGACGGCTCAACCACACTCAAAGCTTCGAGGAACTATCTATACAGCTGCTAAAGAAGGTCAGTGCTTTCAATGAATAAAATACCCAAGCGCAATTCATCAACGCGGAGCGCAATTATTTTTTTCGACAAAAACAGTGCCAATTTATAGTCTAACAGCTAAAAAACAGTGTTTAGTAATAGACTTCAATAAACGGTTTTAATTTTTTCACTACTATACTGTAGCTCAAACTTAGACATAAAAACAATTTGAAAATATCAATAAAACTTATTGAGAAATAATAATAATAGTTGTTAAAAGAACATGCAACAGATGTGCAAAATTATTATTAACTCTTTCCTGTCCGGCTGAAAAACATCCAAAATTGAACTACCTCTTTGTTCTATTGATATCTCAGGAAATATCTATAACTGTCGCAAAATTCAAAATGCCACCAATCGCAGAGTTGTTTATGAACTCAAATCAAATTTGGCATGTGAGTGGATCTCATGTCCCTTGCCGAATTTCAATTTTTAATCTTGCGTTACTGTGTGCCGTGTTTTTCGATTGACAATTTTGGGGTCTTCTATGACCTCTTTTGACTGGGCCAGACAGGAAATAGTTAAACAAAAGACATCTTATATTTACAAAAAGTCTTAAAAGAATCAGTATCAAAACTTACTTATTCGTCTGCATCAGTAACATCACTGGTATTATCATCAACATTAAAAACCATTAATTTGTTGACTAAGCATTCAATTTCATCTTCACTGTCCAGGTTCTTCATTGTCTTCATCATCGATTTTGTGACCGTCATCTGAATTGGAGGTTGTTCAACCGATTCTGCTTTAGGGGAAAGCGTGATAATTCTGCGTTTGCTGAGATATATCTCTAACGTACTTTTGCAGGTTAGCCCTGGAAAATTTTTGAGCAATTAGGTCTCAGAAAGTCAATTTTTGCAATAGGGTTAGCAAACATAACTCAGGGCTTGAGATTTGATAACTAAAATTTGGTCTCAGAACAGGAAAATAGTCAAAATAGTAAATATGGTACACAAAGATTGAATGGAAATAGAAGAGAGTATGACAGTATGTTATTTAATATTTTACATGCAGTGGTAATGTTGCAATGTAGGAATGCGAATCAAGATGGCTGACAACATGAGTGTTCGAAACAAGAGCAAAGAGTTAAAAATCAATTGAACACTCTTTCATGAAGTTTGTGATGGCATTCATTGCTGTAATCGGCATCTTGAAATACGACACCTATTAAATCTGGTCTGGGAGAAAATCACGCAAATCTGAACACCGCGAGTGTAAAACTTTCAAAAAGATACTGGGAAATAATTGAAATGTTCTCTACTCTACCAGCACGTGCGAGACATTCTGACCCAGGTTTGCAGTTAGCTCAAGTCACTTGCAGGTAATTGATTTACTGCGGTTCCCAACATCTGACAGGCATGTAACACACGATCAATAATTTCCTCCCTTTCCTTCTTGCTTCAAATGGAATTGTTCGTGGACACAATCACAGAGTTTTAGAGGGTGTCACCATGTCATGACTCATGGAAAGGCGCTTGTTGGACACTTTTTCGTCAATTTTTCTTGAAATTTCTGACCTTCCCAGTTTTACAAATTTGCAGATGACCCCATGAACATATTTTGCTGAACATTTCATTTTCAGTTATGCTACATGCATATAACAAAAACAATAATTATTATGAATCCTCTTTGAATAATGTTAAATCAAATACAATCATTCTATTCTTTAGAAATAGGAAAATGACTCATTCATAGGGAAGACATGTAAAAATTGGTGTCTATGACAATCAATGACAACTTCTCTTTACAATTTTTGCAAAAATTGTGCAGCCACTGAGATATGCCTTTTTCAGGATAATTATGTGGCTAATTACGGCATTCAGGCACTTTTTGGTTGAGCCACTAATCTTTTTCTGGGTTTTTGTTGGAAGCAATTACGTCAGTTAAATCTAAATTAAATTGCTTAGCTTTGAACATTAGCATCAGGGCTTTCAAACTCAAAAATGTGCGCGAGTATTGAACCGCGCACGCAATTTTCGTTGGGCACGCGACTGAAAATTTTGCGCTAAATCGCGAATTAATGGCGTTCTTCTCTTTAACTCCTTCCGGTGTTAACTAATAAAGATGCAGATAGGAGGTAATAGTTTAAAACACGCATTTATTTAGAAACTTAGACATAAAAGGATGCGAAAACTAGTTCAGTTCTCAGTTAAAAGTCACTGTCAGTTTCGTCAGAGGAATCACTCGCGGATGATTATTCAATCGGGCTAACACACCACTGTCACTCCATTTTCCAAGAAATTTATATTTTTGCACACGATTAATCGCTCGCTTCTTTGAGTTTGGGCGTGTGCAAGCGCGTACCCCCAGTGAAAGCCCTGGTGCATTGCATGTACATATTATATAGATAAACATTAAATGCTTGAAAATCCATAATGTACAACAGTTATGAACCATATGCTAATTAGAAATATGTACTGTACCATTTTTGACATCTGTAGTTGAGGAAGCTGGTGGTCAGTGCCTTCCTTGTGTTGTTGATATCCGTGATGAACATGCAGTCAAAGATGCGATTGAGAAAGCTGTGCGAAAATATGGTGGAATTGATATATTGGTGAATAATGCCAGTGCTATTAATTTAACTGGTACATTATCTACATCAATGAAGAAGTAAGTTGATGAAAGTAAGTTGCGTAGTGAAATTATGAGCGCTAGACAGACAATGCATGGATAATCATCCCAGGCAGGGATAAAACGTTCTTAAACCTTCTTACCAGTATTACTGGTGAGATGCTCTAATAATTGAGCAAGTGAGAATCAGATTGACAGTGAATGTTACAATGATGTACAGGCATTCTGATATAATAACCATATAGACAGTTCATAATATTATATCAATTGAACCAACATTGCATCGTAATAAAGTAAATGGTTTGGACCTAGGAGTATCATTAGATGTGTGAAGTTGATCGTCCAGGTTGTTGTAGTCTTAAGAAAGACTGTTGTTGGTGACTGACGTTTCGACCGCCTCGACGGCGGTAATCTTCAGAGTCAAGTAAAGCGTGTTTGTCAGGTTTGCCTATATATACGTCTGGTTTATTGCGTGATAGTTTGTTTGTGTCATAATTAGTGTGAGTGGGTGTTGCATCATGCGTTAAGCGTGGGTGTATTGTTTGTCGGTAGGTCTATTGTTCGTTGGTGTGTGCGAAGAAATCTTGTATGGTGTTGGTAATTGTTGTGATATGTTAAGTGGTTTATGTTCCAAGTTGGTACCAACATTCTAATGTAAGTCGCTGTTTGTGGTTTGTGTTAAAGGCGATACATTCAGCGAGTCCCAGTCAATGTTGTGTTTTGTTTGTACGTGGTGTTCAGCTATGTGATTAGACCTCCCGTTTCTAGTAGCTCGTTTGTGTTCAGCTAGTCTGATTTTTAGGTTTCTGCCGGTTTCACCAATATAAGTGTCCTGGCAGTCGGTGCATTTGATCTTGTAAACTGTACCCTGTCTTTCGTGAGGCTGTTCTTTGTCTTTCACGTTAGTCAGTATA
The DNA here is from genome assembly GCA_035772405.1 of Chrysogorgia sp. JL179-B06. Lineage (NCBI taxonomy): Eukaryota > Metazoa > Cnidaria > Anthozoa > Scleralcyonacea > Chrysogorgiidae > Chrysogorgia > Chrysogorgia sp. JL179-B06. The sequence goes on from JAYKKM010000391.1 coordinate 2,607,393, forward strand.
TGTCGCAAAATAGTCATAGGTTTGTGGGCTACACGTATGTTGTAAGGTCGTAAAATACGTGCAATGGTCTCTGATGTACTTTAATATATGGTATTGTTGCTGTTGTTACGGGTGTACTGCTGTTGGTCTCGTTGATATTGTAGTTGTTCCGTTAAATAAAGTTAGTATTGTAGTTGTTTTTGTGAAACGCACGCCGAAGATAGTCGTTTTCGTTGCGCAGAGTTTCGGGTGAATTGTAAATAAGTTGTGCTCGTCTTGTCAAAGTCTTAATTGATGGTTGTTGCTTTGTGTACCGTTGGGTTGTAAGATGATTCGTCCAGTAGTCTATCAGTTGTGTGTTGGTTTTCTGTAAACACTATAGTCCTTACTAGACCATACAAAAGACTTCTTCGCACACACCAACGAACAATAGACCTACCGACAAACAATACACCCACGCTTAACGCTTAACGCATGACGCAACACCCACTCACACTAATTATGACACAAACACAAACTATGACGTAATGAACCAGACGTATATATAGGCAAACCTGACAAACACGCTTTACTTCACTCTGAAGATGACTGCCGCTGAGGCCGTGGAAACGTCAGTCACCAAGAATAGTCTTTCTCAAGACTACAACAACCTGGACGATCAACTTCACACATGCAACATTACATCATTGTAACCTTTGATGGTGATTGATTTGAGCTTGGTGATCGTCCATGTATTGTATGTTGCAAATTGTCACAATTGCGAGTTTCACTGACAATAACATAATACTGTGTATTATTAATTATGAAATTACTGTGGATGCCAAGTGATGAAAATAAAGATGTATTCTGAGTGAATATTATAAAATCGGAAAACCTGAGTTAAACTACATCTGTAAATCTTGGTAATTCCTTTTGAGAAATAAGGATTTGCTGTAACATCAGATGGAGAGTAAAATTAATCTCATCTTTTAAAAATGACAAACCTGAATCTTTGAGATAAAGTTTGAGGTTAACAAAAGATGAGGTACATTGTCTCTTTTGTTGGCACTATGATACAAAAATATCTTTAGTAATCTGATGGCATCTTACTTATCTTAAAAGTACGGCTATGTAATGAAAAAAATGTCTGTCTGTACTCTATATTATTATTATTCTTTTGAATGTATGTTAGGAAAAATGGAGAATCATTTCAATGTTCTAATTATCACCCCGTGTTTTCTGGATAGGAGCATTTGAAGTTTGAACTTTATGATGTCATAAGTTGTATAAGTGAAATCAATTTCCGTTTATATAATTTCAGCAGTGTTCACCAGTAACGAAGTAAATTTACTTTGTTACTTTACTTAAAGTGCCCCTAACCTCAAAAAATTTTATTGTCTTATTTGGACGAACTTTTAAAATGCTAAAGTAACTTCTTTTGAAGATTTTCGTTTTTTCGCTTTCTTTTTTAGATATATCAGTTTGTTGGATATGCAAATATATGGAATTTCGTCACACATGCATAATGAGTTATCAGAGAATGTTTAATATATATCTTTACGTTCATGAAATAAAAACACAAAAGTGTGAATAACACGTGTGTGGGTTTCTCCCACAACACCAAACTTCTTGATTTTAAAGGATTTCGTTTGAGAATGAAAGAGATATACACATTTCTCCAATAACTCGTTGTGCATGTGTGACGAATTTCCAGACATTTGCATATCAATCAAACTGATATATCTCAAAAAGAAAGCAAAGAAACGAAAATCTTTAAAAGAAGTTACTTTATCATTTTAAAAGTTCTTCCAAACAAGACAATAAAACATTTTGAGGTTATGGGCACTTTAAGTAAAAAAATCAGTATTTACTTGTAACGAATTATATTTTTCAACAAATACTTCACGAAATACTCGGTCCACTCTATCCATCCGCTGGAGATCTAGAGTGGAGAAATCGTGAAGTTGGTTTTGCATGCGCACGTGATTGGAACTGTTGAGTTGGCGCCGCCAAACAGTGCCCAGATTAAAGTACAGTATCAATTGTCATGTTGGTTAGTGGTTCGAGAATTTGTTTCAGAAGTACTTTTCTGGATTTTTGCCATACTTTTACTTAAGTAAGATTTTCAGGCCATACTTTTATGAAATATAGACAAAAATTTATTTCACTTGCAACTAATTACTTCATCAAGCTCCAATTTTAAATGCTCCTATCTTGATGGTGAAGGCTAAAAGGGATCAGGCTTCAAATTAGTTGAGAAAAAACGATGTGCAACTTGAAATATGAGGTTCTGGAACGAATATGTCTTTATTTACAAACAAATGTAGCAGTGATACATCTCTTAAGATTGTAACTTTTTCTCACTTTTCATTACTTGTAGTAAGAGATGACTCAAAAGGACCTTCACATTTTCTAGAACTTCTAACCCTAATCTCAATCCTAACCCTAACCTTGATCCTAATTACCTAATATAATCCTAACCGTAGCTAACCCTAACCTAACGAAAAATAAAGACCAGACAAAAGTTCATTTTGAGTCGTACCTTTTAGCCATCCCCTATCTGGACAGTGACATGTTAAATTTAGAAAATTATAATGGTTCTTCATTTCTGTTACTAGTTATATACATTTGAAAAAAGGAGAATATGCAAAGTCAATTTTTTTGTTGCATGAGGCCACTTTACATACTGTAGCATACACAGCAATGAAAATACATCTGTAAAGAAGGGCATATGTACCAATACCGTACAGTATACTGCAGAAATTGTCCACCAATTAAGTTTATTTATTTTTGAAAATCTCATTTTTGCTGTGATTATTTTAGGTATGACCTAATGAATAGCGTTAATGCTAGAGGAACATATTTATGGTAAATCTTTGTACTGTACATGTATGTGAATTGTGGATTTAAAGCATTCTGTTAATTGACTAAATGTTTATTTTATGGTGTTGTGAATATTAATGTTTTCCCTTCCTTTTTAGTTCACAAGCCTGTATCCCCTACCTAAAGTTAGCAAAAAATCCACACATTTTAAACATAAGCCCTCCCCTGAACATGAAACCAATCTGGTTCAAAGGCCATGCAGGTAAATCTTACATCAAAATATACCGTAAATTATTACGTGCTGGATACTTTGTAATTAGTGGGAAGGAGTTAAAACCTTGAATCTTGTTTTTAAAATAAAATTGTAGCAATTGAAGTACCAAGTGAGGTAGGGAATTAGAGGTCAACCGGTAATCGGATCAGCATATCGGATCGGGCCGATATTGCGAATTATCGACCAAATATCGGATCAGCAACATTTGACAAATATATTCGGGTTTTTTTTTTTACCGATATCCAATTTTAAACATTTTCAGTCGAATTTCAAAATTCAGTTGTGTTTTCAGCGAAAAACTAAGGTTGTCGATCACAATTAATATCGAGGTTCTACACATTTCAAAACAGTTAAGCCTAGTATAGACTTTGGACATCGCAGTTCTGGCACATTTAATTTATCGCGTCTATAATTAGATGAATTAAGTTTGACGCAACTTTGACGTTTAAACTCTAAAGAATTTCTTTCCATTTGAGTTAAATAAAAATCCTGCTTGAAATTAATAAGTGTACGTTATAGTAATTGAATTTATCATATCTCCCGGGGGTGGGGGCTTTTATATATATATATATGAGAGTATATATATAACACTGCATAGGCAGTGTTTTTGATATACAGTATAGCAAAATGAAAAGGTGGTGAACTGCCGAGATTTTTAGTAATGAAATACTGACGTTACTTCATCAGAGTAAGACGTGCCAAAAGGGTGTCACAATAAAAAGTAGCCAATCAAATGCACGGGAAATGAGATGTGAAAAGTTAAATCATTTGCTATTTTTTCAGTCAATCAGCAATCAGACTGAGAACTAGTGAAGGGTGCAATGACAGGACCTATCATGGATTACTCTGAAAATAATATGAAATTACCATTAGTCCAAAAAAGTGAATACCTTGTAGTAGTAATAAAATCTGATAATTATCTTATATTTTCCTCTCTAGCTTATACGATAGCAAAATATGGTATGTCTATGTGTGTACTGGGCATGGCTCAAGAGTTCAAAGATGAAGGTATTGCTGTTAATGCCTTATGGCCTAAGACAGGTTTGTGCAATTAAATTACTCATTTTTGTGGGTACCGCGGTCAGCGGTACCCATATAGTCACGGCGTTGAGGTATTTAGGTATTTAGGGGTTCAACATCGAAATTGCAACTGCGCAACTCAGATACTCATTCGGAATTCATCGGAAAATGTCGTCCCATCGATCATCGAAGGTCAATATATTCCTACTCATCTTGTGTATACAAACTACACGGTAGAAAATCTCGAAAAATCTTAACTTGTCGACAAATTCAACGTACAAAGGTCGTGTCGTTTAAGTTGGCAATGCTCGTGATCTAATTCGTGGTGTCTTCTGATCGAGTGCGTTTTAATTTTGGCAAAATAATTCCCTCTTCCTCGTGCGTGTCTTCTGATCGAGTGCGTTTGGCTTGCCGCTTGTGTAGTTTACATTAAAGGTAAGTTGTATCTTTCTCGTTTTCACTTCTTTCCTGTACTAGGTATTTATTTTATCATACATTTATGTGCTTAATAGCTTCGCTCCTCTGAGTAACTACTATGTTGTTTATATTGTCTGTGACTGTTTTTGTTGTATATTTCTTCGTCAAATTCAAATGTTATCCATCTGACAGTTTCAGGTGAGGAGGTCAGTCTAAATTTGGCGACAATGCTGGTACACATAGCAAATCATCGACCGCTATAATTTTTCCATAAGGTAAACATATTTATGCGGTAATTGGAATGGCTTGAACAATATTTTGTTACATGGGAATTGTTTGTATGGTTGCATTAAAGTCATTAAAGGTTCTGTAAATAAAGATGTTTTGTTGTTAACTGATGTTCCTGTCATGGTATCAATAAATTAACTCATAGTGAATCATTAACTGGAGAAATTGCATTTACAAATTTATTTTTTGGTTTAGAAACCAACTATGAATATTTAACACTTATTTACTGGGAGTTGGGGTCCCGAGACCATCGATGAAAGCAGTATGTCAAAACATACTGCTTTCCCAAGGTTCCAGTAAATAAGTGCTTTTTTATACCAAGTGTCAAAGAAAAAACAAACATAAAGACATGAAATATTTTATTCTTCAAACATTAAATTAAATAATATTAAGGCAAAAAGAGAGTTCAATCCAAAGGTTGCATTTTCACATGGTATTTCACATGATTTTTTCATTATCATTGACAACATATTGCCCTCTCAGAGCTATTGCAGGGGAAACAGCTAAATTTCGTCATTTTCATGTGATATACTCTCGACCAATGACACTAGAAAAAGGGAACTTTGACACTTGGTATATAACAATGCTTGTTAACAATTGATTGTAACAGTGTTTCAGTGTTCGCAGTGTCAGGAAATACTTTCAAGATATTTGATTCACAGTCAAGTGACCTATATGGAATGCCGTGTTTTTCTGGTAGCTGTGTTTTGCTTACTGTTGAAAGCCTTGAGCATCTAAAATTATTTTTTTTAATTATTTCACCACTGAAAAGTTGTATTCCATTTGAAATAAAATGTCACTTTGGCCAGTATTGATAATAATAAAAATAAAGTCAATGATCAAAGGCTCTCAAGTAATAATTTGTGCCAAGATTACAAACATTAAGATGATTTCAGCATTATAGAATAGTTCCTCTCTGCAGTTATTGTATTAAAGTTTCTGTGAAAAAGTTTTTTGTTGTTGACAGATGTTCCTAACATGGTATTATTTGATGAGAAAACTTATGCCTTAACTTTTGTGAATCATTTACTGGTGAATTATCCATGACATGTAATAATGGAACCTATGTTTGTCTTAAAAGTTCATTTTACAAATTTATCCTCTGCTGATTTGTTAAATCTGCTATTAGCTTACCAACAGCACTGTCTTAGTAATCCACCATGAGAAAATTTCAACACCTGGTTTATTCCCCCATTTACCCCCTAGTCTATAACAAATATTGTGACGTTTGTCCTTGATCAATTTATCAGTACAAGTGTCTATGAAATGAAAATTTACCCCAGCTTTTTATGATTGTATTTGAAAGAACACGTAAAATAATGAAAAATAGCTTTTACATGACTTTCGTATCTTATGTCGTTCTTCAGTTACATTTCATGTAACTTGAGATATGACGTCACAAGATGGACACAGTACTACATCAAAACTCAAAAACAGGCTTATCATTGGATTGGTTTGACTAAACTGGCTCAAACAATACAGACTTACTGAGTCAACAAGACTCAGCATTGAGATTGTTGTTATATTAGGTTCCCATGGTAACAGATTCATTACCAGACCACTTTGTAAAGAAACAAAATGTTGTACCTTTCGTCATTGCAGTTACCTTTTTATTGTTTTAAACAGTATTGTTGCATTGGAAATCATTGAAAAAGGGTGTCAACTTCCTAAAACTGAATAAGTTGCTGTAAACGTGGTTGAAAACAAAGAATTCATATAAAGGAAGATAGTAATCTGGAAACTCTAACTTACCATAGCAATAATAGCGTAATAATTCAAGAACGGAATAACATATGAATCTAAAAGCCATTTTGCATTAGTATAAGTGTTCTTTCAAGTACAATCATAAAAACTGGAGTGAATTTTCATTTCATAGACACTTTAAAGTCACCACATGAATATACTGTAATGATAAATAGCCTCTGTGACAATGATCCCATAGTGGGGATAAATGCCCCAGTATAAATGAATAATACTAATATTTCAGTTAGTATCACAGATTTGGATTTTTCTTTCCACAGTTTAGATAACATAGTCTTTTTGTTTCATAAAAAGGGCCTCCCTTTTGGTCACACCCCATGCTCATCACTCCCGGTACCCACATGTTCGCATCGCGGACCTATTTTTTGTAAACTTACAGCACCTTGAAGTGCTTATGAAACGAAAATTTTTATTTGGTATTTTTGGATGGAAAATATTCAAAACTGAGATTCTGTATTGAAATATTGTTTCAGTAAAAATGATCCATTGGAAAATCCCTTTTCCATTTACTCTTTCTACTTGATTTATACGAATAATTATAAGGGCTCTGAGACGAGATGACGTAAATACCTTTGTAAACGCTATTGTTTACTCAGCTCGACCATAGCAATGTTGCTATAGAATATGGCTACCTGGCTGCAAAGGTATTTACGTCACAGGTTACTATTATGCACATATTTCCGGCCGCGCGGAATGTGTCGCACAAATTTCATTACTTTATTGTTTTTTTGGATGTAAAAGGACTCAATATTAAAGTGGTACTATATATGATCAAATTTTTACCTATCAATATTTTTACGTATTTATAAACAGAGCTGCTGCTAAATATTACTCGGTAGAAACAGTTTTGCGATTCGACGATGGCAAGTATTATTTTTCTGACTCCGAATCTGGAGTTGTTACGTCCACCATTAATCGATCATGTTCCTGACCAGCGTAACGAAGTGACGTCAGATTCTCAATGTGAAGACTCCACGTGGCTAATTCTTCAAGTAAATCCTTCGTAATCAAAGTCCTTTTTTCAAATTCTTCGTCTGAAAGGCTGGACATTTCATCTACTTCTCGAAGTAAACAAGAAAAAGTAACCTCGACTGAAATTCAGGCGTAGCATTGAGAATCTGACGTCACAAACAATATTACCTTTTGAAATTGCGGGCTCACTTGGAACACGTTCTTAGTCATGGTGGCCTAAATAGTAGTGATCTCAGAGCTCAAAATACTTACTTCAAAATACCATTTTTTAGGTTTTTTTACATCGATGATCACTTTCGACCCTGAAATACTATTCTATGCTAAAAAAAATCTAAAAATCGGGTGTGAATTTTCATCGTAGTGCCACTTTAAGTTTGAACAACAGAAACCTATGTTTTAATCCTTTGCCAGCAAAAATATTAAACTCCACTATATTAATCTGCACTTATTGTATAATTAATTGTACATATACATAGAATATAAGTATACAGACAACTTATATACTTATACTCATTTAATTATGTAGGGTGGTCCTTATTTAATTTTTTTTATTTTGTATAGTCTCACCCTCTTAAATGGTTCCAATTGGGTTAAAAATGCTGTGTGTAAAATTGTATTAAAAACTATTGATATTTAGGGGTAGCTCAAGGATCCTGAAATTTTTACTATAGTATCCCTATGAGAAAAATCAGCCAAATTGTCCAATATGCTATAAGTCCTTAGGGGAGTGTCGGATTGGTCTAAAAATCCATTCGTGAGTAGTTTAGACCTGGTTTCCTATTTGACTTTAAGACAAACTTATAGCCAAAATGTATGGTTTCTGAGATATAGGGCTCCAATACATTTTTAATACCATACAATATAACAATTAACCCTTACAACCATTTGATAGAACATATGACAAATAATATTTCCACACAAAAAGTTTGCATAAATTATGCTAATTAGCTGACGAAATGGCCGCCGATTGGTCAAAATCGGGATATACTTCAAACAAATTTGCCATTTTCCAAACACTATTTCTCCCTCATTTTCCCATTTATTCAATAAAATTTTCACCACAGCCTCCTAACAGGAATATCTAGGGAATGGTGGTAGGCATTTTGAATCTGATTCATACTTGTTGAATTATCTGACATAATTAATATAATTTAGGTGGTGGAAATTGAAAAAAAAAGAAAAAAGCATGTCAGAAAATAGCTGAAAGTTTATATTGAAAATGCTACCACCAGAATATGCCTTAGTATATAAGCTATAAACTCAGAAACTTTCAAGACCTTATCTCTAAAACTGCCTGAGAAATCTTGTTTGAAGTATATCCCGATTTTGACCAATCGGCGGCCATTTCGTCAGCTAATTAGCATAATTTATGCAAACTTTTTGTGTGGAAATATTATTTGTCATATGTTCTATCAAATGGTTGAATATTATATTGTATGGTATTAAAAATGTATTCAGAGGGATCTTGCTACCTTAAAATTCTCATTGGTTAAAAAAGTTTGGAGCCCTATATCTCGGAAACCATGCATTTTTTGCTATAAGTTTGTCTTAAAGTCAAATAGGAAACCAGGTCTAAACTACTCACTAGTCGATTCTTAGACCAATCCGACACTCCCCTGAGGTCTTATAGCATATTGGACAATTTGGCTTATTTTCTCATAGGGATACTATAGTAAAAATTTCAGGGTCCTTGAGCTACCCCCTAAATATCAATAGTTTTTAATACAATTTTACACACAGCATTTTTAACCCAATTGGAACCATTTAAGAGGGTGAGACTATACAAAATACGATAAATTCAATTACTATAAAGAATACTTATTAATTTCAAGCAGGATTTATTTTTATACACATTATAACTCATTTCTAGGCATATCGACTGCTGCAATGGAGATGTTGGGTGGCGATGAAGTTTTCAAACAATGTCGTAAAGCAGAAATTATGTCCGATGCAGCTTACGTAATCCTGACAAGAGACAGTAAATCCAGGACTGGCGAGTTTTTGATTGACGAAGATGTATTAAGAGAAGTTGGTGTTGACGACTTTGAACAATATGCATGTGTTCCAGGTAATCGACGGAGAGAATCTTTTATTCTAATGTCGTTTTCTCAGTATAATTAAGTAAACTAACAATAAGGTGTACTTGAACAATTTATTCGTAACGAATTTTTCTTCAGTAAAACCCTTTTCCGTGAATCATCGAAAAAATGAGCTAAGATAATCCTTGCAAGAGAGGCGTGAGACAAGTTTCTGTAAGCTTTGTTCTCAGCCCTCTCGATTTCGGAGCATAGGTGTGATGTTATAATGCCGACCTTGAACTCGCAGCGAGCTGGGGCGAGGAAGTTCTGGTGATGATTGGCGGAAAAGAGGCTAATACTGTACATACATTTTTAGGAGTAATACTATGAATGTTTGAATGCGATGCTCCTCAAACTTTTAAGCTGATATAAGATCGGGGTGTATTGCGTGTTTGTTCCATACGATACGAAGTATTGGATGTGCTTTGTTGCCAACCTGACTAGTGACTATAGTATAGAACATGGCGGTATAGGTGCAGTTTTCCAAGCAAATTTGAAGTAAATCATACTATCATAGACTACTCACAGATACCTGTGACACAAACATGCAGTTGTACTTCTCATTTAAGCCCGACTCCCCAACTTCTCAGGAGAGTGCGGTTAAAATCATTGTATTGTATCTCGGAGGTTTGTGCCTGAATAATTTCTCATCACTTAATGATCAACGATACTAAGACCCAGTTCCCAATTATCGGTTCCCGGCAGCAACTGTCCAAAGTTTGCATTGACTCGGTTACAGTTGGTGAGTCAGACATAAAACCAGTGAAAAATGTGCATACAGTAACCTTAGTGCGCAGTAACTTTGGTGCGTGGTTTGATAGGAACATGTCAATGAATGTCTTTGTCTTTCTGTTCGATCTCTTTAACGAACTTGAAAAGCTTATCACTACATTCATCAGCTACGGCAATTTGCGCGTCAATTTCGTTCGACCATTGTTCAATCGAATCATCAGATTCACCTTCTGCGAATTTGGCTTCTTCGATGGAACCTTTTAAAACACTAATCGTACTTACGACTGTTGCAATCGACTCCCGTTGTCTTTCCACAGCCACTCGTTCTCCTTTGCCGAGGATTTTGTCGCTGCGCTTTACGCGAAAGTGTAAAGCCTTGATCTTGGCCTCCATCTCCGTCCATTGCTTCTTCATCTTTCACGCCACTCACGTAAATAAATCCCGTCGGAGGTGCCAGTAATGTGGGGAATAGGTAGATCCCATTCCGTAGGTCCCACACGTTCACAAATCACAAATTATAAAGTTTAATATATTGTAGTTTAATCATAAAATCACATCACGGATCACGTTCACAGCTCCAGATCACAAAAACAATGCCCACCACACAAGACAAATTTAACTCTACGATTAACACAATTAGCTTAAATTACATCACATATATATATATATACTGTACACACAGTTTCCGACACGATTTCCTAAAGGTTAAAACGTCGGGGAGATATCATCTCAGGTCTGATGAGCAGGGAATACTATTAATTCCACGTACTTACTGGAAAACATTTGGAGACAGAGCGTTTGCTAAAGCTGGCCCCACATTGTGGAATAAGCTTCCATTCGATGCAAGGTGTCTGTCCAACATGGAGATATTTAAGAAACGCGTAAAGCCTTCAATGTTGAATGACTGGTCGTCAATTTTAGAGAATGCATATATATCATTATTTTATATTATTATAATTATCGAACATGTCAACTACTTTTAACGTTTCAAGAACTAGTCTAACCTTGATCTAGCCTGATCCATGTATCGTCTTGATTAGGACCTTGATGCTAACCTTAAACCTAACCATAAACCTAACCCTAAATGTAACTAACCCTAACCAATAAAAAACAAAGACCAGACAAAAACAAAGATCATTATTTTATTTATTTATTATATTACTTCATATTTGCATGGAAAACTGCGCTAAAACCGCCATGTTGTATACACTGTACTGCTAACTTGATGTGGTAAATACCCCGCAAATTCGCTATCAGTGTTCTTAGAAAACCCTGAAGAGGCTTTTCTATATCTATCCTCAATCAAAATACGTCAACTCGGAACCCGTTTTTTTTGTTTGAACCTTGCTCCATTCGCGCCAGTCGTGGCTGACACAATTCGAGACGAAACTGAACAAAACGTCGAGTTTTGTAAAAACAAAATTCAAAATAATTACTTTCTATAGGTATGTTTTCTGTCAATTCAAAGACAAATAAAAACGTTTTATGAAGGATCGACAAGATATGTACGGATGAGTTCACTAGTGAATTCTGTGATTAAAAAAAATGACCGACTGAGATACCATTGTCACTCACTTTTTGAAGACTTTGTTTTAGCGGTTATGATTACATTAGGGTTAGGATTAGAGTTGTTCAATGGTTTACGAAGATCATAAGTCAACACAGTTAATTTAAACCTAAGTCCCAAAATCAGGTCTTTAAAATCACTAAAGGTGAACCCTATGTTATTAACTCTTTCCTGTCCGGCTGAAAAACATCCAAAATTGAACTTCCTCTTTGTTCTATTGATATCTCGGGAAATATTCATAACTGTTGCGAAACCTATACCTTTTCTGAAAGCCCAATAAACCGGCTGTTACCAATGTTTTTGAATTTTCCGAACAAGACACATTATGTTAATATAAATTAGCATTAATTATCATAAACAGGTTGAAAACTTCCATTTTTTCTAGAAAAGACCATCTTGCACGCACGCGAGCAGTTGTTTATGAAATCAAATCAAATTTGGCGTGTGAGTGGATCTCATGTCCCTGGCACTTGTCGAATTTAAATTTTTAATCTTGCGTTACCGTGTGCCGTGTTGTTCGATTGACGACTTCGGGGGTCTTCTATGACCCCTTTTGACTGGGCCGGATAGGAAAGAGTTAAGTGCCGACCGGTTAGATGGGATACTGGTAGTTGCATGAAGTGACCCGTGACCGTGAGGTACTAGGTCCGAGTCGTGGCCGTAGCTCTATATATAATTATAAAATAGCATTTTGTAAACACAAGCGGTGATTGGCTGAAAGCCAGTTTCTATAACTCTATGGAAAACATGGAAAATTACGTGTATTTATAAAGCAAGCTATTGCCACATTTTCTTGTTTCCTTCGGGTTATTTAAAATAGAAAACACTTTTTCCCGTGTTCCCATACGTTATAGAAACACTAGTAGAAGTTTGGGAGAACTCGAAATCGCATGGAAACGAGTGTTTTCCTAACCCTACCCCCCCCCCTGTGTTTTTCGCCATCGCTAGCTCCCACCCAACCTCCCCTTGGCGGGAATTTTAAAGTGCCTATGTCACAAAAAATTTTATTGCATGTTTGGATAGATGAGAGCAAATTATACTTTAAGTTCTTTTCTAGTTTTCGATTTGCTCTTTTAGTTCCCGAGATACAGGTCTCTAAACATGCCAAAAACGGCTTTTTGCGAAAAATTTACGCGCCCGCAGGAAATGCGTGAAAAGGGACTGGCGCGACAGTGTGTGACGTAGCATAAGGACATCGACTGCGTGTTTTTGCTTGTTGTTATTATGCTTTCTATTGCAAAGTGAAGCAAAATGCCCGATAGATGCGTATTGAAAAATATAGAGAATGAATATTGAAAAATATAGAGAATGCATAACGCACGTCGTAAACAAAGTCCTTATGCTACGTCACACGTCTATCGTCCCAGGCCCCTGGCAATTTGCGGCTTTTTTGCCAAAACCGGCCTTAAAGTGCCTATATCTCGCGAACTAAAAGAGCAAATCGAAAACTGCAATAAAAATTTTTTGTGACATAGGCACTTTAACTCGATACCCTTTCGATAGGTGGCCCGGAAATGGGCACTTTGAAATACAGCTACATGAGATGTCTTCGCTGATGTTTTTAAGCTCGTCAACGCCCACGATAGCAAGATCGTGAAGCTCTGATGCTTTTTTAAAGCGACGATGCAATTCTGTTTTCGCGAAGACAACATGCTTTCAAAACGTGGCTCCTTATCGTTGAATATCACAGTTTGTTATTGTGGAGATGCCGATCTTCGACCGCTTTTTTTGAGTTTTTTCGGTTTTCCGGTTTTTCGCTCTACGCAACATCGATAAAATAGGTTTCGAAAAAACATAGTTTTTCCGGTTTATCGATTAACCGTACCTCACTACTAGATGGTCGCGGTTTCGACGCGAACAAATCTTGTTTCTTTAATTATATTCACCGCACATGACCAGTGAGCTGGGGTTAGGGATTGAAATCCTTGATGAACAGCATCAGCCCCCCACCCCCAATACTTTTGAGTTTACCAGGGCACTGTCAATGGTGAGGGAGCGTCTCACCGGTGATCAGATAAAAAACTCAACGTTTATCCGGTGAATGCGTCGTACTCAACGGATTATTAGCCTGCGACGTAGGACGTCTGCGTCGCAGGCTACGGATTATTGGATTCGGTTTTCGCATGATCCCGTGAATTATGGAAAACCCTCAATAAATTATGTAATCAAAAATCTAGCTCACCACCAACATGCATCGAAGTTAATGGTGTATCTCATACAGAACCTACATCCATTGCAGAAGTACTAAACAATCACTTTTCCACTATTGGAACCAAACTGGCAACTAAAATAAAAGAAAAACTTTCCCTTTTTTCCCGAAATCTTTCAACCATTACTGAATCCATAACTGCTTCTAACAACAACAAATTTACCTTCCAAGAAGTCGATGAAAGCTTCGTTTACAATCAAATTCGACAACTTAAAACTAACAAAGCTATAGGCCTGGATCGTATAATATTAGTGCCAAATTATTAAAGGATGCTTCCTTTGTCATCACTCCTGTTCTAACAAAATTATTCAACCGCTCTCTAAACTCTTCAACATTTCCATCATTTTGGAAATCAGGAAAAGTAACCGCTCTCTTCAAAACGGGTGATCGGTCGGATGCTAACAACTACAGACCAATCACAATCCTTCCTACTGTAAGCAAAATCCTTGAAAAAGCTGTACACATGCAAATCTACAACTTTCTTACTACTAATGACTTTCTATCACCGCAGCAGTTTGGATTCCCACCCAAGCTATCAACCGAAATAGCACTGGTTCATTTTACTGACATTTTATGTAATCTAGACAAAGGTTTAAACCTTTGTTAACAACTTTGTTAACTTTGTTAAACAGTTGTTAACAACTGGTGCCGTTTTTCTAGATTTATCAAAAGCTTTCGATACCGTTGATCACTCCATCTCGGTTTCGTAAACTTTTCTCTGCTGGTTTTTCTGAAAACTCTACTAATTGGTTCAAATCCTATCTATCCAACAGAAACCAAGTCACCACTTTGGCAAACGCAATCTCTTCTTCTAAACTAGTTCCTGTCGGTGTTCCCCAAGGAAGCGTCCTTGGACCACTGTTATTTCTAATTTATGTTAACGACTTATCAACATGTGTTAGTTACTGCAATATCTCATTATATGCCGATGATACAGTCATCTACTACTCATCTACCAATGCCAATGACCTTGAAGAAAAGATTAATTCTGACCTTGACCGCTTATAATAAGTGAATGGTTTAACACAAATCTACTTACACTAAACGTATCCAAATGCAAATTCGTAATCTATGGCAGCACTCGAAAACTTTCAAACTTTGGACATATTTCACTAAAAGCAAATGGCTCACCTCTGGATAGATCTGATTCGTTCAAATATTTAGGAGTAACAATCAACCAAAACATGTGTTGGTCAGATCACATTAATTCCATCACCAAGAAAGTCAACCAACGCCTAGGCCTAATCCGTCATGTTAAACATTTACTACCTCTTCATGCCAGAGTCACCCTCTATAACAGCCTTATACTACCTTTACTCGACTATAGTGATATTGTGTGGGGAGACAAGAATAATTCTACACTCATGGACCACCTACAGATATTACAGAACGCCGCCAGAATTATCCTTGACGTTCCTAATTACTTCTCTGCCACAGAATCACTATCAACTCTTAATTGGAAACCACTTTATCTTCGTCGTCGCTACCATCGTTGTCTCTCTATTTTTAAATGTGTAAATGAAATTTCAGATTTGGATCTTGAGCTCAAGCAAATCTCTAGCATTCACCACCACAAAACACGTCGGTGCAACGACTACCGTCTACCTCGACCACGCACAAATTGGGGGAAACAACGAACACTTTATCATGCAGTTTCAGACTGGAACTCATTGTCAACTGACTTGAGACAATCGACTAACATTAATTATTTCAAAACAACTCTAAAGAAACCATTTTAATTACTTAAACGTTTACTCTTTCAATCTTATCTACCACTGACTTAAATCATGTATTTTAACACTACTGTACTTTATATTTACGACAGGACCTCCCTGAAAATCACCATTGGTGAGCGGAGCATCCTGTGTAAATATTATAAAAATAAATAAATAATTATCAAGGCCTCGTTTTGTGTTATCCACCTCAGCCTTCCGCTTCAACATAGAACACAAATCTGAAATCTCGGCCTTGATAATTCTCGCTATCATGCAATAACCGAATTTAATAATTTATAAAAGTTGCATTTTAACATATTTCTCAGGTAATGATTTAATGCCAGACTTCTTCCTTGATGCTGCTGAAGACGTAGTTACGGGTGGTATTGGTCGAAAACTGGATAAAATGTCTGGCCAAGGAAGCAGTGATAATGACCTATCGCAGTTTTTTCAAAGAATTAAAAATGATTGCGACGAAGAAGTAGTCTCCATCGTGGATGCGATATATCAATTTAATTTAACCGAAGAAGGATCATGGTATTTGGATCTCAAAAATGGTTCAGGTATAACAAACAGTTCAAGGTCCTTTTGTATAGATTATTACGCAACTGTGAGTGTGTTATGTGTGTGTGTTGTGTTATTTCGTCGGTGCAGTGTAGTGTGGTAGTTGTAGTGGTCATAGTGGTAGTGCTGGTAGTCGTCGTGGGGCATCGCCACTTCGATTGGGGGGTGTCCAACCAAATTTGAAAATTGACCGAATTTTATTTACTATTTAAATACTTTACAAGACCAAATTTTGTCCGAATTTAATGCTTAAAATTTCTTATTTTTGCCCAAATTTTCTCAATTTTTCAAAATATTGGGGGGTGCCACTACTACTGCCACTACCACCACTACGACCACCACTACGACCACCACTACGACCACCACTACTACCACCACTACTACCACCACTATGACCACCACTACGACCACCACTACTACCACCACCACTACTACCACCACCACTACTACCACTACCACCACCACTACGACCACCACCACGACCACTGCGACCACCACGACCACCACGACCACTACTACCACTACCACCACGACCACAACGACCACTACGACCACAACCACTACGACCACTAGGTAGTGGTAGTATAGTGTCGTAGCACAGCACTTTTATATCAGAGCCAGAGGAGGTACGAAGGTCTTCCCAAAATGCATTGCGCTTGATACATATTATCGATTCCCCGCCGGAAATTCTTCATTGTTCAACGAACCTTCGGGAAGCGAACATGGTTTTAAAATGGCGGTTTGAAAACCGTTCGTGGTATAAGACTGTTCATGGCAAGAACACTTCTGTTTTTCGCTCACACGAACTTCTTTATATTCATTGTATTCCCAAGCAACACTTCAACGTTTAATATTCCGTCTGGTTTGTCATGTATACTGTTTTAAAGATACCGCTATATTCACATCAGATTTCTAAGCTTGATATTTGTAAATATATTGCCCTGTTCTGCCGATTCGCAATGTGAACGGATTCGAAATGGATTATCTTTTTGCAGGAACCAGCAACCGATCCTTAATTAAACTGAATGTGTTGGCCGAATATAAGTGTATAGTAATAGTTAACTTGTAACATACATCTGAGTCATCTGACAACAGAGATAGTTTTTGGTGCTCAAACTAACCAAGTTTAAAAATCTTGAATAGTTATCCTTACTTTTTATTATTTATATGACTTAATGTTAGGATTGAGAATCAATAACGATTTTTATAGCTTTTATAATCGAGTATTAACATTCTTGATTTTACATTTCAAATTTTAAATGTGCTATGTTTTTAGATTTCAAAGTTATTTCCTTTATAAGCCCCCCTCAATAAAATTTCAATATTAACTATTCAATAGACTATGGACCAATCAATAGACTATTAAAATCAAACTTTATAAAATCAAGCTTTCTTTGTAAATTGTAATATGGGATATATTTGACATTTTTGTATGGAATTTTCAGAGTGAGTTCATACAGGTATTTAATATGATTACAATTACCTATTCAGCAGTTTATTGTTAGACCACTCCAAACATCTAGACCTTTGTTGTAGATGGTAATAAAGACCCACTTTTGGAAAAGCTCCATATATAAAGGCATTGACAATAAACCTCAAATTGTACATCATTGTACATCTCTAGTATTATGTGTATCAACAACAAAATTTTGAACTCTTGATAGCACTTAACTGTTTTGAAAAATCACTGTTGGTATAACCTACAGTTTCTTGCCTTTTGTCAAAGGGTCAGGAAAATACTTAGAAATTAAATTTCCACAGGCGTATGAACTGGGGGGGCATGTTCTCCCCGGGCCCCAACTTGTTATGTAGACTTGTGGCTGTAATATCATTGTAATTTTATTTCAAATGTAATACACAGCTTTAAAAATGTATTAATTCTTTAATTTAAAAGATCTCAGAAGTACAAATCAAGCAATAGAGGCAATTCTGCTATGCAACTTTAATATTCTGAATTCCCCATCTACTACTGTAAAGCCTGTGCTTGAGACCTGGCCTAAAACATTTTACCAAAAGGCTCTTTTTTTCATGGAGAAGGCCTCTGAGGAAACTTTCTGTGGAAATTAAAAATGAGCATGAACCTGAAAACATAAAAGATACCAATTCATTAAATTCTCTGTGTTTTACAACAACAAATGCTATGTCATGGGGGGTTAGCACTAAAACGCGGAACGCTGGAACGCCGGAACAGAAAACCCGGAACGCAAACACCCAGGAACAGAAAACCCGGAACGCAAACACCCCGGAACAGAAAACCGGAACGCCGGTCTCTGCTTGCTGTAATAATTATGAAATTTCAAACAAGTATTCGATGACAAAAGGTAAGATCTGTTTAGGAGCAATTCTAGAATACCCGTCAACTTTTGAAACCGCATTTAAAGGCAGAAATACAAACCAGGTTGCCCTAAAATCTCTTTAAATATATTATGTCGAAGGTTTATATTGTGTGTACTTGTTGATAGTTATCAAATTAAATGGGGTTTTAAAATAGTGTTGGGAATTGTGTCAGCCAAAGCATTAGATAGCATAAATAGATAATCGCGTGAATGTAACCAACATATTGTAGTAATTTAGAACGTGATGACAGATATACTCAAGCCGTAAGTAGAAAGAATGTAATAATATACGCGAATATAGAGACCGACTTCCTTAGTGAACCGCGAGCGAGCGAACACTGTGACTTGTGAATAAAACCTTTTTCTTATATTTGTGAAGTGTTGGAATGCGCACGGTCTTCTTAAGACCCATTTCTAACATAGTGGCACCTCCGACGGGATGCGATAAGCGAAAATAACTGTGAAATGGATGATAAAATCAAACTGCTGAGCAAGAAACTTGAGCTGTTCAAACTAACGCAAAGCAAAACAACAACTATCTTGGAGAAACGAAACGTGCGAGCAATTTTGCGCCACAAGGACGCGCTTACGAACATCGTAAAAGAAACGGACTATCTGAAACGCGATGTTGAACAAGCGAAACTGATAAACGAAGAAAGCGCGGATGATGTGGCAGAATGGGCCGTGAAAATCGAAGAACAAATCGAAGAAGCCGATTGCGAAATTGAGCGAATATCCAAAACTATCAGCGAAATCGAGGAAGACGAGCAACGAAGGAAGCGAGAACGAGACAGTGAACTAAGAGCCATGGAGAGAGAGGAACAGTTAAAATTTGAACGCACGAAACTAGAGCTTCAAAGGGAATTAACAACGCAGACATCGCCAGGAAACGCAGCGTCAAAACCGCAAGTGAGATTGCCAAAGCTTGAAATAACTAAATTTAATGGTACGGTTGAACAGTGGCTTCCCTTCTGGAACAAATTTAAAACGGAGATCGACGAGGCGAACATGCCGACAATTACCAAGTTCGCGCATCTACAAGAATTCCTCGAGCCTCACGTGAGAGTAGAAATCGACGGTCTACCATTCACTGAGACCGGGTACGAACGCGCGAAGAAGATTCTCGCCGACGAATACGGGAAAACAAGCGAGATAGTCCATGCGTACGTGCGAAATGTGATGGCACTTCCTATCATAACGGGGTCAAACCCAGCGAAGATCAACCAATTTTACAAAACGCTAATGTACAATGTCCAATCATTGGAGACGCTCGGGAAGTTACAAGATGTGAAAGGAAACGTTCGAACTGTTCTTGACAAGCTGAAGGGCATTAAGGCCGACCTGGTACGAGGTGAAGTGAATTGGCAAGATTGGGATTTTTTGCAACTGCTGGAGTCCTTGAAGAAGTGGAAAGACATTCATCCGGTCGAAGAGAAGGAGACAGCAGACGACAAGAGCCCCCGGTATACTCCTGGACGCAATCGAAGTTTTTACGCGAAAGATCAAGATCAGCAACATCCAAAGGTATGCGTATATTGTGAAAGCGAAGGCCATAAATCGATAAACTGTGACATTATCGCCTCGGTGGCAGACCGCAGAGGCAAACTAAGCGAGAAACGGTTATGCTTCAATTGCACGGGGAGTAAACATCGAGCGGCGGACTGTAAAAGTAGATCGGTATGCCAAGTATGTAAGCGAAAGCATCATACTTCAATTTGCGACAAAGTGCTAAAAGATCCGTTTAAAGGCGCCAGGCATGACGTGAGCGCAGTTTGTCACCCGCTGGTCGTCATTGAAGTGAACGGTGTCAAGTGTCGAGCGCTGCTGGACACCGGAGCCGGCAGTTCATACGCGTCAGCGGCGTTCCTAGACAAGCTACGATTGAAACAAGAGCGCGCAGAAGTGAGACGTATCGAGATGATGATCGGAGCCGTGACGAAACGAGTGGAGATCTATAATTTGCCAATATCAAGTGTGAAAGGAGACTTCCGGTTCGAAGCAGAAGTGACGAAAGTCGACCGGAAAGAGCTACTGACGGTGAACAATCCGAAGTATGGCGACCTGATTAAACGATTTTCCCACTTACGAGGCGTGGTCATGGATGACGTTGATAGTCGAGAGCAGTTACCCGTGCATGTAATTCTCGGCGCGAGCGAGTACGCGAGAGTCAAGACCGGAAGTGGCCAGAGAGTGGGGCGAGTCGGTGATCCAGTGGCCGAGAAAACGAAGCTGGGGTGGAGCATTATGTCGCCAGGCATCGAAGGAGCAGACGAATCGAACATGTTTCTTGCGCAGACGTCTGCCGTAGATTACGACGAGCTGTGTCGTCTAGACGTGCTGGGTCTGGAAGACGTGCCGACTGGAGACCAACACATGGTGTATGACGAGTTTCGCGAGCAGCTGAAGCGTGACAACCAGGGTTGGTATGAGACGGGCCTTCCTTGGAAGGGCGACCACCCGCCGCTACCGTGTAACGAGACAGGGAGCCTCCGCAGACTCAAGACCCTGACCACCAAGCTCGAGAAAGCCGACATGATGAAGCAGTACGATGAAATCATCAAGACGCAGAAGGAGAACGGCATCGTAGAGAAAGCGACCGAGCCAGCCGTGGGTGTGACTTTCTACATCCCCCACAAACCTGTGACGCGCAAGACCGCAGCATCCACCAAACTGCGGGTCGTCTACGACGCCTCAGCCAGAGAACATCAACAAGCGCCGTCTCTCAACGAGTGCCTGGAGGTGGGCCCCCCTCTCCAGAACCAGCTGTGGGAGGTCCTCGTACGTAATCGTTTCCGTCCGGTCGCGGTGGCCGGAGACTTGAAACAAGCCTTCCTGCAGGTGAGAATAAAATCAGAAGACCGCGACGCCCTCCGGTTTCACTGGTACGCCGATATCGAGAGCAAGGAAATCGAAACACTGCGGTTTTCGAGAGCCCTGTTCGGTCTTGCTCCCTCTCCTTTCCTCTTAGGGGGAGTGATCCAGCAACACCTCGAACTCCATCGTGCTGACAAGCCAGGGGTTGTTAACGAGATTGAACGGAGCCTGTATACGTGGACGATCTCATCATGGGAGAGTGCACAGTCGAGAAGGCAAAGAAACTGAAAGAATCAGCCGTAGAGGTGTTCGAAGACGCAAAGTTCGAACTGCATAAATGGGCGTCGAATGACCGAGAGTTGGAAGGAACAGCCGGAGAAGGCAAAGAAGACGAAAGCAGTTACGCGAAGCAGCAACTCGGGACGGCGTGGGGAGAAAGTAGTCTGCTTGGTCTCACATGGGACAAAGCAAGTGATACCATCGGAGTGACATTCCCGAAAGAACCAGCTGAGCCAACAAAGAGAGGGATCCTAGCAAAAGTGGCTCGAATCTTTGATCCACTTGGCATCGTAGCGCCCGTCACCCTTGGCGGGAAGCTCCTATACCGCGATGCGTGTGATGAGAAAACTGCTTGGGATTCGCGTTTGTCGAACGAACTGACCAAACGATGGAAACGCTGGGAAAACAATCTCCCAACATTGACTGCCGCGCCGAGATCCATCCCGAAACATCGCGAAGAGATCAACGATATCACGTTGCACGCCTTTGGCGACGCTAGTGGTAAGGGAGTGGCAGCAGCGGTGTACGCCGTCGTACAGCAGCCTTCCGGAATCAGCAAGGGGTTGGTGACCGCCAGAGCCAGGTTGGCCAAGAAGGGTCTAACTATCCCACGACTCGAGTTGGTCTCCGCGCATATGGCTGTCAACTTGGCGCATAACGTTAGAGAAGCTCTAGAGGGGTCGCCGGTGTCTCGAGTGTGCTGTTGGTCCGACAGTACAGTGGCCCTACACTGGATTCGTAACCCCGGTGATCATAAGCAGTTCGTGCGCAACCGTGTTCGAAAGATCCGTGAGCGAGGTGAGACAACATGGCGTCACGTTGGGACGAAAGACAACCCGGCCGACCTAGGCAGCCGAAGTGGAAACGTCGATGACAACCAACTGTGGTGGAGTGGTCCGACGTGGCTTGAGTTCCCAGAACACTGGCCGAAAGACATCGTGACTACTGCGAATGAAGATACGTTAGCGGAAACGAGAGCAACCAAGACCCTCTTCAACATGGCAGTCCAGGAGCGAGATGTATTCGATGAAATTCTTGAGAAGTGGGATCGCTGGAAAGCATTGAGGATCTGCGCGTGGGTGGCAAGATTCGCGGCCAACTGCAGAGTGGCAGCCAACGAGAGGAAGAAGCACGCTTTGACGACCGAGGAGTTGGAAGCACAAAGAAAGTTCTGGGAACGTCGTGCTCGAAGTGAAGGTGAGAGAGAAGAGCATTATGCAGAGGATCAGTTACAACTCAACCTGCAGCCCAACCGAGATGGCGCCTTAGAGTGTCGTGGCCGAATCCAAGGGCACTACCCCGTTTACCTCAATGACAAGACGACCTACGCGGGTAAGGTGGTCCAACAAGCACACGAAGATACACTTCATGGAGGAGTGGGGTTAACCATGGCCAAGGTACGTGATCGTTACTGGGTGCCCCGACTAAGAAGATTGACCAAGAAAGTCGTGAGAGCCTGCCACGGATGCCGGAGATTTCAAGCTAGGGCCTTGCAGAATCCACCGCCTGGAAACTTACCGAGAGATCGAACAGTTGCCAGCGCACCTTTCAAAGTGGTCGGGGTGGACTACGCTGGTCCGCTGAGATACAAGAAGAGCAAAAATGGTGCAGGGAAAGCATACCTGGTGCTTTTCAGCTGCAGCGTGACCCGTGCCCTGTATCTCGAGCTGCTACCGAATATGGAGATGACAGAGTTCATCAGCTGCCTGAAGCGTCTAATCGGAAGACGTGGGAGACCGGAGAAGATTTACTCCGACAATGGTGGTACCTTTGTTGGAGCAGCCAACTGGATGAAGAGAGTGATGGAAGACGAACGACTCAACAACTTCCTCGCCCATCAGAACATCATCTGGCAGTTCAACCTAAGCCGTGCTCCCTGGTGGGGAGGGCAGTTTGAGCGAATGGTGGGGCTGGTCAAGCAAGCCTTGTTCAAAACCATCGGCAACGGGTTCCTGTCGTGGAAGGAGCTAGCAGAGGTGATACTCGACGTTGAAATCGCCTTAAACAACAGACCGCTCAGCTACGTGGAAGATGACATACAACAAACTGTCCTAACGCCCAACACCTTCCTGTTCGACCAATCCAACGCACTACCTGAGCTCGAGCCACACCGCTACGAAGACCGAGAGTTGAGAAAGCGAGCAAAACATCTACGACGATGCAAAGAAACCGTGTGGAAGCGTTGGACAACAGAATACCTCCGAGGACTACGAGAACGCCACCGCTTGAAGCATTCCGACAAATCCTCCGAGCTTCAAGTGGGAGAAGTTGTTATGATCAAATCAGACGCGAAGAATCGTGGAACGTGGAAAGTTGGTGTAGTTGAAGAGATGGTCCCGGGTAGAGATGGCGTGGTGCGGGTGGTGAAAGTGCGAACTAGCAACAACCGTTTGGAGAGAGCAATACAACACCTGTATCCTCTTGAGCTGAGCTGCGACTTGAAGGAGAAAGAGCCGAACGCAGACCTGAACGCCGAAGCCGCCGAGTTCACGCCGCGAGCAAGACGTGCTGCAGCTACTGAAGCTAGTAATCGCATAACTGCAATCGCAGTCGACGAAGAAGACGAAGTAGATGGATAGAACATTACGAACTTATCATCATATATAAACTATGAGAGACCAATTTAAATTGACTCAGTATTAATAATTCATTACTTTCATCGTTTGGTTTAGATTAGGGTAGGCACAATTAATAGTGTATTCGTCTCCTATATGGAGCCGAATAGGGGAGTATGTTGGGAATTGTGTCAGCCAAAGCATTAGATAGCATAAATAGATAATCGCGTGAATGTAACCAACATATTGTAGTAATTTAGAACGTGATGACAGATATACTCAAGCCGTAAGTAGAAAGAATGTAATAATATACGCGAATATAGAGACCGACTTCCTTAGTGAACCGCGAGCGAGCGAACACTGTGACTTGTGAATAAAACCTTTTTCTTATATTTGTGAAGTGTTGGAATGCGCACGGTCTTCTTAAGACCCATTTCTAACAATAGAACGAAGCAATTGTATATGATGAACTTTCCGCAATTTGACCTTTTACTATTAACTGTCAACAGATGCAAATAGACCCGTCCACTGTTGACAGTTAGTAAAAGGGTCAAATTACGGAAAGTTCATCATATACAATTGCTTCGTTCTATTTTAAAACCCCATTTAATTTGAATACTATCAACAAGTACACACAATATAAACCTTCGACATAATATATTTAAAGAGATTTTAGGGCAACCTGGTTTGTATTTCTGCCTTTAAATGCGGTTTCAAAAGTTGACGGGTATTCTAGAAGACTAGAATTGCTCCTAAACAGATCTTACCTTTTGTCATCGAATACTTGTTTGAAATTTCATAATTATTACAGCTAGCAGAGACCGACGAAAAGCATAATGGCGCGTTATTTGATGGCGTTCCGGGTTTTCTGTTCCGGGGTGTTTGTGTTCCGGGTTTTCTGTTCCGGCGTTCCAGCGTTCCGCGTTTTAGTGCTAACCTGTCATGGGGTACTGTGGAGTAAAGAAGTAAATAAATCTTAAAGGAGCCATGCACAAAACAACTTGGATTATTGTTATTAAACACGGACAATGGGGAGAGGTGAACTCAACTCTCGCATAGATATACGGACAGTATGCACATATAATCATTGTTGAAGGATAGCAAAGTACAAACGTTTGAGCTTACAATGGCACAACATAATTTGCCCTTAGTCTCTTCAACATTTCGTTTTGTTATGTTTCCTGAAAGGATCAAATACCAATAGACGAATTACTTAGTTAGTAGTTCTGACAACCGGCAAAGAATTTCGAGCGCCAAATAAAGTAAGAGAGCGGGGAAACGTAAACCAAAACAACATACGTCATAGGCACGTTTTACTGTCAACTGACGAATGGCGAAGTATAATCGAGAAGATGCGGAATTTCACAGACCTCTTCTCATTTAAATTGTGGAGCAACAAGAAAAAAATTTGTACTAAAAGAAAGCAAATTCTTTAATATCCACACCGAACAAATTTTTTGAAGATTTCATCAAATATTACGGTAAATATATTTGAATAATTCAAGGCAACTAAATGCAATATAACCACCAACAAGAAATAGTCCTTGTGAAGAAACCGATATTTCATCGCAAATATACTTCTCGGATATCTAAAAAGTTACTGACGACAGAGTAAAAGGCTTAAACTATAATCTGCACAAAATTCAAGTTCCAAAGCCTACTTTTTATGGCGGAACAGAGATGTGTTATGCGAGTACGATTTTCTCGCAAATTGAAAAATAGTGGTTTTTCAACGTCTAACTGTAATTAAGTTCATGGAGCAACAAGAAATTTTTTACTATTAACTGAAAGAGAATTTTCAGCTTGTTATAATAACCTATCCAGAAGTACATATATTCGCTTATCACTTTACAGCAAAATTTTGTGACCCGTGAAGGCATCAACAAAACAATTGTTTATTGATCCGAAACAAGTATGCTACGACAAAAAAAAACAGAGCAACATCTGTTGGATTAAACTAAAAACATCGTATAGAAAGCTTACCTTTTAAAACACAGGTTTTGGAACAAAAAAGCACCACTGAAAAACTATATATTTTGTCCGCCAACTTTACGCCAGAGCAAATACGAAGAAAACAAAGCGCAATGCATGGCGGTCCGACCTTATGTATAGTATACTAGTTTACATGACATTTTATATGGTATTACAGGACCTCACTGAAAAAATACTTCTCTAATGTTAGAGAAAATCTATCTAATGCCATAGTTTGAAAATTGACTGGTTTTCCTCTGGCTCGTTTTCTCTTTCAGGTGATGCTGGCCCAGGAGAACCCCCGTCATCCCCCGATGTCACGTTTTCCCTCGATAAAGATAATTTTATCGCAATGTTTTCTGGGAATCTAAACCCAGCTACTGCGTTCATGCAAGGCAAACTTAAAATCAAAGGAGACATGATGCTAGCAATGAAACTGGAGACTTTGATGAAAAAAATGAAGTCAAAGTTATAGAAATTTTAATTGTTTAATTAATTTTAATTAATATTTTAATTTTGTTAGATGTTAATTGCATATTAACGAACGATATGGATGCATTGATAAATATTGTTTTTGACACGTTATTAAATATATATATATATATATATACTTTCGTGATATACTATATTTTGTCGTAAGTTGATTCGGGTATACAAATTACATTCTCATGTTCTATAAGTATAGGTAATCATTGCAATTAAGGATTTACACTACGAGTGATATTTGAAAATTTGCCAAAATTGCACGAGCCGTTAGGCAAGTGATATTTGGCAAATATTCAAACATTACGAGTAGTGTAAATCCTTAATTGCACTCGCTATCATATGATTACTTGTTTATTATTTTCATGACAAAATTACGTTAATTAAATAATTGCACTCATTTATTGCACTCGAGTGCAATTAATGATTTATTGCACTCCTCTCAACCAATCAGAATCCAGTAATTTTGTCATGCATATAATAAACCTTGATATCCATTCATTTGCTCTGTCCTCCATATATAACTTCCATCTCATCTACTAGAAAATGGCTAAAATGGTGACTCAAAAGGGCCATTTTGTTTCTATTGTCTTTATTTTGGAGTAGGTTAGGCTTAGGTTTAAGCTTATGATTGGGATTAGTGCCATCTACTATTGATCTCGGTAAACCGCGTCACTAGCGCATTTAATTTACGCCACTTGCCCTCCTTTGTACGTATAAAGGCCCTTCTACACGATACGATTCATCGTATACGATTGTCATTCTGGCGTATACAATTGTTTGCACACGACATAATTCTTGTTTATGATTCGATGGCGAATGTTGACACGCGTGTACAGTTTGATCACATACACCAAGATGACAATCGTATCGTGTAATTTATCAAAGGAAATGACGTCACGTAGACTATCGGTAGTAAAAGTCGAAATTAAAATCAGCTGTTATTTCTAAAATAAAACATTATCGTAAGAGTTAGGGTTAGTATATATTAGGTGGAGGGTTAGGGTTAGGATTAGGGTAAGGTTTGGGTTAGCCACTATGTTTTAAATTTGGGGATATTTATATGGAAATCGAGCCAAATAAATGCACATCTCAGAAAACTCTTGCTTCCGGAATGAGAAACGTCACTAATCCATTCCAGGGTTGGTAGGTCCTGCGCATGCTCGAAGCCAAATAGCTATCAAAAAGAGGCCAAACTACAATTTTTCTAAAGAGGCCAAAAAAAAGCTAAAAGAGGCCAAATTAAATTGCAAACTCGTGCCCAGGAATTTTTTTCCTCGATGGAGCCCTTACGTTATCAGCAAAAAGAGGTTAACCGAATGATTTTGAATGGTGGTGTAACGCTCATTGGGCCGTAGGGTTAGTTCAATAAAACAAATAAAGCAAAACTTTATTTGTATATTATTAATTTACTTTTCCCAGGTGTCATCTGATTGGACGAAACGTCTTTCGCACGTGTGATTCGATCATTCACTCACGGGAAAGGTTTTCCATGCGTTTGCTGACATATTGTCCTTTTTCACTTTTTGATGAGTCGTGTCTGTTTCAAATACCACCTACAGTAGATTCCAACTATTGACAAAGCTAAACTATTATAAAACGTACCACCTAAACTATTACAAAAGATTGATAAATTTTTTAAAAATTTATTTGAAATGAAAAGAGGCCAAAAAGTAGCCAAAAGGCCAAACTTTTTTTTCAAGGCCAACCATGAAAAAAAGAAGCCAAAATAGAGTTATTTGGCCTCAAAAAGGCCAAACTACCAACCCTGATCCATTCGCCGTGCAGGTTGAGGTGACCGTGAGGTACTAGGTCTGAGTCATCTTCTGGACGATCCTAACCCGCCGCCTAATGGTTTTCCAACCCCCCAGCAAAAAATTTCCCATCCCTAACTAGAGTTCAGGGGGGCTACTGCCCCCTGGGGAAAAAAATTAACAATTCGTCTGGCAACGAGCTTGAAGAAAAAATAAAATAAAATGTTCGTCTTTTGTTTTCTTAGAATCGTAAAAGTTTTTTTACGCGTTAACAAACGTTTCGCTAAACAACGTCAAATGTAATCAACTTTCATCTCTGGCACAAATATCTATCACCTCTGTTGTTTCGCGCGCTCACTGTCAA
Organism: Chrysogorgia sp. JL179-B06; assembly: GCA_035772405.1. NCBI lineage: Eukaryota > Metazoa > Cnidaria > Anthozoa > Scleralcyonacea > Chrysogorgiidae > Chrysogorgia > Chrysogorgia sp. JL179-B06. The sequence continues at coordinate 2,636,327 of JAYKKM010000391.1, forward strand.
CTAGTTTTTGCATGAATATTATTGTTAGAGTTAGTTTCGTGTACAGTAAAGAAATACTGACTATAAAATATGATTTTCACTGTTTTTTATTAAAAAATTTTTTTTAAACTGCCACCAAAATGCAGGAAATAGCGTTTCAGAGGCTTAGAAAATCAAAAATTCCAATGGGGAACATGCCCCCGGACCCTTGTAGAGCAATTACCACTACCTGATAGCCCCCTGTCGGGAATTCCTGGTGCCACCCCTGAAGAGTATACCACATACAGACTGTCTCGATTGGCTTCTCAAATCTGTGAAATTCTATATTGGCAAATGTGTTAATTCTAAGCCCTCTTAGCAACAGCTATAAGGTCTGCAAATCTAAATACGTCCGAACGGGACGGAAACGTACGGTGGCCCAAAAGTTCACGGCAATTTCAATTTGATCGCGGCAATTTCAATTTGATCGCGGCAATTTCAATTTGATCACGGCAATTTCAATTTCAATCACGGCAATTTCAATTTGATCACGGCAATTTCAATTTCAATCACGGCAATTTCAATTTGATCAGAACATTTTTTGACGCTGACCAAAAGCAACGTAGGCTCTCGTACGATAACTCGGTGAGCTACGGTGGCCCACAAGGGTCACGGCAAAACCACGCTAACTCAATTAGCGCGGTTTTGCCGTGACACTTGTGGACCACTGGTAGTGGCCCACAAGTGTCACGGCAAAACCGCCCTAAATTCTCACGGCAAAACCACGCTAATTCTTACGGCAAATTTGCTATTATCACGGCAAAACCACGCTAATTCTTACGGCAAATTTGCTATTCTCACGGCAAAACCACGCTAATTCTTACGGCAAATTTGCTATTCTCACGGCAAAACCACGCTAATTCTTACGGCAAATTTGCTATTCTCACGGCAAAACCACGCTAATTCTTACGGCAAAACCACGCTAAAAACCACGGCGGAAGTGGAACCCACGGCGGAAGTGCAGCATAATCAATGTCGTTTACCCGCTGACCAGTTTCTACGGTGGGCCACCGTACAAATCGGTACGGGAGTAAGTATGGGAGTCGCACGGCAGTCTGTTGATGATTCGCACAGGTTGTAGGGGTGTCATGTGTAATTCGGACGGGTCGCATGCCCGTGCGAGTTTTTTCAAATGTTGAAAATTTCCATACGGCTGTCGCACGGTTCGCATAGTTCGCATTGGTCGCATGGGGGTCGCACGGGAGTCTGAAGGGACTCCCAGCAGACCCGTGCGACTTCCGTGCGACATCCATCGGACTGCCGTGCAACCTGTGCGAATCTCATGCGAGCGTATGCGAGCCCGGTGCGACTGCCATGCAAGTGCGGTGCAACCTGGGCGGATCTCATTCGCTACCTGATGTTCAAGCTGTCCACATCAAGATGAAAGACAACCAGAGAAGACTTAGAAGACTGAGGCTGCTGGTGCTCCTTGCAGCACTGCAAGCAGATGATGCGCGCAACAACCTACTGATGGCCCTGATCAGCTTGTGATCAGCTTGTGCAGAGAGCCTTCTTCGCCAGCGCCTCCAGGTCGGCGGCTGCGTGCTTCTCGCCCTCTTCTTCGGCTGGCTCGGTGGCTCTGCTAGGGTGTCGTCGTGCATCAGGTCAGAGAACTCTGGCTGGCTCGACTGCTGGCTCAACTCCTACTGAGATGAGGCACTGGACAGCTTCAGCTTGGACGTCCTTGGCTGCTTGCGGATAATATGCCTGCTCAAGAAGTCGAGGGCGTTCAGGGTCCACTTCTCCCACCACGCCCACGCTTTACATCGGCAGCGGACGTGCGTCACAGTGTGTTGCTTGGCGCCGGACGGAGCCCCCTCCTTCAGCGGCATATCGTGTCCGCATTCGACGTTCATCTCGCGTGCCCTGTCCTCCCACAGCTTTTCCCGCTTCGCCTTGTCTTTGTACTCGCGGAGGCTCCTGTCGTACAGCAGCTCGTTCTGTGCCATCCACTCAGCGAAGTCCTTCTCCTCCTCTGTGTTCAGGTTGAGCTTGGGGGGCTTGGCCTTCTTCGTCTTCATCGCAGGGACGTCGTCGGTGGAGTGGGTTAACGCCGCCACTGACTTCTCCAGGCCGTCCGAGTAGCCGTGGGCCTCCTCCTCGGCGGGGGTAGGGAGTGGCAGCGGCGGTGTCTTCAGACTGATTGCTTGCTCTGCCTCTTCTCCTGGGCATTTCTTTGCTGCCTGCCTGCTTGTCATCACTCTTCTTCGGTGGCATTGTTGTGTAGTGTTGAATACTTGTTGACTGTCGAACATCAAGTACGGTTATGAAGATCGACGCCTAAAGGCCCTGCTTTTATGCGATTCGGGCGGATCGAACGGCTCTTGTACGGCGGTCGCACGGCGCTCTGATTGGTTGTACGGCGGTTGTACCGCACGCGCACAGGTCGCACGCGAGTTGAACAAAAATCACACGGCGCTTGCGCGGGCTCGTACAGGTTGTACGGCATGCAGTCGCACGGAACTTGGACCGTTATCGCATGTTTCGGGAAGAAACATCGCACGCGAGTTGAACGGCAGTTGTACAAGTGAGACTGCGCGGGAAAAAAAAGGATATTCGTACGGGAATCGCACGGCTGTACGATTTTTTAGTCGCACCGCAGTTGTACAAAAAATCGTTCAATTGGCCTTTAGCTATGCTTAGACCTGCTTAGCTATGCTTAGACCTGATAAGCTATACTTAGACCTGCTTAGCCCTGCTTAGCAGGTCTAAGCATAGCTAAAGGCCAATTGAACGATTTTTTGCATGTACAACTGCGGTGCGACTAAAAGATCGTACACCCGTACGAATTTCCCTGTTTTTTTCCTGCGCAGTCTCACTTGTGCAACTGCCGTTCAACTCGCGTGCGACGTTTCTTCCCGAAACATCCGATAACGGTCCAAGTTCCGTGCGCCACTGCATGCCGTACAACCTGTACGAGTCCGCGCAAGCGCCGTGCGATTTTTGTTCAACTCGCGTGCGACCTGTGCGCGTGCGGTACAACCGCCGTACAACCAATCAGAGCGCCGTGCGACCGCCGTACAAGAGCCGTTCGATCCGCACGAATCGCATAAAAGCAGGGCCTTTAAGCAGGCAGGCAGCAAGAAGGGCAAGACCGACGCCAAGCATCCAGCCGAGGCACCCAGGAGAAGAGGCAGAGCAAGCGATCAGTCTGAAGAAACCGCCGCTGCCACTCCTAAGAAACCGCCGCTGCCACTCCTCCCCCCGCCGAGGAGGAGGCCCACTCTACAGATATAAACATAAACACGAGGCTCACCGAGTTATCGTACGAGAGCCTACGTTGCTTTTGGTCAGCGTCAAAAAATGTTCTGATCAAATTGAAATTGCCGTGATTGAAATTGAAATTGCCGTGATCAAATTGAAATTGCCGTGATTGAAATTGAAATTGCCGTGATCAAATTGAAATTGCCGTGATTGAAATTGAAATTGCCGTGATTGAAATTGAAATTGCCGTGATCAAATTGAAATTGCCGCGATCAAATTGAAATTGCCGCGATCAAATTGAAATTGCCGTGAACTTTTGGGCCACCGTAGAAACGGAAATAAACAGAAAGAAACGCCTGTGGAGGAGGTAGTCTCTATAACTATAAAACTACTATAAAAGAACTTTAAATGAGGTGGTTAACAACAAGGGCAGTGGGCATCGGAGTATCATATGATGCCGTGTCGACCTTATCTGAACATGCTTGTAGAGGGCAGTAACGAGAACGTGTGGAATTGAACATCCCACCAACCCTCCTTTGTACAAAGAAACAATGTGCAATGACTTCCACCAAAAGCTTTTGGTGTGATAGGTGCAGATCGACAACTGGTTGTGGTGGTGAGATCGCGTTATCTTGACCTGAATCCAAGTAACAATACTGGCGTGCTAGTGTACGTATTAAGTGTTAATATTTAATAAACTATTTCGGCGTCCTCTGGCAAAAAGCTAAAAACTGTGGAGGGTTTGTATGCACTCTAATGAGGGGGGACATTGGGATTTGCTGTATCGGCTTATTTTTTGGGCGATGTTGCGGTGAACTCAAATACTGCGGTGTGCGGGATTTTTTTCTTCCGGCTGCGGTATTACGGTGTTGTCAAGTTCCCATATTTCGTTTCAGTTATTTCTAATGACGTAATTTAATTGTTATGCAATTGTAAAGACTTTAAACACCAATCAAAAGCCGTATTGCCGACCTTTGATGTTTTCAACCAACTTCTACAAGATAGCTAGCAGCCGAACTTTGCAGTGCCCGAGTTGTTACGGTAAGGATATTTTGTCTTCACATCTAAACTGTCGACTTTAGTCACTAGTACAACTGCCTTTTTCATACCCTAAAGCCTGTTTTCCAGTCATGCGTTTTTTTATGCGTATATATTCGCACGTGAAAGTTTAAATCCATTTGAATGTTACTTTTGAAATTCACGCATGGATAAATGTACCTCGGCGACCATGACTTGGTCGCGACATTTGCGAGAAAATGGAAACGAGGCTGAACGAGTAATTTTTTGTTTCCTCGTTTATTCGCGGTATTCGGTATTTAAATTTTTCTTATGCGGAATTTTTGCGCGGTATTGTATTGACACCCTCCCAATGTCCCCCTCTAATGATAATTGTGCGAAAATGTAACTGCAAGGTCTTACCTCTGGGTGGGGGTATATATATAATATATTACTATTATTATTATTATTAAAAAGGAAAACTATTTGATCAGCGGATTAACCCTTCAAGTTACGCTGTGGTCGCGAGTTCATTCAGCTTATTTATTTTCGACAATATGAAGGTTGGAAAGGCTGATTATGACAGCCATAATATGAATACTGCATAGATTTATGCTATCATGCTAACAGTTGTATAGTGGCCATCATTTCATTTTATTCACGTCGGTCAATGAGATATCGAAAACACTGGCCCACCACGTTTTATCAGAATACCGAGCTGTAGCTGTGATGCCCGCACCTTGGAATGGACGGGTCACTAGGAGGAGAAGAACGGACGCGCTAGTGGTGCGAGCTCTAGTACACTAGGCCTGCTCAAATGCTTCTGCAACACTGTCTAGTTCCCCAAGGTGCGGATTCACAGGCTGCAGTCGTTCGGCCCTATACATCGTGATGCCTAACATCACTGGCTCTACCACTGATCTCTATATACCTGGATTGCGCATGGAGCCCAAAAAGTGAAGCCACCGGAGCTGACGTATGTGGGGTACCAAGATGGCGGCCAGAAAAACAAAAAGTAGGCTAGGAATTGCGAAATTGCATATTGGGTGCAGTTATTTTATTGTTTCCCTGAAAAAAACAAGAATACCAAATGGGCTCTACCAACTGAGCTATTGCGGCTTACCGCTGAATCTATGGAAATAAGGCATTATAAGGTTTTACTGGTGGGCGTGCCTAGGAACTACCGGAAGCTGTGGGTGTTTGTCACAGTTTTTATGCATTACTTAGGTTATTTGTTTCTCCCAAAAGGTGATCATAGTTTGCAAATAGGTCTCATTTAAAAGGCTAGTTACTGTCGTGGTAATAGAATAGTTGAGCGAATTCATTTCTTCGTATTGACAAGTTGGTTTGACATTGGTTTGATGAATTGAACAACTTCCTGTTTTGCATTTGAGTTAAGTATTGTACTCGGAGGTAGTGTAGAAACACAAATGGAATACTCTAAAATTAAGGTTGGAAATAATGTGTAAGAGGTCTAATATATCGAGCAAAGGCCCTTCGTCAGAGCCTGAAATGTGATGTCAAGTTATGTCAAGTCACTTTAAGTCAAGTTTCACTCTCTGACAAAAAAGAAGGTGGGATAACCTTTCATGTTACTCCATCACCAATATAAACATCACTGGATAACATCAAGGGAATCGAGGTGGGAGGGTTAGGGTTAGAAAACTCATTAGGTGGGGGTTAGGACTAGGGTTAAATTTGGGGTTAGGACTATATTTTAAATTCGGGATATTTATATGAAACGCCAGCCAAAAAAACAATCAAATAATAATAATAAACTTTAGTATATACCAAAACAGTGGATAGTGCTTTTCGTGCAATCTGATTGGTTGCTCTAGCTCGGGATATCCTGCACTATTCACTGTTTCGCAAAACAAGATGGTGTCCGCGATCTCTTGAACGATTTTCTTTTTACATAATGCAAGAAATTGTTAAAGGCAGGCAGGTAGAAAACAATTACTGTATGTAGGGCAATTATTTTAGGCAATATTTATGAAAAACAAGTTTCAAAGAGATAATAGAAGTGCTCAAAAACCCGCAGAACAACGAATGATTATGCTCCAAAAACAAATCCATTGAGCGAGCTGACTGTTGCCAGTTTTCCTTCAAATATTTAGAAAGAAAAGTGCACTCCGTAGTTCATATACCGCGATATTCGGCTTTATATAGTTTGAGACAATTTGAATTGCCTTTCATATAGAATTAAATAACATTCACAAACATTAAAAATCATTTCAGTTACAACAAAAACCAAGCAAAACTTAAAGAATAATAGTACGGTTTCGGCCATAAAGATTAAAGATTACCGCGATACACTACCCAAGAAACTGGCGAGTAATGAACTTAATACTAAACAAATGACCCAACCTCGTATCCAGGCTTTTCACCCTCGGCGGACTCGCGGGGTTAACCCGGAAGCCGTTGCCGTGAGCTTGGTCACGAGTTCATGCAGCTTATATATTTACGACAAGGCTGATATAAAAGAATTATACTATAAAAGTCAAGATATATGACAGCCATAATATGAATACTGCATAGATTTATGCTAACAGCTGTTTGCAGGACGTCTTTGTGTCTAGCAGTGTCTTTCATTTTATCAACGTCGGTCATAAGATATCGAAAATACTGGCCCACCGCGTTTCATTGGAGTACCGAGCTGCAGCTGTCGTGTCACGGACCTTGGAAAGGGGACGGTCCACCAGGAGGAGAAGGAACTGACGCTAGTCTTACGACCACCATAACTAGGGCCAGTTCAAATGCTGCAGCATCAACCCCTCTCGGTGGGCTGTCCAAGTTCCGAGGCCCGGTAACCGACGGCTGCAGCCGCTCGGCCCTGTACAACGTGTGTGCTTAGTAGCATCACTGGCTCTACCAACTGAGCTATTGCGGCTTACCGCTGATTTTAACAAAATAAGTCGTTATAAGGTTTTACTGGTGGGCGTGCCCTGGTTTTCTTAGAAAAATCGTTTGGACCTAGGAACTACCGGAAGCTGTAGGTGTTTATCATTGTGTTTATGAGAATTAAGTACTAAAAGTGATTATAGTTTGCAAATAGGTCTCGTTTAAAAGGCTAGTTACTGTTGTGGCAATAGAACAGTTGAGCGAATTCATTTCTTCGAAATTCACAAGTTGGTTTGACATGGTTTGATGAAGTTTGTTGAACAACTTCCTGCTTTGCATTTGAGTTATATAAAAGTGTTGTAGTACGGAGGTAGTGTAGAAATACAAATGGAATACTCTAAAAGTTGGTGTACTGCCGAAATAATGTGGAGGAGGTCTAACATTTCGAGCAAAGGCCTTTCGTCAGAGAGTGAAATGTGAAGTCAAGTCAACGCTTATTTGTTTGCATAGGCCGCAGCAAGAACATAGTAAAAACAATATTCTTCGTAAATTTCGTGAAGTTCTAAGCTAAACTTTTCAAAATATTAGCTTTATTTTGCAACACCATGCAGCCGGGACGGCTTTATTTAGCACGACAATGGTGTAATTGCATTGGTCCATATGTCAGTGATCCATGTGAGCAGACGTTAGTACATGGGGGAGGTATTAAGCGAGCTATTAGAACGTCTGCGAAGGAGGCTAACGGTGTACCAGAACACAGAATATTGCATCATTGAAATGTTGGGTTTAGAAGTAGGGTTAGTATTTCTTTATTTCAGGGTTAGGACTAGAGTTTTATGTGAGTTATGGTTAGGTTTTTTATTCCTTTAAAGCTTCTGAATCCTGAGAAAATAACCTTGATGAGGCGTATGACGTAGTCTGTGTCCATTGTTTACCGGTGATGTAATCCAAGTTTCACTCTCTAACGGAAGGCCGTGTAGGGATAAATCCTAACCAAAATTTTGTCCAAAACTATTTTGTGATCCTAACATGAAGTAGCAACCGTGTGTAGTGTATAGACCGCTGGTCATGTGTATGCGTCTATTAAACGATAGACGTTTATAGAGCTTAGAGCCCGCAATTTTTCCGCCCGCAATTTTGCCCTCCCGCATGAGAGAGATGCCCTGCGGAGGAGGCTATATGTCTGATTGGGAGGTTCAATCCTGCTATAAGAGAACAGAACAGAAGGGCCTTCGCTCGAAACGTTGAACCTTTATTATTTGCTTTTTGGTTTTTCACCACCAATACTAGGATAATGACTCAAAGAACAATCTAATAATAATAATAAACTTTATTTCACGAGGATATTTCGCGACTCCGCGTTCCGAATTTCTTTTTTTACTTTGCCGATAAAGCAAAAAGTAACGAAGTTAAAAAGTAAATATTTAACAAAAATTTTACTTCGTTACAAGTAAAAAGTATTTGTTGAAAAATATACTTCGTTACAAGTAAATACTGATTTTTTTTACTTAAGTAAAGTAACGAAGTAAATTTACTTCGTTACTGGCGAACACTGGTTGTACTGTCCCGCACCTTGTATTAATTAGGTGAAAGTTGAAATATAAGAAAATTATTAACTGTATAGCATTGGTATATTACTATCATGCTTGCTGCTCATTTACATAATGTTAGCAGAATTTAGTGATGTGTTAAACGGTGAAATTTAATTGCATGCTACAGTGTATAGTTCTCATTGGTTTTCAAGTAGTTGGATAACGAGTTGAAAAGCATTGGACCGGCAGTATCTTGGGAAGATTTAGATCAGTGGTGTTTCAGTGTTGGCTTCATGTAAATGCTAGAATAATAATTTCACTCTAACAGTGAACATTTTCCCTCATTAGCATGCATCAGCGAACCAGTTCGCGATAAATTTCAAACAATACAAATTATATTTCATCGGTAAACATGGTATTACAAACTATAATACTATGACTTGTCTTGATTAAATATTTAAATCTCCCTCAAACCTCGGAAGTGATTTGTGAAAGTCCTCAAATCATCAATCCAGCTCCCTCGGCTTTTCGGGACATTTAATCACTTATTTCTTCCGCCAACCTCGTACCCAGGGTCTTACCTCCTGAAACATTATTATTATTATTATTATTATTATTATTACATTATTATTATTAAAAAGGAAAACTATTTGATCAGCGGATTAACCCTTCACCTTAACCCGGCGTAGGTCAGGGGGACTGCACCTGAATTTCAGGTTAACCCCGGAAGCTGTTGCCGTGAGCTGGTCGCGAGTTCATTCAGCTTATATATTTTCGACAAGATGAAGGTTGGAAAGGCTGATATAAAAGAATTATACTATAAAAGTCAAGATATATGACAGCCATAATATGAATACTGCATAGATTTATGCTATCATGTTAACAGTTGTATGCAGTACGTCTTTGTCTAGAAGTGTCTGGTGTAGTGGCCATCATTTCATTTTATCCACGTCTGTCAATGAGATATCGAAAACACTAGCCCACCGCGTTTCATCGGAATACCGAGCTGCAGCTTTGCCCGCACCTTGGAATGGACGGCTCACTAGGAGGAGAAGGCGGCGTGTGCTCAAATGCCTCGAACCATTGTCCATAGTTCCAAGGTGCGGATTCACAGGCGGCAGCCGTTCGGCCCTATACATCGTGATTGCTTAACATCACTGGCTCTACCAACTGAGCTATTGCGGCTTACCGCTGAATCTATGGAAATAAGTCATTATAAGGTTTTACTGGTGGGCGTGTCCCTAGTTTTCTTAGAAAAATCTTTTGGACCTAGGAACTACCGGAAGCTGTGGGTGTTTGTCACTGTTTTTATGCACTTTTTATTTGTTTCTCCCAAAAGGTGATTATAGTTTGCAAATAGGTCTCATTTAAAAGGCTAGTTACTGTCGTGGCAATAGAACAGTTGAGCGAATTCATTTCTTCGTATTGACAAGTTGGTTTGACATGGTTTGATGAATTGAACAACTTCCTGCTTTGCATTTGAGTTAAGTGTTGTACTACGGAGGTAATGTAGAAACACAAATGGAATACTCTAAAATTAAGGTTGGAAATAATGTGTAGGAGGTCTAATATATCGAGCAAAGGCCCTTCGTCAGAGCCTGAAATGTGATGTCAAGTTATTCACTCTCTGACGAAGGTGTAGTGCATAGACCGCTGGTCATGTGTACGAGGGGGGTCTATTAAAACTTCGCTCCTTTATTTCGGAAGTACACCAACCTTTTAGAGTACTTGCTTTGCATTTGATAATGTTCTATCATTTTGGTTTTTGACCAACCAATTAATAGGATAGTACGTCAATAAAAAACGTGAAAAAAAATTTATATTTCATATAAATCCCGAAATGATGTCACATAGACTATCGGTAGTAAAATTCGAAATTAAAATCAGCTATTATTTCTAAACTAGAAGTTACTATCGCAAGGGAAGTGCTGCCTCGAAATCCAAGGCAGTCGTGATATTGTGCAAAATTTCAAAAAATAAGTGGTGGGCTTATTGAAGTCAAAGTCGCAGTGGAGGTAGTTAATACCAGAGCAGTGAGTTCTTAATCCTGAAATGATTATCGGTAGTAAAATTCGAAATTAAAATCAGCTATTATTTCTAAAATAGAGTTAGGGTTAGTATTTGTAGGGTTAGGACTAGTGTTACATTTGGGGTTAGGATTATGTTTTAAATTCGGGATACTTATATGAAACGTCAGCCAAAAAAACAATCAAATAATAATAATAAACTTTATTTTACGAGGATAATTTAATAGGTTATGCCCTCATTCCATATAATTATATGCAATTGAAATATAAGAAAAAATTAATAACTGTAGCATTGATATTATTGTTACTACGTACTTGCTGCTTGCATAATGTACAGCAGAATTTATTGATGTCAACGTTGAAATTCACTATTGGATGGAGAATTCTTTTAGCTTTTAAATGAGTTTACAGTGTATAGTTCTCAATGATTTTCAAGTAATTAGGTAACGAGTTGAAAAGGATTGCACCTGCACTGTAATGTAGTTTAGACTTTCCAAATTTTAATTTTATCTCTCGGGAAGTTTTATATCAGTGGAGCCGGAGGATGACCTAGTGTTGGCTTCGTGTGTTTCTCTAGAGAGAGTAAATAAGCTTAGCATCTCTTTCGACAAAGCCATTTTCAACTACATGTAAATACTAGACTGTATTTTTCTCATTTTAACAAGGTTTTAAATTGGAATACACTTCATTAAAGAAGGAATAGGCTCACGATCCAATATTAGCGTTGTTGCACGGTTTTGTAGTTTTAACAAGTTATTCAGTAACGGTGGTGCAGGTGGAGTAAAGTAAGGGTTTATATGCAATTTAAAGGACATTGGCAACAAAAATTAAGTTTGTTTAATATGAAAGAACTCGTAAAATGATAGAGTAACACATTTTACAACTTTTCCGTATTTTACTTGAAATATTTCAGTATGTTTGATATGTAAATGAAATATTTTCACACAACAATATCTCAGTGATTCCCAGTTTATAAAGTTCGTTATCATGAGGAGTTATTATATGAACATTTTCAAGTAAATTTGTGGAACAAACTTGAAGATGTAACTGATATTTTAATGAGTGAAAATTCTCTACCCTGCACCTGACGCAATTAAGATAATATTTGGGCGCACTTTTCGAGATGTCCTGTGTAGGCCTTATCCAAAATGGCAGCCAATATATTGGGGTTAAGAAAACTTGTTAGGTGGGCGTTATGGTTAGGATCTTTGTTGTTTTGGGTTAGTGGTTATTTACATGGTTAAGTGACAAAATTCTGACGATTATATAGCTCCACTTTTAGCTAATACTAGCGGCCATTCTGGTTACACAGGAAATTTCCAAAAATGAGCCCAAAATGTTGTTCTGCGCACCGACGTCAGAGACCATTCATTTACATATCACACAAACTGAAATATTTCAAAAACGAAGTAACATGGAAAAGTTGTAAAAGGTGTTACTCTATCATTTTACGAGTTCTTGCATATTAGACAAACTTAATTTTTGTTGCCAATGTCAGTCCTTAATTCATGGTAATTGGGCGAAATCTTCCGCCAGTGGCCTAAGAATGTATTATTGTAAGAGCATTGAGCACCTAAAACGTTTTTATTTTTATTATTATTATTATTATTATGATTGTTATTATTATTATTATTATTATTAAAAAGGAAAACTATTTGATCAGCGTAACATGAAGGGTTAACCCAACCTCGTACCCAGGCTTTTCACCCTTCGGCGGACTCGCGGGGTTAACTTGGGAGCCGTTGCCGTGAGCTTGGTCACGAGTTCATTCAGCTTATATATTTTCGACAAGATGAAGGTTGGAAAGGCTGATATAAAAGAATTATACTATAAAAGTCAAGATATATGACAGCCATAATACGAATAATACTGCATAGATTTATGCTATCATGCTAACAGTTGTATGCACTATGCAGTACGTCTTTGTCTAGAAGTGTCTGGTGTAGTGGCCATCATTTCATTTTATTCACGTCTGTCAATGAGATATCGAAAACACTAGCCCACCGCGTTTCATCGGAATACCGAGCAGGCAGCTTTGCCCGCACCTTGGATTGGACAGGTCGAACCGAACCATTGTCCATAGTCCACAAGCCGGTGCGGATTCACAGGCTGCAGCCGTTCGGCCCTATACATCGTGATGCCAGCCTCGTCCCTCGGCGCTTGTATGACTGGACGCGTGCGTGAAGGACACGCGTGGGGGGAACGCTGAAATTCGGCGGGAAGCGCCTCGGAGAATCTGCATTTCAAGATGGCGGATAGTATGCAAGAAAATTCCGAAATAGGTTCCGAAACAAATATAAATAAGGTTTTGACGACGGCGTGCGTTCGATTATCTCTGGAGTGGAACGACCTGTACATAAAGCTTTCTCAGCTGGAAAGGTTTTGTGTCCAAGGGACAATTGTGTTCAGAATTGTGTTCAGAACAGGTGAATCTTTATCAAGACGAAACTTATTTTAAATTTAACTTTTGTTTTAATATGATCAAGTCAGCTCAAGTTCTGACATATTCCGGAACTGGAAGCAAAATAAACAACAATCGAGCATTGTTCTGATAAAGTTCTGCTTGTAAATACTGCTTTTTTACCACAACATTTATAATTACTAGTTATCAAACTGCATGGTTACAGCAAATAATATTTTCAACACAATAAATGTCGTAAAATATAGTTAAATATTTCGTGTGTACCAGCGAACAATATAAATTTGTTCCATCAATGACATTAAAATGCCACGTAGTGTGGGAAGCTTGAATATTTATATTTCTGATACAGCTGGCGGCCAAATTTAAATATTTATAAATTTAAATATTTATAAATCCATATATTTGCCAGTTTTTGCCTGTAACAGTTATTCTTTTAAAAGACTCATCAATATCATCCATTTTTCGAGACCAAAAGCCAAAACTGCTTCTCAATGGCGTTTGTAACTTTGTGAGTCGCTCCTTTATAGTCCGCTCCAGAAATCGACAGCCGCTCCAGAAATCGACACGGTTTCTGCGAGGCGCTACACAGTATTTTCCTGTCAGCACGTCCACGCGTCCCACGCAAAGCCCGCGCAACGTCATACAAGCGCCGAGGGACGAGGCTGTCGTGATGCCTAAACATCACTGGCTCTACCAACTGAGCTATTGCGGCTTACCGCTGAATCTATGGAAATAAGTCATTATAAGGTTTTACTGGTGGGCGTGCCTCTGGTTTTCTTAGAAAAAAATTTTGCACCTACCGGAAGCTGTGGGTGTTTGTCACCGTTTTTATGTACTTTTTATTTGTTTCTCCCAAAAGGTGATCATAGTTTGCAAATAGGTCTCATTTAAAAGGCTAGTTACTGTCGTGGCAATAGAACAGTTGAGCGAATTGACAAGTTGGTTTGACATTGGTTTGATGAATTGAACAACTTCCTGTTTTGCATTTGAGTTAAGTGTTGTACTACGGAGGTAGTGTAGAAATACAAATGGAATACTCTAAAATTAAGGTTGGAAATAATGTGTAGGAGGTCTAATATATCGAGCAAAGGCCCTTTATCAGAGCCTGAAATATGATGTCAAGTTATGTCAAGTCACTTTAAGTCAAGTTTCACTCTCTGCCAAAAAAGAAGTTGACTTGGGATAACCTTTCATGTTACTCCATCACCAATATAAACATCACTGGATAACATCCAGGGGCGGATCTAGCCCAAAATCTGACCGTGGCTCATCTGTGAAGTGTACATTTCCAGGGGGGTACGGGGGGATTTTCCCCCGGAAAATTTGAAATACTAGAACCTCTAAAACGCTATTTCCTGCATTTTGAGAACACTTTTCAGAAGAAAAAACTGAAAAAAATGCTGTGCCTTTCACAACAATAATTGCCTTTTGCACCTCATTTTGCTTGAACGAAAGTCCAATATTTTGTTCAAGCTTGTAATGAAGCTCGAATTTTCTGCATATATACATGTACTTCCAAAACAGTGAAATCACATTCTCTGTTCCTTAGTCTCTACTAACAAGAAAACATTTTTTTGCTGAAAATCCACCAATATTTATTTCTTTGATGTAGTTCGTTTTGTAAAACAAGATGAACTAGTGTTGTACCATAGGTATTGTAAATATGTAACATATTTATATCTAGTAGTACTATGAAGCAGTTTATGAAATAAATACACAATACTGAAGAATTAATTAACTAACTAGTGTACTGTAGCTTACACCTGCAATACATCTCAAAGATAAATGTTACTCACTAATCACTGTACTGTACTTTCCACTTGAAGTAACATAAAACAGGGTTTGAACAAGATGGATACTTTGCAAATTATTTTCTTTATTCAAGATACATGTAGTAAAACTAACTTGTAAGGTTCATGTACAGGAATGGACTGGAAACTCAAGTATTGTATTAACTATGGTTCAGCAAAATAGGAATGAAAAACAGTTCAAAAATCATCTTTGTTTAGCACCAAAATGGTGGTTAAGAAGGTTAGATAGTTCAATATCATCTTGGTGGAACAGCAAAATAGTAGATACTGTAGGAAGGTTAAACAGTTCAAAAAGTTCAGCAAAAATGGTGGTTAAGATGAGAAGGTTAATTAGTTCAAAATCATCTTGGTGGAGCAGCAACATAGTAGTTGAAAAAGTTAAACAGTTCAATATCATCTTGGTGGAGCAACAAAACATTAGTCAGGAAGGTTAAACAGTTCAACATCATCTTGGTGGAGCAGCAAAATAGTATACAAGAATGTTAATTACAGTAGTTCAAAATCATATTGGTGGAGCAACAAAATTGTAGTCAGGAAGGTTCATTAATTCAATATCATTTTGGTGGAGCAACAAAACAGTAAGGAAGGTTAAAATGTTCAACCTTACATAATCTTGGTGGAAGGTTAAACAGGCCCATTACAGCAACCCAGCATATATTTTGACAAAAGCCATTATAATGAGTAAAACACGAGTTAAATCATATATTTATATATTTAAAGTTCTAATGTTTTGTTGTTATCACAACATCTTCAGAGAAAATAAAAAATAATATAAATATTATAATATAGTGGCACGGCTTTTGTCAAAATATTATGCTGCACTTAGATATTTATCCTATGAGTACGATTCCCACCTGGTCAATCGATAGCTAATATATTGGTCTTATAATATAATTAGTAGTAATAGCTAATATAATTGGTCTTACTCTGATGAAGGGCTCCGCTCGAAACGTCAGTATCTCGTCACTAAATTCTTGGCAGTTTACCACCTTTTCACTTTGCTATATATATATATTATATATATATATATATATATATATATATATATATATATATATATATATATATATATATATATATATATATATATATATATATATATATATATATATATATATATATATATATATATATATATATATATTAGGTGAATAGACTAAAACATGGACAATATCCCAATAAGTAAGAGTGCTCGATACAAAATTTGTAGAGCTAGTTGTAAAGTATATGTACAGATGCCGTAACACTGTGTTTCATGCCTGTGGCAATCATCAGACGACTCTCATATACTTTAGTTTATTTATATATATATATATATATATATATATATATATATATTTATTTATAGTGTATATATATTTATAGTGTATATATATTTATAGTGTATATATATTATACATGTATATAATTTTAGTTGGTCATTCTTAATTGAAGATTAAGAATATTGAAGTTTGCATTCTTGTATACGGTGATAGCCTTTTACAGTTTATTGTTTGTCTGAAGCATATTTTCCATAGAACAGATAATGCAACAATCACATTCTGTATTAAATTTATGCTGTAGCATAGGCTGTACAACATAGTAGCTTAAAATCATATTCAATTGAACGACTTGCAGCTCACTAACATCCACATCAACATGGCTAATCACTTTTTGAATCATCATCTTTTAGAGGTCAACATAAATCAAATCTAATACTGATACAGAATAACAGAGCTCAAATAATAATTTAAGTGCATTTCTGTTGGGTATGTGAATTAAGGGAAAATTTTAGACATGGGGATAACTCAGTGACAACACCGGTTGTTCAAAAGAACAAAAGTCAGTTCGGTTTAACTCTGCCTACTAGGCCGACTAAAACCAGCCACCAGTGCCAGATGATTTGCTTACAAAATGCAAACCCTATACAGTATAGGGTGATAAAATAATATGCACATTGACAATTTTTAATTTTAATTATAATATTGGTAGAGTAGGAGACATCAATAAAACAAAATATTTTTATAATATTTTAGGTAATAATTTAAGATATATTAACCTAACTGATAGAATAATATTTATTAAGAAATAGACTATAAAATATTATTAATTAAGGCTCTGAGCCTCTGATCTATTGGCTGGGCACTTGACAAGTCGAAGGGATGGATTAATCTGTTATATTACAAGCTTTTATTACAAGAGTAAACCTCCATCCACAAATTAAATTGACTATAAACACCAGTCTAAACAGATTTAACTATTGTGATATTGGTTTATACAGTAGCCCCTGGCGATTTTGGTGGAGGGAAAAGCAAATCCCACAACTTGATCTATTTTGTTTACGTTTGTTCGACTTAGCTAGGCTATACTATTTACATAAATTCTGGCATAAATACATAAATATTAATCTCGACTAACCTCACGGTATTACGCATAGCCTGTGCATCCGGGAGGTTCGCGGCTGTGCACAGCAGTGCTTCCACTTTCATAAAACTGGATTTCCTGTTTTCATCCTTATTTATTGCAATATTTCCTGGCATTTCCTATTAAAATATGACACAAAAATCTCAGCAAACAGTGTCTTTATTCTTGAGATTTTCGTCGTTTTCGAACATTTGTCATTTTTTTTAACTAATTATTTTTTTAATCGCTGCCCATTTGAATTGAGCCTGCGAGCGATTCCCGAGTAATTTCCGAATCGTACCGAGCGAGTTCCGAAGTTGACGAAGGCCCATCTTGTATATTCAACATTTTACTAGTTACTACGCCACACATAGACTATTTTAAAGCCCCAATGGTTGGAATCTCAGAATTTCCTGCCATTATCCTGACAATTCGTTATATTTCCTGCCAATTTCCTTCCAAAAAGGATTTCCTGCCATTTTTCCTGCCAGAGCCCAATATTTCCTTTTGGCAGGAAATTTCCTGGCAAGTGGAAGCTATGGTGCACAGGCTATATTACGCAAGGCTCCCGCCAAAATTCTGACACTCTATTACGCAGATTCTGGCTCTCTGATTGGCTTGCACCACTGATATATAGGTCAGTGGCTTGCACCGTCCGCTGACCGTACGCTGACCGTGGCGGAATTTAGCAGAACTCGTTTCTCGAACTTCTCGCGCGAATCAGACCACGCTCGCAAACTTGTCGGTAACAATCGCAACATCTTCGACCTATCAGCTGTCTGGTACGATTGCTGGCGCAATAGACGTGTGTAAACGGGAAAATTCAATTTCAGCTAATCTCCACGGCTATTTAAGATCTGAATAGTGTTTTCATTGTGGCTAGCTTCATTCTTACTCTCTTGAACTTTTAATAACTAATGATTTATTTTCAATTAAACTTAAATTCTAATTTTTAATTAGGAAAATCTGACCGTGGCTCTAGCCACGCTCGCACCCCTCTGTCAAGCGAATCGAGGTGGGAGGGTTAGGAAGACACTTAAGGCGGAGGGTTAGGGTTAGAAAACTCATTAAGTGGGGGTTAGGACTATATTTTAAATTCGGGATATTTATATGAAACGCCAGCCAAAAAAAACAATCAAATAATAATAATAATAAACTTTAGTATATACCAAAACAGTGGATATGCTTTTCGTGCAATCTGATTGGTTGCTTTAGCTCGGGATATCCTGCACTATTCACTGTTTCGCAAAACAAGATGGTGTCCGCGATCTCTTGAACGATTTTCTTTTTACATAATGCAAGAAATTGTTAAAGGCAGGCAGGTAGAAAACAATTACTGTATGTAGGGCAATTATTTTAGGCAATATTTATGAAAAACAAGTTTCAAAGAGATAATAGAAGTGCTCAAAAACCCGCAGAACAACGAATGATTATGCTCCAAAAACAAATCCATTGAGCGAGCTGACTGTTGCCAGTTTTCCTTCAAATATTTAGAAAGAAAAGTGCACTCCGTAGTTCATATACCGCGATATTCGGCTTTATATAGTTTGAGACAATTTGAATTGCCTTTCATATAGAATTAAATAACATTCACAAACATTAAAAATCATTTCAGTTACAACAAAAACCAAGCAAAACTTAAAGAATAATAGTACGGTTTCGGCCATAAAGATTAAAGAATACCGCGATACACTACCCAAGAAACTGGCGAGTAATGAACTTAATACTAAACAAATGACCCAACCTCGTATCCAGGCTTTTCACCCTCGGCGCGGACTCGCGGGGTTAACCCGGAAGCCGTTGCCGTGAGCTAATTGGTCACGAGTTCATGCAGCTTATATATTTACGACAAGATCAAGGTGGAAAGGCTGATATAAAATAATTATACTATAAAAGTCAAGATATATGACAGCCATAATATGAATAGTGCATAGATTCATGCTAACAGCTGTTTGCACTAGCAGTGTCTTTCATTTTATCAACGTCGGTCATAAGACGAAAACACTGGCCCACCGCGTTTCATTGGAGTACCGAGCTGCAGCTGACGTGTCACACGGGCCTTGGAAAGGGGACGGTCCATTAGGAGGAGAAGGAACTGACGTTAGTCTTACGACCACCATAACTAGGGGCCAGTTCAAATGCTCCAGCATCAACCCCTCTCGGTGGGCTGTCCAAGTTCCGAGGCCCGGTGACAGATGGCTGCAGCCGCTCGGCCCTGTACAACGTGTGCGCTAGTAGCATCACTGGCTCTACCAACTGAGCTATTGCGGCTTACCGCTGATTTTAAGAAAATAAGTCGTTATAAGGTTTTACTTGTGGGCGTGCCCTGGTTTTCTTAGAAAAATCGTTTGAACCTAGGAACTACCGGAAGCTGTAGGTGTTTATCATTGTGTTTATGAGAATTAAGTACTAAAAGTGATTATAGTTTGCAAATAGGTCTCGTTTAAAAGGCTAGTTTTACTGTTGTGGCAATAGAACAGTTGAGCGAGTTCATTTCTTCGAAATTCACAAGTTGGTTTGACATGGTTTGATGAATTCGAGTTTGTTGAACAATTTCCTGCTTCGCATTTGAGTTATATAAAAGTGTTGTAGTACGGAGGTAGTGTAGAAATACAAATGGAATACTCTAAAAGTTGGTGTACTGCCGAAATAATGTGGAGGAGGTCTAACATTTCGAGCAAAGGCCTTTCGTCAGAGAGTGAAATGTGAAGTCAAGTCAACGCTTATTTGTTTGCATAGGCCGCAGCAAGAACATAGTAAAAACAATATTCTTCGTAAATTTCGTGAAGTTCTAAGCTAAACTTTTCAAAATATTAGCTTTATTTTGCAACACCATGCAGCCGGGACGGCTTTATTTAGCACGACAATGGTGTAATTGCATTGGTCCATATGTCAGTGATCCATGTGAGCAGACGTTAGTACATTGGGGAGGTATTAAGCGAGCTATTAGAACGTCTGCGAAGGAGGCTAACGGTGTACCAGAACACAGAATATTGCATCATTGAAATGTTGGGTTTAGAAGTAGGGTTAGTATTTCTGTATTTCAGCGTTAGGACTAGAGTTTTTATTTGAGTTATGGTTAGGTTTTTTATTCCTTTAAAGCTTCTGAATCCTGAGAAAATAACCTTGATGAGGCGTATGACGTAGTCTGTGTCCATTGTTTACCGGTGATGTAATCCAAGTTTCACTCTCTAACGGGAGGCCGTGTAGGGATAATCCTAACCAAAATTTTGTCCAAAACCATTTTGTGATCCTAACATGAAGTAGCAACCGTGTGTAGTGTATAGACCGCTGGTCATGTGTATGCGTCTATTAAACGATAGACGTTTATAGAGCTTAGAGCCCGCAATTTTTCCGCCCGCATGCCCTCCCGCATGAGAGAGATGCCCTGCGGAGGAGGCTATATGTCTGATTGGGAGGTTCAATCCTGCTATAAGAGAACAGAACAGAAGGGCCTTCGCTCGAAACGTTGAACCTTTATTATTTGCTTTTTGGTTTTTCACCACCAATACTAGGATAATGACTCAAAGAACAATCTAATAATAATAATAAACTTTATTTCACGAGGATAATTAATACATTATTACTCCTTAATGACCTATAATGGCCCTCATTCCATATAATTATATACAATTGAAATATAAGAAGAAAATTATTAACTGTATAGCATTGCCATTACTATCATGCTTGCTGCTCATTTACATAATGTATAGCAGAATTTAGTGATGTGGTAGTCAACGTTGAAATTTAATTGCATGCTACAGTGTATAGTTCTCATTGATTTTCAAGCAGTTAGATAACGAGTTGAAAAGCATTGGACCAGCAATATCTTGGGAAGATTTAGATCAGTGGTGTTTCGGTGTTGGCTTCATGTAAATGCTAGAATAATAATTTCACTCTAAAATTTTCCCTCATTAGCATGCATGAGCGAACATGCATTAGTTGACAGTTCGCGATAAATTTCAAACAATACAAATTATATTTCATCGGTAAACATGGTATTACAAACTATAATGCTATGACTTGTCGGAAAATTCTTGATTAAATATTTAAATCTCCCTCAAGCCTCGGAAGTGATTTGTGAAAGTCCTCAAATCATCAATCCAGCTCCCTAGGCTTTTGGGGACATTTAATCACTTATTTCCCTCACTTGTAAGTGATTTTTCTCATTTTAAAAGGTTTTGAATTGGAACCATATCCACCTCATTAAAGGAGCCATAGCATTAGTGCCGTAATTGCTGCACGTTTTGGAGTTTTAACAAGTTAGGGACCGGTCATTATTAAAAATGGGGGGTGGCACCGAAGAGAAAATGGTTGGGTAAACAAAATTTTGAGTAAGTCAAAGGTTGGGTAAATAAAAAACAAACCAACTCAAATGTTGGGTAGAAAAAAAATGTAATGTATATTTCCAAAGCATGACTCACTCAAATATTAAAGACTATGTAAGAAAGAAATATCAAATGCCAATACAATAATTATGTCAATCAGTCAGAGTCACTATCTTGATCTTTTTCAGATTCTTCATGTCACATCATCATCATCAACATCAACATCATCATCATCAACATCATCAACATCATCCTCCTCCTCTAACATCATCATCTTCCCTCATCTCTATGATGTGGACAAAGTTCAAGTTTTGGGGTGGGTATTTATTTTTTAATTGATATCTGAGGTTGGGTAAAGAAAAATAGTGACCTTTTAATGGTTGGGTCAGCAAAATGTTTACCAAGAAAAACATTTCTCTTCGGTGCCACCCCCCATTTTTAATAATGACCGGTCCCTTATTCAGTAAGGGTGGTACAGGTGGAGTAAACTGATGGTGAATTAACCAAGCGGTCGACTGTACAGTGAAATTATGTCCCCACAAACGAGAAATTTTTAACAGTCATATGTATGCTAACATGTCTTTAACATGTCTAGCATGTCTTTAAGGAACATTGTACCTTATAAATGTTTTCTTGATAAAATACAGGACAATTTTTTGAAACAGAATGCTCCTTTAGAACATCAAGAACATATATTAGATGATGTTATGTTAATTTGTACTTTTCTTTTCTTTTCTTTTAAGGTAGCAATAGTGGAAAAAATTACAAGTATGAAAGAAAAAACATTTTCCATTTTTGAATCTGATAAATCGTTTTCTGTAAGTGAAAAAAAATAATGGAGTTTTAAAACACGATTGGACAAGGTCTAATTGGATGATAAGAAGGCGGGACAATTGATCAAAGCCTTTCAGGTGCTTTTTCTCAATTCAATTCTGCACCAAAGTTTGCGTTTTTCTCCCGGTAAAACTTCGCAGCGTTTTAATAGTTTTCCTTGAAATTTTTGTCAGTTGTTGAAAACATACCCTTCAACGAAAACGTTTCGGCGATTTTTGATACGTTGCGTGTTTTCGTTTTTATCGCGTTTTGAATTTAAAAGATATGAAATATGTTGTGACTCCCCATGAAAATCATTATTAAAAATTGAACGAAACAGAATTTCAAAAATCGCCGACACATTTTTGCTGGTCATTTATCGGAGGTTACAACGGTATAAACTGGAAAACCATAAATTAAATTCCAAAGGACTTTAACCAGACGAACCCAACACTCTTATTTTTTCTTTCAGTAAATAAAACAATTGAAAAATTCTCCCCCAATAAAATTAGGTTTTAACACTGTTTTCTATGATCAATTTGCATTAAATTGATGTATAACAAGTTGTGATCGCATTAATAGGGGCGCGATGCAAGGTTTTTTACGACGCGATGCCGGATAACGCAATTGCTACCTTAAATTGTAGTTTACGCATTTATTATAAGTAATACCATGACATGAGGGAAATTAGTGATTAAAGTCCCCAAAAGCCGAGGGAGGTTTGTGAAACCTCCCAAGGCTTGAGGGACATTTAATCACTGATTTCCCGACATGTCATGGTATTAGTTTGTAATACCATGTTTACTGACAAAATATAATTTATATTGTTTGAAATTCATCGCGAACTATCAACCAATGCATGTTCGCTCATGCATGCTAATGAGGGAAAAATTAGAAATTTTCACTGTTAGAGTGAAAAATTAGAAATTCTCACTGTTAGAGGGAAATTAGCAATTAAATTCCCTGTGAGAACTAAAGAATCGGAGGCAGTCATGGTATTATTGTAGTAACTTAATATTAGTTAGGATTTTTGATCCTCTGAAAGTGTATTTCCTGCAATTTCATCTGAGGGCACTTTTCTCGTTTTTTCAGCCGCAGAAGTAACACAGATTTTCCAAATTTACTCTCCGGCGCATGGGGAATGCGTTGCACGACGGCAGAAGAAAATAAAGGAAAAGCAATTAGCCACAAACAAAATGTATTAGGTATATTCCAGTTGAATATACGAGATAACGTTTAGACAATGCCTGGACCCAGGCCTGGCTATATGCCACTAACCATTGCTCAACGAATAACAACAATGAAATCCCAGATTAATTAATTCCCTCAATATGAATCCGTTATGTCATTAAGTTGCATTCAAATATTAGAATAATTTAAGACAGCACCCTTTTTTCCCGAATGACAAGATCATTTTTGCCCGAATAGAGCTAATTTTTCGGACAACTGGGGGGAGGGGGGCATTATGATTGCAATACTGTTTTCGGACAGCTGACGTCCTTGATACAACGATACTTGATTAATTCAAACCGAGGATGCGGGATAAGGAGTTTAGGAAGTAAGCCACGCAAAGACAATTACGTCACCTAAAGACAATTTTTGATATTTTGTAGGTGTCAAGACATCAAGAATTGTCTGTAGGTTTTTTAGCCAATCACAATCGAGTTTGTATGAGTATTGTATAATAATTATGTT
The DNA here is from genome assembly GCA_035772405.1 of Chrysogorgia sp. JL179-B06. Taxonomy (NCBI): domain Eukaryota; kingdom Metazoa; phylum Cnidaria; class Anthozoa; order Scleralcyonacea; family Chrysogorgiidae; genus Chrysogorgia; species Chrysogorgia sp. JL179-B06. The sequence continues at coordinate 2,660,396 of JAYKKM010000391.1, forward strand.
TATCAGTAACCTTATTTGTTTACTATTTATATATAATCTACATTATAGAGTGTACAAATATTATAGAGTCTACATGGAAAGCCACTGGTAATGCTGCTAAAAACCACGTCGCGTTGTGAAGCATAGATATAGGATGTACGCCTAGCGTACCTATTTTTTAAACTTTTTCGACAGGTAAACCAACCCAGTCTCCACCTAGTTAATGTTGGTAACGTGTAGCTGTGAATGCATGATGTCTACATTAACAAATAATCGCTAACCCCCAAAGTGCCAAAACAACAAAGATCCTAACCCTAACCCCCCGGGTTTTCTAGGCATAAACGGGATGACTCAAAAGGACCTTTCTGTTTTTTTCAGTTTTTTTATTTTTCGTTAGGTTATGGATAGCTACGGTTAGGGCTAGGTTTAAGGTTAGGATCAAGGTTATGGTTGGGGTTAGGATTAGGATTGAGATTGGGATTAGGATTGAGATTAGGGTTAGGATTAGTAGTTCTAAAAAATGTAAAGGTCCTTTAATTTGAGTCCTACTTTGGGTTGCTAGATTAATAGACTAGTGAGAGAGACTAAGCATGTGGGATTGGAAATTGACTGTTAAACGCATGCGCTAACTATCGTTATTTTAGTGCGAGTTGAGTTAATGTAGACATCATACATTAAGGCCATTCACAGCAGTGTAAAGAAGAATACGGGAGACTTTTCAAATTGTCACTTGACTTCAATAACCGTTTTTAAAAATTCATGGATGTGTTTGCGTAATATCTTCGTCTTCAATAATAGTTATATTAATATTTTTTGTGATTTTATAACAAAATTAATAGGCGAGAAAACCGGGGGGTGCACAAAAGAAACGAGAATTTATCCGATAGATATCATCTTGTAACATATTGTTTCAACAACTTGTTCACAAATGTTAATTTATCATGCTGGAACAATGCTGTTATATCATGCATGTAACATCGTGTTGGAACAACTTGTTCACGTTGGTTCATCATTCATGAACATGCGTGTTGGAACTGAACACAGGGTGCAGCACAACCTTGTTCACGTCTGTTGAGAACAACTTGTCCACGTCTGTTAACAACTTGCAACAACTTACTTGTGCGTTTTTACGCGTGTAAAGGTGGAGACTAGGTTGCGTAAACACTGGATCGAGCAACTATTGTTCAGAAAATGAAGCCGGTGTCACAGGAAATTGGCCCCACCATGGGGGGGGGGGGGATTTCCTAGGAATTTTGCTTCCCCCCCCCCTAGGAAATTTGCCACCCTCTCGTTTTAAAATCAAAACTTCTTTTCGTTTTAAAATCAAAACTTCTCAAGAACATTGTTTATTAAATTTAATATTTTACAAAAAATACTTAAATATATTAGTTGACCAGTTCAGACATGGGTTCGGAGGACTAGTTTAGACTTGTTTAGAAATAAATGAATAAAAATAGAAATTATCAGATAAAGTGCCGAACGATGACTCATACATGCAATACAACAATATGAACAAAAGGGTCTAGAATTTGAATAGGGTCAGTTGCGGAACATTGGTCTCTTCCACAGATCACTAAAATAGGACTGGATCGGACCTTGCTATTGTGTGTGATGTTTTAACTTTATCTTATAATCGCTTTTTGATTCTCTGGGCTGCATGTGCTTCCTATTTATGACGTAGACACCCTCCACTCTGTTTATATTATTAACCAGAAAAGAGTTCTTAAAATAACGATTTTGTCATGGTGACAAAATTAAATATTGCTTTGGAAAATGCATTCATGAAGATGAATAGCAATGTTGGATAGTTCTTAAAAGAAGTGTTCAAAACTTAGCAGAGTCAGAGTTAAGAAAAAACTAGAGAATAACATTAAACTAAAAAATAAGGACAATTGCATTTCGGCGGACAATTTATCAACAAAACAGAGCGGGTATTTATACGATAAATGTTGAATAACCTCACCCCATTAATGAAGTGCGCTATATTTAACAACATATTAAAAACAAAACCCATGCACATTAGGAGAAAGATGTTTTCCAATCGCTCAGTCACAACTGACAATTGGCTCGCTTCGACATTGCCGTTTTCGGCTGCTGACGAGTGGAAATACCTACAGATTTACTGCGACTTTGGCCCTAGCAATGGCCGCCGTTGGCTCTAATTATCCAGGTTGAAGATTTTATGCATTTAATGTTAACAAAGAAACTATATTGGCCAGACACTAAACCTATTTGGCTATTTTGCTAGCGATACAGTTTGATTTGCTTGCAAACTCGGAGTTTCTAATGATCTCTCGTTAATTTACATTATGCAAATATGCAGGCTTCAAAATCAGCTCAATCCAGTCTTTATTTAAGTCTGGCTGCTATTAATAGCTCAAAAAGCGGACAAACAAACAACATTTGAAATGAGCTTTTCTTTTGTTATGGACGCAAGAATTATGGGTAAAAGCGGACAAACATCGGTACTGACGTCATCTCGACGGAGCGCTATTGACGCACTGACCTATATATAACTGGACTGCGTGCTCCTATTACTTTATGTTACGGAAAGTGTCCCCAACAAAATGGCGGAAATATGGGTCTTTTTCATGGGGACGACACCGGAACTCCATATTTGGAGTTGTTTACCAGTTTTGAAGGTTTTGAAGGAGTAAAGCAAGGCAAAAGACCAGTGAATTTTAGCACAAATATATCAAATTTAAATACTGTAAACAGGAAAATCTGATGACGAAGAAGAACCAATGAATTCTGGAAGTGTAAAATGACAGTTTTTCTTTTTAAAAGATGTATCATAGCGTTTTTCAGTTCGGTCAGTGCATGCAGTTTCATGTTTTTTGTTGGTTGTATTTCTTTCATTTATAATATTTTCTTCGTACGTTTTTTTGTGGTATAAAAACGGGAATGTTGACCAGGTTATTTGTTTAGTATTTAGTTCACTAATTCAACAAAATGTGCTACTCGATAACTCACCAGATTCTTCGGCTGTGATTTTACGGCCAAGCTGTTATTTTTAATTTTGCGTGTTTTTTTGTCGCAAGAATGGTTTGTTTAAAGCTAGTAAATGTTATTGAATTATATGTAAAAGACAATAAAACTTCTTCAAAGTGTATGAAAAAAGTATTCAGTAAATTTCTTTGCTTCTAAAAAATGTTGTGAGTGTTTTTGAAGAATGTCATTCAGTTGCTTTTTTATTCGCCTACAATACGTTCTTGTATGTATAAATACTAAGTAAAGTAATTTCGCTGGACATAACAAATGTTTTCTACCTGTATGGTTTTAACAATTGCTTTGATTATATGGATATCCAGTGTTTAAAACCCTAAAAAGATCAGTGGTCAGTGGTCGCTACCATGAATAGGACCCATAAATCGGCCATCTTGAAAAACATTTTGGGGACATTTTTCTGAGGGGTACCCGCAGTCCAGTTAGTCCAGTAGGTCAGTGTATTGACGGTACCGAAAAAGATGGCGGCTGTACATTTTACCCGAATGCTTTGCGACCTTAAATCACCTGTAATAACAGCTAAACATTGTTTACGTTGTAAACATGAATTAAATACGTAAAAGCTTCCTTTTTACCAAACTTAATCTTTTTGAAACTCTATCTTCTGCTATTTCTACGAGATTCAATGTTTACTGCGCGCAAGGAATTATTGTTAAAAGTACAGTACTGTACTTTTAACCAGTCGCCATCTTTTTCGGTACCGTCAATTGGAATGCATTACGTAATGCAACAACATCCAACTGGTAATTTGACAATCTTGATCGAAATAAAATAAATATCTTTATCATGAACACAGCAGCTGGTCTTATTATATTTTCAGTTCTATTCTTTTTATCATTGAACGAGTGCAGCTTGCATGCTTCTTGTAAAATTGACTGGTAAGCAATATCTAAATATCATTTAATAAAATTTTTACTAAACCTCCCTCAGCTTTCGGGTACATTTAATCACTAATCAACCTCAATGCCATGCTATTATATACAATCAGTAAGTTACTAAAATCTAATAAAATGGGAATTTGCAAATGTGATGATAGAAATTGTCCAGGCAGCTTTAATAGGCAAAGGGATTATTAAAAATATAAATTTTACTTGAAACCAAATTCTCCTCCTGTTAATTAGGTCTTTTGATGTCAATTGTTCAACAGTTAACATTGCCATAGTGAGCCAAATTAAAAAATGGACAAGCAATGAAAACTGCAAGAATGGTGGTGAAAAGTGTCTGTATACAGTAAGTTCTTTAATTTACCATTGGGATTTTTTTTCACTCATTGTATCTTTAGTATTTTTTGGACCAGTGTATTGTAGTTCATTGGGCAGCTAGATATTGGTTAATTTAAACTCACAACATATATGGTCCTGCCATGATTTAACAATTGAAAAGAAGTTTATATATATATATATATGCTGGTGCAGTGCTCTGACCACTGAGCTACGGAAGCCGTTGCCGAGAGCCTATGCCGGGATAAGATTCTGGGTATATTATAGGTAATATTTGGCATTTGACTCGATCAAACTACATGTTGAAAGGATTTATGGTGAAGGAAAATTTCGAGTGTTGGAATACATATTATATATATATATATATATATGTATATATATATATATATATATATATATAAGATAGTCTGTCCATTGCTGACAACAGGCTCAGTGTTGCATAGAAAAACCAAGAATGTCACATATACTAACATGTAATTACAAATTAATATTATGATTGAATTGTTATTTTATGCAGAGCCCACACAGTGAGAATTAATGTGTGGGAGGGCTAAAAGGAGAACTGACTTAGGGAGTCAGCAGCAGGCATGCCCCCTGGAAAATTCGAAGGCTCTTCCTGCATTTTGAAGGATGTTTTAACAGATAAATAGCAATTTGCAATTCTACGGCATGGTTTAATTATTAGCGTTAATCAACAGCCCAACATAAACAGTTCAAAATCTGTGGTTTTTCTAAACAGAAACTGCTTTTATAAACACTGCGTGCATATGTAGGCTGTGGATGACTGTTAAAAATAACTCAATAGCCTATTTCTTTAACTTTTTAATTTATTTAAATCTCTCTACTGTATATTTTTAATAAAAAAAACTAGGCAATAATGTGGGGGTGGGCGGGGGAGGGGGGTGGGGGGGCTGAGGCCCCCAGCTCCTCCTGCTGTGCAGTCCCTGTTATATGCGAAATATATCACGCATTGAGTCATGTTATTTATTCTTAATTTAATCTTTCTTTAAGCTTTGTAGCTCCAGTCCAAATGAAGTTAAAGCTAAACATGAAACTCCAAAGCAACATTATGTTGATGATCTGACATTTTCTTTCAAAGTTCCTTCTGTTGGGAAATGTGAAGTTCATGTAAGAATTTTGATTTTATTATAATTCAATAGACTGAATTATGGTGACCCTGTAGCTTGGTCAAGTTTACTGAATATATAATAGTGCACCCTGGCTTATAAAAAGAATGATCTTTATTAGTTTTAAAAATGGAAAAATTTGGTTCTCAAACAATTTGCATAATTTAATTTGAATTAACAATCCCGCTAGGTGTTCAATTATGGCACTAAACAAAACACACCAATATATCTCTCTACACACAGGGTTGTAAACATTAATATGAAATAGTTGCAATCACTTAACTAGTTCTGGCGGTATGCAGCTCGAAGGGGATGGAGTCAGTAGTTATGCATTCGATCGCGTCGAGCCTCGACGTACAAGCACGATCCACGAGAACCCCAAGTTGCACCAACGGAACCTCCTCCACAAAACAACTACAACCGCGGGGGGTTGGAGAAAAGGTTACCGTTGGTACCTACTCCCAAAAACTGACTCCAACCCCTTAAAGAGACACAGGGTTGTAAACATTAATATGAAATAGTTGCAATCACTTAACTAGTTCTGGCGGTATGCAGCTCGAAGGGGATGGAGTCAGTAGTTATGCATTCGACCGCGTCGAGCCTCGACGTACAAGCACGATCCACGAGAACCCCAAGTTGCACCAACGGAACCTCCTCCACAAAACAACTACAACCGCGGGGGGTTGGAGAAAAGGTTACCGTTGGTACCTACTCCCAAAAACTGACTCCAACCCCTTAAAGATGTTGCGTAATACAAGCGAGAGAATGCAGAGAGGTGCAAATGTAACGCATGTATGCTGAACTCGACCAACGACCAAGAGTTTGAATTAAGTGGTCGGGATCCCGCGGCCACCGCGGCTGTAGCAGCTCCAATGCGAAAACTGTGGCTGGAATAGTTTCCGGTGAAACCTAAACGAGCGAGGAGGTCTCGGAGGTAGAAATTTACTTGCGGGGCTGTCAAAGGAGTCTCGTCCCGCAATACGAACAATGGTCCCGGGGACGGACCCCAGGGACGGACCCCGAAGACGGAGATAATTTAAAAGTGCGTCGACCGGGCAAATGTCCTGGAAAGAGCGACCAATGTAAACAGGACAACCAGAACCAAATGTGTCCGTCTTGGATGACTTGAGGAAAACGCGAAGGGCATGTGGAGGACTTGTAGATATCGGCTAAAGCTAGATGCCGGGACAGAACAAAGGGAATCGAGGACGTGAATTCGCTGACCCGAAGAAAACCGAAGAAAGCGAGACAACAGGCTGCCCAAAACAAGACCGCGTCGAAATCGTGGCTGTTGGAGGACAAAGTCGAGTGTAACGCTGCCAGGATGGGTTTAGAGATGGGGAGACGCCTTGACCGGGAACGAGAACAGGAGCGATGAATGCCGCGAAGGACACGACGTAGTCGAGGTTTGTTGGCTGTAGGATCCGGAAATCCCCAGTCGATATGCAATGAACGGACAGCTGCCAGATACACCTCAATAGAACTGGGTGAAAGACGTTGTGCCAACCAAGACACAAACAGCATAAGGGTAAACTCCGAGGCCGGAACCGGTGAAGACGACAACCATAGGGATGGGAAGAGGGCACAAAATTGCCAAAACTGTTTGATACCAGAGGCGTAGGACCGACGGGGTTGGAGAAAGCCTGGAAACGAGAACGGGACAAGTTATCAGCGGCAACGTTGACCCGACCAGGGACATGGCGCGCGGAAAAAGAAAAATGGCAACGGCACGCTACCAGCGTAAGGCGACGAACGAGGTGCATTAAAAACGAATCACGAGACGAACCAGAGTTGAGAACGGCAACGACGGCAGAGTTGTCGCTTGAGACGGGACCAGTGCTGACCCCAAACATGCGAGGCTACGACGATTGGTAAAAGTTCCTTACCAGCAATGGAGGGTGGCGACCGCAGAGCCCCCCGCGTACCTGCGAACCACGAGTTGCGCCAAATTGCGCCGAAACCTATTGACCCGGCTGCGTCCGACTGAACAAAGAGGTCAGGTAAAGATATAATGGAGGGCATTCGAAAGAAATTAACGCCGTTCCATGATTGGAAAAATTCCAACCACCATGCCACATCGCGCCGGAATTCGATATTTAAGCGTATAGGATGATGCGGCGAGCGAAAGGCGTAAAGTAAGTCGATCATGCGGCGTAGAAACGACCTGCCCGGGGGAATAACCTTGCACACATGGTGAAGAGAGCCAATCAGGGACTCCAATTCTTTGCGGGAACACCAACGCTTGGATGACCAATGGCGTAGCAGAACGAGTGTAGCGTCGAACTTATGTGGGGGAAGGCGAGCTACTAGAGCCACCGAATCGAGTTCGATGCCCAGAAACACGAGGCATGTCGTGGGACCCTCACATTTATCTGGGTATAGGGGTAAGCCAAGGCGCCCAAACACGGAATGAGCTGTGGTGACGTTATTGGCGCACTCCGGGGTGTAGCCCGGGGCAAGAGTAAGAAAATCATCCAAGTAATGGAACAAATACCGGAACCGATAGTTAGTACGAAGAATCCATTCAACCATGGCCGCCACCGAATCAAAAATAAAGGGAGCCGAACGGAGGCCAAAGGGAAGAGTGAGGTCGATGTAGAAGTTTTTGCGCCAGTGCATGCCAAGAAGGTGCCGGTCAGCGGGATGGATCGGGATATTACGGTATGCGCATTCGATGTCGAATTTGGCCATGAGCGCGCCCGGTCCTAATTACATCAAGGCTTTAATGGCGGTGTCCACCGAGATATAATGAAGCGAGAAAAGCTCCTTCGGAATGCCATCGTTCACACTGTGACCCTCGGGGGACGACAAGTCGAGGATGAGACGATTTTCCAGGCTGATGTTTTTTAGGAATAACCCCAAAAGGACTGCATTGCAAAGCGGGAAGAGGAGGGGCGAGGAAGGGACCAGCAACCCTGCACTTTGCTACTTCGTTGGCAATATAATTGTCGATGACCAGCGGGTGTTCCATGGCCGATTTCATGTTGCGCTTGGCGGAGACTAGCGATACCCGAGAGTGAGCAAAGCCCGTCCTAAACCCCTCCCGGAATCCATCTATGACGTAGTCTACGCGAGGACGATCCGGATGGTGAGCCAACTCCCGTTGGAATTCCATGACATTCACGGGCGTGACCAGCGATACAGCGGGGACAACACAACCGGGGCGGGATAGACCTAAAATAGCACGGGAAATAGTTATTAGAAGGGAAGGGAGCAAAGACAATACAACAGCTAATAAAGATGAAGCAAATGATTAAACAAAGGCGAATAAGCGACGCCACGGAGACGGCCCTATGGGATGCGACAGCGAATAAAAATGGCGCGAGCGGCTAAAGACGATGCGAGCGCCGAATCGTCGAGGCGAGCGGCGAATAAACGAACGGTGCGAGCGGCGAAAAGTCGATGCGAGCGGCGAATAAACGATCGATGCGAGCGGCGAATAATCGATCGATGCGAGCGGCGAAAAGTCGATGCGAGAGGCGAATAAACGATCGATGCGAGCGGCGAATAATCGATCGATGCGAGCGGCGAAAAGTCGATGCGAGAGGCGAATAGTCGATGTGAGCGGTGAATAGACGAAGCGAGCGGCGAGTCCCAATTGCGAGCGGTGAATAAACGAACCATGAGAGCGGCGAATAGACGAACGATGTGAGCGGCGAAACGTCGAAGCGAGCGGTGAATCGTCTAAGCGAGCGGCAAAGAAGCAAACGATGCGAGCAGCGAATAGACAATGCGAGCAGCGAATAATCGATGGAAATGGCGAAGGGTCGAAGCGAGCGGCAAATAGTTGAAGCGAGCAGAAAATAGACGTCTGTATTTCATTTGATAAATTACATTATCCAATTTACAGTGTTAAAAAAAACAAAAAAAAAACAACAACCAATACTTGATTTCTAAATAAACTAGCTAGGATCAAACATAAAGACGATACGATCAGACATAATAGTCGATGGCTAGAGAAGAATCCGTACGATAGCGAACCGACGAAGCGAAAGCGAATAGACGAAGCGGGCGGCAAACAGTCGCACGAAAAACGAATAATCTAAGCGAATAATCGAAGCGAATCGCAAACATAACGCAAAATTAACAAACATACGAAGAACAATGAAACAAGAAACTCCGTTGGGAATACACACAGTTTAATTAGAAATTGGAATGCACAATTTAACAAAGGATAAATTACATCCAGCACACATGAATACCCCCAGGGACAACGATGTCCTTTAGGTGGGGAAAAAGCAAGTCAACAAAAAAAACAAGTCAAAAACGGCCTGATGAATGGTTGAAAGAACGCTTAAACAGAGGACGGGACTGCGATACCGATAATCGCCTCGGCATTTGTGTGACTATACGGAACTGCGATGCGAACCCCGACAGCCAACGAAGTCACAGGCGTGCCGAAAACGACACGTTCGAAAAGAACTCGAGCAATGACCAGCGTTCCAGGACCGGCATAAGGTGGGAGAAGACTAGGTTCCTTGTGCTTCGCCCGAAACCGACGATTGCGAGGTGCCCGTATGGGATAATGCCGTATGAAAATTAAAAAGTTCTGAATCCATTTTAGACCAGTTGATAAGTTTTCGGGCGGCCGCATCGCGACGAAAGGCACGATCATAGTTGAGCCACGATTCCCCACGGAAATGTTGATAAGTACGTAGGATTAATAGTTTATACAATAGCAAGTCCGATGCACGTTGGGGAAAATAGGCTGACATGACAAGGGAATATATTGAGAACGCTTGGACCCACGATACGATATCATTAATAGTCTTCTTCTTTCGGTGCGGACGTAGGACTAGCTGATCTGCTCACAAGGAGAAAGAGGGGGAATCATGCTCCGATGTATCCTCGAGTAATTGAACGAGGTCGATGAATTCCCCAGCCACGATAGAAGACACTAATTTCGCCGAAACAGGGGGAAAACCAGGCCGAACCACAAATGCTGGATGGGAAGATGGAGTCAAGTTTGAAAATACAGGGACGGAAAATGGGATGCCATTATGCGACTCTGCCACTGCGTTACCAAACATGAAAGAATCAAAGTTCATACCTGAAATTGACGCCGGGACGCCAATTCGTTGCGGTCGGAGACGCGGAGAAGGCGGGCGGTGAAGCGAGTGAAGGCGAAACACGTGGCGCGGTCATAGGGACAAAACGAGGACGAAATACGGTAGAGGACGAAGACACGGAGAGCCATGGATTCGGGGAAGAGACCAACGAGGCAGAGCACATAGCTGAAGGCCCCACCGACGGTAGCGAAGAACTCCCGACAACCACAGGCGACGAACACGTGGCAATTGAATTCGATGTGAAAGTTGGCGGTGAGCTAACAAACGGGCCAAGCGATGACTGGCTCGCCGATAAAACTGCTGGTGGAACGGAACCTTCTGCTATAGACATAATGTCTATCAACGACAGAGACGATTGGCTATTACGAGACAAGCGCGGCATGTACTCATAAAGAGAACTTCGAAACGACTAGACCCGATCCCCCGGAGGAGAGACCTTAAATACGCAGAGCTGGACACAAAGACCGCTGGCTCACAAACGTCAATGCAACTGACGAGAAACGCGACCGCTGACATCGCTTAATGTTAACTTCCTTTATTATTTCATAATAAATACATTTATAATATGTTTTTAGTCCTGAGGATATATTTATTTCACAACTACAGCTGAAGTTATAGTTAATATATTTTTAATTCAGGGGTTTTCCATGGGGCCAACAACTGACATACTGTACTCACTGACATACTGTATCTTCCTAAATATAGGAAAAATTAGCATAAAAAACGTGTCCGAAAAATCGAAATCGAAATTAATAGGAATGTCTGTATTTTAATTGTAAAAATATATCAAACATGCCAAATTGGCATAATTTGTTATAATAAAGATTATTTCGGTCTTGATAAATAATATTAAGGGGGCGGAGCAACCCCCCCACTACGCCCCTGATCCCAGCTATACGCTAATGACATCGCGCATCTTGAGCAATTGTAAGTTCGTTTGCAAGCTTGTCAAACACAGGTACCCATATTGCCCGCACTTACTTGTATGCGCCGCAGTTCGTGCAGGCCAACTGGCATTATCAAATTCCCTCTAACCAGAAGTTAACTGTTATGATTATTGATTCTATATTGATTCTATATTGATTATTGATATGATCTCCGTAGCTGCAGATAGTGTTCTTTTCGAATGCATCAAATATTTACTTTCGTTTAATTTTTTTGTGTTTACATAGTGAAACGATGCGCTGCATCATGGTTATGTTGTAATGTATATTTGAGCCACATGAAGTTTCTTCTAGATGAACGAATATTATAACTGAAGACAGTTCGCTTTAATACACTTTAGGGGAAATTTTATGCCTGCGCAATGAACTTTCACATGCTAAATTTAGCCCGGGCTGAAATTTTTGAGCGATTACATGGGAAATTTCAGCCCCGGGCTGACACGAACAAATCCTTTAAAAACTGACGTTGCGACTACATGGCTCAAAAATTTCAAACGAAAGTAAATATTTGATGCATTCGAAAAGAACACTATCTGCAGCTGCAGAGATCATATCAATAATCAATATACAATTTTGCATATATTCATAACAGTTAACTTCTGGTTAGAGGGAATTTGATAATACAAGTAAGTGCGGGCAATATATGGGCACCTGTGTTTGACAAGCTTGCAAACGAACTTACAATTAGATATCATTAGCGTATAGCTGAGATCAGGGGTGTAGTGGGGGGAGGGGGGCTCAGCCCCCCTTAATATTATTTATCAAGACCGAAATAATCTTTAATATTATAACAAATTATGCCAATTTGGCATGTTTGATATATTTTTACAATTAAAATACAGACAGTGAGCCCTGTAGTCAATGCATTTTAACCATAACTATCTTATAACACGCATCAAAATGCAGGAAATGGTGTTTCAGAGACCCTAGAATCCAAAAATTTCCGACGGATCATGCCCCAAACCTCCGTAGTTGTCTCTCACCTTAGCAACTTTGTGGAATTGTGGTGAGCCCCCCTTGTTAACAATTTAGGACTACGTAACCACTGGCTGAGATGATGAGATACTGCCATACTGTATATAATACCTGTATTTAACGCGTTTTATAAGTCCGCGTTTTACAAGTCCGCGTTTTACAAGTCCGCGTTTTACATGTCCGCGTTTTACAAGTCCGCGTTTTACAAGTCCGCGTTTTACAAGTCCGCGTTTTACAAGTCCGCGTTTTACAAGTCCGCGTTTTACAAGTCCGCGTTTTACAAGTCCGCTTTACAAGTCCGCGTTTTACAAGTCCGCGTTTTACAAGTCCGCGTTTTACAAGTCCGCGTTTTACAAATCCAGTCCGCGTTTTACAAGTCTAGTCCACGTTTTACAAACGAGTCCAGTCCAGTCCGCGTTTTACAATATGCCGATGAATTAACGGGGAATTAACGGGGAAATGGCCGTGGATTAACGTTGCATTTCTCCGGGGGAACAGGGGAATTACACGAGGCATTGTAGCCGGGACTTTAACGCTCGGCCAGAGAGTACTGGGAATGAGGGTCACTTGCTCCATTCTCGATGGTATAAAGTTTCATAATTTGTGTCTCGTAACCTTCACAATTTGTGTATTAAGTCACGGAACATTTCAAGTCTATTGAGAACAAGGTAGTGACAGAAAAGTCATGAAAAATACTGCATTAGCTACCGATCAAAATATTGGAGTTTATACGTGGCCATTTTCGAATTACGCTCTATATAATAATTGTTAAATTCTCCGACCTCGTCCACGACAGGAAGTGAACTATATAAATTTGGAAATGATCGCCTATTCAATTCAAATCAAAATGCAGATTTTAAAAAGTACCGCGGCCATTGAGGCCGGGACTTTAACAGGCAATTTCTCCCGATGACCGGAGAAAATGTCGAACTTTAAAGGTGCAGTCCAGTCCGTTCTGCGCATGTGTGATATTTCAAACGTTGGGGACCCCACATGTCAACAAACTTTAACGGAATAGATTTGCGACAGTTCGAAAGCGAGTATTCGTCAAAGGTGGCGAAGGAACGAGTGGTAGTTTGATATATTATCCACATTTAGGAACAGAACAGCTTCTTATAACACGCTTTTTAGGCGGAAAAGCTCAAGCGTGTGAACAAAATCCGCAATACTTCATGTTCAATGTTTATATAATGCAATGTAAACAAACGATATAAACAGAAACGTGGACATGCGCAGAACGGACTGGACGGCACCTTTAACACTCGGGTCGGGGGACCGGGGTTTCAATTGACTAGTGCATTAGTGTTTGCATATCACAGAAGTCTAAATATCTCAAGAACGATGTGAGATATGAAAGAGCTCCAAATTACAATTCTTTGTCGTTATTTTAGAAGTTCATTTAAATAACTAAAACTTAATTTTCGTTTCATAAACACTTTGAGGCGAGTATAAAATGTGTAATTCAGTAATTGTGATCAGATTATTAGAAGATTACTAGAAGCTACACTTAAATTAGCATGCAATCACAAAGATAATTTTATTAATTCGAATAAATATATACATAAATGTAAATAGAATACATTCATGGTTTTTCAAAGAAATACATGAAAAGTAAATAGAAATACATTCACGCGGGTTTTTCAAAGAACACTAATGAACAAAAACATTTATGTTTTTCAAAGAAATACACGAATGTAAATAAAAATACATTTAATGGTTTTTCAAGGAAAACCAAGAATGAAGATCGAAACATTCATGGTTTTCAATGAAATACATGAAAGTAAATAGAAATACATTCACGTGGGTTTTTCAAAGAAAACCATGAATGATCATGCACATCAAAACATTTATGTTTTTCAAAGAAATACATATGAATGTAAATAAAAATACATTTCATGGTTTTTCAAGGAAAACCAAGAATGAAGATCGAAATTCATTCCTGGTTTTCAATGAAATACGTGAATGTGAATAGAAATACATACATAATAGAAAAACATCGAAACATTCATGCTTTTTCAAAGAATACACGAGTGTAAATATAAATACTAAAATACATTCATGGTTTTTCAATGAAATACAATGAATGTAAATAGAAATACTGTACACTCATGGTTTTTCAAAAAAACATAAATGGTATTGTTCAAAATGCCATTGAAGGGTTTTACTCACTGATCTCTAAATAAAGACTGGATCGAGCAACTATTGTTCAGAAAATGAAGCCGACATGCCATCCTGCTCCGGCTTCTCATAATCTCATTGGTCAATAAATATAGTAACACTGCAGTGATGTCATAAGCGGCGTGAGCGTTAAACATTGCGTTTCCGTTGTTGACTGCGTGTATTTTCGCAGGAAAAATCTCCGTACTGACTGAGAGGCTGATTAGTTAAAGTGCTAGTAAGGCCTAGTTAATGCGTTTAACAGAAAATACGCATTCAATACGCAAATCACACAAAACGTATTATTGAAACTTATGTAACAATCAGCGTATATCAGCGAGTATGATTCTACCTACGGGCTTGGCTCCTACGTGTAGCTATTCGATTTTAAATAGCGGTTATGCATTTCGTGTGATTTGTGCGTCGGTATTCTATAACTATTTACTGGCATCTTACTAATCAAAAAACTCGCAAAAGCAGATCAGCCATGTATAATCTACGCGCAAAAACAGAGTTGAAAAGTATCAAAAAAGTATGAGTATCCAAAACGGTAAACATATTTGTCGTCCCAAAAGCGTGCTTCCGCGCGTCTGAGCGTAAAATGCATTCAATTTTAAACCAATAGGAATGAAGTTAGTGTGCATCGTTTCTTCTGTGATATCCCCTAAGTGCATAGTGTGAAGTGTATTATGTAGTTGGCGTCTGTGCCATACTAGATACAAAAAGGTCGCTATATGGATAGTTTTAATCTGATTACTGAGATTTTCTCATGGTAGTTCTTTTCAAATAAATCCTAGTTACGTTATAAATTAATCCTTGTTATTGCGAATTCATATAAAGTGCGATCAATGATCTGGTGACAGATTGTGATAGCGGTATTAAACCAAGCGACTCGAAATCAGAGAGTGACTTGAAATCTGAGTACGTCACCGCAGCCCCCCGTCAGGAAACCTTAGCCCCCCTGTCGGGGAAAAATTAACAATTTGTCGGGGGAACGAGCTGGAAGAAAAAAAGAAAAAGAAGAAAAAATATGAAAAAAGAAAAAAAAGTTCGTCTTTTGTTTTCTTAGAATCGTAAAAGTTTTTTTACATATTAACAAAGTTGATTTACAACTTTCATCTCTGGCACAAATCTATCACCTCTGTGTTGTTTCGCGCGCTCGCTGTCATCTAGTTTTTGCGTGAATAATATTGTTAGAGTTAGCAGTAAGAAATACAGACTGTAAAATCATGATTTTCAATGTTTTTTATTTTAATTTTTTGTTAAAACTGCCCCCAAAATGCAGGAAATAGCGTTTCACAGGCTTAGAAAATCAAAAATTCCCCGGGGACCATAGAGGAGTTGCCAATACCTTTTAGCCCGGCTGTCGGGGACCTTAGCCTGCGTCCGTGAATTCCGGGCGCCACCCCTGTTCTATTTTTCATATTATATCCAGTTCTTTTGAAAATTTATTAGCTTTTTCTTATTATCACATAAACAGATGAACACAAACAATGTTTTATGAACAAAGGAAGTTATATTTAGTATATTATGAATATTGCGCCAAACACGCGTGCAATTTTTCATTAACAAGTTTATCTCGAACAATGTCATTTCTTGTCACTGTAATATAATTAACTTTGTTCATAGAATATTGTTGTGTGTTCATCTAATATTGTTTGTGTGTTAATTTATTCAGTATAATTTGACATTCGGTTTTGGAAGAAATACTTATTAAGTTATTGACCGAGCGGGAGTCTATACGCCAAGCGACGAATGAGCAAGCCAAGGTGTGTGCAAAAAGACCAAGGGCAAGATCATTTTGCCGTAAACACCGACCTAATAAGCTAAGGTCTCTATCATATGACTCTTCAGTAAATTTCTCATGTTTTCTCAATTTTCTTGCAATTTTAAAAAACGTTTCAGTTGTGACCTGTTTTTACCAGTTTGTAAAGACCGCTCAGGAGCAATCAGAATATCAGATCGCAGAAAAGCCGCGTTAAGACTGCTCACGAGCCAAGCCATATAACAAAGAATATTAATGAAGTCCGACGGACGACTAAGAAGGTCAAACTCTTAACTCCCTAGTATCATTGTCATTTATACGATTTGTGGCATTTTACAAATTTGCGATTTGTAGCAATTTGTATTAACCTTCATGGTTATCGTCCCTTGGTGTAATGAGAAGCAAATGACACCACCTGCCTTATCACGCGTGGGTAACTTAATAAACTAGGAGAATAAATTATACCTTGTCTTATTTCCCGGTATAAGATACAGTATCTCGTAATCGCAACTTTCCAGACTTTACACTTTGACATACCAGATCTTTGACTTTTACCGTCGAGACGTCGACTCGGCCACTTTCGAGCTAAAACATTTGTAAAGTCACACGTATTTACCTGTAATAATGTACTTCAATGGACAATGAGCTGGATTTATCTCAGTATGACCGATTATGAATATGAGCACGCAGCTTATTCGGTCCTTTTGTCGCTCATGATATGCAAATATCTGATATTTCCTACGCGTACATTCGTTAGCGCCAATGACCGTTCCATTTCACATGTCATGTGTTGTTATTAGTTTCATTTCTAATTGTTTGGCATTATATAGACGGATAATTCACTTCTGAAGTATTGAGTATTGAAGCAGTGTTTTAATCATTAATGCGCTTCAGACGAAGGGACTTAATTGTATGATCATAGACTGAAACGTCGACTTGTATATAGTTTATGTGCGAGAGCCGAGAGGAAAACAGCGGTTAACAATACCACTTGGAATATTATTCAAAATTTGCCATAGTCGCTTTCTAAATGGAAGATAATCTGACAGAAACAAAGCCGACGCCGGATGAGTCTCTTCGACGCTGCGACGATTTATTTCTCGTGACCTTCTACTGGACGTCAACTGCTACAGGGATGCATTTGTACACCAACGTAACTGTGGTGGTTCTATGTGTGATATTCTCCCTGTTTGGCACCTTTACAAATATTCTCGTTGTCATCTCGTACGCAAAGAACAGCCGCTTGCGAACATTATCCAACATGTTACTCGTGTCTCTTGCTTGCAGTGATCTCTTGGTAACCTTAGTTTTGACTCCTTTGTACGCTGTCAGGTTCATGATGGAGATATTCGGTGCGCATGATTGTTTCTTATGGACATTAATCAGATTCCTGTCGTATTTCTCCTACGCGGTGTCCCTGGCTACCGGTGCTATAATATCCTTAGAACGCTTCATTACTTTGGCGTATCCTTTGCGCTACCAAACTATCATAACTCGAACTCGCATAAAGGTTGTTCTTACTTCTATATGGCTTACTGTACTTGCCTTTACAGTCTCCCACCTCCACTTAATTCCTTACAACGTTTTTTTATTAATTGGAGTCTTCTTTGTGCTATGTTGCGTCGCTATCATCACCTCCACCTGGGTGTGGATTTATCGCCTCATCCATCGGCATAGGAACAACATCGAAGCTGCTACCCAAGCCCCGTCGTCGATCGTTCTAGCGTCGAAGGGAATACCAATTCACAAGAAGCAGGTTTTTAAAAATACAACAACGAGTTGCTTCATCGTGGTATGTCTTCTCTTGTGTTACATTCCTCTTGCTGTAGTTCTTGCTTTTTATTCCACCCATGAGCCTCACAGCTTCGTGCTCCTTTTTCTCGTAAATCCTTGGTTGAGTATCCTTGTGTTTGCTAACTCTGTGATGAATACAGTGCTTGTGTTGTGGCGTAAGAGCGGCTTCAGAAATACCACTCGACTGCTCCTGCATGTTTAAACAAAACTGAACATCGAGCTGATACTTTGTAGTATATCGTCAAAGCCGATGTCAAAGCAACGGGAAAAAAATCTGCCCATTATTCTAATCCATATCTTTGCACCGATATATATATATATATATATATATATATATATATATATATATATATATATATATATATATATATATATATATATATATATATATATACGTGTAGGTTTTGGTCTACGAAATGCAAAGAGTGCTCAACAACATATAGTTAGAGCAAATAGATTAGATTAGATTTTCGCTTACCTCAAAACTGGTCTGCTACAACTTGTTTCATCTGTAAAAGAATCTTCAGGCAGAAGATTCTTTTACAGATGAAACAAGTTGTAGCAGACCAGTTTTGAGGTAAGCGAAAATCTAATCTAATATATATATATATATATATATATATATATATATATATATATATATATATATATATATATATATATATATATATATATATATATATATATATATATATATATATATATATATATATATATATATATATATAACTAGAAGCCACTCAGAGACTGCATACCTCCGCCAACGGGTTATTTATTGAAGACATTTTATAGGGTAAATTTAGCACATATTTAAGGTTGGTTTATTGAAGACATTTTATTGGGTAAATTTAGGACATATTTAAGGTTGGTCCTGGTGCATGACCATGACAACACTTTTTCATATACAGTGTGTATAAAAAAAAACTAAACCGGCATAAAATTAATTAACATTCCTTTCAAACAACTTACAGTATTGTAGTAGTTTGAAAGCCCTAGACACCTCTGAGCCAATATTGATTAATTTTATACCGGTTCAGTTTTTTTATACACACTCACTGTACAATAAAGTATTGTTGTTGTTCAATATACGATCTACATTTTATCTAGAGTGAATAAAATGCTTCATTGCACTCATTTCTACTCAAATATTATGCAAAATTATATGTTGTTTCTTAGGCCTGCATGACCGCACTTTTGTATAAACTATGGAACTGACAAGTCCATTATTTTTTGTGAATTCAGCTTGTTTGCAAATATTAAAGATTTGAATAATATAAGGGATAATGAGCGCAATCAAGCATTTTCATTCATTTCTTCTATGCGGAGAAGCTTACAGAAAGATTTTTTATCAATATTTCATCCAATTGTCATCCAAATTAATGGATTTGTCCTTGGCGTATGACCATCCCTTCTACAAACTTTCATGAAAATATGTTCATTAATTTTTGAGATATCCTGCTTACTGACTGACAGACAGACAGACAGACAGACAGACAGACAGACAGACAGACAGACAGACAGGTAAAAACATAACCTCCTGGCGGAGGTAATTAGCAATCAATCCGTGTGGCTTGTTCAACAAAAAATATGCAGCGAAATTTGTAGAATATATACCAGGAGTCGGATGTTCAATGCTTGCAGTGGATAAATCCTATCCAGTGAATATATTTTGTTTCCAGTGAATGGCCACCGGAGAAACTAGCAAGTGTAGGGTAAAACCGACCGGAAAAAAACGAAAAAACCGAGTGAACCGGTTTTTTAAAACGCGTTCGAAACTACAGTTAAAAAACATGCATGACGCTACTCGCGCAAGACTTCAGTTTGAAAAACAATTGTATTAATTGATTATAAACATCATGACTACGAAGTACAAAGAAATATGCAATATATAAGAGAAATCCGCTTATCCGTTCAATTAACCTCGAATCGAAGCCCTTCCGTTCTTATATCGGAGATCATACCTGGCAAGAAACGTACGGTATTTCGAAGACGTTATCAAATTTCAAACAAAATCTCTTCAGTTTTTCGTGTGTAAACGCAAACACTTGATTCTTTTGCAACAAACCCGTATAAGTATATGGTTCGATTTTATTGAAATACCGATTTTTCTTCGTTTTTTTTCGGTTTTCCGGTTTTTCTCCAAAAGCAACATCGGTTAAATCGGTTTTCAAAAAACATCGTGTTTTTTCGGTTTATCGATTAACCGCCTCACCCTACTAGCAAGTGAATATCACTATCCGTGTTTTCAACAACATATTCCTCTGCTATTTTTGCTCAGGAAACTATGGAATGGATAGAAAATGAATAGACTGGATAAGACTTATCCATAGGATAAGCTATTTGCGCTTCGAACAACCGACCCCACGAGTTCTATAGTTTTCAAAAACGTTTATAAATTGTAGCTTTTAAATTAGCAAGATATCGTCTGGATAGAAAAGGGTTTTAGTATTGTCTTTTATGTTTTATTTTTATGGACTTTCTTTAACCGATTTTGTTTGCGTTGTCTGTGCTGATCTACTCCTTCGCAGGCTCATGCCGGGAGGGATAGATGCGTGGGAGACTGGGACTGGAAACCCCAATCACCGCAGCTGAGTTGCCTGGGAGGAGGCAAATGCTGATCGTGTATATATGGTTCTACTTTACACGATTGTCGTTTTGAGGTATGGGTTTTACTCTCACTAGTACAACGGGACGTTTGCAACATTTACGAGAGAATCATAAGCAATAATTGTACCATTTACAAGCAAACGCATACACGAGAATGACAATCTTGAGAAAAAGTCGTATAGGGGGGTTTACGGCAAAATTATCCTGCACGAGGGTAGGATAATTTTGTCGTAAAGACCGAGCCTGCAAACGAGATTAATAAGGTTTTTATTATATGGCTCTTTCAAATTTCTCACATTTCCTCAATTTGAATATACGTAAGTACTCTTACTTAACTATAAGTATTTTTCGACATATTGCAGTTCTGTTATTTCTCTTTTTCATATAATACATGTATCTAGAGTTCGATTCCCGCCCGGCGACTATTTTGTATTTTTTCTTTGTTCTTTTTTCTTTTAGGATTAGTATTACAAATTACAATTAGGGTTAGTGTTACTGGGTGAAGGCTATTTCAGATCCGGCAGAGTACCTCGTCCCCAGGATTTTCCAATAATACTATTTTTAAAATACCAATGGTATTGAAAGCTTTTGCCTTGTTCAGTGAAAATTAGTTACTTAGTGACTATATGACCGGCAGTAATTGTAAGTGTTTAGATAACCGGTCACTTACGACTTTAAATACATTTTTATGTTGCTTTCTGTTTAGCCTGCTTCCTTTTTGTTCTTACCACGTTCTGACGTCATCTGTGCATCTATAACTATATAAATATATATATATATATATATATATATATATATATATATATATATATATATATATATATATATATATATATATATATAGCAAAGTGAAAAAGTGGTAAACTGCCAAGATTTTTAGTGACGACGTTTCGAGCGAAGCCCTTCATCAGAGTAAAACGAGATGAAATAAAATAAATAGGGCTTATATATATGCCAGGAAGGGTTGGAGATAAACAAACTAATAATTAATCAGATGCGAAAAGTTAAATCATTTGCTATTTTTACAGTCGATCAGCAAACAGACTGAGGGGGAGGGGGGGAGAAATGGCAGGTTCAATATTCAAGGGGGTTAGGCGATAGTAAAGCGGTAAGAAACAAAAACTTGAAAAGGAATGAAAGTGCATGAGCTAATACTAAAAAAGTTCCAAACAAACTAAAATAACAAAAAACTTGTAGGAAATTAAATAAAAGAAAAACGTTCGTTAAGACCAAGAGGATGTGTGGTTTAAAAATGAGACGCTTTTCTTGCCCTTTGCGGTTATCGTTACCACCTGAGATGGGAAGGATGGCACAGATTTTCATGTCTGAAACCAAATGGTTAGAGCTGTTGAAATGGCGGGCTACGGTTTGTCAACATCATTGTTCCTCACGAAACGAAGATGTTCAGCAAACCTGTCTGAAAGGCGTTGCCCAGTTTCACCGATGTAGATTTTAGGGCATT